>JAWRVZ010000017.1:0-632500 GCA_037043235.1 Rhodeus uyekii | reverse complement strand
ATTACTTGATTAAATCTGACTATAGCCAACATATCTATGGCTCTGTCCGAAATCACTCCTTATGCACTTAAATAGGGCTTTATTTGAGGGGAAAGTCATCTGTAGTGGTGTTCAAAACCATAGTGGACATTGAGTGCACTCATTCAATCTCTCAATGCACCGCAATAATGAGTTTACAACCGATATACCCTCAACGACTAGAGAATACCCATTATGCACTGTGTGGGTCATGCTGAATTAATTCTTGTGTCTCGCAAAAAGTTAGTGCCTGCTGCTGAATCATCCAACAAGTCATTTTCCAAACCGCGTGTCCAATTTGGGTGCAGCCAAATACCTTGTTTACATTCTTTTGTGATTGATATTCTTTTATGAACGATTATTAAATTGTTTAATTAAAGTTTATACGTAGTTTCCATAACAATTTTCAAGATAAAACTTTTAATTACTTCTGGAGCTGCAGTTAAGTGTTACAATATTATAATTTTTTAAATCGCAAGCACAAACTACACACATACTTAGTGTGCCAGAATTCACTCATTCATTTTCATTCATTCACTCTAAGCTAAACTATATTAGTGGACTAATCTTATGGAATTTTGAACACACTACTAATCATGGATCACAGTTTTGCAGTTTTCAATTGAATTCTTGTTGCACAGTGGTGCTCAAATGGGTGTAGAAGGATCAAATCTAGCTTGAGCCCGCTCTTGTTCCATTCATTTATTGTCCTCTCGGCTCTCCTATAAATAAAAGTGGCCAAACGGATCTATTTGACTGGTTCGGTGTAGTGAGATGACTACATTTATATGCATTTTCAAACAATTTTTCACACCAGATTCTGACCTCATGCCCAATGACAAATCTAAATCCTTTTCTAAGAAAAGTGTGGATAATCAAGTTAAATGTGGAGCAGTATTTAAAGTAATATGGACTACTGATCTAAAGTTCAGTAAGTATTTTTTTTTATATGTTTTTGAATTACATTTATGCATTCGGCAGATGCTTTTATCCAAAGCGACTTACACTGCATTCAAGATACACATTGAATCAGTTCTTGCTTTCCCTGGGATTGAACCCATGATCTTGCCGTTGTAAGCGTCAATGCTCTACTGATTGAGCTACAGGAAAGCTGAATAAAGTCTCTTGTGCTTTTTAAGATTGTTTTTGTGTCAGAAATGCACTAAAAGCTAATATTTTTAAATATTACAATTTGAATAATTTTCTTTTGATATATTTTAAAATGTAGTTTATGATCCTTCAGAAATTATTTTAATATGGTGAAAAACAAATCTGCTTATTGTTGTTTGTGGAAACCCATGAAACCATCATTCTTGAGTAAAAAAAGTTCAAAAGAGAAGCATTTGTTTGAAATAGATTTATTTTTTAACTATGTAAAAGTCTGTACTGTGACTTTATGATAAATTTAATGCGTCCTTGCTGTTTCTTAAACAAAACAAAACTGACCCCAAGCATTGTATATTAATTTTAAGCCTTCTAATGAAACAAAACAATTAATTATTACAAAGAACTTCCTCAACCTCCCAAACAGACCAGCTTCTTGCAACTTCTCTTCCATGAGTGCTTGACTGAATCATGTTAATGCGCTCTCTCTTAATGCACTGATTTTCAATTTAATCTCTGTTGGAGTCTGTACTTTTTCGAAAAGTCTTGAAACTTTCCATTCCAGCACTTATTTTCATTTTGTAAGAAACTTTGTACAGTGTTGAGCATGTAAAAATAAAAGTTAAATGGAGCAGTGTCTATCATGCTCAAAGTATCAGAAAAGTAGTCAGTACGACTCATACTCTACATTCCAAATCTTCTGAAGGGAAGGGAGGGGAAGTTTTCCTTTTCGGGTGCAATTTTCCATTAAGGAAAGCAACAGCTATACATTTCAGTAGACAGAAAGCGTGTGTTAAAGCATGTCTGAAGTGTGACGATCATTCTGTCTGTGTTTCAGTGTGTTTGTGCGCTTCAGTCAGTTCTGTGGACTCTAAGGGCCCATTTCTTCAGTCTGGTGAACAGCCTCAAATCAAAAACACTTTCTCCATCTCCCCCTCTCTCTTCCTCCGTCATCCCAACAGAGCACCGTGAGCTTTTTTCAATTATTATCAGCTTAACGGGTGATCCTGAAACCAATCAATACGGGTTGAAGAAAACTTTTCACAGTAAATAATACTTTCCTTTCTTGCCCTCCCTCCCTCTGTTCTTCAGCAAGTAGAGCGGTTTCTTTCCTTCATTCTTATCATTTATAATGTTTTCCATTTTGTTGTTCCTCTGTAGCTGTAGATACTGCTGCTGAGAGACCTCGTCTATTACAACTACCCTGACTCAGCTAGCCTGTATTTAAC
The DNA here is from genome assembly GCA_037043235.1 of Rhodeus uyekii. Lineage (NCBI taxonomy): Eukaryota > Metazoa > Chordata > Actinopteri > Cypriniformes > Acheilognathidae > Rhodeus > Rhodeus uyekii. The sequence goes on along the minus strand of JAWRVZ010000017.1, from coordinate 630,149 downwards.
CACCTCATAATTCACATCGCCTAATTCTGCACACATGAGAGACATGTAACGCCTCTGCTGTTAATAAACTGAGATTTAGTGGCATTTAATGAGATTATGAGCTTGATAAATCAATTAAATACTAACCACATTAATGCTGTTTAATATGTCCTTATTGTTAAATGAGAGGTGATTGATATAATCCAGGCTAAATCTACAGTTTTACCCCTGCTTATATTCGATAAAATGCAATAAGATGATAATATAATAAATTCCCTATTATATTAACAAAAGAAATCAGATGAAGGTAATATAATGATGTGCCAAACAAGAGATCGAACTAGCAAAAGCAGTCAGATCTTTGGCCTAAAATTCATACTGTAATTTATACATGTCCTGTGACTCTTGGTTGGTTGATGTGAGTTTGTGTATTGTGTACAGAAGACTGTTTGTCTTTTTAAGGGTTATGGCATGAAAAAGTTTTTCTGAAATAAGTATCTGAAGTTTTATTATTAGTGTTTATTTGGTTAATTTCTGAAAAAAATCTTACAGGGTCACAAATCTGCATATTAATATTTTTATTAACTTTAAAAGAAATTTCATATTTTGACTGTTGAAGTTGGTTAAGGGCCAGTCACACAGCCGATCACGCACAAATCACTCACAAATCACGCACAGATTGGGTTTGTGCGTGCTTGTGCGTAGAGAAATTGACCAAAGCATTCCACGAACATTCGACGCACACCCAATGCATGAATCACTGACGGAGCGCGTCCAAACTTCGCGAACGTTCTACGTACAAGCACTTTCAGAATCCACATTGTCAGTGGAATGAACGTGATACATGCGCGGTTCATGTGTGATATGAAGGTGGGGCGTCAGTGGATGTACGTGGACGTGCGCAGTTTCGAACCAGTTCTGACGCATAAGCACTGACGGCCGACGCATGTCCTGCGCATAGTCACGCATACTCGACGCATAAACTACGCACGCCGACTCATGAATAACGCACAGTATTGCATATTAATATTTTGTGCGTCAGAAATTTTTGAACCGTTCATAACTCAAAATCACGCACAAACTGCCTTCGACGCACATCCACTTACAATTACTGACAGTCCACGTTCGTTCCTACATCATCTCTTATTTGATGCCTATCACTCACATGAGATCACAGCAATAGCAAACCACAAAGATCCAATATTTTCCCAATGGACAAAATCAAGTCCTTTCCTACATATTTTTAATGCACATTACAATACACTAAATGTCTTTTTGGATATGCATCAGGGTCAGTGGAAAGGTAAAAAATAGCCATTAAAAGCTAAAGTAAGATTATTTTTGTTGCTAAAATTTTACGATCATAAGAGGACCTCGGGGTGGGGGGTGGATAAGTAATAAAAATGTATCATATAACCTGTCTAAAACCAATGGAAATGTTTTTACCTTAAACTCTCTTCTTGCTAGCAACCATTTCTACAATGTTCTCATTTTCTAATATCCATTTAACCTCAGGACAACCACAAAGCTGCAGTGTAATAAACCTCCTCCGCACAAGCAAATGAGGGAGGCCGAGAGGGAGAAGAGGAGGTGGCGGAACAGACAGAGTGAAGAAGGGGAGTGTGGGAGATATAAATTTAATATTCTGTTGTCATCATAAAATGCCGCTGTGACTTTAGTGTGTCAGAATTGAGCGCTGAGCCGCAGATTTACTCCAGATGTCAAAAGAAACGGCTCTTCATATTTCAGATGGTGTCATGCAGCACTCCGGCTTGATGAGTGATCTACGGCTCTCATAGCTGCTGCAGGATGGACATGTCAGACAGTCTTCAACTTCCTGTTTTACAGGGAATCATTGCACTTTTTTTACTCCTCAAGAGAAGGTGCTTTTAGCACCTCTTCTCCCCTTTTGTCATTTCTTTTGCTAGTCTATTTTTCACACGGATATGTGGTGATCGGAGGGGGTTTTATTCCCATTTGCCTTTTTGCCACTCTAGCACTTCCTTTTTGTTACTCATTTCCGTTCTGTTTTTTTTCTTCTTCTATTCACTCATTTATTCTCTCCCTGTTTTATGCTGCACAATTCACATCTCATGATCTGTGCATGCTCAGCATTTCATCTCGGAGGAAACAACACACACAGTATTATCGCTGTTTGCCCATGGACACACTCACCTGTCAGGTCATTTTTTAAAGTCTAAGATATCAAAATGCAGTATTGACTCCCATTGTTAGTTCCTCCCTTGAGGGAAGCTGGTAGGCGGGGATGGGTGTAGTTTTGTGTATGTGTTGGAGTGTGGGAGATCATTAGTGGTTCTTGCTAAAGAAAAATCAATATTACTATTGCTCATTTGGTTTTAAAATCCCCTAACCCTAAGTATAAACCTTGGGCACATAACTCGTCTCCTACTGTGTCTTGAGGAGAGGTGTGCTATTGCTTTCTAAGAGATTGGAGTTTTAACTTGGTAGACGATAAGACTAGCCAAATATGTAACTTTGTTGCAATATATGAATCGAATTTACAACATTCATATTAGAGTTCTTTTCTTCTTCTTTCACCTGTTACCCTGGGTGGGACATAGGCCGCATACAAGAGTTCTCCAGGCAGACCGGTCGTGGGCTTGTCCTTCTAGTTGACCCCACGTTTTCCCCATGCCATTCGCCCCTGCTTCCAGGTCTCGGCACAACGTGTTCCTAGTTCTCCCCCTTTTCTTTTTCTTTGGGGATTCCATCTCAGTGCCTGCCTTGTAGTGCTGGATGCAGGTTTTCTTAGGGTGTGGCCAATTCATCGCCATTGTCTTTTGAAGACATGTTCCTAGAACAACAACTTTGTTTAGGCTTACAACCCAGGGTTAGGATCTTTTGCATCAGTGTTATTCACATTTCCCTCTGACTTTAGCGATTAGTTATGGTTAGGTTTAGGGGTAGGGATCTAGTTATGATAATTTTGGACAGGAATGTTGTTTCAGGATCAACAAAATATGTTGACCCAGGAACATGTTTAACTCAGGAAAATCAGGATGTGCTCTGGGTATCACAGGAATCCGCTTCACTGGTTTGAACCCTATCTCACAGACTTTCAGGGTTGCATGGTGCGGGAAGATCTCCAAAGAATTCAGTTCTTGGACCCTTCTCTTCTCTATATACAACACCTCACTTGGTCCCATCATACAGGCACATGGTTTCTTCTATCACTGCTATACTGATGACGCATAGCTACCTATCATATCAACCAGATGATCTCATTGTAGCAGTGCAATGAAGTGGCATCACCTGCAGCTCAACCTGGCAAAGAGCTTCTCGGCTTCCCTGCTAATCTGAGACTACAGCACGAGTTCAGCATCCACATTGGTTCTTCAACAATTACCTTATCAAGATCCACCAGAAATCTTTGAGTAATCTTTTGAGGACATCTTTGAGTAATCCAATTGACATTCAAAGATCACATCGCAAAGGCAGCTTGATCATGCATGTTTGCACTTCATAACATCAGGAGGATCAGGCCATTCCTACTTCTCGTGCGCACCATGGTCATTTCCAGGCTTGATTATCGCAATGCTTTTCTGACCGGACTTCCTTCTAGTGCATTCAAACCCCTGCAACTTATCCAGAATGCTGCAGCTCGTTTGGTTTTCAACTATCCCAAAAGAACCCACGTCACACCACTCTTGATCTCTCTGTACTGGCTCCCACTTGCAGCTCGCATTAAACAAGTATTGACACTTGCTTACAGAACTAACAAAGGCTCCGTACCCTTCTACTTCCACTTGGTACTACAAACCAAGAAACCTATGATTGATCAGTGAGTGACTACTAAGTCGTTGTGCTGTACTTTTTTTGTTAATCAGTTTTATTTTATAAGCATGACATAATATAACATCATGAGTACATGAAAAGAGCTTTTACTGTTATAAAAATACAGATTTGTGAGAAATAGTGGAAGTGAAGCTTTAATGTTGCTCAATCAGTCGAGCATTGGTGTTTACAACGCCAAGGTCATGGGTTCGATCCCAGGAAAAACAAGAACTGATTCAATGTGTTCCTTGAATGCGATGTAAGTCACTTTGGATAAAAGTGCTAAATGCTTAAATGTAAACTGAAGCTGTCAGAATAATCACGAAACACACATGATCACTATAGTTATAGTTATAGTAGTAGAAGAGCCTTATTGCCATTGTAAACACCAAAATTAGAGAAGTCACCTCACTCAGCAAAAAGCAACATACAAGACGATAGTTAACATATTACACTATGTGAACCTTAATTATTACACACTGCGGTGTGGGGGATTATGGATGACAGCAGTGGTGTTCAGTGTTGTCACATCCCTGTAGAAGCATCTATCTTTCTTCCTGGAAGTCCGAACATTGATGTTGCTGTATCTTCTCCCAGATGGCAGAAGGTTAAATAATTGATGACTTGGATGGATGGATGGATCTTTTAACAATGTTTTGAGCTCACTGTAAACAAACTGTAGCTCACTGTAGCCAATCGTGGAACAGCTGTATCGTCATCAGATCTTATGTGGGAGCTCTTGAGAAGCTTCACCAGCTTAGTTAGCCATCTGCTCTCGAATCTATCTCACGGTACTTCGATGCCATACGTCACAGTGATGTGGCGTCGACGCCGTCTCAAATCTGAGACATTTTCTAACTGGCACGCACTGCTTCGAGTCAGCCGCCGATTGGTCCGAACAAGCCTTTTGACACAAGAAACAAGGCCACATGACATGATCACATGAAGTCAGGTGAAACACATGACAAACATCATACATGAACAAAACATATACTGACACGACAGTATTTAATTATGTGTTAATTTCACCTTTTTTACATTTAGATTACCATTATGTTCATCTAACCCTTAATTAACCCCAAATTAAAGAACACAGTTAAATGTAATCTTTATTAATTTCCTTCTTTCAGACTGTACATAATGTCGTAATGCCCAAATTAAACATCTACCATTTAAGATTACATTTAAGATATTACATTAAATCATTTAAGATTTAAGTTTCATTAAACACAATTTATTTGGAAAAAATAGTGTATAATTTTAAGCTTTATTTACTGATTGCTGGCTATAACATGAATATAATGATCTGTTTATTGGTCTTTTATTACTGGAGGTAAACACTGTATGTTTAGAGATGGAATGCTAATGCTGGAAGAATTGTCAGTGAAATGCTTATTGTTCATGACGGCAAGATTTCTTCAGTAAATAGAAAATCTAGTTTTATCTAGCTATTTTGTGATGTTTGCATGCTAGCTGTGATGGAAATGCTTTTTTATATTTGTTTGTGTGCAACTGTTTGGTTCATGGCCATGGCACTCACGATTTAATTAAGGTGCATGTTACACATCATGGTTTTGAAAAAAAAGCTGAAAACTTAGTTTTAGGTTTTTATCATTCTTTAGAATTCTTTCTTTCTCTCTCTCTCTCACACACTCACACACACACACACACACACTTTTGCACTGGGGTAATGATGCTTATCTCTCGCAGAATGTGTCATCAATAACGTCTTTCCTGAATGTGTGTGTAAGGAGCACACTCATTTTGTGTTCATGCTCTACTGAATTCATACATGAAGCATGCCATCTGAGATTATCTACTTTTCAAACTAACACCGGGAATGCAGGATTATGCCATGTCATCTGGAAATAGATTTTAATATTTAGTGTTCATATAGACTAGTCTTAGTCCAGAATTGTACACACAACCTTTCTGGCAATGTGAATCTATTCAGATTTACATTAATCATGTCGCTTTTGACATTCAGAAGAGTGAAATTCTAGTGTTGTCTTTTCATATCTATTTCTCTCTCTTTAGCTTAATATTTAGGGTTATTCTTGAACACTTCTACTTTTTTTTTATGTGGTAAAATAGTTTTAGTGATGCTGAATAGAGTAACTGATTGGATGCAGTAATGAGTTTAATAATGTTTTGAAGGGATACATTCTAAAAACAGCATAACAATATTTACGCAGCCTTATGCAAATGCATATTTAAAATAAAATAAAATAAAATTGACATCTATTATACTAAAAGTTTAGTTCAAACTAAATCCAAACTTACATGGCCTTGTTTGAAAAAGTTTTTGCCCACAGCTGTTAAAACATAACTGTGGTTTTATCACATGTGAGTTCATTTTTTTCTGGCCACAGCCAGGTCTGATTACTGCCACAGCTATTCTCAATTAAGAAATAACTTAAATAGGATCTGTCTGACGATATTCAAAAGCTAGATGATATGTTGAGAAATTCAGAATCAAATGAGATCTATCAGTCTGGAAATGGTTATAAAGTCATTTCTAAAACTTTGGGACTTCAGCATCCACAGTGATAGCCATTATCCAAAAATGGTGAAAACATGGAACAGTGGTGAACCTTTCTAGGAGTGACCAGCCGGCCAAAATTATCCCAAAAGTGCAGAGATGACTCATCCAAGAGGTCACAAAACACCACACCACAATATCCAAAGAGCTTCATCACTTCGTGAACTCAAGCTGAAGCAAACTTGTGTTCTGTAGCAGGAGAATGATCCAAAATATACCAGCAAGTCTACCTTTGAATGGCTGAATAAAAACAAAATGAAGTCTTTGGAGTGGCCTAGTCAAAGCCCTGACCTGAATCCTATTAAGAAGCTGTGCCATGACCAGTCCATGCTTGAAAACCCTCAAATGTGCACAACAGTTCTACACAATTGCAACAATTCTGAAAAGAAGAGTGGGCAAAAATTCCTCCATAGTGCTGTAAAAGGCTCATTGAAAGTTATCAGAAATGCTTGATTACAGTTGTTGCTGCTAAGGGTGCCTCAACCAGTTCTTAGGTTCAGGGGGCAGTCACTTTTCACGCAGGTCCATGTTGGTTTGGATTTTGTTTTCCCTTAATAATAAAAACCTTTATTTGAAAACTCTAATATTTAAATTAGTTTAATGATCTGAAATATTTAAGTGTGACAAAGATTCAAAAAAGAGATCAGGATTTGACATCAGGAAGAGGGCAAACTCTTTTTCACATCACTGTACATTGAGCACTCAAATTTGATGAGAGGAAACTCAAGCATGCTTGACATGAGTAGCAATGAGGTTCATTACGGCGTGACATGCCAGCTTGTTTATACTTCCGCAAGAACCAAAGATGTTTGTTCTTGTGCGTCAAATACATACGGCTGAGCTTCCATTCACCAATTTTCATTTTTGGGTGAACTATTCCTTAAAAGTTACAATGAAATCAAAATTGACACTTTTATTATGGAACATTGCAGTACATTATTATTTTTTAAATTCTTGTGATGTCATAATCTTTATTTCAAAATAACTTGCAGTGACATCTCTTCTCTGATGACGTGCTTATTGGAGCAAGGGTACATGACATCACACAAACCAATGGTTTGTTTCCCGAAGCCATTGAACTTTTTTGGTTTTGTCGTTACCATGAGAGTTCAATGGAACATTTTAAAACGTTTTGCGCAACAACCTAACCGCAACCAAAAAGTAAAACTGTTGTGTTTCTGAATTCAAAAAATGTGGCTGATCAACAGTTTTTTAAGATAAAACAACATGGTGGTACAACTTGATCATTTTAGGCATGATTAGTATGCATAGAGAGGTGTTAAACACGAGTGAGTTCACAGAACAGGTGTGTGTGTGTTAGGCTGTCAGGTCTTGTGGCATATGGTGTATGTGCACTCAGGTGATGTCAGAGCACCGTGCCACACTCTTGACTCTCAGCCCCATCTGATGACCATCTGTACCCCTTCTTCAAAGACTCCTCCCCACCCCCCACACACACACCACCACCACCACGAGACAAATGAATTATTAACTCTCTCGTTCAGTTGACATCCGAGCGATTTGTTTCATCCTTCCATTCCGAGGTACAGGGGGAAAAGATACATCGTTCACTGGCAATCCCCTTCTGGCATCAAATTATAAACATGTCAAGGATTTACTGTTGATTAATTGATGACGTCATAGTTGTGTTATTGTTGTAGGTCTGATTTGTCGCCAATCACATGCAGTGTTGTCATACATTGTGTCAATGATCACCATGTGTCTCGGCACTCTGTGACTTGGATGTATACATTATTTTTTGATACTGAATTGCCTGTAAAAAGATTCTTTATTTTTGTGAGTGCAGTATATGTCCCAAAGCCTCTTTAGACACTTTCCCACCTGTTGCGTTAGGATGTAGATTCACGTAAAATTATGTTTTGACTAATTTTCAGACAATTTCAAAGATATGTTTTTGTTTAGTCTGAGGATCTAATCCGAGTCCAGCGTTAGTAAATAAAGTAAATGAATGGTGATCATAACAAAGAAGCAAACACCTTCTTTGACCTTATTTATGAATCGCAAATGGTATCAGGTGATGAATCACATGGTAATACATGCTTTTTAAGGTTAACATAAGAATGTCTTCAAAACATAGTTCTCAGAAGCACATCAAAGACTCAAAGGGATAAGGTCGGACGCATGTTAGATATCGACCCTTTCATCTTCAAAATATATGAACGCATATTCATATAGTTGACTAAACAAAGGTCGTTCTGATATATTTACACTTTAAAGGCTGCTTGACTCCTTTGCTGTTGATGTGAGGCAGAACATCATGAGTGTGATCTCTTTGAGATACGATTTGAAGTCGGTGTTTTATCTAAGCAGATGTAGGACTTCCTTTTTGGGTGCCTTCTGCAAAAAAACAAACAAACAAAAAATTACAAAAGATGAATAATACTAAACAAATATTTTTCCATTATATAAAGGAGTGCTTTACATCACTGTTTGATCTTGAAAGTAATATCGACCTAGAGCACGGTAAATGTTAGTCAAATGTCGTTGTCAAGGAGGGAAATACATGTGACAGATTGAGTTATTAATACTTGGTGCAAATAGTATCAGAAGTTATTTGCTCTTCGTGTAAATGACATCAACAATTGGTGTAAGTAGCTGCTACTTGGATGACTTGGTCCCAAGATTAAAGCAAAATGATGTTGTCTTTAACCAGGAAAAAGGTCTAAAGGTCAGCTGGAACTGGGGAATGAAAATCCAAACAGAGTAAATACGCCTTACTTCAAAAGTCCACCGCATGCAAATGCTAGACCACATGTGTAAACACAGCTAGAATAAACTGTATTTGTTAAATCAAACATATGCTTCACTAGGCTTTCTAAATCAATGAACGGGTATCAAAAACATAGTGTTATTTTCTTCTATAGAGGTTTGTGGAAAAAATATGCCTGCATTGAAGCCACATCAGTAACAGGTTTCCTCGGGCAAAGATCTGGTTTGAAATGCATGGCTGCTCATGCACACCAAAAATCACGCACCTTATCCTTTGACAGAATGTTTAAGCAAGTCAATATTTATTATTTCATTAATCTCTTGACAATAAAGCATCATAAACAATGATGCAAGAATTCTGAAACTGCCCTGACGGGGAAGACAAAAGAAGCGTGAAGACGGGGGGAACTTAATGAGGAAAGAAAAAGAGGAATTTGTGCGCTCCATCGGGAGGAAGAGCTTAAGTACTTTCTGACGGCATGCCTGTCTCTCCAACATCAAACGATTTGTTTTATCCGTTTCATATTCTGCTCCTCAAACCGCCGGCCACACGCTGCTTTGATGATGAAACGTCGAGGACACTGATACAACTGATCGGTGCGCGTGTGTGCGTACATGCGTTTGTGTGTGTCTGTCTGATCTGGGATGTTCGAGTGTGTAGATGCAATAACAAAGTTCACGGTGCCAGACAAAGGCTGCCATCATTGCCACAGCAACACCTGTGCTGCTTAGAGAGAGAACGAGCGGTGGAAGAGTGGGAGAGACAGCAACAGATTGAGCGAAAGTGAGAGAGTCGCCGACAGATTCGTTTGTTCTCCTGCCAACTCTCTCTCCCTCCAGCAAACTCGTTCAATACAAAAGACGAGTGGGGGGAAAATGCTCAAAACAACACAGGGAAAAAGCACAAGGGAGGGGGTAGAAAAGCAAGGAAATGTGCTAAAAGCCTCTCCTGGGTCAGCAGGATACAGCCTAAAAATAAACAAATAGCACTTATTGGCCTAGCAAAAGGGGAGACATGTCGCTCAGTCTTCAAGGACCGCTTGAAATGGCCTCTTAAGAACAGGGAAGGAAACAAGCGTGAAACGGCAGCATGCAGAGTCAACAGAGACAGATCTTCGGCTGGGGATGTCTGTCTGTAAAAAGAGGTAAGACAAAAAGAGGTGAAACACCTGTTCCTGAGACAGATTGCGTCTGCTGAGAACATACAGTGTTATAGGTATGTCTGCGCACCATCTGCTGTAAGCGGCGATCAAACACGTTCAAAGACTTGTACACCTAATTATACATACTTAACACTTACGCCATTTTGCCTTCAAGTCACTTTGGGAATAGTTTTCTTCAGAGGCTTCAGGTTCAAGTCACATGATGCACAGAAAAGTATTAAACATTCAGACGTAACGAATTTAAGTGATAGTCACATTCAAGGAAAGTCAGTTCACTTTCAGCCATTTTTTGGGTATTCAAGACCAAGGAATGGGGATATCCTGAAATCTCTCAAACTGCTTTCCACAATCACATTTAAATAACTCAAATCAGAAAACAAAAACTAACATGAACCGTATCTAAATGTTGTTTCTTGTGTTAAAAAAAATTGTGCGTCAGGTTGGACCAGCCAGTGTGCACGTGCTGGACAGACACTGACTGTGTTTATGGCATCCAGAGTAGAGATGATTGCACAATCTTGGTATGTCTAATGCCTTTGACAACCTGGTTTTAAAAAGAAAATCTACCATGTTCCATTTCCCCCTAATTACTTGTGGTTCCATTGTTTCTGTTTCTGTGGCATCACAGTCATGAAACTCGCATTGAAATCTCATTAGAATTCAATAGTAATAAGATGTTACAAATGTAAGGTTCCACAAGGAGAACCATAAAAAGCCTCTGGTCTGGAACACCATTATGCAAGTGATGTAAATTCAGGGGAACTGTCTTTGTTTTTTCTCTCCATTATTCGTACAGTACGAGTGAGTTAAATGAGTGTGAGCAAGAAGAAATCAGAGAGAAAATGTTCTGGCCTACGTTTCCAAAATGCTTTGCGAGCTGATCGTTGGGAATCGATGGATATGGTCTGCACATTCAACTTGGACTCAAAATGCTTTTGGGAAGCAGAGCCCTGATTGACTGTCTTTTGTTATTGATTGTGCCATGTCATGGCCTTTTTTCACGTTTGGTATTGAAAGGCAAATTGCTCGTCAGTGGATTCTTGTCACTTCACGCCTGGTTAGAAACATGTTCATTTAAAAGTAATCAATGTAATTCCTCTGAAACAACATCTTTTGCCACTTATGTCACAGGTCACTTGTGCTACTGGATAATGTTAGTTATTAGCTAATTAACTTCTATGTGCCGTTTTAAGCAAACGTGCATTCGGTTGGCAACCATTCCAGTGTGTAACCACTTTTAATGTCTAATAAATGCCAGTTGGATGAGTCCCGATATATTTTTCAGAGGCCTGTGCATTAACATATAGTTACGAAACCTGGTATGTGTAATCGGCACTGTGCTCTCAGTGTATCAGTCAACGTTATGGACAATGGTACCATGTAGTAAAAAAGTTTAATGACATTTAAAGAAATGCTGAGAACAGTGATGCCATAGTTAAAAGTAGTTAAATTTATTTTGAAAAACATTATTTTTTAAACTCCTCTAAGCATAGGCGGAGTTTCACTTTTGTGCTTGGGGGGGCACCTACCAGGCCAGCAGACCACGAGCTCAGATTTTTTTAATATCATGTTTATATATCATTCATTCTACATATAAAATACATTTACAATGAACAATGACTTTATACCAGTGCTTCTCAATTATTTTCTGTCACGCCCCCCTAGGAAGAGGTAAAAATTTACCTCCCCCCATTTTGGAACTTTCGCCTTATTGTTTCCATGGCAACGCGTTACCAATGCTTGTCAATGTCAATGCTTACCAATGCTTGTCACCTGACATACCGCAGTCACAAAAAGCGCTGTATAATAGATAATTCAAAATAGTCACCAACTTTTTGGCTCAACTTGTTGAAACCTAAAATAAATCTTTTGTGGTTGAAAACACTGAATTGTTTGATAAATGATAAGCTCTGAGCGCGGATCAGTGCCAGATATCGCGTGAAAACACATGTGAATTTAGTGGTTGATCATGTGACACATATGAACACCGGTGTGATCGTACACGTCAAAGGATGAGGAGACTGTTATCTAAACTTCATATCTGCTTCTCTTGTTCAGTGCAAGAAAACCTACTCCCTGGCAAAAAAAAAGCATGTACCCCAGGGTAACGCGCGCCCCCCCCAGGGGGTGGTTCTTCGTTCCGATTAAAGTTCATAAACAGAGCCTCCCTTGACCTGTCATAGACATTACAATATCTTACCTAATGCAGAAGAAGCCGCCTCTTTTTCCAAGATGCGTAGATGTCCACTGTCTTCTCTTCTGATAGATTTGACACTTTTAGTAGTGGATTTATAAAAAAAACGACGAATGTCCATTTTGTTTATTCAGCGCGTAAAACAGAACGAGAAGAGCGTCCACTCACTTACCGCAATACTTTGAGATTCGCAAATCGCGGGAGAATGTAATAAAGCTACAGTAATGAAAAAATAAATAAAGTAATTAAAAATTAATTAGTCGTATCTTACTCATTCTATACACAGAACTAATAAGATAAGACAAATAAAACGAGAAAATATGAATTCTGTAATAACAAAAAAATATTCAAAGCACAAGGCAGGCATTGATTGGATCTGGTCTGGGGGGGCAGTGCCCCCCCCCCCCCCCCCCAAACTCCGCCTATGCCTCTAAGACCGTTGGTCAGATTTTTCTGAACTCTGGCATGATCTAAAAATGAAAGTTATGGATTCTGTGTCAATAGACCACAAATTTTTGGCTTAATACATAAAAAAAAAAAAATTATGGCATGATGTCAAATTGAATCTGATGTCTCTGCACTAAACTCTCGAGTGTCACTGCCACCCTACATTGACCACACTACATCAATTTAGTCATGTAATTGCTGAACTTTGTTCTTGTATCGCAGAGTTTTCTTTGGACAGTGTCATCTTTGGCGATTGAATTAGTTACACACAGCAGGTCTGAGAGCATCTTATTTTTCTGTCTGTTAACTGGTAATAAGGACATATTTTGTTCTCTACTCATTTATATTGGCACAACCTATGAGCCATCGAGGCGTTGACCTCATGTCTGCATCACCACTCTCTCTGTTCCTGGTCAGGGCAGTCTATTGCAGATAAATTAGGACCATTCGTTCAATCCCTCCCAATACATTGCTACCCCACCTCTCCCTGGGACCACTCTTAAATTCTGTGAACAAATTATCCTTGCGTGTGCAGATTGAAACGCTGACAGTCAAGCCATCTTTCAGCCTTCCCAACCCCTTCAAATGTAATCTCTTCTGCTGGTGAGCCCGTCAAACTCCATGACTGATGCGCTGTCAGGACTGGGAGCAGCTGCTTGGCTGGAAAGCAGTCCGACTACATATTTCCCGCCCGGACACATCATACATTTTTCCTCATGGCACGTGATGTAGAGCGCGTGCCTGAGTGTCAGTGCGCCCGCCATCATAAATGCACCGTGCTGCTTTTTGATTGATTTATAAGCCGATTGTGACACTAGTTATAGGTTAGAAGAGAAAGGAATTCTCGCTTGCCTCTGACACTAAAATAGTACAAATAATGTTTCATTTGTCACCTCACTTGCCATAAAGATCCTTGTGTTCTTGATGGAGAGAGTGGGTGTGTCATTTCTATGCTTTATGGTTTTTAGGAGCGAGAGTCATTTTAAGAACCGCCGGGTTTGTGTGGACTTTGAAGATACGAGTGATAAGGAAAGGAGCATTCTGCATGTGAAGTTTGCTATTAGCATTCTGCGAATGGGAACGTGTGGAAAGATTATCATAATCCATGAGTACTTTTAAATATATGATGTCTTATTGACAAAGTTTGCGATAGGGTTCAGATACTCTACCCAATCACCTCATAAATTGTAGACTCACCTCGGTCCCATGGCAGTTTTCCAGCATCCACCCTAACTCTCCGCTCTTATCTGTTCTAATCCCAACCAACGATGGGTGTTGGTGGTAATGCTCTGGGTTCAGGCCACATTCTGAGCTTGGAGCCTAATATTCATACACTTAACTCTATTTAATTAAATGTGCAAATATATGTGCAAGATTTGCCTCAAATTGTAGTATAAAGGCATCAAAAGAAGGATCATTCTGGCTTTTAAGGTTATAAACCTTTAACACTTCCTGGTCTTTTCTTCTTCCTTTTTTTAAAGAAGTGAAATACCTTCCATTAACGTTCTCTTCTAGTTAATGGTGAACATTCTGAGGAATCGGGGAAAAACGAGGATCTCTATAAGTGGAACATTTCTCCCGTTATTTCTTTGTGAGCAGTCCCGTCTTCCATATGAATGAGCCTGCCTTCGTTAGCCACCTGAGCATCTGCTCTAGACACTCAGGCCTGCTGAATTAATCAACCTTTAGTTCTCCTGAGTGAACGCGCTCGGGTGTGTGCGTGAGTGAAAGGGAATGCAAATGTCTCCTATTATTCACAGCTTTGTGAGACGACTGAGTTTGCAGCAATGTTAATTATTGAAGGACTTGGAGAGATAGAGTCTTGGATGGAAGTGGGAGTAGAGGAGGGAAACTGAGTTCTTTCATAATGAATTGAAATGTATTTAGGGTCATCAGTGATAGAAGTGGAAGCCTGCAATTTGCATGAGGTCAAAAAGGCTTTTTCCTCCTGCCTTTTCCCCCTCTCTTCATGTTACACCAAATGCTTGTTGATCAAACTGTTAAATTTTCAGGCCTCAGTACTCGAGACAAATTGCAGGGGAGTTAGTTAGTACGCTTTTTTTCTTTGTTTATTACTTTGAAAATGGACCTTTCAGATTTCTGCACTCCTCTTTTGAAAATAGAAAAAAATAAAAAGTTTGTGATGAGGCCACATATGGATTGATCAAACATGAGGCGGGCTGGTGTATCTCACTCTCTCTCTCTCTCTCTCTTTCTTTCTCCCTGCTACTTCAGACAGGAGTTAATGTGTGTGATCAGATTGAAGTGTCCTCTGGTTCTGTCACAAACTGTAGAAATGCTCTCCATTGCTCTTTCATCAGAACGCTCTTGGTCTTGTCATCCTGGGCTGTTAGTGTGGTTGAAGGCTAGTGTAACACACTTAACTACATAAGTCACTTTATAAAACAAGTCAAAAAATTGTATTGTATGTGATGTTTCTTAGATTATGTGAAACTATAACTATGTATTTATTGACCAGCACAAGTTAAACATTCACAGTGCAGGGCGGTAAAAATATTTGAATCCCTTGACCAGGCTTGGACAATGGCAATAATATTAGTGATATTAAACACAGTTTAGGCTTACTATAAAAAAGTGCATTATGCAATATAGAAGTACTCCAAATAAAATTTTATTGTAATATTTATACCACTAAGTCTCAAGTGATATGGCGGTAAATATGTTAATGGGTTTTTCTGCTAGGTCAACTAAGTCAAGAATCCAATCAAAGACAAAGCTGAAAGTGTTGGTCAGGCCACGTTGAAAAACTTTGACAGAATTAGGCCCCGTCCACACGGAGACGCGGATCACTGCATCCGCATACATTTCTTATCGGATTGGCGTTCCGTCCACACGCATCCGGCGATTTGGGAGACTGAATCCGCTCTCTTTTGATACCGGGTCCTAAAGTGGATAGATCTGAATCCGACACCCTTGCGGTATCGTGTGGACGGCCAATCCGTATATTTTTTTGTTTACCGATGATGTCATCACATCACGTGTCGGCTGCGTCACAGTAACAGCAACAGTGTTGCCAGATTGGACTGAAGATTCCAGCGCAGCTACAGCTTAAAACACTCCCATTTAAAAAAAAATACAGCTTAAAACACTCCCATTTAAAAAAAAATACCAGCCCAAAGTGCATACTCTTATAAATAATGAAAAATGTTGAGCGATTTTATGCATCAAAAACCATCCCAAATTTTATCAACCAGCCCAATGCATTTTTTCCCGGTCGGACGTGACAAAAAGGTAAATAGCAATCTGGCAACACTGAACAGCAACAACAATGTGCTTCAAAGTCGTCTTCTCTGTGTATAGTGTATTATCTGTGGCAGAATTACAGCGCCCCATACTGGTCTGGCATATAAACTACACCGGATTCAGTCGGTTTCAGTGGTATCGTATGGACGCTGATATTTTTTTTTGAACGAGGAAAAAAAAGATCGGCTTAGGAACGCGCCGGCATCGTGTGGACAGTGGCCTTAAGCTTACGTTTATTTATTTTTGGGGAAAACATTCATGAACTTTTCCTATGAACTATAAATTGTGGGTATGGGCCATCGAAGTATATGACTTCTTTGTTGCCCTTGGACCTGGTTAGCTTTAATGAATTTCCAAGTTTGTCGGGACATTTTGATGAAAAAGTAAAGGTAATTTGTCTGCCAGTTGAAGCTCAACAGAAGTTGGTTTACTCCTGTCTTGCAACCCAAATCATGAAAATAAATAAACAACAGAAGAAGAAAAAGCCTTGTTCAGTGACCAAGATTCCTGACCCCAATTCAATTGAGATACTTTGGTGTGACATCAAGAAATGATTCACACCAATGATCCCGATAATATTGCTGAACTGAAACATTTTTGTGAAGAGGAATGGTGAAAACTTTCCCTTGACTGTTGTGCAGGTCTGATCTGCAATTACAGAAAATGTTTGGCGGAGGTTACTGCTGTGAAAGGAGGGTCAGTCAGTTATTAAATCCAAGAGTTCGCACTGTGAAAGTTCATGATGCCTTCAATTAAGACATGAAAGTGTTTCTTTGTTTGTGTATTATTTATTTTAGATGACTACTCTGTTTCAAATATATGATCAAGTTATACTCAAATCCAGATAAAGGGATTAAGTTTTCCCTCTAACTGCCTCTTTAGCAGATTCTTTGAGTTGTGGAAAGTTTCAAACTAGGGTAAGGAATATAAATTCTTACCAATGCCTGGCATTCATCAGAGCTCCACTTGACCTTTCATTGGTCATAATCAGGTGTCTGTTAATCCCTTTCTCAAAGCCAAAGACCCATAGACTCTCTCCACAGAGCAAATTAGCATAAACCAGGCCTCTCCAATCTTGTCTAAAACAGGACATTCTTACAAGCATTTAAATGTTAATTAAGCCTAATCAGCATACGCTTAATCCACCCAATCTCTCAGAACAGAACTTTTGACAGACAAGAATGCTTCGGCCAATGAATAGTGAATTCTGGTTCTGCGTGAGGGCCGTACGATTGCGGGTTCAGAAGTCAAGTGCTTCCTGTCATCTTCTGCACATTTAACCTCTCACATTAACATAGTCTTTCACCCGAAAATCTCTCGCTTCAGACAGAGGCCTCTAGTGCTAATCCCTAATGTCCCTGAAGGACTGAAGACTCTATTGTCTGTCCATTTCCACCTGCCCCTAGCATACCAAGGTCCTCAGAAGCACACTTCACTGGAGGTCTTGCTTCATTTGCAAGTTTGTAAGGAACAGCCTTGCAGTTACTCCAAAAAATCCTTGAGAACCAGAGAAATGATGACTAATCCTTACAATAAGCAATTTGTGGATGCTTTTTGTCTTTGTGTCCATAATTTATCATTGGCCAATACAAATAGATATCTTGAAGGTTACATTTGCTTGCAGAATCAGTTGATAATCTACGTGACCTTGTATTTTTCATAGCCTTCAATATTTCATAGATTTTAAAGACACTAATGCAATTGTAATGTTAATCTGTTTGACCTATGCATGACAGATCTTTTATAAGCATCGCGGCCAGATATTGTTCCACAATGCATTGCCTCTCTCACTCATCACTCCTTGGCCTTGTGTTAACTAGCATCCCTCTATAACCTTATGGATCTTTGATTGATTTTCCAATCAAAACCATTTCTAGGTTTTACAATGCTGACATTTATCAGCCATTTAACGAGAGTTTAATGTCAGTAAACTTGACACAGCTGGGTAGAGTGTGAATTAATGAGAGCAGCTCTGCAATGAGACTGGAAATGTTGGAATCAGATGGAATCAGCAGGTCATTCATATTTGGTGCTTTTATATTGATGTCAGTCTGTTTGCTGCCAACGTGAAATGGATAAATCTACTGGGCCCAAGGCCCTTGAAGATATTGGCTATAGTGTTGCTTGATTATGCCAATGCAGTGGTTTTGGCACCAACATTTATGCCAATAGCATATAATCTGAGTTCTCGGTGAAAGCGTTGGAGCGTGAACCACAGAGACTGCGATTTCTAGTTTGATTTAGAACGCTGCAATTCAAACTGTGCACCGGAGGGTGTTTGCTCTGTTTGTGTGTGCGGCAAGGAAAAAAAGAATTTATCTCATTCCTTTTTCCACCCACATACAGTATCAACAACACATTGCAAAAGAAAAGATTACAAAACACTTTTAAACAAAGCACATGTCCATGCTATACTGTCAATGTCTATGTTGACAATACTTGACTCTACTAAGATTTGACATTTATATATAATATTGTGTTTATAGTCCCACCTTACATTTAAAAGAACCTTGTGTTTGTATACCTAACATTTGATACAATTTGTGGTCCAGGAGCACAATTTAGGATACGAATATTGCCATATTTTTGTTCCTGATTTGAGATTTTGAGTCTTGCTGGATTTAATTTCTACTTATGCAGATACATTTTTATAATTTTAAGTTGTATAAATTAACACTTGAAGTGTTTTGAATGAACAGTTTTAATATGTTGTTTATACAGTGGGATACGGTTATGTCGACAGCCTCGGGGGTTGCAAGAAAAAGCGTGGAGATAACCGAGGCTCGAGATAACCAACAACCAATATGCCGATTTAATTGATGAAGCGATATATGTTTGCTAACAACAAAAGGCATATGTGCACCAACTAACAGCAGAGATTTACCAGTATACAATAAAACACACCTTCAATTCTCGATACAAACCTTTAATTATATTCTCCAAGATTGCAAACACAATTTCGCTCACAGCGTAAACAATCATAACATATTTGCGAGGTCATCACGCTGTAATAGATTGCATACTTTCTTGCGTTCTGCCTGCCTAATAACCGTGTTCTTCAATCCCCAGCGGCGCTGAGCAGAGTGCACATCAGAACAGAAGCAGGTGTGTGTGTTTATCTAAAGGGCCAGTCACACAGCCGATCGCGCACAAATTATTCACAAATCACGCATAGATTGGGTTTGTGCGTGCTTGTGCGTCGAGAAATTGACCAAAGTGTTCCACGAACATTCGACGCATGAATCACTGCCGGAGTGCGTCCAAACACGCACGCTTCGCGAACGTTCCACGAACAAGCACTTTCAGAATCCACATTGTCAGTGGAATGAACGCGATACGTGCGCCGCGGTGCGCGGTTCATGAGTGATATGAAGGTGGGGCGTCAGTGGACGTGCGCGCTTTCGAACCAGTTCCGACGCATAAGCACTGACGGCCGACGCGTGTCCCGCGCATGTCACGCATACTCAACGCATAAACTACGCACGCCGACTCATAAATAACGCACACCGACGCACATCTGTGCGTCAGAATTTTTGAACCGTTCAAAACTCAAAATCACGCACAAACCACCTTCGACGCACATCCACTTACAATCACTGACGGTCCTCGTTCATTCCACCGACGAATTACGCATATGACGCACACTCCACGCAGAAATGAAAATCTGTGCGTAATTCGTGCGTTCTTCATGCGTTTTCGCTGTGTGACTGGGCCTTAAGCCTCATACTCATTTGTCGGTAACCGCTCGTTAATGTCAAAATATTTGAGAAAACCAATCAAATCAAAGAAGGCGGGCTTTATGTGCACACAGCTGTGAGTGCTTTGGGATGGGGATGCGGCAGCACTCGCTGCTCGTTGAGAAGCGTAGGAACAATATGTGCTTTCACTTCAGAGAGTCTCCAAAAGTCGCCAATAACTCCAGATAAAGTCGTTAGTTTTGTCGCTAGTCGCTTTTTTGAAAATGTGGTCTGAATACTCGCTAAATGTAGCGACAAAGGCGCTAAGTTGGCAACACTGTCCGCAAGTTCTTCTGCGGTTGCGCGGCACTGTGAGTGAAGCGTCACTGGAGATTCATGTGTGATCCACGTGCAACGCAAACTCAGCGCATGCGCAGTGAACTAGGTACGATCATTAGTCACGAGTTAACCATGTGAAGTGGCGAATTTGTCTCTCTTTTGTGTTCGAGATACTAGTGTTCGGCGACATAAAAGAATCGATGTAACCGATGAGAAAATGCTTAGACAAATAGTGAGTTTGGTGGTTCCACTTCAAAAACGTCAACATAATAGGGTCGGCGAGTTAACCGTGAGTCAAGATAAGTGAACTCTACTGTATTTATAAGTTAACATTAACCTACATTAGTTTGTATTTTCAGAATTGTCTAGGTTTGGTTTTCATATTTTAATATATCAGTGCGGTCAAAGTTAATGCTTTAAACATGTTTAACAGCTTTAACGGGATCGTCTAGTGTTATAGCTTGTGGCAGTTTCATGTTTAATATAGACCATTTCTGATTTGATTTTATGCCAGGCTAGATTTAACTAAAACTGAAATGTCATTTTTATTCCCGGAAATGTTGCCAATAACAGAAGGCCTACTTTGTGTTATGGTCTGTGTGAGGTAATGGTGAGTCTTTGAACTGGATCACTACACAGTGCACTCAGGTTATCAGAATATGATTTTTACAGACTGTCCACTAATTCTACAGCAGATGATAGAGATTACAGTCGGCCCCTGAGTGTGTATGATGGAGAGCAATCCACCCTTCTATTTCGTCAGGTTGACCTTTTGGTTCCTGCTTGACAAGATTGCCTCTTAATAGAGCGTCCCTCTGATTACTCATCCATAGGAGGTGAAACCCAGGTCTATAGAGAGACAGTGGGAGGGTAAGAATGGTGGAGATGTTGAAAAATCAAGATTGAAGGAAGACGGAAGTTATCAAGGCTAAAAGGGGTTTGTAAGAGAGCTTGTAGAAGGTTTACAATAGTGAATGAGTATTCTTATCTTTTCTTTTTTGCTTGCTTGCTTTCTTTATTTCTTATTCTGCAAGGTTTTAAAGCTTTTTCAAGCTGTCGTTGAACTCTGTTTGAATGCTTTGTTTTTTGTTTTTATCCATAAGCAACATTTTAAGGCATTAAGGGAATGGTAGGGAACATAATTATATAAAATTATAATTAAAATGAGAACATTTCATGTGTCCAAATCAAGGCAACCCCAGAATGCATTGCAAGTTCAGTGACAAAAATAAACACAATATGACAAAAAAGGTGTTAAAAAGAAGTACTATTTCATTAGATTTTTTTATTTTTTAAATTGAGCTTATTTTTCTCACCTGTTGAAAAGAGCATTTTGTATTTATTACATTTGCATTTTCTTATGTAATCAGTGACTGGTGGGTTGAGATGTACTTTGGATATCTTAGCTTTGTGTTTTATTATTGAAGCTTTTTTTCCAGCAGGGTTTTGCAATTTATTTTTAAGGTAAAATTCTTTTTTTGTGATGAGTGTTCTATTTGTCACGCCACTCACTGGCATTGTTTGGTAACCGTCTCTCTTAAGTGCTGAGGGTTTTGAACCTGTGACACTTGTTTTTCCAAGCCCTCCAATTTACCCTGATCCTTCATGACCCGTGCATCTCTCCTTTTCTCTCAATTCTCCCTCTCTCCCCTGTTCTTTTTCTCCTTTTCCTTTGCTTTTCTCTCTCTCAAGGGCACTGTTTTTCTATCTGTGGCCTCCCCTGAACAAATATCTGCTTTAAAATGCCTGTTACAGCTCGTCTTTCTCACCCTTCTGATAATCTTGCTCTCCCATGACAATTCTCTTCTAGTCTCTCACCTTGAGTTCATATCCTTTTTTTTCCCTCTTCATCCCTCTCAACTCCAGGAAAAAATAAAAAATAAATCTTCGAAGGCAAGAGCAATTTTCTTAATTTAAAAAAATGTAAAAAATGCTTTTGATGCGGAGGCCCACAGTTGCGGACCTCTCGTCTTGGCTCTATCTTATCTATGAAAGGACCTTGATGCATGTGGCAAACAAAGCCACCACTTTTCAGTGTCATGTAGTTTGGACAAAAATAATCATTAAATGCTTTGTATTTGAAGGAATCCTGGGTTGCGAATGGCTGTGTACTTTTTGGAAGAAAGGAGCATTTTTACTATTTAATGGTGGTTTTCAGAAGAGGTCTGAACTAAATGAGTGTGCATCTTGTCTGTCTTTTTATGTATTTATTTATTAGTACACAAAAAGTCGATGTTTTAAGAATATACAGACCATTCTTTTTATCATAATGAAGCTGTCTGTCTTGAACCATAAAAGTACTTTTGAAGTAGTTCAATCTACTTGTGTGTTACCGTATTAAAAATATTCATATAATAGAATAAAAGAGTTGAACTCAAGAAGTGAAGCTGTCTCAATTGTGAATTAACTATTCAGTCCATTTCTATGAACGTATCAGTGGAAAAGATTAATCTCAAGTAATCTATTCTTTTGAGAAAAAGACATGGCTATGTCAGTCGTGAATGTGTAAAGAATCATGCATTTTGCAGTAAAATTCAAAGCACTAACACTTGCTTAGAGTGCTAATACAGGCTCAGCACCCTCCTACTTCCACTTGCTACTACATGTCTACACACCAGAAATGACAATCGATCAATGAGCGATGACCGTGGTACCATCACAGAGATGCACAAAACAATTTGCAATAAAAACTTTGTTCACAGTTCATCCGGAATGCAGAATCCTTGTCAATATTCAGAAGACAGCTGAAAACTCATCTCTTCCGTGAGCACCTAACATGAAACATACACGTACACCACAAAAAAATACAAATACTAATTTCCTTCCTTGCTTTCACCTTTCTTTAGTCCCCCTAATCTCCAGGTTTATATTACTTCAAGGGATGTTTGAAACTTTGTATTTTAAGGACAAATCGCTGGCAAAAAGCGTTGGTTAAATGATTAAATGTAAAGAATGTGTAGCTCAAACAGTGGAGTAAGGCGCTTGCAATGCCAAAGTCATGGGTTCGATCCCCAGGGAAAGCAAGAAGGTCATTGTGTATCTTGTCACTTAATGGATGAAAGCTTCTACCAAAAGCATACATGTAAATGTAAGACTTAAGTAATATTATTCATTTATGTTCACAAGAGGAAGAATGTGATATGTCCCACACACAAAACAAAATGGGTAAAAAGGACAAATATGGGTAAACTATAACTATAAGTTCTACTTTCTTTTTCTCTGGCATGTAAAAACATCAAAAAGTCTTTGAAATTACGTCAACCTTCAATACACCTTCACCGTGCAGACTTTAAACACCCTCTTTCTCATTCTCTTTGTCTCAGTCTTCATTGTTTGTCTCCCCTTTTTTTTCCATAGACATGCCACAGCCGGAGCCAATTCCTGAAATAACAGCAAAACGGCATTCGGTTCAGACGCACAAAACAAATAGAATTGGAAATATGTCAATACAGCTGCTATTGCTTTCACAGCAAATAACAAATTCATACATTTCAAATCCCTCACATCAATCTGTGAGGTTTATGAAATTCCTCTCTTCTGACTGCTTCTCATTTTTAATTTACTTGTCTTTCAGAGGAAAGTTGATGCAGATCTGTGAGTGTCTCGCTCCGCAGGCAGGGACCAATCAGAATGCTGTTTTTCATTGATGTGACATGTCAACCGCCGGGGGCCAATCAGAAACTGGCTCCCTCCCCTCAGAATTGACAACTGTAAAAGGTGTCACACATATTGCTCTAATGAGGAGCCCCGCTCTCGTCCGCTTTGTCCTTCAAGCTAGAGAGAATGAGCGAGTTAGGATAGGCACAGGAAACAAGGCGAAAAATAATAGTTTCATTGTATAATGCAGGGTGCTGAATCGCTAATTGGTTTTGTTATTTTAAGCAGAAGAGAGAGTTTTAAGCCAACCTTAATATACGGCTGCTTTGGGCTTCAGCATACCACAGAAAAAGAAGTGAATAGAGCAAGAGAAAGCGATAGACGGGTTGAAGACGAAAACATCAGTCCTTCATAAGCAATAATTTGTCTCTGTTCCATCACTTTCAATAGCTGCCCCAATCATTGCCAAAAGCCTGCCATGATTCCTAGCCTTTTCTGTCACACACTGACGGCATGACACTCTATAAACGTCCATACAGACAAGACTAAACCAGCTTTTCCCCTCCGCTCTCTTTTTCGGTCTATTACATTCTCTCCTTCTTTGTAAGCACAGGAGACACTGCAAGGTCTTTGCAAGGTCAAAAATAAACCAAACATCCGGATGAGAGATGCTGAAAATGATCCCTCTCAACAGAAGAAGCCACATCTTGGCTTTAATATGAGAGCTTTCCTTTTCATTTCATTCGATTCGAGAAAGCCCACCCGCGCAGATATAATATTCTTACAATGCCACTAGCTGCAGGAGATGTAATCGGCAAATGCACAGGATTCATTTCTGAGGCGGCTTTACGGAGTTCAGCGGAGTTAGCGCAGGATGCTACAACAGACTTTAAGGAAGGTTCCAGGTTCAATGCAACGTAAGCTCTGTCAGCAGCATTTGTGGCAAAATACCATTAAAATTCGCACTGTTTTATAAATGTACCCATAATAATTTAAACTTCATTCGCATTGGTTTAAGACTAGAGTGATGGAATCGCTTACTGATCACATCTGGGCGAAGGAATCTTTCAAGACTTCAAGATGGTAAACCCATAAAAAGGTTTGCATGAAACTCAAGCGTACTGAAAAGAGACTTTGAGTGACAAAGGCATACATTTAAGTGGTCCACTCCATTGTGCGGTTAAAAGTTGCAGCCAATTCAAGTTAGAGAAGCGGATCAGTCACATTCGTGAATGAATCATTTGGGCTATTAAAGTTTTGACTTATCCAAATGAATCACACATTAATATTTCCACCGTAAACTAAAAAGCTAAAGCTTATGTTTACTCCACCTTACCTTACTTATGTTTAACTCCACCTCCCCCAAAAAAACAATACCAGATTTGTACAACTTTACTGCTTCTTTTACAAAATTCTGCATTTTTTTAGCAAAAAAAAAAAGAAAAATGGCTACACATTTGTGCTTTTACTTTTTTGTTGTTTCTTTGTCTTGTTTTTTAAAAGGTTTGTGGACGTTTTGATTTTGCCGGATATTTTTAAGCGAGAAAAGAAGTGATTCGATGGGAGAAAGGGGAGCAGGGTTTTCAGTATCATATGGTTTGGAACACAAATGTGCTGCTCACTAGGTTTATTAAAAATTATTTATTTAACCCAGTGGTTCTCAAATAGTGGGGGAGCGATGCCAGGTGGGGGGCGCGCGTGACCTTGGGGTGCATGCTTTCCTTTTTTGCCAGGGAGTAGTTTTCTTGCACTGAACAAGAGCAGCATAAATGAAGTTCAGATAACCATCCCCTCATCCTTTGACGTGTACGATCACACCGGTGTTCATATGTGTCACGTGATCAACCACTAAATTCACACGTTTTCACGCGATATCTGGCACTGATCCAGAAAAAGACGCGCTCAGAGCTTATCATTTATCACAACAATTCTGTGTTTTCAACCACATAAGGTTTCTTTTAGGTTTCAAAAAGTTGAGCCAACAAGTTTATGACTAATTTGAATAAAAATGAAAAAACTAAATAAACGTGATCAATTGTACAGCGCTTTTTGTGACTGCGGTATGTCACGTGACAAGCATGACGCGTTGCCATGGAAACAATAAGGCGAAAGTTCCAAAGTCGAGGGAGGGGGTGTGCAAAATGTTTACCTTTTCCTAGGGGGGGCATGACAGAAAATAATTGAGAACATGGATTTAACCCAAAACAATGCTTATAACCCTGAAGTAGATTGTCACAATCTTGTCGCGTCTGTTACATCCGGGTTCCTTTGTGTATCTTCCAGGTCTTACACGCCCCGTCTCTGTCTAATCACTTCCCAAGTCTCGTCAGCTGGTCCCAATCCCGTGTTTGTCCTTAAATACCCTCCTGTGTTCCTTTGTCTTTGTCGGTTATTGTCAGTGTTGGATGTTCTTGTCACGTGTGTGGACGTTCCTCCTGTGTCTCTCTCTATTCTGAGTTTTTGCACCATCGTGTGCTTTTGTGTTTGTATTTAAAGTGTTTTTTGCTTTCTTCGTCTCATCAATTAAAGCCTGAGTTCTCTGCAGAGCTGCCTCCTCGTTTCTCCGCATCACACACCTGCACCCTCTGACTCGTAACATAGATATTCTAAGTAAGAAATGACTGACACTTTAGCCTTTGCATTGCAGGTGTGGAATTGTTTTCTTTGAGTGACACTTTGCAGAGGTAAATTCATCTTATCCCTTTTTTTCTTGTCTGTAGTGCAGTTGGGCCTGTTTCACCCTATTGTGAAAGTCTCCACCCTCTCTCATTATCTCATCTCTTCTCACCCTCTGACAATTTTTATTTATTTCATATCAACTTTAATTTGTGAAGATTAATCATCATCACCCCTATTGTCTGTTTGCTGACTGTCAGCAGTGTCGCCTTGAATCATGTCCCTCTCCTGCAGGGAACCTTCCTCCTCTTTCATTAGTTTAAATGGGCCTTGTGATAGACGCGCTCTCAGGTCTTGGCTCCTGCTAAATTACATTTCAATATTAGCTCAATCAGTCCCTGGGTAAATACGGCATGACCCTCTGGGACGTGAGGTTGGGGGTTGCGAGTGCGAATCTTGGACACTTTGACAGACCCGAGCAGAACATGCACAGGAGATGGATAATTGGAAAAGGCTGTGTGCTCAGTGGAAATTGTGCTTTTTTTTGGACTCCATTTGATTGTTTTTCCAATTTAACGTCTACCTGTGCGTTTACATCAGTCAGTCACAGAGGAAATTTATAAAAACCTGTTCATTAGAAAGATGGTCTTAAAATGATGAGACAGGGCTTTGATTAACAGCTGATGCATCGCACATTTTTGAAGCTACGTGTGACATACAAACTAGCATGTCTGTAAACCCAAATCAATATTAGAGTTGCTCAGACTACTTTTATACTGACACAGTGAGAATTTGGATCCTCTAAAATGGTTAGTTGCATCAGTTAGTTCATTTTTGTTTAATTTACCTTGGTGCTTAATAAATCTAATTGGACAATGTATTTTCTCTCACTTGATAAACTATAAATATATAACGCAAATTTAAATATTTGGTACATTTCCACTAAAGAAAAGGTGTTTTGGGCCCCATAAACTTGCTGGTCTACAGCAAAAAACATCTTAGTGGGCTGGGGGCAGAAAAATGTCCAGATTAAGTGTTCATAGCAACAGCAACTCAAGGCCAGACACAAACATAGATTGCACAAAACTAGAGCATATTATTATCAATGAAGCTGCCTTCACTGAAAGCACATAATGCAACTCTCATTCAGTTGACAGGCATCTCGTTCCATTCGCTATCCTGGCCATTTTATTTTCCAAGTCGGTCTAAAAAATGATGTCAATCAATTTTTTGTTGTTGTTGTTATATTTTAACAACTAAATAAGAAAAGCCTTTCTATTGCATTATTGAATGCTAAAATATGTTCTCAAAACTGGCAAGACTCAGAACTTAAACAAAGACCGAGATGCATCATGTTTGTATGTACAGTAACACACAGAGCGCTCAATCTGGTCATTAATGTGTTTGGAGTTCAAGTCATGACCTTCCTTAGTGAGCTACTAAAACTTCTATCCAAAACAGATCATATATTAATTTAAAGTACCTGAAATGTATTTATTTATTTTAGAGATAAAATACCAGCAATGGATTTTCCTGTATTGTTTTATTATTGTTTATGGTATACGCTGTGTAAGGGATTTACAGTTAAGACCCGATGACCAGATATGTTGAATGAAGACCAGGAGTCAGAAGTGTAGAATACATTTTAGTGAAGTTTAGTTTGCAGTTTCATCAGCAGAAGCCAGCTTCAGGTCTCACAAGGAGTTCGTAGGCCGCCCCACATACAATAACATTGTTACTGCAATTATACTCTAACAGAGGATGCTAACTACGTCATTGATGACGGTTAAATGATTCTGATTGGCAAAGAAAGAAAAATAAACAAAACTAGTAATTTTCCACACAAGAGTGGAAATAAACTTTTAAAGATAAATCATAAATCACTCTTTACAAATCATTCAAAATAAGACAAAGAAAAAAATATAGGTACAAATAATACAAATTAAAGAATATATACAAGCGGCAATGGATTTCCGAATCGTCTCTTTCAGCTGTTTTTAATTTAAGCGCTTATTACACTACTTATGGTGATCTGATGAACATTTCTTTAACCAGTTTTAAAAAAGTATTAGAATGATCCCATTGTGATGTCGATGTTGGAGACTCTGATTGGTTGGTTGAGCTCTTGAACATTGATTTGTATAATCTTTTTTTTTTCAGCTCAGTAATTTCTTGTTTGAAAACCTTTTTAATCCCATTTTTGGTAATCATTTTGGCCTTAGACAACGATGCTACCAAATAGGACCTATAATAAAGCTGTCATAACTGTCAGTAAAAACCAAGGCATTGACCGTTATCGCAGCCGTTCTTAAAACCATTCAGAATTAATCATTTTATAGTGAATCGACTATATACATATAAAACTTAATAATATACATAATAATGTGAATTATTTCATAAAATTATTTCATTTTGAGAGAGACAGAGAGCTTAAAAGTCACACTGCCTTTGGGTTATTCAGGTCTTGAGAGATTAAACCTCCAGAGAAATCCTAAGCCAGTAAAATGGCCTTTAAATTTAATTGAGGTCACTGCAGCACCATAACAACGCTTGCTGGTAATAAAGCGGGGCTGTATTAGTGTATTGTTTTAATAATAACTCTGGCTGTAAAATTATATAACTCAGCCAGAGAGCGCTGAGCAGCCTGCTAAGAGGAAAAACAAAAAGTTTGCTCTGGATGAACAGCGGAAGGATTTCTGAAGAGTGATATGAGATGACAAGATTGTTTTGTTGTTTTTAATAAGAACAAAAGAGCAAATCCATTTTAGTGGAGTCCATTTTAATAATCGTTTAAGGCTTGAAGAACACTCCCCTGCTTTCACTTTAGAGGATTTTCTACTTATTTATCTGAAAGCAGGGATAAGGTCTTAAAACTTTCTAAGTCAATTAGTGTCGTAATTCTTATTTGTTTTGCAGATTACTTCAGTGGATCTGTATTTCCACTTTCTATGTTATTGGGTAAATGCTCATGTTCACGCTTAAATGCTCACGCTTCATTCTTTCAGATACACAGTAAAAAAATATCCTGTTAAATTGACAGTAAAATAAAAAGTTTGTGCAAATAGCCCACAGTGATAGCAGCGGCTGTTTACACTAACTCAATTGTCAACAGAAGCAATAGTCTAAGGGTAAGAGTTTTGATGCAAAATGACCCGATATCTGATCTGCCTTTTACTGAACTCGCTCTGCTCCCATTTCCCATCACATATCAGATCGGAAAAGCATTTTATTTTCAAAAACAAAATGAAACAAAAATTTGAAAAGTATTTCAAGTACTGCCTCTATTTATAAGTATAAACAGCATCTAACTATTATTTACTCTTATTGCAAAGTAAATGCTGCTTACACTATTTCCAAGAAAATGCTCCTATTTTCACTTACTGTAAATAGATTATATTGCTACTTGTACTTAATTTAAATTGAATCTTTTGCTATTTAAACTGTCAAACTGCAGGTCACCAGGGCGGTGCCCACAGATCAGAATTCCTTCGGTTTATAGACCAGCTTCTGTGGTGCTTTGGCTCACTTTACACCGTCGGTAAGGTCTAGGAGACCTTACGAGGCCCGTTCCCTCCAGCGAGACAAGTTCCCCAGTCTGCTCCAGCAAGAAAGGTTTCCAAATGCGCATGAGAAGAGGTGGTGATGACCGTGATGGCCACAGTGCTATTGTGTGTGATCAGCCACAAGTCTGCTCCAGAAAACTCTCCAGAGCTCAGCAACAGGCCTGCTCCAGAGTCCAGAGACATGGTGACCAAGCCCAGCAAGGCAAATCCTTCCTGAACTATTGTCAGGGTGGGGAAAATAGTTCAGGGGGCCAGGAAGGATTTGCCATATATTTCTTGACGCTCTGCCTGCTATGATGCAAGAACATTCCAAAACAAGAACAGAGCGACTGGGCAAGACACAGGTGACTAATATGAAAACGGCGGAACACATGGGGAAAACTCAACTAATGTAGACCGATACAAAAAAAAAAAAAAAACTCTAACCCAGCACCAAGCCCAACTGTGGCATAAACTGTATATAGCAGATATTGTTATTTGTACTTGGTGTATTTAGCATCTCTTATTATGAAAATATACCATTTTCACTTAATCCTTAAAAAATCAGTTGTGGTTTCCAGAAATGCACTGTAAAATAATGTGACAATGTTCCAGTTCTTACAGGTGTTAGTAGTGCTGGTGCAGGCGAAAGACAGGAGTACATGGACACTTCTCTTTTTTAATGAACTCAAAACTTTCAATATAAAACAAAAGTACACTTCTAGTGCCAAAACAGAACTAAAGTCCAATGGGATACTAGCAAGGAGACACGCATGAACAATGTGACCAAACATTAGGCAAAGACAGAGGAAAGCATGAGGGAATATATATACACTAGGAATGAAGAGACACAGGACAAGATTAATGAGGTGACTGATTGACGCGACAGGTGAAGGGAATGACACTGGGAAAACCATTTGAGGGAACAGGATATCACATCTTATAACCATAAATATTTCATTTAATGATAATGTTAATGTACCAAATACATGTACTATTACAATCAGATTTTTAGCTAAAGATATACTGAAAACCACCATGATAATGCAGGTGATAAAATGGCCTGTCCATAAAACATAGTCAGTACTCACATTATGTCACCGGGTAATTGATACAAAGACAAAACACACGACTTAAACATTTTTGGAATAAACATTAGCCAAATAACAGAAAATGTAACACAAAAAAACAAAATTATTTAAATTACAAATATTATTGTGCCACACAGGAACTTCTGGGAATGTCCATTTTCTGATACTTACCAAAAAATAAATGACAATTAATGATTTTTACATACATTTGAACAACCATACATTTGAAAGTATTTACACAGTAGCATTAAATATAATGAGAATTTACTATGACATATAAGCGTATATGCTAAGGTGGTGTTCTATTAAAATGTTTTACTATAGAATTTTTAGTATTTTTCTGTCAAAAGTGCCGAATCTTTTAAGAAATCGAATAGATTTCTGACCTTTTATACTATTTATTGTATTTCAGTAGTTATTGGTTTGTGTATATTCTCATATTTTCTCTGGCATCCCTGAAACTTTTTTTGTTTTTATCAGTAATTTTTTCTAACCATGTTTATGCACTGATAAAAAGATAGTTTAAGAGTTTTGTCAATTTCTTTGATTGTTCTCCTAATAAATTACAAGTGCATATTTAAAACAGCCTATTTAAGGCTGCGGTTGTGTGATCCTCTCATTAATGCTAGTAAAAATGACAGTTCCCTCGTACAGTAGGTGAATTCATGCCTGAGCTTCAGTGATTAAATTCCATATTACAAATACTCTCAATTACTTGAGTTTTGCCTCATTTGGATTTGACGTAACTACAAATGAGTCATTAAGAAGGTTTTAGTCTCTGTCAGTTAGCGATGCTGTGAAATTAGCTAAATATAGTATCTTTGTTGAGAAAATTGTTTTCGTTGAAGTTCAAGTTGGCCATATTGAGCTGCAATATAAATGTATTCTTTGTGCTAAATGTATGAATATGACTAGATTCGTGGGAGGGTTATAAGTTTATTTGTGCACTCTTCCAGAGTACTTGTCCTAGTACTTGAGCATGCATGGGCGTCTTTGCGCCCGTTCAACTGATTCGACAGCCAGTTCATTGCAAGACATCTGATTGCTTTCAGACTTTACTTTGTCTTTTGATTTTGTGATTTCAGTGAAGCGTTACGCTGTCCGGCCTGGGCTTTTCAAATGTCCAGCAAATCTCAATCTTCATGACGCAACCTACATCCTATTCATTCTGTTACATTATTTTTAAGCATCGGTGTAACTAACCCGCCTCCTTTTGTGAGATAAATCCCCTCCTCTTCTATGAAAAAAAAAAAAATAATGTTTTGTTGCAGCTCCCTGCATATTATATAGACGGATTAGCATAATTTTACACAGATTTCCTCTGGCTCAGCTTCAGATCTGCACACAAATCCGACTAGAAGTGAAGTACTTTCCTTCCACCCTTCTACCTCCCCCTCTGTCATCCTGTTTTCTCTCTCTGTCTGACCTTTCTCTGTCTGTCTATCTGTCTGACTACCCTACGTTTTTTTTTTCGGAGACAGATCTTTCAGAGGTGAGTCTAATGTCGCAGTGAAGACAGTAAGAGAGGTGTGAATCGATACAGAGGAATACATTTAAAAAATGCATATACCTCCA
The DNA here is from genome assembly GCA_037043235.1 of Rhodeus uyekii. Classification (NCBI taxonomy): domain Eukaryota; kingdom Metazoa; phylum Chordata; class Actinopteri; order Cypriniformes; family Acheilognathidae; genus Rhodeus; species Rhodeus uyekii. Next base: position 597,598 of record JAWRVZ010000017.1, on the reverse strand, counting down.
CCGCTGTGTAATACAAGGAATTCAAGAGTCATTTAGAATTTGAAACAAGTTTAAATCACACACGGGCTGTAAGATAATCTTTTGGAGGGAATCTTTACACAAAAGCCAAACTTCTAATCAGTTTTTACTATACTATTTTGATATATTACCATAGGAATATATTGCAGATTCAAGATTTTCTTTGATTCATACACGCACAAACACACACATATATGTAAATGAGAGAGAGAGTGTTATATTACATACTAAAGTTGAACGTTTAACAGGCAGCAAATTATGGAATGGATCAATTTGGCCATAAAGTGCTGTAATGTATCTTTTATTTATCTCATATTTCAATATCTCTCTCTAAATCTCTTCTGTTTTTTTCTTCTCTCTCTCTCTCTCTCTCTCTCTCTCTCCCCTGAGCCTCAGCACAAACCCAGAAGATTTGGTGCTGTCTATTAAATCTGAAAGGCTGGAATTTGGATCAATACAGATTAAGAAAAGAAATGTAACACCATGGCACTGACCGATACGTATCCTCTCTCCTGTACTAGTTCTGATATTGCTTGTATTCTAAGTAATATCCATAAATCACCGACACGCATGAATCCTGAAAGAGAGCCAAGGAAAACCCTTCCGACTGCAGCTCCCGTGGGCTTTTATGGGAGATTAGAATGGAAATCTCTTTTATATGAGTCTTTCTCTCTGTGTGTATGTGAGTGTATGCAGTGATTGTGGTTCACATTGTTCAGGTTAGGTGAGGAGAGGTGCAGTTAAAATGGCCACCCTTGGGGCAGGCAGGGTGACACCATTACTGTGTGAGATTGTGTGCTATTCTCCTGTGATGGCAGTCCAGCCCACTTCTCTGTTTTGAGCATAACCTGAGTCCAAGGTGGTGTGAAGGGAAGTAGTGTGAGTTAAAAGGAAGATCAGGTTCAGTCTCTCACACCTACGATTGGGTGTTCATTCTGTATCGCCCCACAGTCTGAATCACTTTTTTAACAAGTGAATCAAGGTAACACATTACAAGTAGAGCGAGTTACTCATGTTACAGTATGCATTTAATCTCACGCCATCACAGGAATAAATTAAACAGTGGATCCCACTTATCTCGAGCTCAGTTAACTGACCAATCCTATTATGTCAACGTTTTTGAAGTGGAACTGCCAAACTCCCTATTAGCAGTTTCTTATCGGTTATGTCGATTATTTTATGTCACCGAACCCTGATATCTCGAGCACAAAAGAGGGACAAAGTCGCCACTTCACATCAGCTATCTGGATCCCCGTGACTAATGATTGTACCGAGTTCACTGCGCATGTGCTGAGTTCACGTTGAACGTGCATCACGGTCCGTATAGTCGCTCACTCCAATAACACTTCACTCACTCCTGCAGTGCCGTGCAGCCGCAGAAGAACTCACGCAAAAATCAAGCCTTGCAGATGCTATCTTGGAAGAGGCACAGGAGTTCACCTTCACTGTGTAGGAATTCCCAGATTACATTGCCATCGACAAAGACATTGTTACTGATAGAAGCATTTGTTTTCAAGCAGACCGTTAAAGGCAAAAAGCAACAAAGCATTTTAGACTTTGTAATGAAACCATAGTAACCAACCGCGTGTGCAATACTTTTCAGAACTGTGTCAGAGCGAAATCACTGTTTTATGAGTGAATGTGTTTATGTGTGTTGTGACTTTATTTACGCTGTGAGTGAAATTGTGTTTAACTATATATTCAGAATATAATTCAAGTTTGGTATCAAGAATCGAAGGTGGTTTTTATCGTATACTGGTAAATCTTGTAACGGCTGTCAGAGTGGTTGACGACTGCCCAAGTGTTAAATGGAAATGAAAGAAAACTCGAGGCATTAAACTGGTCACACAAGCTTTATATATGGATTTCGTACCAGAACACTCTTCTCAAACATGTAAAGAGCGCAACTACAAACCAGGAAAAAGAAAACACTCTGACAAACATCACAAATAAAAGAAGGAAAATAGAAAAAGTAGATCATGCTATATCACAGTCAGCGGTAGAGCGACCATCTCTCTCCTCAATCAAAAACACTCTCCTTCCCGCACGCGCTCACACCAGAACAGCTCGCACACAACTACATACGCCATCATAAAGGTATATTCCCAAGATAAACAAAGTAGCCGTTACAATCTCTGCTGTTAGTTGGTGCACATATGCCTTTTGTTGTCAGCAAACATATACAGTGTATGTACATTTTTATAGCATGCCGTTCGCTTCATCAAACAAATCGCCATATTGGCTGTTGGTTATCTCAACACTTTTTTGCAACCCCTTAGGCCGTCGACATAACCGGGTTCCACTGTACAGTAGAACCCCGACTTACGAAACGCTCTACGTACGAAAAGTTCGACATACGATAAAAGATTTCGGGTTTTTTTCCGCCCGAGTTACGACAAAATGATCGAGATGCGAAAAACGAAATCTCGGCGAGGCGACGATTTCCGAGTTTTGTTTTGATATTCGCGCTGATTTTGGTTTGGGTTGGATGAAGACTACAATTTGTTCGGTCAGAACAATGATGTCTCACTCAGGGAATGATCCAAAACTGGTATTTATTAAAGGTGCATAGATTGATAAAACCTCAACGATTGGCACTAATTCCCTGTATTTCACTCAATAAACTATATACAATCTTCAGCCGATCTCTGTCAGTCACTTCCTGAACTCCGAGGGAAAGTTTAGAATAGTCCATTTCGCACTGAATGACAGGGATGGCTGGAATAGTCCATGTAGGAACACTTTTTACAATCCTGCTCTCCCTCCCACCAGCCTCTGCTTTTAGCATAAACTTTTTTCTAATCAGTAACCATGGATGTGAAGATTGTTGCAAGTCAAAGGGAAGAAGAGGGTGCTTATCATTATTGAGAAGTATAAAGCTGGGATGTTGTTTGTCCCATGCTGAATATTGTGTTTTTGTAGGGCTTGGAACGGATTAGGCAATTACCATGTAAAAGCCTGACCGACATACGAAAAGTTCGACATACGAAACCAACCTCGGAACGGATTAATTTTGTAAGTCGGGGTTCTACTGTATTTGTAAAAAAACACACAAAAAAAGCCAAACAAGGTAACATAGTAATTCAGGCCTGGTCTTCTCTGGTTCTTCACTGTCGACATTCCTCCTTTTGTGCTTCCTCTCCTCTGTGAGGTACAAGACCGGTGCAGTGCACAGGTGATGCTCATATCACTCATGCCACCGGCCTCATGCCATCGGACCATGAGAACCAAAGATTAATAAATAAAATGTAAAAATTCATGCTACCTAATGAAACCTAATTGTGTTATAAAAGTATTACCTATTATTTATATTAAAATAGATATTACAATATTTTAAATTAAAATATTTCACAGTAGTGAAATAATAAATAAATCTCTAAAGCTCACTATAGGGGTAAGGTTTGTCAACTTGCAATGTATTCAGGGCTTGCTTTATTTGTGAAAGCTAAATGTGATGCTGCCTTAGAATCTTGCCTAAAACGAGGCTTTAAGGCAGCAGAATTTTGTTAGTTACTGTTTTAGAACAGCCTCCACATGGGGAATGCACCTGTGATGGCTAAAAACCGCTATTGGCAGGTTTGGAACAGAGCCTGCGTGTGCTGTTGGTACTCAGTGCCCTGTTCATGATGATGTTACCCTGCTACAGATTTGTTGGAAATATTAGAAGAATATAAAGTTGTTTTATCTGCAAGGGCCACTTATTTTCTATTAATATGCATGTCCCATTAATTCTAATTTGAGCTGTACATCTTTATACTTTAAAAAAGCATTTGAGAAGAATGTCAAACAGACTTGGAATCAGTGTCACAATACATATTTTTAGTGCTGCAATAGGTAGCTGTCATAAAAGTTCTTCTCCCACATAATTAATCCAGAAATGCAAATCCAGAGGTGAGAAGACAATCAGACTTAAAAATAGAGTGGAGGTACATGAGTTGCTGACCAAAAAACATGGTTATAAGAGCTGGATTTTATTTTGCATTGCATTTTTTTTCCCCAGTAGAATGCATGTTCCAGCATGTGGAAAGTTGAAAGGTTCAATGCCATAAATCCATCTTTCTGAAATATGTTTTTCGCCTGTGCATTTTGTAATTGTATCTGCTACAACTTCACATGTTGTTTCTTTGCAATTTTCTTGGGTGAAACTAGTTATGTGTCTATTCAACAGTAGTTTCAAAACATAAGCAAACATTTTCCTTGAGCTTTTGAAATCTTTTGAAAGTCTTTTGTATTATGATATGCTGCAACTTTCATAGCTTACCCCACCACTCCCAATTCTAAAAGACTAAACCAAGCAGCAAAAATAAAAAAATCCAAATAAACACAAAAACCTGTCCTTTATTGGCTTTATTACCTGTCCTAATTTACAAATGTACATAGGGTGAACAGCTGTTCTTGTTTTTTCTATATTCTTGCAGGAGCTGTCCTTTCGTAAAATGTTATTTGTGTGTGTGTGTGTGTGCTAAACATAAAGAAAGAAAGAAAAATAGTCAAGAAAAGTAATATGTAATGTGTCAATAAAAACACAAGTTACTGCCAATATCATATTGTCTTGAATTGACCAATAGCGGGCGCTACTTGGGCATTATCATTCGTATTCTGCTTGCATACTTGATACATTTGCCATTAACAAACTGAGCCTTTCTCCACATTTTTAATTCATAGATCATTTAAAAATAAACTGCTGAACTAGAAACATCCTGGTTTTAATCATTTACATAGTTTACCATTTGCAGTGCTGACAATTGTAACGCTGCATCGTGTGTGGTATAGTTAAAAAGGTACATTATGTTATACAAAATGTGCGATGATAATTGCAGTCTGTGCTTCATATACAGTGCATATGATTTTTTTGCGCTCCACCAAGGCTCAGCAAGATGTTAATAATCTACGTTGTCACCATTGGGATTGAATATGCTCTACCTTTCAGCTCTGCTACAGAGGTTTCTCCTAACCAGACGTCTCATTAAAACTGTCACCTCTGATGCAGAAGCTTGCATCTCTATCCCTTCTTTCTGAGAGCCTGACCTTGATTTCTGAATCTGTAGTTCTCACTTTTCAAACTCTGAAGCCCAGCGTTTGATCATTTGGGGACTCGTGTCTCGCTGTCGCCTAATCTAATCCTATTAAACTTCCAGGTGCCTTTTTGTCCCTCTACGGACCCTGTCCATCTTCTCTTTCGCTCTATTTAGTGTCACTAATTGAGAAATGGCTGCTAGCATCCCCTAGGCAAGCGTACTGAAGGTCTAGAATGTTCCATCTTGATTAAGGGACACGGCAGATGTGAAAGGGAACTTTGAGTCTTTTGGTTCCATTTTAAATTATTACAGGTTAAGTTTTTAATCATGTATTTTGGTATTTTGTCTCATATTTTTATGATACAGATAGTAGAGATATAACATAAAGTTATGGGGAGAAGAGGATGTAACCGAGAAAAAAAAAGAGAAAAATGAATGGATTGGATGAACATGCATGGGACTTTTACGCACCCCACTCTGTGACTTCACATGCTCTTCCGCTTTGTTCCTAAACACTTGAACCAGACTTGAATTTTAGTTTATTGTCCCATTTCTTTCCACAAATGTTTGTAAATCCAGACTGCATGGCTAGGTGCTTGATTGTCACCTATAGAAATGGGTTTGATTGAAACACTTGTATTCAGTAATTAAGAATTGTCTCCCAATGGTTTGATTGTTTAATACTGTCCATATAATCCATTTCCATTAATGTCAGCACAAAAACTGTGTGGCGGGAGATTAATGGAATGAGTTTCCATGGCTGATCAGCTGCATCTAAGACTCATAGTACAATGCAAAGAGTCTACAGGAGTGGTGTAAAGCACTGTGCCACTGAACTATACACATGAGAATATATGTACAGTAATATGCGGTTTACGAGTGACTTTGTATATTAGATAATCGGTGTACGAGCATTGTATCGGAGTGCGAGAATTTTTTCCTCGCCCAAGCGCATTTTTTGTGGAAAAGTCCCAATGCTCAACATCTACGCACGGATTTTTACTGGAAATGTCCTAACGACAGCCTCTCACAAAGCCTATCACCCCTTAACTCGTTCATTCTCTCTGCATCACTCGGTTTGGTTGCATCTTTTACCACAGTGCATTCTTTTATAAGTGATTTACAACGGTTTTACCTCGTGTCGTTAACATTAATTGTGAACGCTATTGTTCACGTAGTGAAATATACACGTACAGTACAGCATAGAGACAATGACCTCAAGATGAGTAAGAAAGAAGGGATGAAATTCTCCCTGTAAGCAGTAACTCCCTCCTCTCGTCTCCTTCACACCAGCAGCGACGCTGCTCAAAGCTAAAGTGCGCGCTACAGTAAATTGTCAAGTACTTTTAGAGTTTAATTGTCAATTATTGTCAATTATTAATTAGTATTTATATGAGATCTTAATGGTTATAATTTTAACTGTAATTAATAGGGTAAAACCAAACAAATATTTACAATGGGCATTTATGGTCATTTGGAACGAATCGAGTGATTTTTATTGCATTCTTATGGGGAAAATTGTTTTGGTGTAAGAGCATTTTGAGATTCTTGGAACGAATTATACTCGTAAACCGAGGTATTACTATATATCTTTATATTTTTCAGTGTATATATATGAATATACATAAACTTACCATAGGTTCCACACCTGAATTTCTAAAATCTATTAGCAAATTGTTAAAAAATGTATTTAAAAATTGTTGGCAAATATTTACCTATACTTCTTACATTACTTTTAAATGTTCAGATGTTTTCACCTGACAATTTCCCCCATTTGCAGAAGTCCACAAAAATGTGCATTATAAATTAAATGTGCTTAACAATACATGAGCTCAGATGTTTTAAAAAGACTCTATCTGTCCATTCGAATCATTCCCATTGTCTTTTACACCCCAGCTCGTCTTGAGTATCTCTGCTTCTGCTTTAATGATAACTGCGCTATTCTTTTTCATCCTGGTCTTCTTCATCCCGCCATCTTCCTTCTCTTTGCTCTTCTGTCAAGACTGTGAATCGCTGAAGAAGATGACAGTGCATGCAGAATTCTGAGTGTTTTTGTAGCGTTGTGAGAACTGACTGCCGGCTTTTGTGCAGAGGACCTTTCTAGTGCCTTTAAAAAGTCTTTGTAGAGTCTTTGTGGAAGACTAGTGCATCCAGTCATTTGCATACGTGTTTGTAATTTACCTTGTGTTGTCATAACAAATCACTGAACTGATACCTAATAATCTGCAGTACTTGACGTAGAATTTAATGTTGTACGTCAGCAACCAAAAATGTTACTACTCCGCACAGTGTATTTGCTGTTTGATCCTTTTTATGCTAAAAATACACAAGTAGAAAAAAGAAGCTTTTTAAGACCATAAATACACAATTTTCTTCAATGATCTGCAACTAAAATCCCATCAAAGACGTCTTATCTCACAAATAACATGATCAATACAGCATCAGCGTGGTATAGACTGAAGAGTTGAATACTAGACTTAGATATTTTTTAATTCATTTTATTTGACTGCTTTGTGTTTCTTTCTCTGTTTACGTTCCAGATCCATACATGCATCCACTAGAGGAAGGAGGTCAGAGTTATGAGTAGGTAAGCCCCTTTCATTTCAATGTAAGTTACAGGTGCATCACAAGAATACTGTAGTGATTCTTACAGTGTCCTTCACAAGTCACGCATTACTGTGCACCTCCCATAGAAGCTCTCATGCTCTAGTATTCAAGGAAAAGAGATAGTTTCATTGTATAAAGGTAAGGTAATATATTGTGTAAGGTTTGCTGAAGTATCTGTAATGGCATATAAAGAGAAATACATTATAGGGTCATAATCGCCATTGAGCAGTATAGAGTTAAATGACCGAATCGCCACAGAGTTTTGAATGTGTGGTTTGTTGCCTTGATGTTACAACATGCGTATGTTGCAGATGGCTTAGTTTTATCTGTGCGTGCATATACGAGAGTATTTTAGCAAGAGAGCATTTGTTATTCATGTATGTATTTAGTCTAAGCATAACATTTATTCTTCTCTGTAGACTGTGACTCTTGCCAATCTGCATTTGCAAGTGTGATTGTACATGTTTTAATTGTATATTTACTACAGGATTAATTGTACATTTACATTTTACTTTTATTCATTCGGCAGACACTTTTATCTAAAGCATTCATTCATAGGTTTACATTTTAACGTTTCATGCATTCAGATTCATGCCCTCTGTGTCAGGGTGAGTTGAAGGGAAGATACGAGGACTCAATGTTACAAGGAGATGGGGATTTTATTCATAACAAAACAAAAATAAAAACTGAACAAAAACAACCCCGAGGGGGAAAAAAAAGGCTAGAGAAACAGGACTAGACAAGAAACCACCATTTAACGACGTGAAACCAGCACAAGACAGCAAACACAGGGAGAATAAATACACACGGGAGGATCGGTAATTGATTGGAAAACCAGCTGGGACAAATCAAAATTAGGCAGGGAAACTAGGTGGGAGGGTTACACATAGACGAGACATGAACATGCAGCCAATGCGGACGCATGTCGCTGCATGTTCAAAAAAACACACAGACAGTGTGCAGCTGGTGAAAACAAAACTGCCCGTGACACGAAAACACAACATGAAAGCACGCGGCTGATATAAACAAACCGTGTGCTCACAACACTGCACACAGACCCGAGAGAACGCGGCTCGAGCAGAGCTTGAACCGCGTCCACTCACAAAACAGAGCGCACGAAAACGAGGAACCACTCGGCTCACGCGCTCACAACATCATGAATGCCCCAATCCCGACCCAAAACCAAAACTGAACCAGACCAAAGTATCAGGACCGGACATCATAACTCGCACAAAAGACGTCACAGCCAAGCGTGCACGCGACTCGAACACTCGAAGCCGCACGCACACACACACAGCTCGAGACATTACGGTAGTGTCAGAGCTCTGCAACAAAACCAAGAGATTACTAGACCGAATGTGGCAGAACCCTGACACTCTGCCTCTACTTTCTTTATGTATACTGTTTGTGTAATATATATTACAAGATGTAATATTACTAATGATATAATGGAATTTTAAAATTGTGGCTTTGAGACAACTTTATAAAGTTAATGCATCAAATGTGTATTTTATTATTTGTTATTAAAATACAAATGTAAAGCTTATATAATTATCTTGCTTGGTATGCTGTTTTAAAAAAAGTTTCATGCTTATAAAAGCAGTATTATTATTATTACTATTACATTTTAAAATAACCGTTTTCTATTGTAATATATTTGTATATTAACTTTAATATATATATATATATATATATATATATATATATATATATATATATATATATATATATATATATATATATATATATATATATATATATATTTATTTAACTTCCGGGATTCTTTGATAAACAGAAAGTTCAAAAGAACAGCATTTATGTGAAATAGCATTATAAATGATTTTTAATATATCAATGATTTTACTGCCACTTTTGATCAATGTAATGCATGCTGCTGAATTTGATGTGGCAATTGTGAGTGCATTGTGCATGAAGTTAAAATTGATGTTAAGCCTTACAATTATCCCTGCTCTCTTCTTACTTTCTCAGATTGACTATTTAGTCATTCTGACGGTTGAAAAAGAATGAAGTTTGCCAAAGAGAATGGAAAGTCTATGCACAAATGAATTAATGCAGATGATAATTGTTCACTCAGTACCCCATAACATCACTTTTAAGGGTAAACCGTGTGTGTGTTAGTGCTGTTTATGTATGACAATAATTTCATTATCAGCTGGTCTTCATCTCACACACACACAGACAGAGGCCTTGAATGCAGTGAATGAGTAAATATGCTAAGCTCTTGAATAAACTCCTCTGATAATGATGTTTATGCATTATTCATATAGCTGAATCAGCAATCTCTCTCTTTCTTTCTCTGTCTCTCAATTTAATTCAATTCAAATTAGCTTTATTGGCATGGCTTGTACAGTATTGCAAAAGTAAAGAACAAATAATCAATAAAGTCAATAAATCAATTATACAAATAATAGATTTTTCTATAAACAAGAAATAAGGAGAAAATAATCAAGACAATTAAAAAACAAGAATAACATTTAACAATAACATTCTACATTTATACCTACATTCAGATAAGAAAATAATGTTTTACTTCAGTTTGGAATGACTCTGACGCTGGCTGACATATTTTTGCAGCTGTTTTCTCCCAAAATATGACTTTATTTTTCTCAATTTTGTAATGCCATACAATTGTATGCTATTTGTTGAAATTTATTAAATGGGCAGATCAAATGTGATAGCAATCCCATTGCAGCAGGAAGCGTTCTTCTGTCTCCACCTCTCTCTGAGAGTCTCTGCTCTCACGGTTGTCATCTCCGTCTGTACCGTCCTCTCTCTCTAGAGCCAGACAGCGATCACTCAGTCTGTATCTGAATAGTGTCTTTCTCACTTTGTTAGGATTTAGGATGTTTTTACAAATTTGAGTATACTGTTTTTCAATTTCTTCTTTTTCCCCATTTTGGGTTTTTAGGGGTCCCCGGATCTCACTGCCAAACAGAGCAATTGGTTAAATTATTGATTTTAGGATTTTTAGACAGGTTTGAATTATTCATATGGGAGTTGCATTTTTTAATCATGTAGAAGATCCTCATTCCTTTTGCTTTCAGTTCATTCACAACCAGACTGAAAATTCTTGATAAACTTTGTTTTAATCCTAGGTGGATAGGTGTATCTGGGAGTGTTTTGGATAGGACCGAGACCTCTCAGCATCCTTCCGCCACACAAGTTCTCCTCCTCTCCTCTGACAGGTAAGGTTAATGTTTAGCAAACAAACAAAATCACCTAACTTTTAGGGGTACAGTAATCCCTCGCCACTTCGCGGTTCAAGTTTCGCTGCCTCAGTGCATCGCAGATTTATCAAAAATATTCATCGAAAAATGAAAATTCAAAAATACCGCCATATCGGCAGCCGTATTGCGGAAAGCAGCGTTGTTCATCGTGATGCGAGCGAAACGGTTTCCCAGGATGCCGGACAAAGAGAAAACTCTCTCAGAGACTTTGTACACACCCACGAGCTCTCAGACAAGACATGTGATTGATTCCCGGCGCGAGCCGACCAATGAGCCAATGAGAGCACGAGTGGAGTGGGAGTCTCTTCGCCTCTCTCAGAAGAAAATTTTGATGATCCAGCGCTGATGTCTGATGATGAGGCGCTTCACAAACTGATTTAAAGGCATCATTATACCAGTGTAGTAACACCATCATCATCACATTCATGAAACAGCACAGGTCTGTCATCGTCGTCATTACTGGAGTCAAGTAACAAGATACCACTGTCATTGATGAGTGTAGAACACCATAATATTGAATGACAGAGAGAGAGTAAATGTAGAATATTAGGCTTTTACAATTAAATAGATTTAATTAAAATATATATAAATATACATATTTTAAACATTCTGGTACCTACACACACATATATAGAAATTCCTAAGGGGGCAATCCTACTTCGCGGATTTTCACCTATCGCGGGGGGTTCCGGTCCTCATTAACTGCGATAAACGAGGGATCACTGTACATGTTTGTGTACTAGTTAAGTTAATGTTTCAGTGCTACTAGCTTCCTAGTTAAAAAATTGGTCATGAACATGGAAATTGGACATGGACCTCTCAAGTTAAAATTTGAATGCAATGAGCTTGTAATCAAGACTTCAGAAGTGGGAAGTAGGAAATAACACATGAAGGCAGGACTAGTCCTATAAACTGGGACCTACATAACGTAAGATATTTTTGGATGTATGGCTGTAGATGCTAAAAATGCTTTATGGTTGACAGTAACTAATCAAGTTTAACTTCATACTGTTGTTCGATTACTTTTACACTCACTGCGAACCCCTTTTCATTGGTGTTTTTGATTATTATTATTTTTAATTGCACTAATGCCACTTAGCTCCACATTTATGCATATTGTGTTCTGCGGATATGTTCTCATTATAAATTTGTCCAAGTTTTACTTTCTCTTGCCCTTTGATCATTTTCTTTTTATCCAATTATAGAATTGTTGCAGCCATTGTAATTGAGAGGGCAGTTTGCATGATTCATTGGTTTGAGTTAATTTTAGATAGTGTTGGTTTACAGTGGTCTGACAGAGACGTTTGACGACTGACAAATGCTCTGAGTCAATGTCTGTAATGAAATAATCTATAGTACTCTTGCCCAGAAAATAATTAAAGCTATAACACCCAAAAGAGTCTCCACATATGAGACCGTTCACTATATATAGGCTCAAGGATTGACAGGGATTGCCTCTACAAGACTTTTCCCACTTTTTTTTTTTTTGTTAATTTGTCATAATTATTTCTATGGCTGTATGTTTGCAGTGTATTTGTCTCCCTCTGTGTTGACTAAAGTCTGGTTCATTTCCAGTTCTGGCATTTAAATCGCCACACATTAACACATTTCCTTTTATCTGGAAATGGCATTTCTCATCTTGCAGGATGGAAAAGGTTTCTTTGTTGTAATAGGAAGATTCAGCCGGGGGTAAGCATGTAGCACACAAGAATATGTGACGGTCTGTGGAGACAATCACAATCTCTATCTCTCTCTCTCTCTCTCAAAAAAAATGGCTGTGTTTTCTGTCTGACTCTCTTGAAAACTAGTGTCTCATCTGCTTGTAAGAAATATGGTACAACTCTTGTCGAAAACTGAATGCCAAAAGGGTAATAAGTCATCTAGAAGCATTATAATGAAAGGAAACAGCTATGTTTATGTGATACATAGATACACAAGCATGGAGCTTATGAGCGCACAAGGTTCTGAGGTGTGGTTTTCAATGATTTCCAGTCCACTTCATTTTTAATGAATCAGATCCTTCAAGAAATAAGTTATTGGTCAAAAGCGATTCAAGATTTATTTGAAAGCACACAAACTAACAGAACAGAAATTTTTTGGTATGTTTAATAATATTTTGTTAATCACTTTGGTTGTGTTTTGTTTACATGTACAGTTCCTCCTTGTCAAACAAACTGATAAACTGATTTTATGAATTTAACTGATAATTTATGCATGCATACAATAAGTGTCTAATGTTTTGAATCTCTCATTTACAACTTGGTCCAATGATTTTCCGAAAAGAAAAGAAAAATATTATTTGCTTTATATTTAATTTATACACTATCAGATATATTTGGTTTTATATTTTTTATATTCATAAATTTTTCCCATTTAAAAAAAAAAGTTACATTTTTAATGATTTTTATGTGCTTTTGTCATTTTATTTTATTATGTAGATTTTTTTTTTTATGTGTATATTTATGTGTAGTAATTTTAGGACATATGTTTACTTTTTTTAGTTAATTACCTATGTAACATTTCTAAGTATGTTTTTCTAAGCTTAAGTTTTATTTTATTTCAGCTTTATTTCAGAAAGAAAAAGAAAGAAATAATACGTATAATCTTTTAGCACCTTATTTTACAGATTTTACAGTATTACTGTATAATAACTATGCACTTCCCCTAAAGTTACTTTATATTGAACAGCGTTTTAAGTAGATATGCAAAATAAAGCGCTACCAAAAAACTAAATTTCAGGTTTTTATCCATTGATTCCACATCCACTCTTGCTCTCCTTAGCGCAATCATAAGAGAAGTCATTATGTCCAATTTGTAAACGAATCCTCCTAATTCAACTCTTTCAAATGAACCAGTAAATCCACTTTAAAAAACGCGTCTGAATGATTTGTGAAGTTGCTCTGATGCCGTCTACACTAGAGTTCTCATCCAAGCTCTGCGTTTAAAGCACTCCGCCGAGAGCTGCCATAACGTAGCGGGAGTGCGAACCATCCCATTCCATTGTGAAGCTGCGAGTGAGAGCAGCATGGAACCTGCCTGTCAGCTTGAGCTCCGCTGAAGCAAGCGCGTCGAGGAATTTATAATTTCATGTTCGTGTGACATCAGAGCTAATATCTCCTCTCATCACTGTCAGGTTCCTCTCAGAACTACACACAGTCCTCCAGGGGTCAGCCTCTGTAATGCTGCGATATTGATTACAGGCTTGTCACTTTGCCAAAGGGAGAACATTTCAACACCAGGCTTTTCTTAGATCTCTGTCTTCGTGCCTGACTTTCTCTCTCTATGTCTCTGTCTTCTTCTCTCTGTGACTCTCCTTCTATCTCGCTCTCCCCTTTTGTTTCTTTGTCTTTCGTTCCTCACACATTCGCTCACACTGAGCAGGAAATTACCTGTGTGGAATGTGGATGTTTGGAACGGGTCACTGAGGGCCACGCTGGAGGCACTGACTGTTTCATCCACACTTAGAAGTGGAAAAAAATGATCTTTGCTTGCGCTTCTTTTCTCTGCAGGCAGCTCCTTCACTGCCGTGCTTCGTTTGATAATAGTCACCTCGGTAATGTCTTCAGTGATCTGGCCGTGTGCCTCTCGGTGAAAGCCATCTCTGACCTAATTAATGTGAGTGCGTGAGAGCTTTTAAGACCCGCCAGGGCATCGTATCATACCACTATAGACGGTGTTGTTTGTGAGGGTCTTCATGAACAACCGAGATCCAGCTCTGCTTTCTAGTTGGTCTAATAGAGGTGGAACTTTACACAAAATGGAACAAAATAAGTGGTCTGAAGACAAAATAATCAGTGAAATAACATTTCGTGACGTCTCTCAGTAATTAAAAATCCAGATTTTTTTTTTTCTTCTTGTAATACGCATTCAACAAAAAGGGTAATATATGTGTATTTTAATTTGTTTTGCTAGAAAAATACAAAAGCATTATGCTCTATTTTGGCTTGTTTGTTATTTTAAAAGTAGAATCCTATTAGTATATATGTATTTATATACTATTTGTTTTGCTACAAAATGACAAAAATGTAGGGAAAATATCTTTTTTTTGGGTCTAATAGAGAGGTGGAACTTTCCACAAAAAGGAATAAAATAAGAGGTCTGAAGATGAAGTAATCAGTGAAATGACATTTTCTCAGTCTCTCAATGATTAAAAATCCTGATTTTTCTCTCTTTTTTTTAATACACATTAAACAATAAAGGTAATGTATGTGTATTTATTTCTTATTTTTGTGTATTTTTTATTATTATTTTTTTATTATTATTTATTATTTTTGCTAGAAAATACAAAAAACATTATACTCTATTGCTGCTTGTTTGTTATTTTAAAAAGTAAAATCCTATTAGTATACATTTATTAATATATTATTTGTTTTGCTAGAAAATGACAAAAATGTAGGAAATATAAATCTTATTTTCTAGGTCTAATAGAGAGGTAGAACTTTCCACAAAAAGGAACAAAATAAGAGATCTGAAGATGAAATAATCAGTGAAAAATTACAGTTAAATTAGATTTTCAGTCTCTCAATAATTACAAATTAAAATAATAATTTATTAAATAATAATCTCTCATTAATTAAAAAAAAAAGACTTTGTATTCTTTTTTAGTATAACTAATGCCATAATTTAAGAGACAGTGTGTTGAACTGATAACAGATGCTTTGAATTGTTGAAAAGGTCAAGGCCTTTGAGCTGGCCCAAATACTTTTCATGGTAGGGTAATTTTATATTGACAGGACTAGAAAACAAAGTGACAATGACAAGCAAAACAGCTGTAATGCTATTTAACACGGTCTCTTAATCAGTAGCATAAGAGCTGTTTTCCCCCATTTTTAATCATGGTAGAACATGCAAATGGGTCTCTTTGCTCTTAATGTTCTATATTTTTGAAAGGGTCCTCACGCAGCCACTCCATTTTTAAATGATAATGTGGACCGCCATGTAGGGACTTGTTTTTTGTACCAAAGCTTTTTAAAGAAGATTTGCCGCTCTGCCCGGCTTCCATCCTTGCAGTGGAAGACTAGATAATCTGATCCATCTAAGCACCCTCAACAAGGATTTACATATTTGAGGTTGTCTTTTTCAAGAAAATTGGAATTTGCAATTAGATGAGAGCGACACTCTTTTTGTGTGTGCGGCCCACTTCAAAGATGCTGTTTTTCCGAGTCAAATGATGCATCTCCCTGCATCTTCCCTTTTCCGCAGCCCATATGTGCTCCCAGAGACCATGGAGCCGTGGGAGAAAAATGGATTACAAATGAGAAATTACCGCTGTGGAATGAGAGGAAAACACATTGCTTAAATTTCCTTGTCTTTCAGGTATTGAGCGATTTGTCTCAAATGCGCAGTAGAAATGAAAATATGAAGCTTTTTCCCAACATGAATTTGAATCAGCCCGTGGCTATGCTATTGACCCTCAATCACAGCTCACAGCTCTTCTGAGGCTTGGAGTTATGCTTTCTCTGTGCATATCACCATCCCCCCCCCTCCCTCGACTACATTTATGGAGAGAAAAAACGCGTCATGTGCAAAGAAGAAAAACAGTTGGCTTTATTGACGTGTACAATCTTTCTTTGAAGATTATTATTTGTTTGTGTCATTGCGTATCAGGGCCCATTTTCTTTTTGTTGACCATGTGAGAGACAAAAAAGACAAATGCTAAATTTAAGTTATGGATGATTGGGCACAGACCGCCGCGTCCCTCCGCTGACCAGACATCAGTTGTTGACGACACCTCCCTGTATCATTTGCTTGCCATCTGCAATCCATATTTGCCTAATCAAACAACATTCATATCAGTGCTAATAATCAGAGACGCTGCAGAGCCTGCCTGGCCGTGATACCATCACTCTCATATTCCACTCATATCCGAAATGCACTATCTCTGCTTCACAGATTACCGTTACAGAATTACCCTACGCCAATGTTCAAAGCGCTCCTCTCTCTCCTGCCTCTAGCAATTTAAACATTCCCGCTTGCTCCAAGTTTCACCGTTAATGTGAGGCACAATATCGATTGGTAAAGTTTTCGTAGCTGTAAAATAGTGTAGGAGGGACCTTACTGTTATAATATTACAAATACAGGAATGTTAGAATTCTTCGAAAATTTATAGAGGTTTGTTGTAATGTAAATAAAAACTTTGTGTGTGTGTCCAAAATGTCCGCACAAAGATGGCAGTATCTGAAATGTTTTTTGACATTTATGCATTTGTCACACGCTTTTATCCAAAGCAACTTGCATTGTATTCAAGAAACACATTGCATCATGACCTTGGCGTTGCAAGCACCAATTCTCTACTGATTGAGCTACAGGACATTTTGACATTTTTTGGCCCCCTTAAGGAAATCAGCTTAGTGATGTTTTTTTGAAAATGTAAAAATGCAGAAAGTTTTAGGAAATTGGTAGGTTTAGAAAAAGGGTTAGTGTAGGGGTATAATATACAGTATAAAAATCATTGTGTCTATGGAAAGTTCCAATAAAGCATGTGTGTGTGTGTGTGTGTGTGTCTATATCTTAAAGTATTTTTGATGTAACTTGATTAACAATTAATATTTTGAAAAAGCATTTTGATTGGTGAAATGAAAAAAACATATATGAAGAAACACATGAAATATTTGTAATAAATAATTTTAAGTTTTTAAAGTTAACATCTACTCAAGCAAAGTAGTTATTAACAATTCCCTCCTAAATATTCACTTAATATATCGTGAGGAAAGAAAGCTATTTTGAGTTCCATATATCCAGTAAATTAAGATGCGTATGAAAATGTTCTGCAAAATAGGATTGACCCGTCCACCCTGAAGAGATGACCTCTTCCATCAATCAAAATAATGAGATATTATTGGATTTAGGTGACTGTATCCTACAACTGGTGTATTATTATTTTTTTATAAGAATTCTTTATCCTATCTCGATGGAAGCGATTTATCTTTATCCTTTCATCCGTCAAGAAGTTTAAGTCCTGCATTAGCAACTAAAAGGTTCTGTGTTCACTCTCTTTTTTGCATTAGTTGATTAATTCAGCGCTTATCATGCATACAAAGATAAATAAGATAAATTAGGCTACAGTAACCCACCACGGATGTTTAGAGCACAGCCGTCCAGACTCCATCTCAATCTTTCTCTCTCTCTCTCTGCCTGATATTATACCGTAGTGCAAGAAATATGAATTATGCTCACACTGAGCTGCTACAGTGATTGGTTTATGTATTCTGCTCATTTACATAGGATAAGGCCACAGTGTCCAAATAAACAGCATCGACGATGGATGATCCAATCAGCAGCACATGGCACAAAAAGATGATGGACAATAAATTTGATTTAAAAAGGCTTCGTACAACTAACACAAAATAAGCTACTGCTCTTTTATCCTCACAGCCAGCCATGACATGTTGAAAACAGGAACATTGGATTTTTAGGGTGTGTTCACGCTTGGCGTGTTTGTTTGGTGTATTTGTGCGGCTCATTTGAAAAGGCCTTGGACATACTAGACGATTTTCAAATCTTAATAGATTTTAAAATTGTTTGAAGACCACAGATATAAAGGGCAGTTTCAACTAATATTTAGCATTATAATCCTTCGCACACACTAGACAGTTCGTCTAGATCAGGGGTCTCCAAACTTTTCAGCCTAAGGGCCGCATTAATTATCAAACAGCAGTTCGGGGGCCGACTACATACTCGAGGTCCAAATAAAAAATAATCAAAACATGGATTTTGTTTTTAATGATTTATTTAATATTATTTTATTCAGTTATTACTTAATAACACATTGATACACTACACATGAACACCTGTATTAGTGGGAATGGTGAAATTGTTTCCTGGATGCCAAAATAGCAGACATTTCTGGTTTTAGATTTGATGTCCCTAACATCAACAGTGACCTGAGATTATCATCGGACAAGTTCGTTTTCAAATTGTTCCTCACGTATTTTATTCTTGAACATTTTTGTTCACACATGTATGTTGTTCAAAAGATTGAAAGGTAGCTTGATGCAAAAGTCTTGACATTAGGAATATTTTCCTTGGGCAGAAATTGGTAAAAAAAAAAAACTTGTCCTTCTTTGAATTTGTCCCTGAGGAGGTCACTAGATGGAGGTATATCATCTAATTGACGGTTAATAAGAAGTTGAAAAAGTAAGCAGCGAATAAGGTTTTGCAATGTAGTGATCGGTTGGAAAACGTCTCCGGATACTATTGTAACCTCGGTTATTTTTCCATATTCCGTTTAGAGAAGTGTGAAGGAAATATTCTGACGCAATTGCCGCGCTTATGCTATTTATACCGTCTGTCAGCCAGAGCTGCATCGCGCTACAATTGGCCAGTTGTCAACTGGCGTTATCCTATAAGGTTTCAGAAATTACGTGAAGTACATTTCATTGCAACGTCTCATTCTCGCTCTCAAGAGGGATTGCACTACTGCGCGCCTCTATTTTAATTCTGTGAAAACGTAATGTCCCCGTAAGCGGCTGATTCTGGCAGGATACACGCACATTTCTGTAATTGTTTTCGTAGACAAAAAGGTCTCCTCGGGTTAAACCTGTAGTAAAGCGTCAGTAATTACTAACTAGCACCAGCAGGGGGCTAAACCTCTGACATTAAAATAGACCGCGAACCGCTGTAATAACATGAAAAGACACCTAACAAAGCTGTTGTTAACATAGTTTCAAGTTTATTTAAAGCACCACTCACCAATCACGGATAGTTCAGTAAACCTGTGATATAGCGTCGGTAATTAGACGGTACCCACTACCATACCGGAAATACTTTAGCAGACAGGAAGTTTCTACGTATTTTTACAATTGTTTTTTTTTTTTTTATTAAAATAATTTTAAATCAGAAATCCACAATGGCAGGAAGACCACGAGCGTCAACGACTATTGTACTGCCGAAATGGTACTTTAAATAAACTTGAAACTGTGTTAACAACAGCTTTGTTGGTTGTCTTTTCATGTTATTACAATGGTTTTGGGTCTATTTTAATGTCGGAGGTTTAGCCCCCTGCTGGTGCTAGTTGGTAATTACCAACACTTTACTACAGGTTTACCCTACGCGGGCCGTAGCTTGGAGACCCCTGGTCTAGATCACAAGACCACACTCCTGTCAATTGTAACATTTTCACAGTGAGATGAGATTTCATCGATATCGTTAGCTGGTTCTTCTTGCATGAGTTTTGTTTCATGGGAAGAAAAACAATGGGAAAAAAGAATATGGGTGATCTCAATAGCCACGTTTCAGCAATAGAAGCACGTGCCATCTGGTTGGTGATATCACGTCAGAGGCATCCTGATCATGTGAGACCAAACTGTTGCGGTTTGAATGATATGAATATGAAATCAAAGACATCTAAACGAACCAAGAACGAAACATGACATCACAAATTGCGAACCCCAAGCATACCTGTTTTTTTCTTATCGTAGAAGTGAGTTCGCCCATCACAGTCCAGCACAGACATCAGAACCGCGTTTTAGTCTGTGTAGTGTCTTGCTGTGGCCAATCATGTGGCAGTGAAATGAAAATATAGCTTCTGAGCTTGCCTCATTCACCACTAAAGGTATTAGTGCCTAATTAAGTATTAACTGATAAGTACACTACATTTAAGTACTTTTGTATTTTTAAAAGCGATCAGAGAAATCTGCGATCAGAACACCATAAGCGTATTAAGAAATCTGTCTTACAAATGCATCCCAAAAAGAGAAAAAAAACACCTCTGCAAATACGGACACACACAAGATACATCCTATCATTATCATAATCATTCATTGGGACTGTAGCAGTCATTATGGCCTTATTAAATTGATTTTCATTGAACACAGTCAATTAATCAAACGGGTCAATTGGACTGAGTCGAATTTTCCACAGATGGCTCATGGTTAGAGCAGCAGTAATAGCGTGGGTGGACTCAAGGCCTGGGGAACTGCAATCATATGGATAATGTCAAGGGGAAAATGTTCTTGCCTACAGTTAGCCGTAAACCTGCACTATGGAATCCGGGGGTGCTTATTTAATTTGTTAGAGAAAATGAGAGCAGAATTAATTGAATTTAAAGCAGGCCTGGAATGCTGACCGTATACGGCACGAGTTCGCTTTAATCTCCGCTCGTCTTCTCTTTCGTTCTCAGGTGCTGCAGATGTATGTAGATTTAGCTGTGCCACTTTCATGTTTACTCAAATTTCAACATCCTGACATTTTAAAGTATTTTTCGTGTGGGCGGTAGTGAGAACTGCGCGGAGATGATGCAGGGAAGCAATCAAGATCTCATGGCAACGAAGTAACACAAATGAACAAATCAGTTTACCTCGCTTTGATGGATGAGTCATTTGTCAGGGGGATGTTCAAGAAGCTGCACAAACACTTTTTATTCCAACATCAGAAAACAAACATTCTCCTAATGTTCAACAAATGCTACTTTCCTAGTCCATGACCTCTTGATAATAGAGAAAATATCAGCCAAGCGTTGAGAGACGATTCCAAATGCATACACGTACTCAGAAACCAACTGAGACATCAGCGGAGCGACAAAGCACTTGGGAATGCAGTTACACAGGGAGACTGTGGGGTATGGAGACACTATGAGTATATGGGGATGTAATCACATTTAAAACTAAATAATTGTTGAGAAAAACTAAAAAAACTACCAACTGATATAATGCAATTGGGTTAGTTTGTTTCAATGTGTTGAATGAATAATGCTTAAGATCTACATCAGTTGCATAAACTGCTAAAACCAGATTTATAAATTTGTCAGATTGGTCTAATTTGGACTGATTACCCCTAACAAACTGCTAGTTGGTTATACTAGTTCTTAAGACAGTCTTAACCTCCAACCTGGTGGAAGGACCTGCCTTACTCAACCCGAGCTGAACCATTTTTAAGAAATTCTAAAATTACATTTTTTTTCATCAACACTTGACCCATTGATACTCTTGCTATTTTAAATGCATATAAATAAATAAATCTTGCTACTTGTACTGTGCTAAAATAACTTGGACTGGTCACTGCACTTGCATATTGTTGCCCTATTGTTGGTTTTGATTACTACATTTGTAAGTTGCTTTGGATAAAAGTGTCTGCTAAATGATTAAATGTAAATGTAATATTTATGCAACTGACCCCGGGTCTACTTGTTCAGGAAATTATCTAGTAATATGAATAATAATAACTGTGTTGGGAGTCTGGAAGCTTTGAGCAATGTTTTTGATTGACATCTCACCATTTATTTGATTAAAAAAAACAGTAAAAGAGTAATCATTAAATCAAAAACGTATTTAATTTTTTTCCTCTATCCTTTGTGTGTGTGTGTGTGTGTGTGTGTGTTCCACAGCTGAAAAATCATACAGGATTGGAATGACCTAATAGTGTGTAAATTGTCACTGAATATTCATTTTGGGTGAATTTTTCCTTAAAGTAGTATCTCCATTTGGAAAGGTGTGCTGCTACTTTTTATTTGTGAGTCAGACCCAGGTTGAGTAGTTGACAGAGTATACAGTTAACCCCCCCAACCACACACACTCACCCACCCTTTTTGTGTGTGTGTGTGTGAGCATGTGTGTCCGTCCTGAAATGTTGACAGTAAGGTTATAAGGAGAGTGTATTGCACCTCAGGCTTGCCCTGTCTCTTAGTGAGCCGCCAATAGCTTGGAAGTGACAGCTTTCCTCTTGTTGATGTTTACAGGGATTACTCTTGGTGTATGTTTAGAGAGGTTGTGTGTGTGTGCACTCGGGTTCTGTAGTTTGTCCATCATTTGGGCATTGAATTAATGCGTGTGAGAGCGTTTTGTTTGTGGGTCATTAGATGTGTTGTGTTAACCATATGACCCAGTGTATTTGAAAAGGATTTGGTTTGTTGGCCTATTAGGGCGCTCTGTCAAAGTTTCCATTTGTGTCTGAGTAAATATGAATGGATGAAGTTTTGTATTATCTGGTATTATGCATTTGTGATGAGTGTGTGCGTTTATGCATGTGTGTACTTTCACACATGTCACTGAGCTAAATTTGGGTGGCAGGCCACACACACACTCAGATCAGGTGTGAGGAGGGCCGCCAGCCTGATTACAGCCCATCACAGGAAGTTGTCAAGATGGCCCCCTAGCAACACCTCTATGGCAACAACAGCCACAGACATGCACACAAACAAGAGAGGTCAAACTCTCACCTCTCTTCCTTTCACTCTTTCACTCTGTCGTATTTTCTCACATGGACACGCATCAGCCTGACTCATACTTCTTTGCAGAATCTATCACGAACAAAGCACATCGCTCAACCGATTCTGGATGGGCAATAAGGTTGACTTGTTTACTTTTTACATTTTTTAGTTTTTTTCTTTAAACATTAAAATATTTTTTGATGGTGCTTTAAATGGGATGCATTTAGAGGTGCGCATGCTGAGTGTGAAATTGCGGTGACAGCATGGTAGAGGGCTGCATTCGGATTGATTTTGTCCCCAGACTTTTTTCATTACCAGTTCACACGACAAGTAAAGACAAAATATCCTAAAGACAAAACTAACATCATAGCGTTTTATTTAAATCAACACTTAAATAGCTGAATCATGTATAGTATCACTAAGCTGAAGGATCTTTTATTTCTGCATATAAACTTTCATTCTCCTTTGATAGTTAGTTATGTTAATCTTTTTTAAAGGTTATAAAGTCACACGATAGTTACGGTACACACCTGACATATTCTAACATTGATTTTGGTAATTTAAATATATTAGGGATGAGCGAGTACAGCATTATCTGTATCTGTTAACCATATGAATTATCTGTATCTGTACTCGGATTGGGCGGGACCTAACCCAGAAGTGGGCGGGACTTAACCCGGAAGTTGCGCTGTCTTGAAATGGGCGGGGCTTTAACCAATATGTTACTTTTAATCATACAATTGATATGGGTTGATCAGAAATTGTTATATTTATTGCTGATTAGAAAACTATTTACATGACAGCATCAGCATTGAGCGTCAGATCAATGGTTTTGATCATGATAACAAACAAACTATATACAGAACAAGTTTTGCAACAATGAATACAACACACGCGGTTGCAATTATGAAGAAAAATGTAATGAACAAGAGTTTTCATCTAAACATAACTTTCTTTTTTTAAATAATTTTTTTTTATGATCAGTGTGATTATTATTATTTTTTTCACACCAGGTCTTTGTGTGCGTGTGTGTGTAGATAATTAATTTGTAATATAGTTTTTATACCACTACTTTATTTTATAAGTCAAAAAAGTGGTTGGAGGCAGCAGACGGTTAAAAAAAGAAAAAGAAAATCTCAGACAGGCAGAGACGCAACGCTAGTTGCATTCTACCAAGCACCACGTCTGAACAAACCCCACGTTTACCAGAACTATACTGGTTAATAAGTACTTCAAACAAACCGAAATAAAACAAAAACAAACCTGAAGCTAAAGAAACCCTAAATGTTATTGGAAAAGACTCACGAATCTGAGTGACTGAGGGAGAGACAGAGAGAGAAAGAGAGCTGTTCTCTTCTCAGTGTTCTGTGTGTGAGTGAGCAGAACGGGACACAGCAAATCTGTATGTGTAGGGGAGGGGAACTGTCAGTAGCCTATCACAGAACGCAGATACAGTCAGCTACCCAATGAGGATTTGTATTAAATCCGAGCACAGATATTGACTCGTATTACTCGTATAATATTTGTACTCGGCAAAAGTGCTTTATCCGTTTCAGCCGAGTGAATTATTATTTTTTTTAAATCTCAACTCTAAAATATATGGCCTGATGCTGGAATAAAGTTTTTCTTGCAATTAAATTCTAGTACAAATACTATTAACAATAATGCATTTCTGGTTAATTACTGCTACATTTCAAATCGCCATTTGCATTCAGTCTGCAATATATTTATATTTGTTTCAATGTTTTCAGTTGCTAGTCTGCATTAGTTGCAACGCTGGAACTGTCTAGGACTAGTTGATTTGAAAATATGTATTGTCGCACATTCTTCTTACTTCAGAGATGGATGGATGGTCTTTAGCAGCGTTTATAATTATTATGCATTGTAATTTTCAAATGTGGAGTATGATTGAGTAAATAGCAAAGTGAGAATAAACACATATTACTAATTACATGACAGAGGCTGTGAAGAGACAACATTCAGAGGAAACCAACTGTACAGAGGCACTTCACTTCAATATGAATATGTTCACTTGAGTATGCATACTTAACTCTGCAACAGAGCATAATGGTCCTTGTAAATTTTCTATTCAAGCATAATTTCACTATATCCTAACTCTCTCTCTCTCTCTCTCTCTCCCTCTCCTGCACCCCCTCCCTTTCTGTCTATTGAAATGAGAGTGTTTTGACCCGCATGTTGCAGTTTCAAATTAAAAATCTATATTCTATCTCGGTTTGGAGGACTCTTTTGTCAACAGAAAGGCTTGGGGTTGTAATTGGCTCCTGTTCTGTTTGTGATGCACTGGTGACCCAAGACCTTTTCCTGCTGATTGACTGCTCAAGGTGAACTTCAAGGTAGATCCTTTCTGAGCTGCTTCACTTGTATTCAGTAAGGAGGAATTCAGCCATAGGGTCAAGGTTTGAGATTGATTTTTCACACGGAACGATAAAATGATGTCTTTAATTAAATAGTGAAAAAGTGAAAGCCACATTTAACCCATCCAAAGTTAGTGCACACACATTAGGAGTACTGAGTAGTGAACACACTGCAAATCATGGTCACACACCTGGAACAGTAGGCAGATACTTTTGCAATTGGCGATTAGATGCCTTGATCAAGAGCATCTCAGTCTCAACCTTCGGGTTATCAGCCTGACTCTCTAACCATAACCATCTCTGACTCCGCCCCCCATATTATTTTGCTTTTGTAATCGCTAATGTGTAATTGAATGTAAAGTTAAATAGAGAGGTAGGCACTTCTGATACGCAATTAGTGCATGACGCTGTCAAGCTATTTTCAGAAAACGTGGCACTAAAAGCGAGGTCTTCCTGTAAAATTAATTACACAGCCGCTCACGAAAATTAACTTACCTTGAAATGACATGGCTCCCTATCAAATTGGGTCATGAAAGTTTCTTTCCTATATAACAGCGATGGTCTCATGCCTGAACCCTTCCTGCCTTTGTTTTTAGTCATTTTTAACTCCCTCTTCAAAAGAGCCTCTTATACATGGATCTAAGCTGAATCTTCCAACAGATGAATTATTTTTAAGATAATAAATGATACAACTGAGTCAATTGGGAGGTGCACTTCAAACTGTCACATTACAAATCAAATTAAATAATGAAACAAATAAAAGGCCCCGAGCTAGAGTGATGGTAGAATACACATTTTCACCATTCAATTAAGATGTATTCACACTAGAGTCTATAAATGCAGCCTATTCTAACCTTAATAGGGGTGAGAATTGATATACAGTAATCCCTCGCCACTTCGCGGTTCATGTTTTGTGACCTCAGTTCATCACAGATTTTTCTAAAATATTAATTGAAAAAAATAAATAAATACCGCCATATCGTCAGCCGTATTGCGGAAGGCAGCATTGCTTTATCTTGATGCAAGAGAAACGGTTTCCCAGGATGTCAGAAAAAGAGAGAAACTCTCTCAGAGGCTTTGTACACACCCACAGGCACTCAGACAAGACACGTGATTGGTTCCCGGCGCGAGATCGACCAATGAGAGCACGAGTGGAGTGGGAGCCTCTTCGCCTTTCTCAGAAGCAAATGTTGACGATCCAGCGCCGATATCTGAAAATGAGGTGCTTCCCGAACTGATTTAAAGACCTCATTATACCAGTGCAGTGACACCATCATCTTCATCATCATCATCACCACATTCATCGAAACGCACATTTTGTCGCACATCGTCGTCATTACTGGAGTCAAGTGTCAAGATACTACTGTCATTGATGAGTGTAGAATACCATAATAATGTATCGTATGAGAGAGTAAATGTATAATATTAAGGTTTTAGAATTAAATAGATTTAAGTAAAATATAAATATATATATTTTAAACGCAGGGGGTTCCGGTCCCCATTAACTGCGATAAACGAGGGATCACTGTAATGCAGAATCATTATTGGATCCTGCAAATCCAAATGTTTTACAACAAAACATTCTGTGAATTCTTCAGTATTTATTGAATTCAACTTTGCATTTATAATGCAAAGTGTTATTTTTTTTTTTAATCAGTGTTAATTTCTTTTTTGAGTGAAATACAAATCAGAAAACGTGTTCACCAATTGAAATTTAAAGAGTAGATCGTGGTGCACATTTTACAAGAGATTTGTTGCTGGAAATTAAGATTTCTTACTGAACTGTGAGTCCATTGACCTTTCTCTAGTCTCTAGTCAAATTGTCAATGCTAGCTTATCAATGGGGAATTAATTTACCGTGTTTAACAAACTTACCTCAACACTTCCTAAGCTGGCTTTAATTTTGAGACATTTTGAGTCACTTTAAAGTGATTGTTCACCATTAATGGTTTCCATTTCCCTGTGTGTATCGAGTGAATCTATGCAAGTGCTGTTTCTCGGTGTAAAATCCCACACAGGTTTTCAAATTGGAAACCTGCCATCAATTGTCGCCTATTGCACCTTTTCAAGTAGGAGATCATAAATTCTGCCATTAATAGAACACAGCTT
The DNA here is from genome assembly GCA_037043235.1 of Rhodeus uyekii. Taxonomy (NCBI): domain Eukaryota; kingdom Metazoa; phylum Chordata; class Actinopteri; order Cypriniformes; family Acheilognathidae; genus Rhodeus; species Rhodeus uyekii. The sequence continues at coordinate 570,078 of JAWRVZ010000017.1, read as the reverse complement.
TAGAACAGTGCATACTAACTTCAATAAGAACATTGCCATGGCTAAACATATAGTAGTGGTTTTATGCATAAACAATTATGCATCGCATATTTATCTCTTCAAAGTATTTTACAGTTTATGCTAAGATTGTAAGAACCAGTCAAGGCTTCTTTTATCTTGGCAGATCTCCAGAAATGTACCCTATACATACAATTCACTGCAGTTTCCAGCTGAAATGGTAAAACGGCAGCTTTTTTTCCCTTTTAGCACATATTATGATTAGTATATGGGCAGATAATTGATTAATAAACGCCACAAAACAGACAAAGAAGGATTACGTTCAAAAGCATTGAGGATCAGCAATGCCGTACGTAACTTTGCCTAGTTTCCAGAGGTTAAGCAGAGAGGTCGTATTACCCTGTCAAGGTTTTACGCATCGCTGACTGCTTTTGATGCTGTCAGAAACACTTGATGTAATGCTAGGCTACAGTATGCAAAGTATGTGTCAAAGAGAAAGAATGAGTGTCAGTGCATTTGTGTAAAACCCCAGGAAAGGGTATTGGCAATGAACGTTAACGCACGGCAGAACTGTGCCGAACTACGAGTAAAAAGCTTTTCAAGAATAACAGAAATGAGGAAAATGTGTATGGATGGTACGAGGATGGGATTGCTTTTTGTCAAAGTTCACCTTCAGCTTACCTTTAAGCTATTATCGCAGATGGAAGTCACAGTTTAAGAAGTGTGTGTGGTGTGTGCATGTGTGTCCTCGGGGTGGGAGAGGATAAAGCTCCACTGTGAGATCTGTTCCACCACGGCATGGTCAACGATACCCGTAACACTTGACTGAACTTAATCTCAAGTGTGCGTCTTTTGTGTGCTTCCGTGCTTGACTGATCACCATCTCTGAGTCACATTAGTGCCGTCTGATCTCCGGCAGGCATCTTGTCTCAGCTTGAAGGCTAAGGCCTCCTCTCTGTCACCATCTGTAGTGTTCTGCCGACGCACTAAAGGTGCGTTTGCGTGAGTGTTGCAGGCGGTGGCCTCCTCTCCGTATCGCCATCTGTGCTGGTACACTAGCAGAACTAAAGGTGACGTTACAATACGCTAAGCTATGGTGCTTGGCTGCTAGTGGCCTCATTGGGTTTTACTTCTTTTTGAATACTTAGAACTGTGTTAAGTTTTTTGTTATTTTGGACGAATGTTGTTTTAGTATTTAGTATTTATATTATCCATCCATCGATATAAAGGATTTAATATGAAGTAAATGTAAGTTTCATTACACATTGCATTTTGTTTTGTTAACTTAACTTAACATAAAATGTTGATTTTTTTAAAAATGTAATTGTTTTATCTCGGTTAACAAAAAAAAAAACATTTGAGTTGACATTTATTTTTCAGAATTACATGATATAAACCCATATTTCACTCTTTTTTTCTCATAATTGTCTGGTATGATCTCGGAATTCTGACTTTTTTATCATTATTTTATGGAATTCTGACTTCTTTTCTCAGACTTGTGAGATATAAAGTCATAATTATGTGTAAAAAAAGCAGACAAATTTTGTTTATATTACACAATTTTGAGGGCAAAAAAGATGAAAACAAGCCTCCATAGTTATCAATCAATATGTTTTGATTTATCATATTATTCAGTGTTGGTTATTGCATGTTCATTTCTCCTTTTTCCATTTAGATTACTATTGTTGTCATCTAACACCCGTTTAAAGTTAATCTTTAAAATTACTAATAATATAACACTATTAAATGTAATGTTTTGCAAATCTTAAAATGAATTTCCATTTCCCATACTGTATTTTTGGTAGCACTTTACAATTGAAAATACTTCTTCAGCATTTATTAATCTCAGCTAATATTAATTTCAATTTAATTTACTAATACATTATTAAATCATATGTTGTATTTGTTAACATTAGTTATTGCACCGTGAACTAACATTAACAACCAATGAACAGCTGGATTTTAATTAACTAACATTAGCAAAGATTAATAAATACTGTAACAGCTGTTGCCTATTGTTAGTGTTAACAAATGAAACCTTTTTTTTTAAGTGTTAATAGATTTTTTTGATGCCTAAATTCACTTTTACTATTTAAAACAAACTGCAAAGTATCAGCCATTTATTAGTCTATTGACAGAACATGAAAAAAAGAGAGCTTATTAGTACTAGACATAATTGCAATATCGGTGAATCTCGGCTGGACTGTTTTTGAGCCATGTGACTAATCACTCCTGTACTGCAGAATAATGGCATTATGCCAACACTGCTTTGCACTGATTTCTGGAACCATAAGATAAGATAACAGATAAATTAATAATATATTAGTCATGTACAGTATATGTTCAAGAAAATTTCATTTATATTTCATAAAACAAGACTACAGTTAATGGCCATCAGTAGAGAAAGTTGTTATGGCTGGAAGTTTCAGTGGAAGTTTCACCCATAAATAGAGATTGTCTCAGTAAGTTCTGGCACTTCTGCAGAAAGCTTAATTATCATTCCTCTAAATATACAGTAGTTGTAGTGAACACACATGATTTGATGAAGATTTGCCTCTGTACAGTGACTAGCCTGAAATAAAAAAGAACGCTATCTTTAAAGGACCATTTGTTCAGTAAAACACCTGGTGACTTTCATTTTTATTTCCATCTGCGTAAACAGTTTTTAATGAGACATTTAATAGTTCTGTGATTATAATGCATGTTCTGACCTATCAGTCAATGATGTGGAAATCAGACCGCTTTCTTATAAAGGAGCCCAACAGTAGGGGCCTGGATGTATAAATCCCATTTTCTTTCTTGACAGAGTAATTTGAGGCTAAGTTTAATTGACAAAAAGTAGCAATACAACTTATTTGTCAAGGATAACACAATAAATTTGCATTAACTTATTTCCATTGCGGTCCTTGATTTTAAAGAGTCATTCTAAGACGGTTTTGTTGCCATGTACCTCTTCACTAATGCACTTACAACCAATTCATATACACAAAAACATCTAAAAACATAAAACATACATCCTATCTTAAAACAATCTCTTCATTGTTATACTAAAACTATCATTATCCGTTAAAACCGTAATGTGCAATGACAATTAATTATACTCCTGTGCAACTACCGTATTTCCCTGCATATAACCCGCAGACGCAGACAGTCCGCACCCTCATATAGCCCGCGGGGTTTGGGGTTTTGTGTAAAAAATCATTGGCATAACCCGCACCCATAAATTTATGAACTTTTTGTGTAAGTTCACATTTCGAATTTCGTTTTTGTTGCTCACATGACGTCAATTATCCATAACTGTTCAGGCTCGGTACACAGTGCTTGTGCGCGAAATTCAAGTTATAAGAAAACAAACAGGAATCAGAACAAAAATATAAAGCTGTGTCTCCCGCTGTGCAGCAGCACGTCCCTTAAGAAGCGATTCTACAGGTGTTGATCATCGGATGAGAAGAGCCCGCCCTCATGGCAGCACAGCCAATCACGTCGTCTTGCATGATTGACAGGTCAGACAGCCTATCAGCACTAGCTGTCAGAGTGATAGTACAAGCGCCAGAGACAACAGCCCTCGCAAGAAAGAAAAACAAAGAAAATACAGCAAAAAATGTCCTTAGGGACATAACAAACATATTGAAATATTATTATGTGTTAAAAATGTGTGATATAGCCCGCACCCTTATATAGCCCGCACCTCCCTGTAAAATCAGGTATAACCCGCGGGTTACATGCGGGAAAATACAGTATATATTCAAGCAACTTTGACAAAGTATTGCACCTCCATAGATTAGAAAACAAATGTCCAGAATAATTTCCATGTCTTACATATACCTATAAATGAAGTTGTTAAATGAAGTTAAATTAAGATTATGTTCACCTGCGCAATCTTAGTAGGGCAGATTGCCTTTTCCCAGATTCCCAACGATTCAGTTCCTGTGCATACATCATTACCTGACAGAAGGCTTGCGCTTCAGACTGCCATGAACGTGCTCAGGACCATTTGCAGCGGCTGTGGATTACAGGTAATAATGCTATAATTAAAGTTTGTTTTTTTTGCACAGGCTGATTGTTTCGCTTCATAAGTCACTGGTATTAATTTAGTTTTACCTGTATGTTTTTATTTTTTTATTTTTTTACTCAAAGTGGTGGTAGATGTTTACTTGCATCATTTGAATCACCAAGGATCACTGTTTAAGCTCAAAATCGTATTTATTGTCCTACTGAAGAAAAAGAGACCCCTATATCTTGGATGGCCTGAGGGTGAGTAAATTAACACCAAACATTTATTTAGCAGGACCTATTCCTTTAACCCATCAGACTGACTGAATTGACACAAGATTCGAGGCAGCTGAGAAACATGTGGATTCACATTTGCTTTCTGTTTCCTCAACCCACTAGATTGCGTCTATTAAACAAAGCTATAATGAACATTTCACGGTGTGCCCACGTTTGCATTCTCATTCAAATATTTGTTAGTAATGTAATGACAGAGCATTATTCTTAATCCGCATAAAACAAACATAAAAATATCGTGCCATTTAGCTTTGTTTTTAGAGGCACAGCATTGAGAGACTGTTTATTTGGGCATGTCGATATTTAACATTCAAAATCTTATTTTCATCACAATTAAAACAGACAGGTTAAGCAGACCTCACTCGGTAAAAACACGCCTCCAGGTTAACACATGCTGAAATGTAGTTTCACGCTCCAATATTCTCAATGCGTGTGTTTCCACACCATGGGTTGGGTTGTTATTGAGATTTTGTGCCAGCGCTATTGTGTTCAGTGTTCTTGTTAGGAATGACAATGCGATTTAAAATCTATAGACTGAAGTAAATGTATATAAAGATAGTCATTATTGTATTGTTTTATAATAATAATAACAACAATTGTTTACATTATTCATGTAATCCTTATTATAATCCTCTTTATTATATGCTGTTATACCATAATACAAAAGATAAGTATTATATCTTAATTCTGTAACAATTGGGCTAACTACATTCAACTCAAAACGATTAAGTAGCTTGCTCTACATGTGGGCGCTCGCTCAATTTTTTTGGCCTATGTCTGTTTTGAATTATTGTTATGAAGCACAGGTACATTTCAACAATTAATTAAGCGAGCTAGGAGCGTAACGTTATTATCCAGTGCAATTTGAATAACAATATGGCCCACATACACACATACTCGCAGTGTAAAAGGAGCAGGTGTACACCAGGACCAGATGCTCTTGTGCCAGGCTAATTACTGCAGCTTGTTTTGGGGCCAAACACCCGTCTGTCAATCAAACACACACTCAGGGCAAAAATGCATCATTACAGACTCCTCAGCAACACACACATGCTTCAAGCAAACTGTTTCATTAAAGCCCAAGTGTGAAGTAATGTGAGCAGGAGTACAGCAGAGTAGCCTGCTGAAAGATGACTAGTGCTGAGAGTACATGATCACATATTTGTAATCTCAAATTCTGCTGACTGGGGATTTGTGAGGTGACAGTGATTTCGCCAAGTACGATGTGTTTCTAGATCAACATTTCTGTCCAAAAAGCATAGTCCTAGCCATTAACAGTAGTAGATATTATTGGTTGATTTAAATTTTGTTTCTAGCTTTAAATTTAATTATAACCACTAAACCCTAAAATTGTGTTGGTTGATGGAATTGTTGTTCCAGGATCAATAAGAATGTTGATACATCCTTGCATATACACTTGTTGTTTGTCTCGAATTAATTGTGTGTTTAGCTTAAATTGTACTAATATGCTAGTTAAATGACATCTAAATCTTTGAAAGATGTTTTTTTTGGCAGTGAGACAAGATATTTTCTACTCGTAAACACAGTATTTTTCAAGCACAATGGTATTTTTAACTTTTTCCCTTTTTCTCCCCTACATTCGACTGTTGGTTAAAAACAATGTAGACACTATATACAGTGGTGTGAAAGAGTTTTTTTTTTTCACACAGGGCCATGTAGGTTTGGATTTTGTTTTCATTTAATAATAACATATTTATTTTAAAAACTGCATTATTTGCTTACTTGTGTTATCTTTGACTAATATTTAAATTTGTTTGATGATCTGAAAGATTTAAGTGTGACAAACATGCAATATGTATGTATATATATATATATATATATATATATATATATATATATATGTGTGTATACATAAAGCTGCTTTGAAACAATCTGTATATAAATAAAGGTGACTTGACTCTATATGTGTGTGTATGTATGTATGTATATATGTATGTATGTATGTATGTATATGTATATATGGCCCTCTAAAAAAAAAAAAAAAATTCTTAATGCTAGTAACACTGGAAAAAACATGTTTTTAATTGCAATAGAGACATCCACAAAAAATAATTATAGTATAAGGATTCCTGTGATATAAAATAAAATATGGTTTTAATCTTGAGTTCTTACCATCGAGACAGATATAGTAGCATCTTGTGTGGAGGAGGAGGAAGGGATTTCGTAGATTACGTAGATAACGCAAACACAATACAAAAGTGTAGTGTTTCTTCCCGTGTTGTGTATTGGATAGTCTCAGAACCTCATATTTATTATTACTGAACGAACATAACTCGTGCTGCTCCCAGCTTAATACTTGTGAATCACTCGTCGCCACTGGTAACCCCCGCTGTAAAACCAAGGTGGCCCTCTAGTGGAGATCATATGCAATTACCCCATAAATGTATATAACGTACACCACAGGAAGACTCGCGGGAGATGCGTAAGGAAGTCAACGAACACAGAAGTGAAGGAGTGAGGTGTCGTGGGCTGCTGCGAGTGTTTTGACCACCTAGTGTCTGTAAGCGTGCTCATATCTCAAATCTTTACTCGTATTTCAAAGCAAAAAATTGCTCGATGGCTTGCTTGTATCTTGGAATACTTGTATATCGGGACGCTCATATCTATTACTGTATATATGTGTGTGTGTGTGTGTGTGTGTATATATATATGCTAAATATATATATATATATATATATATATATATATTTTGTTACGCCCCGCGGCTCAAAAGGGACGCAACAAAACATGGGACACACGGAAAAGCCAACTTTGGAACGAAATATGTTTATTAACTTAAACAAAATAATACAAAACGGTGTGATGCAAAAGACAGTTATCAGTAGCGTAGTGCGGGGTGAGTGAGTGGAAATGTAATGTGCTGTAGGGCTGCATGAAAACAGAACCAAAACAACAGAAATCAAATCAGGTCAGCCGCGGCGTCTGTGAGTAGTCTTGCTTCTTTTAACTGGAACAAGGAAGTTGGCCACAGGTGTCGCAGATCCAACCAACCCGGAGGGCGGAGTCAGAGGCGGAGCCCACTACTGACAACACAGGTCGTCACACCCCCCCCCCTTAAGACAGGGGTCTGTCAAGAATCCCTGCAAACAGTCAAGAACAATTAGAGCACAACTGTACCTTAAACATTCACAGGGCAGGTGACTTAGAGCCTCTAAAGTAGCAGGCGCATTTCGTACTCCAAAACTCATAACCCTATGGGGACAGATGCCTGATGGAATAACAAAAAAGGACATTTTTTGTTGTGCTCGGTGAGTCAAAGGCACTTGCCAATAACCCCTTAGCAAGTCAAGTTTAGTTACGTACTTAGACGAGTCTACCTTATCAACACAATCGTCGACCCGAGGGAGTGGAAAACAGTCAGGTTTAGTCACAACATCTAGCTTTCTAAAATCTGTACCAAACCTTACTGACCCATCAGGTTTCCCGACCAAAAGACAAGGAGACACCCAGTTTGCACATGAAGGAACAGCAATCCCATTTTCTTGTACATACTCAATTTCTACTTCTTTAGCCATAGCCCGAGCTATAACACCAACAGAATTTACAGTCATCTTAGGTTGAAACAATTCTCCAGAAGATGGAGGCCCATTTGCCCAAACACGATCTCCGGCTAATTTATTTCCCAAAATAAGATGAACACCATTGATTGGTAACGCATGACGCAATCCTACCACAACTTTCCCTGTCACTAATTCAGAGTGGAGCATGATTTTATGAAGCGGAACTATTAAAGCATTTAGCCCCATTCTCCGAACCAAAACGTTATCACCAGTGTCAGACTGTGCTGAAAAAGGCAAAACGGACTCTAAAATAAAAGAATCCACAGCACCTGTATCGCGCAAAATTCTGACAGGAACTTCTACTCCATCTGATAATGCCACGCGACCTTCTGTAATAAAAGGAGCATAAGTAGACAAACAGTCACTTGATGGAATTTCATTATTTTCAGTTTCACTTAACTGAACCGAATTTGCAACTGCAACAGGCTGAAACTTATTTCCATCAAAGCGCTTATTTTTCTCCTTAAGAATAGGGCAATCAAGTTTCCAATGTCCTTTTTCTTGACAGTAGTTACAATGCTCAGATTGATCAAACGTCCCCACAGAAACGCGACCACCAAAGCGACCCCCTCTGGCTTCTTCACGTGTTCTCCAATCAATAGGAGCAATCTTATGGGTGAGTACAAACTCATCAGCTAATGACGCTGCTTCTTCCGGAGACTGAACCTTGTGCTCGCTGACATAAGTTGCAATTTGATCTGAAACAGAGATTTTAAACTGTTCAATTATGATCAATTCAAGCAGGTCCTCAAATGTTTTAGTACCAAGCGACGCACACCATCGTGTAACATGTCGTCTTAAGTCTCGCACAAACTCTAAATGTGTCTGTTCCTGAATCTTTTTACAGGACCTAAAACGTTGTCGATATGTCTCAGGTACACACTCGTATGCTCTTAAAACTGCGGACTTAACGGCATCATAATCTTTACTTTCCTCCAATGTCAAAGCAGAAAAAGCTAACTGGGCTTTTCCAACTAAGACCGTCTGCAGTAACAAAATACAATCTGCTTTAGCCCAATCTTGTATCTCCGCAACACGTTCAAGCATAGTGAAAAAAACATCCGGGTCAGCTTCATTGAATTTAGGAATAAGTTTTAAATTTTGATGCAGTGCAAAAGTTCCACCACCATCCACTTTAGCTTCACTTGCAAGCTTCAATTTAAAATATTCCAAATCCATTTTTGCTTTCTCCAACTCAAATCGACCCTGCTCAGACTTCTGCTTTATTTTCTCGTGTTCTATTTGTAGTAACAATAACTCCTTTTGTTGGTCAAAAGTCAAAACCGACTGTGAAGTCAGTACATGCTCATCAACATCACTCATTTCAGCTGCCAAGATTTTCTTATCAATCAACTTGTTTTTCAGCTCTGTTTTAATACTGCTTCCTTTTATTCTCTTATCACTGAGTCTTATTCCATAATACTCAGCAATTTCCAAAAGTTGATCTTTTGTACATTTATCTAGCAAAACAAACGACGGTGACTCAACAAATTTTTCAACATCGGCCATAAGCAAACAAACTACAGACTGAAAGGAACCTAAATGTGCAATCCAATATACTTGGAATTTTACCCACTATCTAACTCTTTAGAAAAAACATGTATCTACCTACCTCAACCCTAGTCTTCATGTGGTATGGCGGGGGGAAATTTAAGCACACAAACCCAGTGGGTAGAACTGCAACTAGTTAAACTAGCGACAATTCTCAACACCCTGGAAGTGCTCCCAAGACAACTGCTTTACCCGCTTTCACCACAACACTAAGAAAATAACAAACTCGATGCATCTCAAAAGAAACACATCGCTTATCCTAACAGGGAAAAACTCCAAGTCAAAACAATATTGCACAAAAGGCCACTTACCAGTCGGTGTGTTCAAAAAACAACCCCAGCAATTGCATCGAATGCTTTTCCGGTGTCTCCAAACGCTGTGACACAACAACGCGACCAAACCACGATAAATCAAACAAATTTTTCCAAATCATAAACAACGTATCACTCAAAGAAAAAATTTACAACGAATTGGACGAGCCCCCATTTGTTACGCCCCGCGGCTCAAAAGGGACGCAACAAAACATGGGACACACGGAAAAGCCAACTTTGGAACGAAATATGTTTATTAACTTAAACAAAATAATACAAAACGGTGTGATGCAAAAGACAGTTATCAGTAGCGTAGTGCGGGGTGAGTGAGTGGAAATGTAATGTGCTGTAGGGCTGCATGAAAACAGAACAGAAATCAAATCAGGTCAGCCGCGGCGTCTGTGAGTAGTCTTGCTTCTTTTAACTGGAACAAGGAAGTTGGCCACAGGTGTCGCAGATCCAACCAACCCGGAGGGCGGAGTCAGAGGCGGAGCCCACTACTGACAACACAGGTCGTCACATATATATATATATATATATATATATATATGCTAAAGTATTTTCACACACAAAAAATGGTTTATAGCTAAAATGAATGATTGGAAATGTAAACTGCTATTTCCTACTGACACTTCAGCAGAAAAAAAAACTGCCTTAAAATCAGACTTTTTCACTGTGTGTGTGTGTGTGTGTATGTATTGGCTAAATTTGTGCTAAACAAACATGTTTGACCAGTGCTCTTTTTGTTATTTTATTTCTAAAAAATATGTCTTGGGACCCTTGCGTTCACCAGTTTCATTCTGGCATTTTGTGTAAACGGTCCCTTGCTAAAATACAGTGTGCATATCGATGGTTAAAAAAAAAAGTCTGGTCATTTTTCTATTTTAATTTTAAGTACTGTAATTAAAGCTTCATTTGGAAATGCTTAATTATCCTAAAACAGCAGGTTTCCTCACTTTCTTTGAGTGAAGTCCACTGACTTTTGTGGTGTTTTTCTAAAGTCATTCATAGAATATATCCATGTCATTATGTACCTTTTTTTTCTCATACTTTTCTGTTATTATGTCATAATTCAAAGTTTGTCATTTTACATTTACAAGGCTGTCTCTTCCTTAAGTTGGTGGTTCATTTCCAGAATTATGTGCAATGTGGATCTTATATCGTTTAGTGAAAGGTCTGGCTACGTGACGCTACTGCAGAAATAACTCAGGTCAGAGAAGTTTTATGGCGCATTAGATGCTGAGGTAATCACATACTGAAGTTTAAACCACTCTCCTTGAGAATCCAACCCAAGTGGCCAATAAAACAGCTCTGTCAGAGCCTCCTCAACGCAATTATGCCAACAAAGACCGTAGCGTTGCGAGGTTCTCTCGGCTAAAAGCTAACTAGCATCTCGCAATCAAGAGCTCCAGCAATTTACCCTCACCGAGGCAGTGAGAGAGCGCAAACTTTTCTGAAAGTGGAACGGGTGAGGAGAAATGGCCAAGAGCAATCAGCAGCAGGGCTTGTTGCAGCTATCACTGGAGCAGCATGGCAGGGAGGAGAAAAAGAATAGGCTGAGCTTTAGCAATGTAAATACCCTCTTTCTCTTTTTCACTTGTTCTGCCTATCAGAAGAGTGTCACCACGGGCGCTGAGAGGCAATCACAAACTCGTTCTCTCGTTAGCTGCCAGCGCTATCACCCACTCCTGCCGTTTCTTCGTCTTCGTCTTCTCCAATACTCGCTCGGTTCTCGCTTGCCCTGTAAATGCCATTTCTCTCTCTGAATTAGATTCCCTCCCACCTTTTTTTTTTTTGCAGTCTTTTCTTCTACACACACACTCTCTAGTCTCGCCTTATTATTTAAAAAAGTAAGGACACTTGTGACCTAGTTTCTCCTCATCCTACCTATCGTAGACATTAAATCAAATGGAGCACATTAAGAATCGCATGCGTGCAGACAATGGGCTCAGTGATGGCCTCAGCTTAGGCTCCTCAAGCACCACGGCAAGCCTATAAAAATCATTTGTATCACCTCATTTCAAAACCCCTATACTTGTTCACCTGAGAGAGATAGAGAGAGGAGATGGAGGACTGGTGGATCTGAGAGAGATTTGTGTGAGGGAAAGTGTTTTGGAGGCGGGGGTAGATGTGAGGAGAGTGATCGTGAAAGAGAAGAAGAGGCATAGATTTGTAAGAGGGAAGAAAAAATGGGCTGTACGAGGAGAAAAGCCAAGAGCTGGCAAGTGATTTGTGTGGAGACGGCCGTGCAGTAGAAAGCCGGTTTGTGGGATATGGAGATACAGTACATACATTTGAGAGGGAGTTTTTTTTTCTTCTTCTTCTTCTTATTGCTATTTTTGCTATAGACTCAGTGTAGATTAAAGCCCAGTGTGGCCTGAAAGGGATGTTAAAAAAAAGTCAATCCAGTTTCTGATGCTAGCTATTAGAGATGGGGCGATATGACCAAAGTCAGGAACATAAATAACTGTTGGTGAAGGAGTGGTTTAGACACACAAAAAAAGAAAGAAAATTAAATGTTTTTAGTGTCATAAGATGCAATTCTGATAGCTTGTAATTGAGATCTTTATAACGGTATAGCAGATCACTTACATAAAATGCATATATATATCAGTTGTCACTCTGCACATTACCTCCCAATAATAAGCATTAGTGTCTCTTAATAATTTTGTGCCATTTTTGTATTTCAAAACAAAATTTATTTGAAAAATATTTTTGTAGCACTGTAAAAGTTAATAAAATAAAAAAAAATGTACTGACCACACAATTTATTTATTTATTTTATTTTTGCGTTTATATTTTAGTTAAATTATTTCTATTTACCATTTCCCTCCTCAGCCCTATTAGCTGAACATTTAACTAGCTATTGAACACTAAAACAAAATTTTAAGTATATATATATATATATATATATATATATATATGAAAAAGTTAAAAAAATAAAATTATATATATATATATATATATATATAGATAGATTGATATATTTATTAGTTAAATTATTTCTATTGACCATCCCCCCCCCCCTCAACCCTATTAGCTGAACATCTAACTAGCTATCGAACAACTAAAACTAAATGTAAAATAAACAAATGAAAATAAATAAGCCTCATTATGCCACAAATTCACTGACGACCTTGTTTCTTCAAATGTAGAGTCTTCCAGTTGACGCCGAGTAGCACATTTAGAGCCTGACCTAGTGTTAACAGCCAAAAGGACTCTTTCCAGGCTTTTTGCACCTCTTTACACCCTCTCCTTCTCCTTCTCTCCTGAGACCCAAAGAACAGAAACCTAGTTTAGCGTTTTAATAGTTTTCCACGCCATGCAGCTCCAAAGGTCAAGAGAAGGACATCAGAAGAGTGCCCGGGTTCCTCGTAAACGCAGGGCTGAAACGGCAGAGAGCAAGCCTCACTTAGATCAACTTCGCAATAGCGTGAAAGCTTCAAATGAGCCCCACACCTAATTACGGCACGTGCCCTCATTCCCTCCATAAATTGTCCTCTGAAGTGGGCGTCTGCCGTCATGGTGAGTGGTTTTTATTGTGCTTGTTAGATAAGAGGCTGGTGATATTGTGGCTGTGATGTTGTAATGGGCCTTGATTAGCTACAAAAATAGATTTGTGTGACTGCCGTGTTGCTGGATACCTCACTGAGACAAAATTAACATTAGTGTCAATTAAATTTTAATCAGAGCAATATGCTGCAGATGGGAATGAGACAAGGAGCGTACATTAAAACAACGAGCTGTGTGATGAGATGGTTGGTTCATTCTCCCAGTCGAAATTTCCCATGCTCTACCGAAGCCTACGCTCATTCCTCCGAGCAGCGCTCCTTAGCCTCTGCGTTTCCAATTTCCCCATCTATTTTCTACCCTTCGCCTTGCTCTTGATTTCTTTTCTTCATTTTTTTATGCTCCAACTCACCTGGTTCACCCTAGATAGTCTCCTGAATACTCATATTGCTTAATCTTCAGAACATAAATCTACTGCATTTATTTTAGTCTCTCACGTCTGCTGAAAAAAAAAAGAGTCATGCCAGCCTAGAGCCATAAAGTTCACAATATACTTTTATTTTTTAAATTATTATTACTTTTATTTTTTTCATTTTTTTTGCTGCTAGTCAATTGATTTGCTTTGGTAATTATTCTTTGCAACCACTCAAACGAAAAAACCAAGTATGCTTACAGCTTCGGATTTACTGTATAGCTTCAAATTTTCAGATTTATAACGTATGACTGTTTTGAGTTTTAAATTCAAGTGTTACATAACATTAAGCTGTTTTTGCTCTCATGCCAGATGTATATGTACATTCATGAATTAAGAAAACCAGGTTTTCTTGGTGATTATTCCTTTTAACTTTTATGCCTTTTGTCATCTGATTTATAGTGCATTTTTAGCTAATAAAAGGCATTTTAGTTTAACTGTAAAAATGTCCACCTTCAGGTGGTATGCTTTTTGTTTTTTGTTCCTTTATTTCTTCAGCTAATGAGAGCAAACTTAAGAATTAACGTTGCATTGTTTGTAATGCTTCAAGATGAAAACTAACTGGACTAAAGCAACTTAGGTTCATGTTATTATATACATTAGATATACATAATCATGTTCAAATTTGAGTATCAAATATGAAACATTGGGCTTTTGAGGATTGTTTATTTGTACATCTCTTAATCATCATTGTTTGCATTGCATTATATTTCACCCCCCACCGTTAAAACGAACGATTTTTATCATTAAATATCATCTTGCAATTGTATAATGTATAGATGGCACAGTTGGTCATTATAAAATAAACCACAGCATCCCTTAATTAGATTCATGTTCTTCAAGTTATCCAATCAGACATGTTGGACATGTTTTTCAGTCTAAAGTTTTGAAGGTAACTAGCTGTAATAGGGATTCTCCACTGAAGTTTACTGTTTCTAAGCAGTTTTTAAATGTCATATCTCTGTCATTGCACCCCAGTATTCTTTCAAACATGGATCTCTTTTGGAGTGATGTATTTTCTTCATCTGCTGTCAAACAAGCACTGAATCAATGTTTCAATTCTCTGAGCCTTCTGGGATCAGGTGTTCTTTTCAACAGACCCCAGAGACACCCACAAAACAAATAAATGACAAGAAGAGAGGGATCTCTCTGGATTTTAGAATTAGCTCAAGCTCTTGCCAGGAAAAAAAATAAATTAAATTTGTCATAGTGTTTTTTTTTATGTCAGAGTTATGCAAAGATATTTTTCTAAATATATGTTGTGTGTGTGTGTGTGTGTGTGTGTGTGTGTGTGTGTGTGATGTTTTCTAAGCTAAACTTAAAATGTTATTGCTTTCCAATTTAAGAACAATGATACATTTAATTGTCAATGTGTTTTCTTTTAGTTAAGGATGGTGCGTTGTTTCCATTCTCACAATTAACTGTAATATGTGGTAGTATTCTAGATAATTGTGAAGAGATATGTGTGTTATTGTGCTCCTTGTTAAAGGAATAGTTAATGTAAAATGTTTAATTTCGTCATTAGCTATGTCCCCACCCTATTTTTATGCAGTGCTGTTGGATGGAAATGCCAAGATGAGTATGAATTCTAAATATGTCAATAAAAAAATAAAAATAAAATATACTTTCAATTGAGTCTGATAAATGTTTTTGACTCTCAGTATACCTCCTTGTGTCTGGAACTTGCGCCTGGTATGGTTAAGGCTTTTCTTCACCCTAGACGCCTTCATTCTCGGTTCCTACTAATAGTGTAAGACCCATTGTAATCCAGGCCATCTTCTACAGTACTCCCTTTTGGACGTCTGACCAAGAGAAGCTAAATCTGTTCTGCCAAGTGAGTTAAATTTTTATGTCCACAGAGCTACCATTGCAAGGAGTGAAAGTTATTTTGATTAAAGATAACATTTTAAAAGAAATATATATATATATATATATATATATATATATATATATATATATATATATATATATATATATATATATATATATATATATGTAAATCATGGTGCATATTGCAAAAAAAGGAATGTCAATTTGGTAAAAAAAAATTCTTTCTTTCTATTTACAATCAAATTAAACATATTTTGGGTTGATTCAAAATCACCACCACTAGCATCCGTGTATGTGGATTATCGGGGGTGATGGAGTTGAAGAAGTTTCATTCTCTTGTCTATTAAACAGGAATAAAGGATTGTCTTATTAAAATCGCATAGTCCTATAGAACCTCAGACAGTAATGTGGATAGACACATAGAAAGAGATAGAAACACATGCCACGTAAATAAGTGTTTGCTGAAGCCAAACTAGACTTCAACAGCCTTATACTAAAGGACATTGGCAAACACATCCTCCTATTGTCCGCTCCAAATACTCCATGCCAGTGCCAACAAAATAACGAGGATGTTCTCAAAATACAGCAATGCTAGAAATCCACTATCATGCCAAGTAATACCATTTACATGCCGATAGCCAGAGAGAGAGGGGTTGCAAAAGTCACTGTCAGATTTGTTTGAGAGAAACTGAGTCCACCTCTGCTACACCAGATGCTGCCTGGTTAATTGTTGCATTGGTGTGGAGAGGCAGAAAAGGAAGAGGGGAGCGAGAGACAGACGAGAGTGAGAGAATGAGAGATGTTCCTGCCAGAAAGCTGTGCTCCCGTCTCTCTCTCTCTCTCTCTCTCTCGTTTGTGCCAGCGTGTTTGTCAGTGGTTCGGGAACCAGCTCTCCTCCTCCCTATTGGCCACAGCCCCAACACCTGTGCCCGTTTAACTTAGCTTCCAGCTCTATGCAGGCAGCCATATTTCAGCCCCCTCACCTGACCCCTACTAACCTTACACGCACATACATATCTGTCCACTTCCTGTGTAGATGATGAGGGAGAGTGAAAACGTGTTATCTTGGCTCAACCTAATTGTGATCTGACTCTGTGGTAAGTGTTTCCACATTCTTAACACATTGTTCCATCTCTCTCTTTCAGTGCTGGAGAAGCTACTTTGAAACTTTAGCTTCCCAAGTTACAAGCTATTCATAATTGAACATAGTTCAACTACAGTCAAGCTGCTCTTTTGAAAAAGTAGTTACAAAAATACGCAAGTTAACTAACAAGTATACAAGCTAAATACCCGTTTAAGCAGGCAATATATTTGAATAAATTACACTGCCTGGCAAAAAAAAAAAAAAAGAGATAGAGAAAAAAAGGTTGCTGTTTTTGTTTAAATCGGCAAATGCTGAAGAGTCAATGATTGGGTCATTATTACAGTGATTATGTTCCATCAAACTGTTTGGCAACAGTTCTTCTAACCCTAATTGATGGGGAGCGTGTAGCTTTTCATTTCTTAAACAACCATGTAGGAAGACACTTCATGGCGTCATTCCAGGATCCCAATGTCAAGATTCATCAGGCTCAAATTGTGAAAGAATGGTTGGAAGGTAGCTTGAAGAATCATTTTTACACATGAAATGGCTACTCTGACTCCAGACTTTAAATGCATTGAAAGTCTTTGGGATGTGCTGGAGAAGACTTTACAGAGTGCTTGACTCTTGCGTTGTCAATACAAGATCTTGACAAAAAAAATGTATGCTTCTCTCAATGGAAATGACATTTTTGGTCAAGATCTTGAATGGACAATTTAAACCTGATTAATCTTGACATTGTCAAGCTGGAATTGTCACACTTATGTTCAGTTAGTTTTGTTTTCATGGAGTTTTAGTTTGTTTTCATCTTTCACATAAGTTTTTAATATGTGCCCAAGGTTCCTACCACAATTTTCAGGGATCAGGGGGTGAACTTGCAAGTGCTGCCCTTGCTTTGCTCTGTCCCGTCCTTTGTGCCTGTATGGGGACCAAACACTTGGCTTCAGGACCTCATTGCAGCTCTTTGTCTGTTATGGAGAAGGAAATGGCTGTCTCCAAGCAGAGGTTGGCCCACTGTTAAGTGGAAGCTATCGTCCTGGCATACCAATCCCAAGATCAACTGTGCCCCCTAGAGATTAGGACATAGTTAACCAGGAGTGTCGGTTCCTTCTGGACGCTGGTGCATGGCGCCTTGCTGGCAGATATCTGTAGAGGTTATCTACAGATAACCTGGGTGACACTTTACACATATTCTATATTGTTCTATATCCTTTGAGTAGAGCCAGTGACTCTACAGAGACTTTCGTATGTAGCACTGCCCAGATGGTCCATATGTGTAAATTCCACATGATACATCCCTGTGGTTGGGATGTGTCATCAGTAGAGTTGCCTTCTTGGGGTATGCTTTCCCAGTGTTATCCAAAATCTCACTGAGTGGGCCACAATTAACAGCAGTGATTGACTTCCCTTCATTAGCCCGGTTCCATCCTCCACCCCAACAGTGCGGGGAGATCAGGTGGCTTACACAGGGTGCTGAAAGATGCAGCAATAGTGGTGTTTTGGTAGGATCCCAATTTGTCAGTTCAGTTCTGATGTAACGTTAAATGTCACTGAACTATAGGGAATGTCTAGGTTACTATTTTAACT
The DNA here is from genome assembly GCA_037043235.1 of Rhodeus uyekii. Classification (NCBI taxonomy): domain Eukaryota; kingdom Metazoa; phylum Chordata; class Actinopteri; order Cypriniformes; family Acheilognathidae; genus Rhodeus; species Rhodeus uyekii. Next base: position 551,871 of record JAWRVZ010000017.1, on the reverse strand, counting down.
CCCAGTTCCTGAAGGAGGTAACAGAGATGTTACATCCCATAGCCACAATTGCTGTACCACCACTGAGCAGCTTGGCCACAGGCTTGTCTTCTCAGTGAAAACCTAAATGTGCAGTTGCATGGGCTCTACCTTATATACCCCCTTCACAGAGCGGAGCAAGCGATGCAAATATTGCACACCAATTTGCATTGACTCGTTTAGTTACAGTCGAAGATGATAGTTCCTTCAGACGAGATCCCAATACATCTGTTCAGTTATGACAGAACGTCTCTGTTCCCTTCATCAGGGAAGGGGGTTACAATAGTAACCTAGGCGTTGCTGTTCATCGCTATTATATTTATTATATATATTCATTATATTGTATGTATATTTTTTTGTTTTTTTGTTGTTTGTTGTTTGTTTGTTTTAGCACTTGTATGTGCATTATCATTTGTGTTGTAATTTTTCTGTGACTATTTTTTATATGCAGTCATGGCCAAAATTGTTGGCACCCCTGACATTTTTCCAGAAAATCAAGTATTGCTCACAGAAAGGTATTGCATTAACACATTTTGATATATGTCTGTTTATTCCCTTTGTGTGTATTGGAACAAAACAAAACAAAAAAGGAGGAAAAGTCCAGAACTCCAAATTAGCTGGACAAAGTTACTGGCACCCTTACCTTAATATTTGGTTACACCCTTTGGAAAAAATAACTGAAATCACTCACTTCCTATAACCATCAATAAGCTTCTTCTCTCACTCAGAATTTTTGTCCACTCTTCCTTTGCAAACTGCTTCAGGTCTCTCATATTGGAAGGGCACCTTTTCCCAATGGCAATCTTAAGATTTCTCCACAGGTGTTCAATGGGATTTCGATCTGGACTCATTGCTGACCACTTCAGAACTCTCCAGCCATCCATTTCTGGGTGATTTTTGAAGTGTGTTTGGGGTCATTGTCCTGCTGGAAGACCCACGATTTTGGACGTTGATCCCAGCTTTCTAACACGGCCTTACATTGCGACCCCCAAATCCTTTTGTAATCCTCAGATCTCATGATGTCTTGCACACAGTCACGGCACCCAGTGCCAGAGGCAGCAAAATAGCCCCAAACATCTTTGAAGCTCCACCATATTTGACTGTAGGTACTGTGTTCTTTTCTTTGTAGGCCTAATTCTGTTTTCGTGGACAGTAGAATGATGTGCTTTACCAAAAAGTCCTATCTTTGTCTCATCTATCCACAAGATATTTTCCCAGAAGGATTTTGGCTAACTGTAGTCTTGTTTTTTTATGTCTCTGTGTCAGCAGTGGGTCCTCCTGGGTCTCCTGCCATAACGTTTCACTTCATTCAAATGTCGATGGATAGTTCGCACTGACACTGATGGACCCTAAGCGAGCAGGACAGCTTGAATTACTTTGGAACTTGTTTGGTGCTGCTTATCCACCATTCAGACTATTCAGTGTAGCAACCTTTTATCAATTTTTCTCTTTCATCCATATCCATGGAGACTAGCTACAGTGCCATGGGTTGAAAACTTCTCTGGATCTCTGGAGATGGACTTGTAACCTTGAGACTTTTGATATTTTTCCACAATTTTGGTTCTCAACTCCTTATCTTTTCCTCTTTCTGTTGTCGATGCTTAGTGTGGCACACACAGGCACACAATGTGAAGACTAAGTCAACTTCTCATTTTCATCTGCTTTCAGGTGTGATTTTTATATTGCCCAAACCTGTTATTTTCCCCAGATGAGTTTAAAGGAGTATCCCATGTTTGAAATAATCATATGTATCCTAAATTTTGAAAGGGTGCCAATAATTTTGGAGTTTTGTGTGAAATTGTCAAATTTGCTTTTATTCCGTCTTTTTTTCAATACACACAAAGGGAATAAACGTGTATAGCAAACAATTGCTTTTTTTCAGTTAGATGTTTAAAAAAAAATATACATATATATATATATATGTATATATATATATATATTTTTTTAAAGTCATTAATATAGTTTTAGGTACTAAATACTCGATGTAATATCTTTTCATTTTTAATAAAAGCTGAATTCGCTAGAATAAATCAAACTTTCCTTTGCAATAAATGAGAGAGAACTGTTTAGAACAAATTGATTCACTTGAATGAATAAACTTTCTGTTACTACATATAAGAGAGAGAGCAATTCGACTTTCTTCCATTCTGCCAAATTTAGTATCATCATGGCTTTTATGGAGTTACTCCCCAGCACTGCTGACCTTCCATACTCTCAGAATCACACTGCGTACCATTCCGTTTTACTTGTACTGTACCGACAGCGCTTCCGGGAGCTACCACCCCTCTGACTTGTTTCCGCGTCAAACACAGTTACCCACTTGCGCAAACAGAAAGATGCTCGGGGTGATTCCTTTCTCCTCTCATTCATTTTTTAGTCCTATTTGAATGTTGAAATTGCTGAATTATTCACATTGTTACACGACCGTGCCCATCGTGGGCAATCTGTGAACGTTATTGCCTTTGATAAACTGTCAAAACAAAAGAGTTCCGAGCAGCGTAAATAATAAAGCTGACGATAACACCATAGCTAGGAGCGCTTGCTGTTTTGTGCGCCCGCGTACAGCAGCGTCTCCCTGTTGTCTCTTCTGAGCGTCTCTGAACATTCAGGGGGACTGAAGTCATGCTAATTTCATGCTAATTCCAGTAATATATGATAATTATCCGCATTAATGATGCAGGTTCGTTAGGCATGCTCTTCCTGCGCTGCCCTACAGGAAGTCTACAAAGCTTGCTTTCACCCTCAGCTCATGAAGTGATTGTGTGGCTGAAATGTTGAATTTATTGCTATTAGGACACGCTGTCAGAGACTTATTTGTGAGAAGTAATGTATGCACGGAGACGTTTTCATCGCTTCTGCTGCTGTTCATTTTGCTGTTGAATTACTTTCAGGCTTGCTTTATGAAATCATGCATATTTTTCTATTAATTATTGTTCATTGTATTAAGCGTGCTGGACTGGGGTTGCAATAATCATAAACTGCATTTTATAGTGGGGTTAATTGCCAACCTAATTACAGCTTTTCTTGGCAAACCAAATGGCTTTGCTAGACAGTAACGCTGCTTACACACACTGGCTCCAAATCCAAAAGTCAGTTGTTGTTTTTTTAGCTCGTTCTAGTGCCAAGATTGTTTTGTGACTCTAAATTAGAGCTTTTCTCTCGCTAAAGTCATTGCATCTCGCGGAATATTGTAGCCTGGGAGCAATGCCGACCGTGAAGATGGCAGAAATGCATTTAGATGGCACCCACTCTCGTCTCTTAAGTTTCGCTGGAGTTTGACCTTTGCTTTTTTTAAACATTAGTGGCCTTTATTTCAGTGTATCTATGGCAAGAAAGCAGGATCAACAAGATCAAATTAGTTCCTTTTCTAACTTTATTCATGAGTTAGAGACCCTTTGCTCTGAGTGGTAAATGTTTGTTGATGTTAAACGTGCCCTTTGGGTGCATATGAATTCTTTATAAACTCATAAAGGAAGTTTATATGTGCTTGTGCGTGATGTTTTAGTTAACCTCCAGGTCACAGGCTAGTTTATGAATAGTACACACCAGCAAAACCTCCAGAGTACCGGCAAATGATCTTGATGTGTGCATATGTAATGCTAGCAGCCATGGGAGACATCTAAAATAATCAACGCTGCATAATTTCAAGACCATAAGAGAGCAAGAGAGAGAGACTGTTGTTTGCTATGCATTGTGATGGCATAAGGGTCGACTCTGAACAGTCTCACATTCACAGCAACGTCTCCTGGCTAACCGAAACAATAGCACCAATGCACACTGTCTGTTTGGGATGTCTCTGATTTCCCATGCAAAATGTTGGAGATGACCACAGGGGAGCAACACTGCAGGCAGAGTTTGAGTTGTTCCTGTGCCCTTGACTACAGAACTGCACTGCCTCTAGTGATCTGTGTGTGTGAAAGGCAAAGACCCTGAGGTATACTGTGTGCTTGCCTTTCCTGTTATATGATTGTGAGTGTATTCTTTTGGCACAGTGCGCGCGTGCGTGTCCTGTAGGTGTGCTGTCTGTAGAGTGCCCTGCATGTCTCTCTGACTTATAATCACCAGTTTAAAATGTGTAAATATGGGGTTGTGCTCTAACGTATATAGTCTGTTTCGTTTTATGTCAAAGCACAAGTGTTATGAAATTGTATATAGGCAGCGAATTAGCGCCTCAAAATCAATTATAAATATGTTTGTTAGTTAATTAAGTTAAATTATTAATGATAATCAATAATCTGCTCGGGGTCAATTCTCCAGAAAGCACATTTTTCATGTTCAGAGAAAAATACCTTTCTTAGCATGTAGCCATGATCACAATCATTAAAGTGGCATTGATGTTTCAGCAGACCAGAGTCAACTTGCAAGAAGCTCATATGTATTGTGCACAAAGTTGTATTAACTAAATCACAAACACATTACTAATCTTCACAAATACATGCGCACAAAACATGTATACAGTGATCCCTCGTTTATCGCGGTAACCCGCCGCGATAGGTGAAAATCCACGAATTCTATTTATGGTATGGTATTCTGGTATTCTACACTCATCAATGACAGTAGTATCTTGAGACTTGACTCCAGTAATGACGACGATGACAGACCTGTGCGGTTCCATGAATGTGATGATGATGATGAAGATGATGGTGTCACTGCACTGGTATACTAAGGTGTTTAAATCAGTTCGGGAAGCGCCTCATTGTCAGATATCGGTGCTGGATCGTCAACATTTGCTTCAGAGAGAAGCGAAGAGGCTCCCACTCCACTCGTGCTCTCATTCGTCGATCTCGGGCCGGGAACCAATCACGTGTCTTGTCTGAGTGGGTGTGTACAAAGCCTCTGAGAGAGTTTCTCTCTTTGTCTGGCATCCTGGGAAACCGTTTCGCTCGCATCACGATGAAACAACTCTGCTTTCTGCAATACGGCTGCCGATTTGGCGGTATTTTTTATTTTAATTTTTTTCGCTGAATATTTTTGAAAAATCTGCGATGCACTGAGGCCGCGAAACTTGAACCGCGAAGTGGCGAGGGATTTCTATTTTAACATATTTTAAAATGTGATGTATACTCATGCTTGTCACAGTTTAAGGAAGGTCCAACGATTAAGATCAATAACAAGGTTACAACATGAATGTATTTAATAAACAAATAAATTATAAACAATAACCAACCACTAAAGATGGAAAAAGAGCAACTTAAATGCACAGTGATAATGATGACAAACAACTGTGATGATAATCAGTGTCCATAGAAACTAACGGATGGCGGGAAAACAGCGAAAAAGAAGCACATGACTGGTGAAAACAACCTAAAAGTCTATTAAAATGTAATGACAGTAATGTGAATTATCATTCTAATATACTGAGTTGGTGCTCAGTAAACATTTCTTATTATTATCAATGTTGAAAAAAGTTATTGTGTGGAATTCTTTTCACAAATGCAAAGCTGAAAAGAAAAGTTATTATGTATGTTTTTACATTAAATATATTTTTATATCCTTTATATTTTATTACATAATTTGTATTGTGCTAATTTTGTGTTTATTTTTTGTAACAGTGTGAAAGTTCTTACTATGGATTTTATCTCATAATTTCGATTTGCGAATTTTCGATTTTTTTTTCTTATGTGGCGGAAATGGGCTTCCATATCTTACGGCCAATTTCGGTCAGTTTCATAAATAATTGCAATAAAATGTATTACCGGTATTGTTGCTCATGTTAAGAACTCATAACATTCTATTTACCCATTTCAGGAAAATAATTTTTTTTTTCATATAATGCTATTTTTTTTTTTTACTAAACATGTCAGTTTTAGCTTTTATCCCTCTTGTTCTGAAAAGGGCTGTAAGTCTGAGGGGGTCCAGTGCATGTCTGGTCGCTGGTCTGTCACATGCAGATGGTGTTACTTGTCTTGTGAGTGTGTGAGATGCTTTGTTGAAGTCTGCGCAGCTTTCAGAAGCTTCTCTCACCTGCTGAGACAGCCGTGGAGCAGACAACCCATGGAGTTTGTTTCTGAAACCAGTGAGTGAGTTTGAAGGTGCAGGTCTTGTTGAAAGGTTGTTTGGGCCATGATGCAGAATAAATTCTCTCTGTGGTTGTGCGTGCTGGTTTATGCCCAAGTGAGAGGGAGAACTCACACTTCTGCTGGAGTTTGGAGGTTGTAAGTCATTTTGACATCCCACCACTGGTTTTACAGGCAATTCAGACTTCTGTGTGTGTGTGTGTGTGCATGTGTTTGTGTGTGTATGTTTGTGTGTGTACAGGTTTTAGGTTGCGGTGGCTTGTAACCAGTGCTTTTTCAGCCAGTTTCAGTAACACCAGATGTTTTTTTCTCTCACCTTGCCATACTGCATAAACGTAGATGGCTTGGATCCTAGAGCTACACAGTACACACACACACACACACACACACACAAACAAGGATTTTCACAATTCATCAATGTGAAAGTTTCTGACCCCATATTTTTTTTTTTTTTTTTTTTTTTAAACAGGGACAGTGTAAAATATACATTAACCTTGAAAAGGAGAGATGCATTTTACCAGGTTATAGCACATGTGCTAATTTACACCTGCAGTCCCTGGGCAAATATATATAGATATATATATAAATTTATATAGAAGAACAATGTAATTCTGTCCAGCAAAATCATTCACCTCTGACATATAGAGAGCTGTAAGAAAAATTCTGAAATGTGTGTGTGTCTATGTGTAAAGAGAGTGTTAGGTTGTCTAAACTCACATATAAACACATGAAAATTATGTTTTACTAATATTGGTACCTATTACGTCATAAACTCTTGTTACCGTAGAGCTCCATATCAGCTTTTATATGTAAGCGTTAGCATTTAACGAATACATTATTGTTTAGAACTTTTTCGCATTCGCATTCACTTTTTCTTTTATTTTTTGGTCCCATTATATATTAAATTAATATTTTGATACAATGAACTTATTGTGTACGTTTTAAATTGTACTTATATCTAAATTGCATACTTTTCACTACAGCTGTAATAAAGTTTTTCGTAATTACATTTACGTTTTACACTGTCGACCCTTCTCTCACAGAATAACCAACTTTTATACCTACGCATGCTATCAAACATTGTTCTTACTCAAATAATTACTATTATAATAATAAATAATTAATATTAAATAGTATTGTTTAGTAACTACATCAAGTTAAAATAGTGTTAACCAAACTTTTCCCTAACCCTTCTGTGTTTTTGTGTCCAAATGATTTTGCAGAAACCATGAGACCCTTTCTACAGCATTCTTTGATGAAAAGAAAGGGCATCATTTATTTGGATTTTTTTTTTCTTGATGTAAAAATCGTTTTTTGTCAACTTTAATCAAATTAATGCATTCTTGCTGAATAACAGTATGAATTCAAAACCCATGTTCTGGTGAATATTTCAAAACTCCTGCTTAAATTATAGTTTACATTGTAGGTGTTTTTGTAAGTGTAAATATTACTGAAGGGATGGAATTGGGATGCATTCTTACTTTTGTCTATCTGTCTGAATATTTAAATGAACCATTCCGAGAGGTCCAGTCCTCGCCACTAGGGGGCAAAGTTTCATAATTGCTCTTTTGAAATAACTGTTGGTAACATCAGTGTGTGTGTGTGTGTGTGTGTGTGTGTGTGTGTGTGTGTGTGTGTGTGTGTGTGTGTGTGTGTGTGTGTGTGTGTGTGTGTGTGTGTGTGTGTGTGAGAGAGAGAGAGAGAGAGAGACCGGTGTTTTTGCCTCTAGCTCTGATCAGCATGATTGCTCTCTGCATTGCCAGAGTCAGTCAGCACCATCTGCACTATTTCCTGTTCCTGCTCTTTCAGCCAAACGCCACCAGGATCACACAGAACTCCACGCTAAATAAACACAAATCACAAACTTAGAAGGAGGTTACTGCTAACAATCCAATGTATCCAATAATAATAATGAGCTCTTTTTAAGTCCCTCTCTCTCCCTCTCTCTCTCTCTTTACATATTCATATTAGTCTAACGTTTGTATATTTTAGTGTGTCTTATTGCACATTGTAATTGTACTGGTGTGCAAAGAGCTTCTATTTATCTGTGTGTGTGTGTGTGTGTGGGACCTCATTAAAGGCAGCATCATACACCGAGCACATGCTTCAAAAGACTCTGTAATGAGCTCTGATTGGATGTCTGATGAAAAGCAAGAGACATCCACATACTGACTCATAAGCTATATAATATGTGTGTGTGTGTGTGTGTGTGTGTCTATATATATATTAGATGTTCAAAAGTTTGGGATCGGAACGATTTTTAAACAGTCTCTTATGCTCATCAAGGGACTTTCAGTTAAATGCATTTTTTTCATTATTCAAAGAATTCTGAAAATAAAACTGTACAGCTGCCAACATTATTAATAATAAGAAATGTTTCTTGAGCGACAAATAATATTAGAATGATTTCTGAAGGTGTGAGACTGAAGACTGGAGTAATGATGCTGAAAATTCAGCTTTGAGGTCTCAGAAATAAGTTACATTTTAAAATATATTAAAATAGACAACAAATATTTTAAATTGTTATAATATTTCACACTATTACTATTTTTTGGAACAAAATAATGCAGCCTTGGTGACCATAAGAGACTTAAAATGTTTAACAAAGTCTTACCAATCCCAAAATTTTGAATGACAGTGTATGGATAAATTGTATTTTATATATTTATTATTTTATAACAGTTAAGAATGAAAAAAGTTCAATAAAAAGTATGCAGAATGTTGACATTTTGTGTTAAATTTAAAATGAAAGGGTATACTACAGTATTGTCATGTCCCATCCTATTTGTATTTCCACACAGATGTCGTAAAGCTCACACAAACAATTACATTTGTTAAACCCTTGTTACTAAACAAGCTAATGAACACACTCAATAACAATCAAGACTCCGAAATGCAATCACAACCGTGACAACAAAGATAATGATGGTTGTTTAGCGGATCTTTTTGATACCAAAAGTCTTTGTGTAGTGCAATTAAATGCATGAATAGCTATTAAAATGCACTTGCAATTATGAAATTAAAATTAAATGAGTGAGTTAATTTGCTTTGGGCTGATGTCTAAATTTGCTTATGCTTATGATTCATTTTGTGGACATTTTCACCTTAATGTGCGAGTGTGTGTGTCCAAAGCATGGCTCAGTCGATACTAGACCACAGTGTCATTAAATATTAATCTGGCATTACAGTGTGGGTTTTTCTTGCATGCACCTGAATCGCTCACGTTTCATATATGAGAAAAAGAGAGAATAAAAGAGGTTAGAAAAGAGATGCAAGAAAGACTTCCTTCCACTGAGTCTGCTTGGAAAAAATGGAGTTAGACATGAGTGAGGTTGTTTATGTTGACCTGTACCTGTTCAGCTGCCGCTTCTAGCAGAAAGCTGAGACAGCATATCCAATAGACAGTCACAATGCAGTTTAGAATGTTAAATACGACGTAGAATACACACTTGTGGGCTCTTTCACTCCTATTTATTGCACTAACAAAATGTACTTAAAGTACCTTGTCTTTTTTTCAGCTAAATTGTGGACCTACGTTAAAATCCTGACAATATTTTATTTTCAATAATTATTTTCAAGTTTTTAATTTAATTTAAATGGGCTATATGTATAATTCAGAAGCCCTTGTTATTAGCAACACCGGTGGTCATTAAATAAACTGCAGCCAGCAACTTATTGCTCAAGATGAACGGAATTCAGAAATTCAAAGCTCCTTTTCATTCTTGGATTAAGTAAAAAAAGTAATAATAATAAGAAAAAATAAGTCAGAAGTACTTTTGCAGCGATATATCGTAACGAACATCCAGATGCCGTTCTCACTGATGAGAGCGTCGTTTGTCATATGTAGATATGTAAATATGGACATACATTTCCTCTCAATAGCATAATCTCGACAGATGAGGTACCGCGGGTTATACCCGATTTTACAAACCCCGCAGGGGGGTGCAGGCTTTATCGCAAATTTTTCCCACGTAATAATATTTAAATATATTTGTTACATCCCTTAGGACGTAAGGGGTTTTTTTTGCGGTATTTTCTTTCTGTTTTTGTTTCTTGCGAGGGTTATTGTCTCTGGCGCTTGTACTGTCACTCTGACAGCTGGCGCTGATAGGCTGTCTTACCTGTCAATCATGCAAGACGACGTGATTGGTTGTGCTGCCATGAGGGCGGGCTCTTCTCATCTCATCCGATGATTAACACCTGTAGAATCGCTTTTGAAGGGCGTGCTGCTGCCCAGCGGGAGACACTGCTTTTTTTTTTGTTCTGATTCTGACTTGTGTTTGTTTTCTTTTTGTTTGAATTTCGCGCACAAGCACTGTGTACCGAGCCTAAACTGTTATGGATAATTGACATTATGCGAGCAACATTCGAAATTCAAACCATGAACTTCATCAAGTTCATCAATCTCTGGGTGCGGGTTATATAAAGGTGCGGGTTATACCAATAATTTTTTACACAAAACCTCAAACCCCGTGGGCTATATGAGGGTGCGGATTTTTTGCGTCTGCGGGTTATATGCGAGAAAATACGGTAATTAAGGGTACATTTACTCGACAACGATGTAATAAATACTGAAAAGTTTTTCCTTTGTGTTTTTGTGTACAGACGGCAATGTTGTCAAAACAATCGCTCAATCAAACGTGAAGACGACTAAAATCGCTGTATTCAGACCAGTAGTTGGCGATATACTGTAAAAAAATACTATGTCTCTATAGACTGAACATGTAATATGCATGTGCATGACGTCACCATTTTCACAATTTCACATTTTTATGATAATATTGTTTTCAAAAACTTGCACTATGATTCTTATTTTCAAAATAGTTTTGAGACCCACAAAATGAACCGCTAAAACACTTACACTGTTATGATAGTTTGATTATAAAGTATATTTGAGACTATAGACTATATAGATATGGCAATGTGAGACTATAGTTTGAATCGATCCATTTTTTTTGTATGACATATGATTGCACTTGCTATTACGGCATTATCCTGAATATTGTATCCATTTCATTTGTCACGGAATGGGACAGAGGTTTTCAAGTCCTTCACATAAAAGTCAGAGACAGCCTAGGAATTGGGGGAACGTGTAATTTTTGTTTTGTTATAAGTTGTTTTTACACATTCTTACATGCAGGATGTACACATTTTTACTGTATGGAGAGACAATTTTTATGATGATATGTTGATGATGACTGAATCTTTTTTTTTTACATGAAATGTCAATCATTTGTTTGCAGCCTTTGAATTTGCTATCTAATTTTACACAATAAATTTAAAAACAATTTGTAACATGGACACATTTAAGCATTATTTATGTATATTCAACCCCATATTGACCTGAATATGAAAATAGCCCTTCACATATTCTAGTAAAAGGCGGCCGATTTCCCCTCTCTGAAGCACAAATATGGAAGATGTAGGCATGCATTAGATACAGAAAGCTTTCTGACCCAGTTTGGTTGGTAATGCTAACATCCTTAATGTCTGTAATCACTGAAAATCTCCATCTGTGTCAGAATGCTTAAGAGATGGGAATTCCATCGGGAGACCTTTCTGAGTGTTTAGTGGAGATATGGATGATTTAAATGTTACTTTGATATGATTTATTTATGCTAGTTAATCATATAACTCAAATGGAGAAAAAAACAGCGAGAGAAAACATGCAGCCAAGCACAAGTTAAAACACTTCCCAGAAGCCGCTGTTAATTTATGACCTTTCACAATACAAGTCCATTCCGAAGATTTGTTTCATAGGGCGTGGAGATCTTCTGATGGGCTTTTTGTCTTTTTGCATACATTTGCATCCAAGTCCTTCCTAAAGCCTTCAGATCCCCCCCTATTCTCAATGTTTCTGATCCTTATTCAATTGTAGTTGTTTTCATGTTTTGAAAGAATAATATTGCTACTGGAATGTATTTTTCTTTTGCTATACGTCAAAATTTCTACTGATGAAATATTGAAGAGAAGATAACAAAATGCTCTCAGCCTTCTCTTTAGATTTTAATGCTTTAATGAGACCCCTTTGGTGTGTCAATATTTGTGCAGTATATGCAGTGTGAAACTATTGTGTGTATTTAATGTGTGTGTGTGCGTAGTTCTGAAAACTTTAATTAGATAAGTAGAAGTTTTAAAGTAGCTATAGCCCTGAAGGCTTAAATAAGTTTCATTCATCAACAGCAATCTTCTATATAGAAATATGAAGTTACGAAGTGTTCTAGCCAGGAGGGGACCAATAAGGTCCTCTGTTGTAAGGTACTTCTTAGGAACAAGGAAGACCCACCTTAAGAAACTTTTGTCCCAGATCCCCACCTCTCTTTTCCCCCCAGGCTTCAGGAACATAGGCTATGGTTTTATTTTTATTATCTAAAAATAAATATAGATTTTTACTCTGCACTATAAAGTAGTGATGCTTAAAATACTTTAGTGTTTTAAAACACTATTTAATTTTAACATTGATTATTTATTCTTTTCAGCCGTAACGTGTATTTGACTTAATGTATTGATCAACATTTTTATTATAAAAGTCTAGTATTTGTTGACATATTTTATTGTACTCTTTTAAATACCATGATATAAGAATATGGTAATCAAAGAGAGAGACAAAAAAAAAATGTGACATTTGATTATGAAGCCTTTTGAGTTACAGGTTTTCTTTTGAGGACTGAAGTCATTTGACATTTCTGTCAGGAGGTTTTGTTTCTTACCCTCAGATCGTCTCAAATGGCTCTCTGAGAACACTCAACCAGGGCACTAATGAACTGTTCCCTGGTCTCTCTCACTCGCTCTTTCTTCCTTTCCCATACATCCCTTCCCTTTCCAGTTGTTCACTTTATCACCTCTTGGCTCTTGTCTCTCTTCCTCATCATTTATAACACTCAATCACCTCTGTTTCCATTGTTTGTCTCTGTTTCTCATTTCCTTCTCTGTTCCTGTAAATGTGTTGTTGTTGTTTATTTATTTATTTAGGTCAGCTGTTTGATATATTGTAACCGAGGTTTGATATAAACTTTTTTTGTTCACCAGCCACAGTGGCTAGTGGATTTTCCACAATTTTGACATCTGCACCTTGAGGAACACCTGATATATATTTGAGAACCTATATGTGGTATTCACTATAGACTAGATAGACTATAGACTAGATATTCACTATTCACTACACAGTTCACTTATCTCGAGTCATGTTTAACTCGCCAATCCTATTATGTTGACTTTTTTGAAGTGGAACCGCCTAACTCCCTATTTGTCTTAGTATTTTCGAATCTTTAATGTTGATTCCTTAATGTCGCCGAACACTAATATCTCGAGCAAATATCTTGGACAAAGTCTTCACTTCACATAGTTATCTCGTGAGTCATCAGCATACCTAGTTCACTGCGCATTCGCTCTTGGTCGCTCTGTCAGTGACGCTTTACTCACAGCGCCGTGCAGGACTCTCTGAAGTGAAAGCACTATGACTATGACTACTCGATCCGTACCGGAAACACGATTGTGCGAAAACGCGTCTACTTCCTGCCTGAAGTGTGCCGAAACAATTTACGGCAGATGTTACTGATCAAGTCAACAGTCACGTAAAATGTGCGTTTTCGCACATGCGCGGTACCAATCATCTTTCGGGTACGGATCAAGTAGTCACAAGCACATTCACGTTCTCACGAGAGCTGCCGTGGGTCTACTCCCATCCCAAAGCCTCATCCGCTTCTGTGTGCACATAAAGCTCTGATTTGATTGGTTTTCTCAAACATTTTGACATTGGTCAGTAACGAGTGGTAACGACCAATGAGTATGAGGCTTAGATTGAATGAACACACACTTACACACACACACAAACACATCCTGCTTTTGTTCTGATGTGAGCTCTGATGTGAGCTAAGGTTGTTAAAAGACGGGACAAAGCTGAATTTGTTGAGAAAACACATTAGACAGGCAGAACACAAGAAAGTATGCAATCTAGTACAGTGTGATGACCTCACGAATATGTTATGACTGTTTACGCTGTGAGCGAAATTGTGTTTGCAATGTTGGAAAAAATAAGAATATATTGGTTTGTATCAAAAATCGAAAGTGTTTTATATATGTTATATGTTTAATATACATATATCTGTGTGTATGTATAATTAACACATTGTAAATTACACATTCTGTTTTTATTAGACTACTGTCACTTTAAGATATGACACACAGATCCATTATGTCAGTGGTCCCCAACCTTTTTTGTGCCGCGGACCGGTAAACGTGTGATAATTTTGCCGCGGACCGGTGCCCGCTCGAGATTGTTGACGGGGGGGTAGGGGTATGCGAGTGAGATGGATGATGGGTCTGCGCGAGATTGTTGACGGGTGCGGAGACTGTTCAAACGTCTCCATAGTCACATCGCCACAGCCGCTTGCAGCCGCTTCCGCGAATGCGCTCCGCGGCCCGGTACCATTTCATCGACGGACTGGTCCGCGAAATCGCTCCGCGGCCTGGTGGCACCAGGGGTTGGGGACCACTGCATTATGTGGTTACACATGTGTTTTCTCAACTGTTTACATCCACTTAAAATGTAACTGACTGTGTTTACATGAATACTCACCGATTTTTTGACATTACAATGTGAATTTGACTGTTTAAGCACAATAAGCAGCAAGAAAGAACTCAATTTAGTACCGAGAGGTGGCAATGTGGGTGCAAGCACAAATTCTTTATGAGTCAAGTTATGCGTCATACATTCAATCTCATTCCATAATTAAAGCCCTGAAACACAAATGAAATGAGCAAATGAAACGAGTGAGGGAGGAGGGTTTGTGTTAGGGGTGTTGAAATCGTTTCTATGATGTGTCGAAATTTGGATGTATGATTCTGTAGCCTACTGACGTTTCTCTGTTCTCGCATTCTCGTCCTAACATAAAATGGCAGAGGGTGGCAAAACACAAAAGCGAGTTATAAAAAATACTCACACTGTATTAACATTTATTGAGTACAAGTGTGTGAGCATTATTGTAACTTAAGAACACGACTCAACATGTGCTTGTAATATTTACTAGTGTTTCTTGTAAAATATTTACCACGTCTGCTGTGTTCAGACTTAGGTTGGCATGATAATCGCAATCGAATTGAATCATGAGAGCAATGACGATAAACACTCCTAGTTTGTCTCAACCCATGGCTCCAGCCTTATGTATCATCCGGGCATATGAGTTTTCTTGCTAATCACTTAAATGAAGGTTATCTAAAGCATTAATCACTGTTCATTTGTGAGAAGCAATCAGATAACCTCCTTGTAAAAGCAATCATCAGCATTCAATATTATCATTTCTGAGACACATGAAGGACCAATTAGGACAGTATGAAGTGAAAGGCCTGTCACTGAAGACTGAAGCTGAATGTCAGAGCCTGTAAGTCAGGTAAAGTTCATCCCATCACAGATCCGTTCATCTTTGATGAACCCGTTAACAATTTAGCAAATTCTGCCTATACTTCCATTGGCGATTTAAAAAAAGAACCAAAAAAACCCAACAAATATTGTCTCGCTTGCAAAGCATGTTCATTGAATTGAATTAATATACATAATTGAATCAAACTGTAATCACATCTAAGTTTCCCCATCTTGTCTGGATTTAAATGTCACGTTGTTTCGTCTGACATTGGGAAAAAGTTTAAATTTTTACTGATTCTTAACAGTATAATTTATCAAAACATTATAACCTGGTCATCATTTAAACACACTCATTTCATTATAATTTTTGACAAAATTTGATTTTTCTCAGGTTTAAGCTGAAAATGTTGCTTTTTTTCTTATGAATCGCCCACATATAAGCGTATAAAACAAAAGGAATGCATGAAGCTAGAATAAAACTTTTATTCATTTTTTTTAAAGCAAAGATTCTGTTGTTTTGACATATTGCATGTTCAGATATGAATAAAACAAAATATTCTGGGGACATGAAAATGTTTCAAAAATCCCCTGGAGTTTGCAGCTAAAAAAAAAAAAAAAAAAAAAAAAAAAATGGCAGGAAAAGAGTTAGCTAGTTTCTTATTAACACCCATATTATTAGTACTTTGACTGTTATTAGCATAATAAAGCACAAATTAATGCCTTATTCTGGATGACCATGTTCTACATCCCTTAATCCTACCCAATTCCTATCCAATGTCTAAACGTATAAACTACCTTACTTATTATTAATACACAGTAATTAGAAGTTTGAGGCAAAAGTCATAGTTAATAGTTAGTTAATTGGACCCTAATCTAAAGTGTAACCAAAAAGCAACATGTGATGTGAAGAAATTATGTAATAAATGGTGATTTATGTTGCCTCTCTGTGTTGAGAAGATGATAGTACTGTATGTAGTGTTCTGTGTTACAGTGATAACTAGATCAAAACAAAAATGACTACATAAAATTACATTCAGTTTTCTATAAAAAGTTATTTCCTATTTTATTTAAATTATTTATTCATGTACAAGCTACACCCTGTTTTATTAGTTATGATTTAATCATTTATTTTATTAGGGTTGTGCGTTTCAAATGGCAAGGAACAGGGAGCTCGTGGTATAAAATGGCCTTTAGTTTTGTCCTACCTAGAGGGTCGATCCTGCCTGGTCAGTTGCAACATACACCCTTCCTCCTTTATTCCCACAGGGATGGATGCTTGTGCTTCTGTCACTTGTCATTTGTTCTCAATCTTTGAGTTCAGTTATGACATGACATGACAAGTGTTGTCTGACCAGTCTAATTCTAACAACACCTTCCCTCTCATAATATATGATGCAAATATATATAAAAAACAGAAATACAAAAACTAAAACTAATTCAAAATGTTAATAAAAACTAAAATCGTGACTTAATGATATTAAAATAACTGTCTAACAATGTTGTCAACTTTTATTTCATGGTCACCACCAAGACACCGCTTCATGTTCCAATTCACCACTGTTCTTTCTGTCCGTCTCTATTATAACTGGCCACACATCTCAGGTTACTTGAGTTTAATGATGATTAATGTTTATGTAGTGTGTTCACTGAAAACAGATTGATCAGATTGTCAAGGTCAGACCATTTTTTCCCCTTGACATTTTTGGGATTGACAGTCACAGCTGGAGGGGTGCTGGGTGGCATAACTGAGTGACTGATGGAAATAAAGAATGAAGGGAGAACTCATGAAATGGTCACCAGGACTCTACCTGAGGGGAGAGAAAGAAATGGGATACAGCAAATGAAGACAGATTTCAGTAGTGTTTATGAGAATGACTAATAGTTTTATTAATAGTTTATTTCTCCCCAAGTTAATTTTCTTCTGTTTATATTTGTTTCAACTATGGTCTAAACCCTAAAGCAACGATGTACTGGTTTGTAGGTATAGAAAATGTTGTGGAAAGATGGCAAAATGTGGGGCCATTTTTTGGTCCCCATTAGAAAAACAGATTATTAATGATACTAAGTGATGTGTTTTGAAAATGTAAAGATGTGTAATGTTTTCTGTGATGGGTAGAGTTAGTGTAAGTGAATATAATATACAATCTGTACCATCAAAAACAAAACAAAAATCTGTATGTCTGTAGAAAGCCCCCATAAAACATGAAAACAACATGTTTGTGCATGTGTGTGTGTGTGTTTGTGTGTGTGTGTTAAATATTTTCCCTCTCTTCCTCTACTTTTAAAAATCCTGGAACTGTGAGCTGACAGACTGCCAGAAATCCGTACTGACCTCTCACAGTATTGATATTCTCATTCTTTGAGATCAGTGTCCTCCATCCCTGCTCCATCATTACTAATAACATTAAAATGAATGCCGTTTCCATTAACATGACTTTTCTCCTCTTTGTTTTTCCTCATCATTCACAGAACACATCAGTAATCCTGCTTCTTGACAGATGGTTGACCGTGCCATGGCTGCTCTCTCTGCAGCGATGCTTTCAGTAGAGGTTGATCTCTTGAGGATAATGACGGCCACAAGATCGCTTTGTCACTGACATCAAAAGATGTATGGCACACCGCTTAAGATACATGCAGCCACTTTGAAAACCCATCCAGTGGAATTCCATCCAAATTTCCTAGTGTTTTCAAAATTGAATTCATCATACATTTTTAGATTAAAAAGGGCAATTTCATCTTACCTGACGACAGGGAACATCCTGACAAACTATGAAACCCATCTGTGATCTGAGTTAAATGAAACTGGACGTTCATATTGCTCTATTATTATTGTAGATGGGTAAGCGATGGGTTACGGGAACTTGTCGGATGCCATTTACTGAAGCACAGATGTAAAATTTGCCTGGAAAATAGTGGCCGTTATTTCAGAAGAAACGTCTACAATCATGGCCTCTTTTACCTCTTCCACTGTTCTGTCTCTGTTGATCCTGTTTGCTTCATTGTTCTTCTTCCATTGTCAAAATTTGTATCGCTGTATTGTTCTCCGTCTATATATGCTTGCCAAATTAAGCTTCAAGAGATGCACGTCTCCGCTATTTTAGAGAACTGGTTGATCATTGGTTGATCTAGCCCTTTTACATTTCCCTTCATTCACCTCTGCAATTCATCAATTCAGAGCACATTTACCGAACAATAGAAGTAGAAATGTATAGAAAATACAGAATGCATTTTAACAACTGGCTCAACCATTTTGTATTTAATGAGTTATGCAAGGAACTAATACCTAGATGTTTTGAGGGAGTAAGACATATAATACACTCTTCAAAACAATTAAGGGAAAACTTAAATCACACATTGGATCTCAATGAATGACATATTCCATTTGAAAATCGTAACTTATATACATTCTATAATTTATTAAGAATAAACTTATGACAACAGTCAATGGAAATTAACATCAACACACTGAGAGCTGGATTCAAAATCATACCAAACATGTATGTAAAAAACTGAATTTACAGGCATGAAGTTCATCACAGCATCTCATAATGTAAGTCAGTTGTGTGTTTGATCCTATATGCCCTCACAACAAAGACTGGGCATGCTCCTGATGAGATGGATGATGGTGTCCACCCAGAACTGAATAAAGGCATCAGTGAGCTTATGGACAGTCTATGGTGGATCTTGGCAGTTTTGGGTGCTCCAAAACATAATTTCCCAGAGGTTCTCAATTGGATTCAGGTCTGGGATACGAGAGGGCCAGTCAATGGGATCAGTGTGTTCGTCATCTAAAACTACACACTCTATCTCCATGAGGCCGGGTATTATCATAAATGAATAAATCTGCTAAATGCATAAATGTAAATCAATGATCATGCACCAGGAGGAACTCAGGGCCCACTGCAACAGCATAAGGTCCGGCAATGGCTCTGAGGATTTCAACCCAGTACCTATCAGCCATAAGGGAAATACCGTCTGTGTGACCCTCCAAGAGGAGGAATATCCTTGGTTGCCCCAAACCGGAACAAAACGGTCATGCTGGATGATTTTGCATGCAGCAAAACATTCCCCACTACATCTCCAGACTCTTTCACGTCTGTCACATGTGCTCAGTGTGAACCTGCTCTCATGAGCCGATGGCAGACTTGGCAATCCTGGTGTTCTCTGGCAAATGCAATATCGACCACAGGTCCCATTAGAGGACGTTGGACCCTCATGAAGTCTGTTTATGACAGTTTGGTCATTTAGTCATTTTGTAGGGCAGTGGTCCTCCTGTTCCTCCATATACTGGTCCTGCTGCTGGGCTGTTGCCATTCTATGTCCCTCTCAAGCTCTCCTCATGCAATGGCCATGTCTCACTGTATCTCCTCCGTGCTCTTGAAACTGTGCTGGAGACACACCAAACCTGCTTGGGATGGAACGAATGGATGTGCCATCCTGGAGGAGTAGGACTGCATGTGCAACCTGATTACTGCCTCGTGTTACTGAGAGTGACAAAGACCTTAACAAAACATAAGACAAGAAGAATAAGGAGGGAACAATTGTCCATGGCCACCACCTGTAAAACTATTCCTCTTTCTGCTTGCTGTTGCTTCTCCAGTGCACCTGATGTAATTTCCATTTGAAAGTGATTCTCAATCACTTATGCTTCCTAATCGGACAGATTGATATCCCTGGATAATTTAGAGGATATAGTTTGTAGACTGATTATTTTTTTACAGGCATAACTAGATATAGAGGTTAAGAGAACGTTCCCCGAACCTACTGCGGACATTCCTGGAACGTTCTATTTACATAAAGAAAACTTTCCTAGCAAACATACCGGGAACGTTCTAATGTTTCCAGAACTAACGTTCCGAGAATGTTCTGGGAACCAAAAATTGTTAGCTGGGGACATGCTTAATACATTTGCATTTGGGATGTATAATGAAATATTTATCTGAACTTGAGCTTCATAACTTTGATTTTGTTGTAAGTTATTGCTGAGATGGATGGATGGATGGATGGATGGATGGATGGATGGAAGGATGGATGGATGGATGATGTAGGTAAAGTGGAATTAGTCTTTGTCCTTAATTCCTCAAACCTAATGCTTAAGATAGCTTTCAGGTAAAACTCAATTAAGTCATTGGTCATCTTGTACTACCACGGTGTGGCAGCGATAGCATTAGCATATTTATCCTAGTTTACTTAATCTTGTCAGTTAGCTGAAGTGCTGGTAAATGAGCTCGTGTTAAAGCCCGCTAAACCAGCTAGCATCTCTTTAACATGAGGATTATAGAAGAGACACAGTGCCTCTGACACAGAGACTCACATACAGCATCTTAGTCGTAATCTCCCAGATTCGTTTAATCCACTCAATAATCCACCGCAGCATCCAGTCACCACTATCTTAGCATCACTAGCAATAATCTGCTGATCTGCCAGCCTGTCACAATGTCCGTCTCTTGGGTTTTATACGAATATGGCCTTTGATCTGGTTGAGGATCAGGGTTGTGGCTTTAAATAAGATATTGGATTGCAGATTTATATCATGTTTTAATGGCCGTATCCATGAATCGCTGATTTAGAGAAAAAGATGGATGGATGGATGCCCTTTATTGATCCCGGAGGGCTTTGTGTACTCACTGGAGTGAGCCGGTACTTGTTGGTAAATACAACCATGATGATATATGATATGATTTATTTATTTACTTTTCTAAAAACAATTTTTTAAGAAATACTATCTGTACTATTTGTAGAAAAAATTACATTTTCTTGGATTGTGACTTCTAGGCTACTAGAATGTATTAATTATTCCAATTAAAGTAGGCTTATTTTACATTTACACTTTTATACATTTGGCGGATGCTTTTTTCTTCTTCTTTTTTTGCAAAGCATCTTAAATTGCATTGAAGGCAGAGATTGGATCAGTTCTTGCTTTCCCTGGGAATTGAATCAATGAGATTGGCATTGCAAGTGTCATGCTCTATTTGAGCGACAGGAAGACATTTTCTCTACAGAAGTCCCGGCCAAAGCAAGTTACAGTACTGAAATGCAGACATGCAGTATAGCTTTGCATTTTTTTTTTTTGTTGAGCAACTTATGTGTATAGGAGGTTACAGAGTAAGTTAAAAAAAAAAGAAACTGAAGTGGCCATCAGTACTAAAAAGCATCAGTAAAGGTAGTTTTCCTCCATAAAACCCATCTGTAGCAATTTATATTTTGAGATTGTCCACTTGAGCCTTTCCATGAGCTATTTGGTTTTGTTTTAAACATAGATCTTTTCTTTTGTTTGTCCCTTTATCATGATTTTTTAGCTCAACATTTTTCCAGCAAGTCAATCAGCCCCTTTTCTCATGATGATTTGAAATGATCATGTTTCTATATAAACTGCTGTTTTTTCATTTTGTTTGTCAGCCATCCTATCATGCTCATTTTCTTCTTTTGATTTGTAGTTTTGCTGTAAGCATTCGTTGCATGTCAACCCCACAACGCTGCGTCCGCAAAACAAGCACAGTCTCGCATATGCGACTGATAAGGCTGTGAGAGAAATTGATTGCTTGGTGCATCAAAAGTTGCCGTTTAACTCTCCGAAAATAGGCGGAGAATGTACGTGGGGCTGTAGATATTTCCTTTTCGTGTCTGAGAACAAGCGGCGTTTAATTCCATCACTTTTATGCTAAGATAACACGTAATCAACATCAAAGGCAAGCTTTTTTCTCCTTATCTAAAGCTCACAGGCAACTAATTACTTACAGTATTGTGTTAGGCGCCCACATCAGCTATTGCAAGTTACAGCTTCGAGTTTTACACCAATATCACAATGTCACAAATGGAAAAAAGGGACATGTAGTTCATTATAATGTGGCATTGTGTTTTGTAGCACTGCCCTTGGAGGAAGTTATATAGAACAAAGACTTTGCTTTGTAGGGACCGCATAGCAGAGAAATTGTGTTTTACTGTGCGATTAATAGCAACATTTCTTCTGAGAGTAAAGGAGAGAGAAGAGACAGATGGAAATGGTGAATAATTACTCTCAATGCAGCAGGAGAATGCATTTTACATGTTTACCTCTCACAGCACAGCAGGTTAACCTCCCTTAACAATACTCATTTTGAAGCACAGATGACTTAATGAGCAGAGTAAATTGAAAATCACTTAAGAAGAGTCATTCTTTCTGATAATTTAGTAAATGCGTTGAGAACTTTAACTGATTTATTCATTCGCTTGATGTCAAGCGGTGGTCATGTCAATCTCCATAATTTCACTCACCCACACAACACACAAAAACACGCGAGCACACATACAGAGGGTGCAGATTCTCTCTGAAATGCAAATACTCATATGGCATGCGAGGCAGATGGCACAGATTAATGGACCTAGACTCGCAGTTTCTTGCCTTGTCCCCTCTCCGAATGCTTGTATGTGAAGTGATAGCTACGAAAGCATCGGCTGAATTGCTGAATTGCTTACATCTGGGTTTGGAGATCAACGTGGCGATAAGACCTGAGATAAGCATTTTGAAGTATTAAAAACTCCATGTGGATTAGTTCCTCACCCTTACTCAATATGACAAACAGCCAAACCAGTTGTAAGCCTGCATTTTGAGCCCTAAACCTTAGTATAGTAGATTAACAGCCATTATGAAGATTTATTTAATTAAGAAGCGCTGAAATGCTCCCCGCCACTTGATATTTGACATTGAGCAGATGGCTGTGTCCATTAGGACCAAATCAGTCAAAAAATGAGACAAACAATTTTTTTGTTTTTTATCTGCTATTTGACATTTCAATTTGAATGATTTCTGTGTCACATAATGATACATGAGGCACACATTTGGACACATTGACAGCATCTAAAATGTAACGCGTTTTAGCTCTGAACAACGTTGCTTATTGTATAGTTTCTTTATCTTTCCAGATGTGGGTTTGTGTAAACATTACACTTTTTTACTTTAAATTTGCTATTCTGAAAACTACAGGGTTTTATTGCCTTTAAAATGAGTTGATGTTAATGTTGAATATTTAAGTTTCAATGCACACTTGTAAACTGTACATATTCACATATAGTGGAGTTCACTTATCTCGACTCTTATTATGTCGACGTTTTTGAAGTGGAGCCGCCAAATTCCGAATTTATTGAGAAAACCCATTAGACAGGCAGAATGCAAGAAAGTATGCAGTCTTGTACAGTGTGATGACCTCACGAATATGTTATGACTGTTTACGCTGTGAGCGAAATTGTGTTTGCAATGTTGGAGAATATAATTAAAGGTTTGTATTGAGAATGGAAGGTGTTTTTTATTGTATACTGGTAAATCTCTGCTGTTAGTTGGTGCACATATGCCTTTTGTTGTTAGCAAACATATACAGTGTATGTACATTTTTATAGCATGCCGATCGCTTCATCAAATAAATTGCCTTATTGGCTGTTGGTTATCTCGCTAAACGATTATCTTGACGCTTCAAAAAAAAAAAAAAAAAATCAGTAAGTTTCATGCATTCTGTCTGATAATTTTTCTGATTACAATACATAGTCTTTGTTACCTAGTAGCTATTTTGGTAAATGTTTGCCTTTCCATTAAGTGCTTTCGCAGGAATTTGTCATTTAATGAAATCACTTGACATAATGGTATCTTGACACGTGTGACACTTAGATAATTGTGACTAACAGAGTATATGCACTTCTTCTACATTTGTGTGAGAGAATCTTGTGAAAACAGGAATGCAAATGTAATAAATGTTAGCCTAGGGTTGTGTGATAAAACACAATTATCAAAGCTTAGACTTTATAAGACGTTCAATTCAGGGCACATCCACAACTCCATTACAAACGGATTGCACATTGTTGATGTAACGAGCGAAGACTGGAGACTAATAAGTCAAATCTGCATCCATGTTTTTATTTCATGTTGGGTTAATTAGCTTTTTTGTTTTTTTCTCTTTATATTTGTCATAATTTGGATTATGGATTTGAAGGAATCTCTTAGCCTAAATACAGTGGTACCTCGAGATACAAAATTAATCCGTTCCGAGGCGGCCTTCGTATAATGAGTTTTTCGTATCTTGGAACAGATTTTACATGTAAAATGGCTAATCCGTTCCAAGCCCTTCAAAAACACCCCATTAAATTTCATAATAAAGCTAAATTGACCTATAAACAATGAAATAACGTAAAATGTCGAAGCTTACCTTTCGAGTGAGGCTATCTCCGAAAGTGGCGGCAGAGGAGGAGGAGGACAAACGGCAGATAACGTACGTACGTACACTTAACTTTACGTACATACACTTAACTTAAAAAAATTTAAGTTTTGGGTGCGGAGTGGCTGAGCTAAAGCACGCCAGCACGTACGTATAGAAGATGCATGATGGGAGGGATGCTGTCCAATTAGAGAGAAGGATCTCATGGCTTGGCTAGCATCAGGAACCAATGGGAGAGCAGGAGGATGGTGGCGAGTCTACTATAACTAAGATGGCGGCGTGCGGCGCGAGTTTCAAAATTGTTATGGGGCGAATCTCGGACTTTCAGAAACCTTTCGTATCTTGAAAACTTTTCGGATGTAGAGCAGTAAAAATTTTCGTCTTTGCTTTCGTAACTTGGATTTTTCGTAAGTTGAGCCTTTTGTATCTTGAGGTACTACTGTATAAAAACAAACTGACAGTGTTGTTTTAACATTTCCAACCTTACTACTTTACATATGCAAGGAAACACTTGTACACAAAGGTATCATCCTCCTCAAAGGCTAATCAATTTAAATAATACAATAGATTAGCTAATCCTTCAGTGAATGTTCTTTTGGATTTCCCATGACACACACACACTTCCCTCTTTCTCTTTCTGCTGCTATACACACTTTCTCAAGAGCCCACAGCTAATTTGAATTGATGGCTTGGCTAGCCCGGTGAAATTAGCTCCATATCACATTTAGGTGAATAAAATAACGTTTCCCTTCTCTGTGGAGGCTAAGCCATGCCAGGGAACGGGCTACTGGGTTTTTGGCGTCCTCTTCCATAAAAAATTGCCAAAACAACCCTAAGACAACATGGATATTACAACAAGGTCAGAAAAGAGGAGCTTTCGCAGCAGGTGATCAATCAGGAGCTAAAAACTAACCGTGAAAAGACAGACTCCTGTAGTGACAAACCATTATCCCGGTTCACGCTTGTGAATAAGCAAATTCGGTATGTTCAGATTATGTAGTGGAAGCAGGGAGTTTTTATTTTTTCCCTCAATATTTTATTGTAGATGCTTCATACTGAGAGGTGATGTTTGTGCTAATTAACAAATACATTATTCTCAAGTTATTCTGTGGTTTGACTGAATAAACTCAAAATCTCCCATAGTTTGCCTTTGTACTTTCAATAGAATGGGTTTTAGTTTAGTTAATAAGATTTACCCCCTTTATATCTAATACGTTTTCTTTGATCTCTGTTTTTATGGAAATATGGAAATTATATTCCCTCTCCACTCTCTAAAATTAAATGTATGCCTGTCAAGATATTATATGGCTTCATAGAGACTACTTGGTCATGATGTTGTTGTTTTTTTGGTGTGAACATCTTATTGTATGTATTTATTTATTTAATAAAAATCATACTGGTTCCACACAACATGGCGGTAAGTCGATCATGCCAGAATTTTTTGTTGAAGTATGAAGTCGATAAACTGAAGTCTTCAGGGTCAAGTGTGCACTGACGTTACACACTTTTGGAAAGTACTCTGCAATTTCCAAACAGTGCCAGAGATTCCCATTTGGATTGAAATCAGGGACTTGATTGGGTCATTGTAGGACTTTAAAGGACTAAAAAAATATATGTATATATATTTTATGTATAAAGAAATGGCATTTTATATTAAAAAAGCTGCCAACCCTTGATATACAGACTTTCACACAGTAATTTTTTTTTGTAATTCCTTCTTTTGTGCCATCCAGTCTTTTACTCTGTTCTCAGCCTCTGAACTCTACAGCCTTTAGTATTGGTTGGTCTCTCTATGACTTCTCGCTCAAGTTTCCTCCTTGATTGCATTGGGAGGTTTTTTTTTTGTTTTGTTTTTTTCAGGGCACTGCCTGGATTACTCCCACTGGGACGATCAAACATTTAATCACTCTTTTGTACACTTGTACCCATTGTTTAGTTTACCTCTAACTTCTCTGGTATGCTGTACTCTTTATTTGCACAGCTGTCCTTTGAGTATGTAAAATTACTTTGAATATGGGAAAGATATTGTTATGTCACATATTATTATCTCCACTCCATGTAGCTTTGATGTTTGTCTTATTTGTAATGTGGTCAGTATGTGATGTCTGGACCTTCTACTGGTGAACTTAAGTCTGCTGTTTGAACTTTGGTATGCAGTGAAAGCCCAAACTATTTCACATATGCCTGCGTTTCCATTTTTACATGCATGCATCTTAAACATAAGGCTATTGTCTTGAAAATGTGCCAGTTTTGTAATGAATCACCAATCAAATCCAATTGTATGGTAATTGTGTCCATTATAAAGCAGTTGTTTTTCATTTGTATATTTTTTATTTTATTTCTCAAAAAAGACATTGCAATTATAATGATTTTATATATTGATAAGGATCTAAACAGGAAATCTTAAAACTCTTTAAACATCGACCAGTTTGTTCGCTGCTGCTCTTGAAAGACTTTTCAAGAAAATGTATCCTTTGAGTATTAATTTCTATCAGTAATAAAAATATTTTTAGTGAATGAATTATTAAGACTAATAAGACATGTAACACTGCTCATCCTTTTGCATTTTCCTGTTTGGTTTACACAAAGGCTAAATTGAAGTAAGTTAAGATTATAGCAACATTTATAAATCTAATTCAAACAGAAATCGAGAATACTCAAAGTGCATTTCAGATGTGGATTAATTGGCTCTGATCTGAAGCCATTCATCACTGGAGACCCCTCGCCGAACGAGAATCAAAGACTTTGTCTTTGTCAAGATGATTCGCTACCCGATGATTTTCTTCTAGAAAACTGAATATGGACATCAGAAGAACCACGTCAGGAACTATTGCGTTTGAAAAGCACCCAGAGAGAATGCGAATTATAGTGGGACATCTTAAATTAGATCTAAATTAGACAATACAAAAATAAAAAGAGTCAAACAAATGTAAAATATACCCTGCTGAGTTACCATAGCAACCTTCTGTTTGTTAAGATGCGGGTAGGTGACAGCATGTTGGCATAGTGACTATTTGTATGTGTGTGTTTTATCTGAATGTGATTTGAGTCCATGTACAGAGGGACAATGTCCATGTCCTTGTCCATTATGGAGAAGTGTCAAGGTGAGAGATGTAGCAAAAGTGTGCGCGTGTGTGTGTGTGTGTGTGTGTGGGAGAGAAAGACATTTGTTTGAACTCCCTGATGTGAAGTTTCCTAATGTGTCCCATGGGTGTCATTACACACACAAAGGCGAGACACTCTTTAAACACACTTCTCATTCGCTCGGATACAGTCTTAATTATGAGTCTATCAAACCTGTTCCCTGCAGACAGCACACACACACACATTTCACACATAATTGCATAGAACACGATGTTACAGCAAGTCCATGCAATTTTACTTGCATTTTGGATGAGGTGTTTTGCACATGTATTTTACACTTTTATAACCGTTTTACACACATGTCCTCATGCATAAAACATGCATCCCTCTGTTTATGCTGGGAAACACCCTTAAAAGCTTCCAGCTCTAGTAGAAGCTCAAGGGATGAGTGATGCGAGAAGATATGACCACTTCATCTTGAAATATGACCAACTAGCTCTCATTTCGAGAGTTAAACAGCCCAAAGACAGTTCTGATTTAAATTAGTATGAAGAATAATAACTTAGCTGGACTACTTTTTTTCACTTTATTTGATATTATATTATAAGTCATTTTCCAATGTTGCTAGGTCCCACAAAACACACGACCAGTTCTGACCAAAATGATCCTAAAGCATGACTTTAGAGTGCTATGTGGGCCAAGAAAAACATGAAACTACAATCTGCATTCTACATTCCTATATAAGATCTCAACCCACGACTCCATTAATATTCAAAAGGGCTTAATACGTGGAATAAGTAATAAGTGGAAAAATAATAATAATGAGGAATTTGGCAGCTCTGACATTTCTCGTTGTTCCACATGGCACACTTCACACTTGGATCGCACTTACAAGGAGCTTGTAAACAAACTTCTGAGAACTAAAATGACTCTGAACTGCCTAAACGAGTCTATAATTTGAATCCCACTGTGTTACGGTTCTACAACACTATAAGACATTTGCATAATGGTTGTCTATGTCGGATGTTGTCCGGGTCATTTACAAAACGCTTGCTCTTGTGAGATGGGGCAGTACCCACTTTAATTGGACTAGCTTGTACACAACCTGTACGTATATGATTAATTATTGATGTATATTTTCTACCTGGTGTTTAAAATGCCTAGTCTTGTCCCCGTCCTGCTTGCTACAAACCAAGTACCTTTTTTCACCCCAGAAATATTGCTAGACTTCCTATGGTAACTTTTCCTGTGACGGTAAGACTTATCAATACTTTTGTTTTTCCCCACATTGATTATTGAAATGCACTTCTTGATGGGGCTCCTAAAACCACATGATGGAGGTTCAGGCTGGACATCTAGCTCTTCCAATGTTTCATCATCGTACTCGCGCTTGGATTGATATGTATTTCGCCCTCACAGTGGCGTCTCTCTTACCAAAGTTAGACCGATAGATAAACTCTTTCCAACACGTTGGCTTGTGGGAGAATGTTGCTTTATTCAACACCAAGATGAAAATGTTGAAACCGAATGAAACTACAGAAAGGAGATGTAAATAATGAAACTACTTGGTTATTTCCAAAAACATAACACTCATATTTATGCCTAATGTATAGTTCTTAAAAAAAATTGAATTGACAAATTGAATACAAAATAATCATATGAGACAAGATGAATATATATCACAAGATGAATATCTGCTTCAAGTTCCTACTGTGTTATAACTATGTAACTGAATTTAACTGTCTTAGATTGTTACTATAGCATGCATTTTTAATGAAAACCTCATGACTAGGTATTGGAATCAATAGCAAACATTAAATTGTTAATAAATGATCCAGAACAATATGTTAAAATCAACATCATTGTTACTGTCTGATATGAATACGAGCTCTGCGCCTCCCCTCTCTGGCCACCGGAGGGAGCTCTCACACGTATACTGATGCACACACACACTACATTTCCAATGATGCCATTCATTGGACTGATTATGGCACCAGCTGCGAACCATTACATGAACTATAAAAGACTCTGTCAATCGCACTGTCATCGCAAAGTCTTGTTTTTGCAATAGCTAACGTTTCTGAGCGTTTATTCCTGATCTCCTGTTATAGAATCTGCCTGTTTTCCCATTTTGATTCTGTCCACCTGCCCCGACCTGTGCCTGGATTATCGCTCGTGATTGTTATCTGCCTGTCCTGACTTCCCCGCCTGTTCTACGACTCTTGATTCTGTCTGCTTGCCTTTTTGACCTTTGCCTGGATCATCGTTTTTATGTATGCTCTCTGCCTTTCCTGATTATCTGCCTGTACGACAATTCTCATTAAAGACACGCATACCTGGATACCTGCCTGTGAGTCCAGTCCATTACACTGTCATTACAACGTGACCATTCACTGAGTTTTAGGAAGCCTCCGGAGCTGAAGTTCAGTTATGTTAATGTTCAGTCACAGCAGATTAGGGCATGTGACTAATCAGAGAAGAGAGACAATTCAGAGAGTCTGATCTATCCAAACAGAAAAAAAAATGTGTTTATGTGAAGTGTATATTATGGGAAAATTATGTATGTAAACATGTTGTAGGAGACCTCCAAAATAAAATTAGGAACCTTTAAAATAGCATAATAGGGCCCCTTTAAATCATTCAGGCTGATTAATTTGCGAATATTTGGTCATTTTGAGATTCATCACCATTGACCAATAACCATGTAGCAGGGTTTGTGTTAAAGGAAGAAGAAGGCAGGAACCGGTGAACATTTAAGACACTTAAGATATAAATAAAAAACAAAACAAAAGTAAAGCGGTGGCCCCTCATGGACGTCTGCTGAACAAACATAAAAAAAACACATAAAGTCCAGGCCTAGTCCTCGTTGGTGCTCTTTTTATGCTCTCAAAGCTGTTCCGTAAGAACTCGAGACTGGTACAGCACGCAGGTGATGCTCTTTAACACCCTCGCTCCGTTCCCACTGCTCTCGTCCTCGTCCTACTTGCCACAAACCATGACCATCTGCTCGAATAAGAAAAGTTCAGTAGATTACTGTCAGTATTCAAGTCCATTTTCAATAGATTACATCATTGCGAATGAACAAATGATTCACCCTTATTAAGAACAGTTTTTGATTTGTGCTCTCTTTAAATTGAACCAAAAACATTTTTTGAAACCATTACTGGATATGATGGAACAATAACTAAATGAAAATAATTTTACTATACTGATTATTTGTTCAAATCTTTTTTTTCTTCTTTGTTTTTAGCTCTCTTGCTCTTTAATTCAGCAGAGGCTCCCACATGTGAATCAACAAACACAGCAAACTGATTCCGGACATCCTGGTTCAGTTCCAAGCCGAGAGTGCTGTCTGCTATCCCTACACTGTATGCGAGTGTTTATGTGCAGTAATGTTTTAAGTGCTTCCTCTGTGAAATGAGAGGAACAGATGGATTTGGCAGATCCCATGGCACTGCTATCAACTCTGAGTCCCCATTGACTCAAACAAAAACTACAATCCCCCACCCCTTTGTTAAGCATGGCTGAATCATAATGCTTGTGCCTCATTTATTTAGCTTTGATAATTGCTTTAGATAACGGGAATGCTGACAGATGTAAATGGGGATGCAGTGACAGGTTTACAAACCTATCCCTGGATTGCACATTTTTGACATCTTAACAGATCGGAATTATTATTATATTATATTATATTATATTATATTTGTTATGATATTTTATTTATATTATATATTTGTATTAATTTAACTTAAAATTACTCATACTTGTTATTTTTAATAAAGTTTTACAAATGTTTGAACTTAATTTTAATCCTATTTATGTATTTTATCATTATATTGTATTATATCATATTTTATTATATTATATTCTTTTTAAAGTTTAGTTGTATTAATTTAACTTCAAATTACTCATACTTGTTATTTTTAATAAAGTTTTACAAATGTTTTAACTCAATTTTAATCCTATTTATTTTATCATTATATTGTATTATATAATACAATATAATGTATCATTTTTTATTTTACATAATCTTTAGTAATTTAATTCATAATAACTCTTCTTATATTTTACATTTATTATATTTTCTACATTAATATGTACAATGATGAATAAAATATTAATTAATTAGTTAATTCTGGATCTTTTAGCTGTTGATAATTCAACTTAATTGACTTCACTTTAAAGTTGTTAATGTGATGGTGCATGTAAACTCATTAGCGTTGCCCTAATGAAGTATTAATTAAAACCAGCACAGTGCTCTCTCCTACATTATATTTCTGCCTTTAGCCATGGTACTACATTAGCTGTGTGGATACATAGAATGAGTAGGATTTAACTTAAATTCTCATTTTTATTCCATCAGAACTGTTTCCTTATGCATGATGACTGTCATGTGAGTAGGAGTGATCATCTGGGATCAGATTTTTCCCTCTCTAGATAAATGTCAGTTATAAAAACAGTCCCTTAAACCGTCACTCGTGCCCTGACACACTAAGAATAGTGACCCACGTCTCACACTCCGCTGTGACAATCTGACAGAGCTCCTATATCGTGCGTTAACATCATTGTAAGAACTCTTCACCTGTCAATCAAATGGAAAATGATTGACAGCTAAGTGCTATGGTTTGTATTCATTAGTCTCTCTTGGCTATCTGATGCTAACGTCATACATACTGGAATCTCTGCAGTATCTAACAGAAATCTGAGCTGTAACTTCCTCACCTTCTTTCAGATTATGTTTCAAGAAAGAAAAAAATACTCACCCCACACAAATGCAGGGGATAAGTGACTTCATGTGTGGCGGTGCCAGCTCACTGACAGCTACTCTTCTCATCCAATAACATTTGAATACCAGGATCTGAGCAGATGCCACTGTTTTTGCAAAAATGGAGCAGCGAGTTAAAGAATCGGTGACACAATAAACATCTGCTAGTAAATGGCGATACTATTTGAAAGAGCATATTTAATGCTTCTGTAGCACTTGAAATCTGTATACTGCAAAACAATAATATAATAATATAATATAATTGTTATAGCTTTATGAGACATTTTTGTACATAATTGTGTAGGAGTGGTTTTCAATTCCGGTCCTGGGAACCCAAAGCACTGCACATGTGTACATCTTTGGAAGAGAGATCTCTTTGGGAGAGAGGTCCATGGTCTGAACTGATTGTGTCATATAAAAGAGACATGATAGTGCCTTGCTTTGGGTCCACAGGTCCAAGAGGAAAACCACTGCTGTATGTCTTTTTATACATAACTGTAATCACTGTCTCTATAATTGATAGTGTTCTGGATAGTTATTGTGGTCCACCCTCCAATCTCTAAAATATTACTTTTCCTTAGAAATTTTTCCTTATCGGTATCAATGTAAGTCTACTGATTTTTGTTACTTTTGTTTTATTGTCTTCCTAAGAGAAGATTGTGTTTATGATCACTTGGAATACAACAATCTTTGAAGTATTATTTATATTACAGTGTTGGACAGTTTAACAGGAGGTTGTTCAAAGGTATGAGCTCAACCCTTTTACCTAAGCTGATGAAAGCTTTTTTTATTATTATTTTATTTTTTAATGAAATATATGTTATCAATAGCCACAACATTTGGTACCAAACTAGCTTGTTAGTTGCAATCCTTATTACAGGTTTCTTGGTTCTTCTTTTAACATTGCGCAGATTTAATTTAGTGTTTATTGCTAGAAAGTAGCAGACATGTAAGAGTTTTCTGTCTTTATTTCTAATTCTCTACTGTATTCTCAATATATTCCATATACACTACCATTCAAATGTGTGTGGTCAATAAGACATTTATATTTATTTTTTATAATTCAACTCATTCAAGGATCCTGAATATATATATATATTTTAAATTATGGTTTCCACAAAACTATGAGCTGCTCTATGAGCGGTTTTCAACATTGATAACTGATAATAATGCAAATTTATTCCATTACAGGAATAAATTAAAAGCTTAATTAAAAGAAAAGTGTATTTTAAGTTGTAGTTGTATTTTACAATATTACTGTTTTTACTATATATATTTAATAAATAGATTGAGCCTTGGTGAGTATAAGAGACTCTTTCAAAAACATGAAAAAATGTTCTGACCCAAAAGGTGAAACTGAAATTTCATTTGAATCTCAATTAGGTGGGAGATGTGTGTCAATTGTATGTAGAATAAATTGTAGTGTAAAATGTCTCAGATATTCTGATGAGGTCGTATTTTAGGCAAATAGACATTTATTTTTATCCCGTTTATTATACTGATGTTTATTGATGGAATATGTTGCGCTCTCTCTCTCTCTCTCTCTCTCTCTGTGCGGCTGTTTTCTGCTTACTCAGCTACTTTTAAAGTCCCATTTTAGTTTAACTCATCCAGGGTGCAGCCTCAAGGACAACACACCCCGATCTCCATCAGAGCGTCTGTCACTGCGTACATGTAAACCTTTGTACATTTCAGACAGGAAGTAGAGTTGTGTATGTCTCTGAGCTGATGAGTTATACATGCACACTGAAGAACTTGGCCTGCATTGTGCATCTGTGTGTGTTTATTACTCCGCATTTAGCAGTGAGTGTGCATCTGATTCAGTTCCAGGGAGAGTGAGGCGATAAATTCTTGTTTGAGTTAATCCAAATGTCAAAGGAGTGAATTGTTTAAACAGCACTGCTTGAAAAACATGGGAGAGAAAAATGTTAATGCTAAAGAGCGTAGGGAAAGATTGGATTAATGGAGCTAGTGAGGGATGGAAGAGGGAAAGATGGAAAAGAAGTGGAGGAAGAGAAAGGGCATGCCTCTGTTCTGCATGCCTGTGTGCCAATTCGTTGCATTAACGCACATTTTCAGAGGCTGACAGAATTTGCACATGATAACGCGCCCTGCCAAAAGCAAGTGCACGAGCCCAGAGACAGACTGAGAGAGAAAGAACGAACAGGATGGAGACAATGAGAAAAGTTTCCTCGAAGTAGACAGATGTTGAACTCCGCAAGGCTGACAATTGAACTCCACAAGGCTTTTAAAGGGGTAGTTCATAATAAAAATACTGTCATCATTTGGACATCCTCATGTTATTTCAAACTCTTGTTCATTTCTGTAGAGCATAAAACATGATGTTCTGAAGAACGTTCACAGTGCTCCTTTCCCTACAAAGAAAGTAAAAAGTTACCAGGGGCTGTCAAGTTCAAAAATATTTGAAATGTTTAAAGTGGGAGGAACAGACGCAGATTTAAATCACATATGCGCAATTCGGCATGTTGTGATTTGCTACGAGCATAAATTGTACAAACATATGGACAGCGCACATTCACTCTCTTTGTAGAAAAGAAAAGCCGCCAATGTCCCAATATGGCGCTGATGTCAAGCTGTGACCCAATTCAGAGGCTGCATTCTTTCGAAGGCCACATTCGAAGGCCGATTGTATCACCGCGGCGTGACGAAAGCTGTTCCAATTCAAAGGATCCTTCAAATACACCCTCCAAATGCGGCCTTCCCATCCCGTGAAATGAAGGACATAACAGATGGAACCTTTGCAGTCTTGTCTATCCCAGAATTCATTGCGGGCCAAATGTAAAAGAACTTAAACCATTCATATGTTACCATATCTTGCTAGGAAGTGACTATGTATAGTTGATTAAATTTATACAGAAAAGGACCATGGTGAACATATTTAGACAGCTTGGGAAACTGTTTTGTTTTCAGAAGGTTATACGACAAGAACAGTTCTCCATGGGCTAGACCGTCCCATTTAACAATGCTTGTTCCGACCTTCGTAGCCTCTAAAGTATGGGTCATTTTAAACATGTGACCTCTGAATTGAGATGCAGCTGCAGACTGAGGCTGAAGCTGTGCAGTGGTGAGCGTGAAGTACAACCCCGCAAATGGTCTGGTCCCCACAACCCCGCAGAATCAGTTGGTACAGTTCACCGCGGTGTGACTCTGTCCCAATGAAAGCTGTCCCAATTCAAAGGATCCTTCTAATACACCCTCCAAATGCGGCCTGTTTTTATAGCACCTAACAACTAACTAAAACCTAACTTATTTAAAAAAACGAAAACTTAATAAAAACTGCCTAAAATGACAGAAACCATCTTTGTAAAAATTGTATTTGAAGTGTAAGCTGACTGTTTAGTTTGACTCACATCCCATTAGATAATATGGTGTGTTCACCGGGGGAACCCAAGGCCCTCTACACCAGCTTAAGGTCTTACAAAGTTTCTGAGGATTTCAGCCCAATACCTAACAGCAGTAAGAAATACATTTACTAGCACGTGGAGGTCTGTGTGGCCCTTCAAGAATATTCCTTAACAGACCATTACTGACCCACCACCAAACCGGTCATGATGGTTGATGTTGCACACAGCATAACGTTCCCCACAGCATCTCCAAACTCTTTCACATCTGTCACATGTGCTCAGTGTGCTCTCATCAGTGAAGAGAATGTGGTCCAACTGTAGAAAGTCAGATTCTGACAGTTTGGTCAGAAACATGCACACCAGTATCCTGCTGGAGGTCATTTTGTAGAGCTCTGGTAGTGCTCCTCCTGTTCCCCGAATATTGCCAAATAGTTACCTATTAGAGTTAGAGTTCCCTCAGTAGCAGCAGGACCCAAACCCTGAGGATTGCTAGCCTGGCGGCTTTGCTTTCAAAGATTGCTAAAGGTAGCTGTTCACAGTGAGCACAGCCGGCACCCTCAAGTGCCAACCATGCATGCTCAGCTCCCAAACAAACAACACAGAGATTATGTGTATCTATGCCCATAATGTAACAAGAGTAGGGATTGACACACAATCTAAATTGTTTGCTCGCCATTATTATTTTTGGGATTCCCTGTTCTTTTTAAACTAGCTTGGGATATCAACAAACACACCAAACAAACGTGAGTGCATACTGAAGCAACTTCCGGCATTTGGCATGTTTTTATAGCTTCCTGGTTCATGATGGGTTTTTTTTTAACTGAAGCATTTCTCAGATATTTTTAAAAGCTACTTACAAGTACTAGTTGAACTAAGGTCTAATCCTGGCTTAATCTAAGCCCTGTCTGTGAAACCAGGCCATGATGGTTTTTTTTTTATTCTTTTCTAGGCTTTACAGATCCTCTTCATCATTCACTAACATTATAAAGAAAAGAGCAGCATCAATATTCTGTTAAACAAGTTCTTTTGTGTTCCTGGGATGAAGAGAAAAAGGTTTGACATGAAAGACACTAAATTAATTTTCAGTTTCGTGTGAGCTATTGCTTCAACACTTTAAAGTCTCCTTTTGGACGAATTTGACAAAAAACAAAAACAAACAAAAAAACATGTTCCTTCGTAAAAGGCTTACAAGCAGAACAATGTATTTCTCCATGGCAGAAGCTGATGCCATGGTCTTACAAATAGCTTAAAAAAACGTTTTAAGAAACCGATTCATCTCAAAACTGCTTTTTACAAGTGCTCTTAGATGTTCTTCTTAAAGCAGCCTTTTTTTAATGGTGTCTGACCGCTTTCAGCCTGGATTCTTCGAGGAGTTCAGGCTGGGCGAGGAAAGGAGTGGCACCCCAACTTCAAAGCCACCCAGATTTCACATGTGATGCAAGACCTTGCAATGCTTTCGCCTGAAGGGCATGGTCTTGCTGTGTAGCAGGTGTTTAGATAAGACTTGCCAAAAATACAGAAATATAAAAATACCCCTCTATCATAGATATTATTATTCTAGGAAGAGCTGATTTAGACAGTTTAATATTGTGATGTGTTTGCATCATTGTTACCATGAGTTAACATTGAATATGACAGCAGATTTGTGCTGAGAGAGTAACTTTAACATAATTCATGAGTTAATCCTCCATATTGTGTTTTAATATAGTTATATTTGCCAAGCTGCTTCTTGTTTGTCATTGACATTGAAGTTTTTATACATGAAACTCTTATGAGCTTTTGAGTTTGAAATATTACTCCCACAATCTTTAAATTCAAACTTGAAATTACTGTCAGTCATCAAATATTGGAATCATTGATAGGAGAACTACATATAAGTAAACCTATTTTATATATTTTTCATATTCTTTTTCATATTCTGCATCCAAGTGTTTATTTGTTTAATGGTGCATATTTGAGATGGAACAAAGTAAAATAATAACAAAAATGTTATTACCATGTTTTCACGTCTGTAGAAAACCGTGGAACATTTATTCAGGCGCATGCTGTTTTGTATGGATGTAAGCATAGAACTTGTTAGCATGCAACAGTTTGATGTAATTTATGTTTTCAAAGCTCTGGTAAATGGAAGAAAATGTGATAAAGCCTTTATGTGAATCAAAGCTTATTTATACCCTCAAAGGAAGAAACAGGCATATTTTCTCTGCATATTTTCCCTTTCTTTTATTCTTTTTTTCTCTTACATAAACACTCTTCAAAGGCAGGACAAGGCCCAGCAGCAATAATGACAAATAAAATAATTCTTTAGGCGTATGCTGCTAAATGGCTTAATCAGCATTTAAGAAGTCCTGTTAAAAAAAAAAAAAATGAGTAAAGAAAATGGTACTATTTTATTCACAATTTTCTTATGGTCTCAGAGAAGAGAATGACAATGCATTACATTCCATTTTCAGCATCGTATTTGTATATAGACATCTTTACACATACAGTCATGGCCAAAAGTGTTGGCACCCCTGAAATGTTTTCCAGAAAATCAAGTATTGCACTAACTCATGTTTTGCTATACACGTTTATTCCCTTTGTGTGTATTAGAACAAAACAAAAAGGAGGAAAGGATAATTTCACTCAAAACTCCAAAATTGTGCTGGACAAAGTTATTGGCGGCCTTTCAAAATTGTGGATAAATAAGATTGTTTCAAGCATGTGATGTTCCTTTAAACTCACCTGCAGGCAAGTAACTGGTGTGGCCAATATAAAATCACACCTGAAATCTGATAAAAAGGAGAGAAGTCTTTGCATTGTGTGTCTGTGTGTGCCACACTAAGCTTGGACAAGAGAAATATGAGAAGAGAGCTGTCTGAGGACTTGGGAACCAAAATTGTGGAAAAATATCAAGAATCTCAAGCATACAAGTCCATCTCCAGAAATCTTTATGTTCAATTTTCCACAGTTCGCCACCCATGGCACTGTAGCTAATCTCCCTGGACGTGGACGAAAGAGAAAAATTGATAAAAGGTTGCATTCCAGGATAGTACGGATGGTGGATAAGCAGCCCCAAACAAGTTCCAAAGAAATTCAAGCTGTCCTGCTGGTACATGGTGCATCAGTGTCAGCGCAAACTGTCCATCGGCATTTGAATGAAGTGAAACGTTATGGCAGGAGACCCAGGAGGACCCACTGCTGACACAGAGACATAAAAAAGCAAGACTACAGTTTGCCAAAATGTACTTGAGTAAGCCAAAATCCTTTTGGGAAAACGTCTTGTGGACAGATGAGACCAAGATAGAGCTTTTTTGTAAAGCACATCTTTCTAATGCTTACAGAGAGAGATCTACAAAGAAAAGAACACAGTACTTACAGTTGAATATGGTGGAGTTTCAAAGATGTTTAGGGGTTGTTTTGCAGCCTCTGGCACTGGGGTCCTTGTCTGTGTGCAAGGCATCATGAAACATCAGAAAGCTTGGTTTGCATCCAAGGCAGTGGGTCTTCCAGCAGGACAATGACCCCAAACATACTTCAAAAAACACCCAGAAAAGGATGGCAAGAAAGCGCTGGATAGTTCTGAAGTGGACAGCAATGAGTCCAGATCTAAATCCCATTGAAAACCTGTGAAGAAATCTTAAAATTGCTATTGGGAAAATGCGCCCTTCCAATAAGAGAGACCTGGAGCAGTTTGCAAAGGAAGAGTGGTCCAAAATTCCTGGTGAGAGGTGTAAGAAGCTTATTGATGGTTATAGGAAGTGATTGATTTCAGTATTTTTTTCAAAAGGGTGTTCAACCAAATATTAAGGTAAGAGGTTCAATAATTTTGTCCAGCCCAGTCAAATTTTTGCAGATTTTTTCCCCTCCTTTTTATTGTTTTGTTCCAATACACACAAAGGTAATAAACGTGTATAGATAAACGTGTTAATTCAATACATTTCTGTGAGAAATACTGAAAAATTCAGGGGTGCCAACAATTTTGGTCGTGACTGTATTTAAAAGTAAAGATTTCTATCCTTTCTAAATCAAAAATATCATATCCGCTAAACGGTCATCCTGCATTTAATTGATATGTTGTTGCTCATAAGCAGCCTTTAGAGAATTTAGAGCTGATATCAATCATTGAATAGAGCTGGATTTACTGTATACATTACAAATCGAACAATTACAACATTGTTTAACCATGACAATGCTGATAATTTGTCACCAAGTAGAACTTAAGCGCATAATTACAGGAAATGTCAAGCCCAAAGGAGCTGAACTAAGGCTGAAATGTTTGTATAGTTGCTTTGGATAAAAGTGTGATTAATGATTAATTGTAAAAAAAAAAAAAAATTGAAAAAAGAAATTGTAAATGTCATCAAGCTGTTCCTTTGTTATTGAATAAGCGGCCTAATAGTGAAACTTACATACTGTCCCTTTATATATATATATATATATATATATATATATATAATTACACTGTAGGAAAGAAACCTTAAAATAAAGTGTAACCATTTTTAAAGATTATATATAGCCATGAGTAATATTATATTTATTAAATATGTCGAAATTGCATTACATATGTTTAAGTGTTAACTTTTACTGCTCTATAATTTTTTTTTATTAAATGTCCAAATTGTTCCTTCTACTAACATTTTAGGAGTTTCTGAGAGTCTTCAGTTTGACTGTTAGTCTGTCAATAGGGATTTATGAAAATCAGTACACGAGTTGCCGTATGGTGACTTATATTTCTATCTTTAGCAACGCAACTGTCAAATTAGAATGCATCACTCATTGGCTGTGATGGACAGCTGATTAATGCTGCTATTCTTTAATTATTCATAAATCACTCACCCACTTATTTAATCACTGACTCTCCAAATGAGTAAGGGGTCAGTCAGGCATTTTAATAGACTCTTCTCTTCTATCAGCTAATTATGCTTACTGGCTGCTTCAGATCGTTTATTAATGCCTGTTAGACCCAGAAAGATGATGCAAGATGACACCAATGATCGCATTTACCAGGATGGGTAATTACCAAAACTTTTGGTGGCCTTTGACCTTAGCTCATATGTGCTCTAATCAGTCGGCCGTTCAAAAGGTTAATATGTTAAAGTCTGCTAATGAACCAGTTCACTCCTGACCTTATTTAAACGATCCACGTTGGTGTTAAGAAGCGTGAGCAGAATGTTTATCAGTTTGTATGTTTTGATGTTTCTAAGGGTTCACTGTACTTACAGACAACACAGTAAAACATTTTTATGGAGAACATTGCACATGAAAAAGTTGCTGCCGCAATGCTAAGGTATTATTAGTTGCAATGGCGCGGATAAACAGTTGTTAGGGAGCTCTGAGTGGTTGCTAAAGCTGATCTGGGAGGTCACTAGGTGATTGGTTATCCCTCTGGTATTGTTAACTTACTAGTCACACTTGTATTGATAGCTGGTCAAAACAGGCTAAACAACATAAGCCTGTGCAATATGGCTAATATAACATAAAATGACAATATTTTTTCTCCTTTTTTCCCCCTTTTCCCCTATATTTAATCAATGTACTTATTAATTATAAGTATAAATATTATTAAATATATATTATAATATATAATTAAATTATTATTATTATAATTAATAATATATCATTGAATATATATATATATATATATATATATATATAATTATTATTATTATTTTATTTTTTTATAATTATTCACCATTTCCATTTAAAATAATAATCATAATAATATTAATAATAATAACTTAAATTTGTAACATTTTACACACACTGTACACATTTTGCATGACAACTGTCACTGATATCACAGCGATAGCAAACAATCCAACCAATTCCGGATGTACAAAATTAAATTCTGTTACATTTTTACATAACTTTTTTATTCATTTCATGCCGACTTTAAAGAGGACCTATTGTGTCTCCTTTTTAAAAAAAAATGTTACAAGATGTAGTAAACACTGGTGTCCCCAGAATGTGTCTGTAAAGTTTCAGCTCAAAATACCCCACCGATAATTTATTATACCATGCTGTAAATATCATTTTTTTTGGTGTGTATGTATCTTTAAATGCAAAAGAGATGCTGCTCCCCATTCCAAAACGTCTTGTGACCCGGTCTTTATACTAAAACATCTGTTTGGTTTTGATTATCATGTTTATCACAGTCACGCTCACTTGACATTGCCCTTCATCTTCATGAAAGTTTATCTACATGTGTTCTAAAGCCATATCAGTCTAAACTTCTGATATACAGTTTGGTTTTCTGAGGACACCCATCCGAAGCATGCGTATAGAAAGCTGGCTGTCACGCGGTGGCGTGTCCCATGAATATTAAAATAAGTTCTCTGTCACGTCTTATCAAGATTATGTAAAAAACATACAAAGTTGACAAACACAGTCGGTTATGAATAAGTTTGTATTTGACTGACTCGTAACTAAGTTATACTGGACTGAAAGACCTTGTATGTTGTAAATAACACTCTATTTCAAATCTGTAATTTATATTTCATTATTGCTCTGTGTTTTTGAAGAAAATTGAGTGTTTATTTTTAACTGGGTTTTGAATTTGACGGCTTTATACCGTTCTAAAGTAGAAAAAAAGGTTATGAATGCTAGTGTAGAATACATAAGAGAGACCAAGAATCATTTGAGACTGAGAAGATGATTTATATATTTTATTCACAAGGAAATAAGCAATTTACACACCATTTGGTAAAAGTGTTTATCTGTTTTTATTTTCTTTGGTGGGTTATTACATTATTCTAGAAATAAAACTGATATTATTTTTGTCCTTAACATTTGTATTCTGGTATTTCATTGAGTTTACTGATTTTACTGAAATTACAGACTAATTTATGACTATTATAATTAAAAGAAAAATAATTAGCTATTCAACGGCCAGGAATCTGGGTTTTCTTGTTTGGGAAATATTCAAATGAACCCCTAGGGATAAGAGAAGGGTTATGGCAAGTAAATACATTTTAAGTGTATATTAGATCTGTGTATTAAAGTGAAATCAGTGTGATATACAGTAACTACTGCTATATGTGCTGTTAATATGAATCAAAAAAACAAAAGAAAATCACTTGCTGCTCTTGGATAACTTTAGTAGCTTTAATAAAAGCTACTAAAAGCTCTGAGGAGATACACATGACAGACTATGCACTGCTCACAATAGGGAAGTGTCAAAATTCGGTTTGGTGATGGGTTAGTTTTAGGCCCCGTCCACACGGAGGATCACTGCATCCGCATACATTTCTTATCGGATTGGCGTTCCGTCCACACGCATCCGGCGATTTGGGAGACTGAATCCGCTCTCTTTTGATACCGGGTCCTAAAGTGGATAGATCTGAATCCGACACCCTTGCGGTATCGTGTGGTCGGCCAATCCGTATATTTTTTTGTTTACCGATGATGTCATCACATCACGTGTCGGCTGCGTCACAGTAACAGCAACAGTGTTGCCAGATTGGACTGAAGATTCCAGCGCAGCTACAGCTTAAAACCCTCCCATTTAAAAAAATACCAGCCCAAAGTGCGTACTCTTATAAATAATGAAAAATGTTGAGCGATTTTATGCATCAAAAGCCATCCCAAATTTTATCAACCAGCCCAGTGCATTTTTTCCCGGTCGGACGTGACAAAAAGGTAAATAGCAATCTGGCAACACTGAACAGCAACAACAATGTGCATGCTGAAAGTCTTCTTCTCTGTGTATAGTGTATTATCTGTGGCAGAATTACAGCGCCCCATACTGGTCTGGCATATAAACTACACCGGATTCAGTTGGTTTCAGTGGTATCGTGTGGACGCTGATATTTTTTTTTGAACGAGGAAAAAAAAGATTGGATAAGGAACACGCCGGCATCGTGTGGATGTGGCCTTAGAGTCATTCAGCAGTTGTGGGCAGTGCATAGGCATTTGTGATGTCACATTGCATAGGAACTGAAAAAGGCTTATACTGAGACAGTGCTTATGACTTTTGGGCATTAAAAGAAAGGACTTGTGTTGTTGTGTACACACACTGCTGACACACATTTATCATTATTTATCAAACACCATGTAAAAGTGAATTTTGCATAATAGCTCCTGTTTAAGACCATTTAAACTTTTGCAACCATGTCCACGATTTGTGTTAAAATAGCAAGAAGCAACTTTTTTGTTTGTCCTAACATGACCAAACAGTACCACAGTGTTTAAGTAAAACAAACTTTAGCATTAGCTAGTCATTTTGATGAGAGTTAAATAACACATACGGTTGTACTGTTTTTGCGTATGTAGATAGACATGGCATGACACTTTCTCCAAGCAAACAAAGGTCTGGGGACCATGTGATAGCCCACCACTGACACCCCTGTTTGTTTCGACTAACAAGGCTTTCTTTTTATAACGTTACATTTCACTTTCGAGGCTGTTTCCTGGCTCTGGCCTCTGAATGCACAGTGGACGTCTGTGGTAACAAGAGCCTGAGCTACAGGGAGGAATCTAAGATGGAATCATGCAGAAGGGGCCTGGTGTTTTGCCGGCTGACCTCTCTCGCAGCCGCTAGCCTGTGTGATGCTAATTCTCTTTCAAGTGTGTTAC
The DNA here is from genome assembly GCA_037043235.1 of Rhodeus uyekii. Lineage (NCBI taxonomy): Eukaryota > Metazoa > Chordata > Actinopteri > Cypriniformes > Acheilognathidae > Rhodeus > Rhodeus uyekii. Next base: position 507,523 of record JAWRVZ010000017.1, on the reverse strand, counting down.
ATTAGCATCTGTTCGTGGTGCGTCCTGAGCCAATCAGCTTTGATCTGAACATTCTGTCTTTTCAAAGGGCTAAAAAAGAGCCCTAGCCTCAGAATCTGCATTGCTCGCGAATGCCGGTGGACTACCAATGATAACGCCCACAGACTACAATAACCGCGGCCTGCTAACAAGGAAAAAAGGCTTAGCATGTAGCGTCAGAGTTGTCAGAAGTGCACACTCGCTTGTTCTTTTCTCAAACTGTAGGCGTTGCAGTGTCTGCTCAACGAGAGCTTGCCCATAAAGTGCAGTCGTCTTTTGAGAGCGTTGCACCGAGGAACACTTCACACAACTCTTAATACATAAAAGAGAGCACGGTACCCTTGACTTCCAGACTCTTTATCATTTAATTCAATATGTTTAGTGCTGTTAAATCTATTGACGAGCACTAAGCCTCTTTTTACGCATCAGTAGTCGTGCCTTCACAGACGTGTGAAGGATTAGCAAATTTTATTTACCCTAATGTTTCCAGATTGATTATATATATTTAAAAAAATTAGGTCAAAATGTTTAGCTCATCCACCTGAATTCTGGCATTATGTTAATCGCTGTTTGCAGACTTTATACAAAAGAATGTGTTAAGCCAAAATGCAATTACATTTCTTTAAAATCATGCTTCATCCTTGTATTATTCTTTCGACAAAATAAAGTTTACTTGTGTTCATACTTCTGTACCATTTGTACTACGTGTACGTACTTCAAAAGTGCATGATACAAATCCAAAGCCCAAAACGATAACACCTTTTGAAATGAACTCCCGAAGAAAATGTTCTGTGACTATATAAAATAAGAAAAAAATAATAATTCTAAGATGCACTAATTATGAAAATACAGAGGTAATGGGAAGATCAAGACTTGTTGATTTTATTGAAAATTATAAAAAACAAAAAATAATAAAATAAAGCAATAAAAATAGCAAACTATTACTGTCACTGTTATTAAGCAGAGGAAATCAAAGCTCATTTTTTTATTGATTTCATTTAAAATAGATAAAATAAATAATAAAATAACATAATGGTTTTGCAATTAGAATAGTGGGGATCAAGGCACATTTGTATTGATCTCATTAACAAAAGAATAATACAATTTAAAAACTTAAAACAAAAATAGTTGATACCAAGACTCGTTTGTAATGATTTCGTTAAGAAAAAAACATAAAATAGGATAAAATAACATTTTCACTATTAGAAAAGTATTGAGGGAGGGTTGGTTTTAATGATACATACACATAAAATATGCAATCACATTAATACCTTGAGATATTAGCGTCTCGACATATCGAGTATTCCAAGATACGAGCAAGTCTTCGAGCATTTTTGCTTTGAGATACAAGTAAATATTTGAGATACAAACAGCTTACAGACGCCAACGCTAGAGGCACTCGGAGTAGCTCAAGACGCCTCATTTATGGGGTAATTACATATGATTTCCACTAGAGGAGCACCTTGGATTTACAGCGGGAGGTTCCCAGGAGTGACAAGTGAGAGTATTAAGCTGGGAGCAGCAGGAGTTATGTGTGTTCAATATTAATAAATATGAGGTTCTGAGGCTATCCAATACACTACACGGTACAAAACACTACACTTCTGTATTGTTTGCGTTATTTACATTATCCCTCCCTCCTCCTCCACCGCACATGTCGCTACTGTATCATCTGCCTCGAAGGTAAGAACTCATAATTAAAACCACATTTTATTTTATATCCCAGGAATCCTTATATACTATAATTGTCTAACATGTTAGCACTAATACGGGAATTTTTAGAGGGCCAGAACGGATTAATTTTTCGGATTAATAATTCTAATGAGAAAAATTATTTGAGACACGAGCAATTCGAGTTACAAGCTCCGTCCTGGAACGGATTATGCTCATATCTCAAGGTATTACTGTATTAACTCTAAAACTGAGCATGTGTGACACCTTCCTTGTGTTACCACCAGGCCCGGTCTCACTATGTAAAAATACGTACAGGACAGATAAATCTGAGGCAGATAAATATTTAAAAAATGCACAATGCTCTGTATTGTTACAGCCTGTTTTATTTATTCAAAAACTTTTTTCCTGGCAGTATATATACTGAACAGGTATCCAGTTATATATGCAGTGCTTTGCTATTCTCTCGTATTATGTATTGATTTATTTGCTTTTTTGAGGAGTTGAGTTCTGGACATAAGCTTCTTAGAGTGAAAGAGTTAAAGGGACATGGGGACCAGATCCAAATCCCCTGCTATTACTGTTTGCACTAAACACACACACACACATGCTTCTCTTTCAGCCACACTAGGGGTGAAAGCTATCCACAGCTTTAATTATGTCCCTTCTCTCTCTCCTACTCCCTCCCTCTCCTCTTCTTCTGAAGTATTTCCTTTCCATCCCTAGATTCAACCCGTTCACTACCCTGTAGCCCTTCCTTTTGGTACTTGGTTACCTTCCTTAGACTTTCTTGTTCTCTTTTTATTCCCGGTGGTACCCTACACTTCCCCTCATTTCTTTTCCTTCCCTGCATACACACGCACGCTCTCACTCTCTCTCTCTCCCCCCAACCCTTTTTCAGTGGTAATAGGCATCTTCAGTGTTTCAAGTATGGGGTTGTTTTCCGTTAAACTACTGAATGTTAGTCAACTCAGAGCTATTAATAGAGGCTATAAGTATCATGTGCAGTTGTTTTGTGATGGCTGACCTGTCTGTCTCTCTCTATCAGCTCATTTTTCTGCTGTAGGTTTGTTTGTCTCCATGAGTTTGCTGACCTGTCCTGCTGGTCTGAGCTGTGGGACGTAGACTTACGATTCACAGGGGCTGCAGTGGCACAATTCAATTGAAGAATTCAATTTACATGTTTTTTCTGTCAAAGTGATGAATTGTGTGCAGTAGAACACAGGCTTGGTTTTACAGCTAACACACACACACACACATACTGTACACCACATAGACTTTCCTTGTTTCTTTCTAATAAGTTCCTTTCTTTTCCTTGTAGAGATATGTAAGTAAAGATTCCTTGGCTTTCCTCTCTTCTTGTCTCAAGCTTTCATAAGCTCTCCAAACTGTTTTAATCAACCTGTAGAGGAAGCATGTCGTCCTGTGGTGACAGGGCAGAGAGGGCAAAGAACATCTTGTTGCGATCGCCTTCACACACGGCGCTCTCCCAGTTGTCAAACTGAGTTCAAACATCTTATTTATAATTGTACCTGTTTATTTAGAGGTCAGTGTGCAAAATCTAGAGAGAGGAATGGATGAACTCAGAGTCGTCTTGTGTTAACAGCAGTGCTTGGCTGATGGGTCAGTTAAAAGTGACATTATTGACGTGAATGTGTGTGCTGGGGACAGCCTTAATGAGAACCCCTGCACAGTGTGCTCTTAGCCTGAGAGACATAAACAGCATTAAGCTACATTAAAGAAGATTAAGCCAAGCAATCAAACTCCCGTTTCCATGGCAACACATTGTCATTACTCTGGGATGGACAACCCAGCCAAACGACTTAACCACAGAGATCAACTTAATGCTTGCTCTCTCTCTCTCTCTCTCTCTCTCTCTCTCTCTCTCTCGCTCTTTCATTTGATTGCATACTTACTCTCTCTCCTTTCCTGCCTCTCTCTCTATTTTAAGCAACTGTAATTCCAGATGATCACCCCATCATGATCCAGATAATCTTCTAGAATACCTTTTATTTAGAAATGTTTAGCTTATTTACATAAAAGGCAGAAAATATGCTTTTTCTCCCCTTTTATACTCCTTTTTTCTTATGAAACAGAGAGGTGATTGAACCTTATGAACTGATTTTTTTTAATAGTCGGAAGTACTGGTCTCTTTTTGTTTGCTTGCACTCTGTCATAATGAAAGAAGTCACCAGCTGTTAAACACTGTAAAGAATGGACAATTAGCTGTCAGAGTTATAGAAGCTTGTGAAATATTGTCAGTGACAGGGAGACATTGAGTCTTTATTTGTCAGAAAATCCTTACAATGGATATTTTGTGCAAAAACACAATTCAGCACGATTGTTTCCAACGTTGATGAAAATACAGTGGATTTTGGTTGTCGACGGCCTCGGGGGTTGCAAAAAAGCATTGAGATAACCGTTTAGCGAGATAACCGAGATTAACATATATTGATACAATACATGATGTACATATACAAACCTTTAATTATATTCTCCGACAATGCAAACACAAAGATTGCTCACAAAATCATAAAAAAACGTGCGGGATGCTACAGCGTGTTATCCCTCAGACGAGATCAACGACAGGGAGTGAACCGTGAGCGGACGTGATCCGCGTGCAAGGCAAACTCAGCGCATGCACAGTGAACAGGATACAGAAATTAGTCACAAAATAACCATGTGAAGTGACGATTTTGTCCCTTTTTTTTGCTCGAGATATTAGATTTCGGCGACATTAACAAATCGACATTAAAGAATCGAAAATACTGAGACAAATAGGGAGTTTGGCGGTTCCACTTCAAAAACGTCGACATAATAGGATTGGCGAGTTAACCGTGACTCGAGATAAGTGAACTCTACTGTAAATGTTTCTTGAACATCAAATCAACATATTAGAGTGATTATGGTGCATCCTGTGACCTACTTACAGGTGTAGCCTGCTGGATTCATTGTAAAATATCATTTAAATTATATTCGTATTTTTGTTTATTTACATTTTTTTAATCAAATAAATTCAGCCTGCCAAATGCATGCAAACTGTGAAAGAAAAACAATATTATGGACAAATGTAAGTGTGGGGTCCCACAGAAGTCATTTCTAAAGGTGTGTTGAGAACTTAAGCACATTTTTTGTTTGGATTTTCTTTCACCCATGAGAAGAGAATGGAAAATCCGGAATGGAGTTGGAGAAAAGTGACAGAATGCTTTGAACAGTGGAAATAGCTCTTGCTCCGCTCCACTCCACTTACTCTCCAGGCTTCCAGGCATGTCAGTCAGTCACAGCGCATCGTGAGACAGTGCATAGTTTTCGTTTAAAACAGCATTTGACAGATATGAATAATCACACTCTAGAAATACTTTCCGCTGACCCCGATGTGTGCTGAATGCAAATGGACACTATATTTTTGTTTACTCCCCTCATGCCATAGTTTATCTATTAATTGAGTTCACAACATTCCAGCCAGTGATAGAGATGGAAGGAGAAAGGATATTGATATTCACACTCATCTCTCTCTCTCTCTTGCACCCTGACTCTTCCAGAGGGAACTATAGCTCCAGAGGATATTAACATATGGGAACAGGGCCTCCATCTGTCTGTTCTCTCCCCATACATTATTGCCTCTTTATATATTTCAGCTACCTCACCATGTGTTTCTACATTTAGTGTGTTATTCATAGGGAGATCACAGCAGACGTGAATCTCTGTGTGTATGCGTATGTTTGTGTGTGTAATGGAATGTGTGCGTGTGTGTGTGTGTGTGTGTGTGTGTATGCTTTCACGGGGACGATGAATAAGGTCAGTGATCTACAATCTGGGGACAGTACCAGCACTGTTAACTGTTTGTGACCCCCCTGAGAGACATTTTACCTGCAGCCATCTGCAAGCGAGACCCACCGTGCAAATTAATTACCCAAAGAGAGAGGGCGTTTGTGTGTGTGTGTGTGTGTGTGTGTGTGTGTGTGTGTGTGTGTGTGTGTGATTAAATAGAGGAACTGGTGGTCTTGTAAAAGTGTTGGGGAAATAAATATTGCAATATAAATTGGGTTGATATATATAATATAAAGTGTTGGGTTGATTTGAATAAGCTTTTGATTTCACATTGGAAATCGTGTTGCACAGTATCATTTATTTAATCATAACAAAAATAGTGATTCTATTTAAAATCATTCATCATAATGTTAATAGAATATAAATTACTTATTAACATAAATCGTATTGTTTTGATATATATTTGTATTAGTTTAATAATTATTTATCATAAAATGTGCCTAAAAATATGAATGTGCATAAAAATAAAAAATATCTCACACTGACTTATTTACCAGAAATTGTCGTATTAGCCGTATTACCATGTCTGAATGGATGCATAGCCTTTTAACGTTGACAACAAAGGATTTGAGCATTTCTCCAACCTCTTAATAGTTTGCGAAGCAATTTATTTTGCTATCCTAGCTATGCATGATTTGTTGCAATTTATTATTTGCATTTAGCAAAGTATTGTCCCCTCTGTCTGCAATCATATCAGAATGAACCTGTGAACCATTTCTGAGAACTACTGAGTTGGAGCGTGTGTTTGTGTGACTGAGAAAATGATTTTCAAGAAAAGGGGAGTAGAAGAGAAAATTGCGGAGAGAAGTAAATGTGGGGGTGTGTTAAAGAGTTAATGGAATTGTAGCATGATTAGACTTCACTCTGATGATGTACTATTTATGCCAACTATCTTCCCAAAACTTGTAATGAGAAGTGCCTAAAACCCCACTGTTGTCAACAAAAGAGAATCTCTAAGGTCTCCTTGCTGTTCTTCGCTCAAATAGGATGTTAAACTTAATTTTAGTTTTAAATTAAGCCTGCCACAAACGTTTTTGTAATTTTATGATTAGTTGAAATTATTATTATTACTATTATTATTATTATTTTATTTTTTTTATTTTAGAGTGAAATATTATAAGAGCAATGTTTCCTTTTTTTAATATTTCAGTAATAATATTATTATTACTCATACTCCGCTCAAATAAGATGTTAAACTTAGTTTTAATGTTTGAAAATAAAACAAATTAAGCCTGCCACAAACGTTTTTGTAATTTTATGATTAGATTAAATTATTATTTTATTTTATGTTTTATTTTAAAGTGAAATATTATAAGAGCAATGTTTCCTTTTTTTAATATTTCAGTAATAATATTATTATTACTCATACTCCGCTCAAATAAGATGTTAAACTTAGTTTTAATGTTTGAAAAAAAAAATAAGCCTGCCACAAATTTTTTTTTAATATTATGATTAGATGAAATTATTATTATTAGTATTATTATTATTTTTATTTTAGAGTGAAATATTATTAGAGCAATGTTTCTTGTTTTTTTATATTTCAGTAATAATGTTATTATTACTCATACTCCGCTCAAATAAGATGTTAAACTTAGTTTTAATGTTTGAAAATAAAACAAATTAAGCCTGCCACAAACGTTTTTGTAATTTTATGATTAGATTAAATTATTATTTTATTTTATGTTTTATTTTAAAGTGAAATATTATAAGAGCAATGTTTCCTGTTTTTTTTAAATATATTTCAGTAATAATATTATTATTACTCATACTCCGCTCAAATAAGATGTTAAACTTAGTTTTAATGTTTGAAAAAAAAAATAAGCCTGCCACAAATTTTTTTTTAATATTATGATTAGATGAAATTATTATTATTAGTATTATTATTATTTTTATTTTAGAGTGAAATATTATTAGAGCAATGTTTCTTGTTTTTTTATATTTCAGTAATAATGTTATTATTACTCATACTCTGCTCAAATAAGACGTTTAACTTAGTTTTAATGTTTGAAAATAAAACAAATTAAGCCTACCACAAACATTTTTGTAATATTATAAGATGAAATTATTATTATTACTATTTTTTATTTTAGAGTGAAATATTATAAGAGCAATGTTTCTTGTTTTTTTAATATTTCAGTAATAATATTATTATTTCTCAAACATGATCCATTGCCAAGCAGAAGTGTATTGCAAATGTTTTTTTACTGTCTTTTTTGCATCTCTAATATTATTTTTTGCTTTTTTTGTATGTTTTTGTGCACCCACACATATAAGTTGTACATATAGTACCTAGAAATCCTAGAGCCTGAAATAGGCTGTAATTTTCTCCTCTTTTGCCCTAATCACCGTGCTGAGGAACAGGCTTTTAAGTTTTATCTCTCTAATTGTCTTGTTCTCCCTTTAGAAATGCCAAACATAATTACATTTAAAAAACACTTCCCCTTCGCAACCCAATGAAGTTCATTTGCAACGAGTGTCAAATCCGTTGAAGACTCCAATGTGACAGCTATCACGGTCAACACACAAGATGGCACTGCGATAACTACTCGAGACGCACACACACACTTTCACGTCATAAAAAAAAATGACAACAGTATAGTCTTTAGTATTGGATTTAGTATGGCTCACCACATTGTCTTCCCATTGCTGTGTAAATATTTGATGTGGTTTCTCTTTCTCTGTAAGAGAGTGTGTGTTTGTGTAAGTGTTGGCTAGTTGTGCCAGTGCTTTTGTTTGAATTATTTGTGTACCTATGACCATCTGAATAATTTACACATGCTGAGATTAGCATTGTTTGGCTTGGCAGCTGAGTTGCACTGAAAGGCAGTGTGTTGTTCTCGCGCTTGCAGTCACAAACGACACTGTGAAACAGCGCAATGCAATACTGATTGCGCAAATATACACATGATTAACATGCACAGAGCCAATTTGTGTGCAACGGTGCCCTCAAAACGTGCCCATCAGAAAGTGGTAATTGGTAAGCAGTAAGCACTGCTTTATATTCAAATGGAGATGTGAGACTCTTTTTCCCACGCTGCTTTGCTCTTAGTAGTCTCCCCTCATAATTGGGGTCCGCCTGACCCTCTCCTCTTCCACCTCACACACTCTTGCAAAGATCATGTATAACGGATGGCATTGTGTCTGAGACTCCAATTAGTGCAGATCGTATAGGGGTTAACGTGCTCTCAGAGATGGGTGCTGTCTGGAGCTGCGCATTGTAAGGCATTGGTGTCCATGTGCATCCTCGCTCGCACCTTTGTTGTCTGTGTTTGTACAAAGTAGTCTCAAGAAGAGTTCTCTAAATACCCAGACTGTCCTCACACCAATTAACACTCATTTACAAAGTGAGAACGTTTTTTCTCTGTCCTCTTTGGAACCAATTTGTCTGTTTGTGTGTATGCAAGTCTGTGATGGGATTAAGAAGATGGATAAGACGTATGTTTTCTCAAGTTTATAAAGATGAGGCTGAACTTCTTCAACTTTTAAGTAATAGAAAAAAAGCACACTTTTTAAGTCCAAGGAACTCATTTGGGGTCTAGTGTTGGCAGGGCTTTATTTCATCACCTCACGGATATAGAAGGGAAAAAAAAGCAAGAAAGAAAAAACTGCAGACAGACGGTGTCTCATAATGGGAAGCAGAAAAAATAGCTGTGTTGGGGTGGGGCAGAGTGAGTCACATGACTGTCCCTGGGGCACTTGATTGGCTGAGGGAGTGACTTCTTCTCTCACAGATTATAGCGCTCATGTGTATTTTTGTCAACGAGCCAAGTATCATTATTCTCATTGCACATAGTTTCTTATTTTTACTAATCCCTCAGGACTCCATCCATATCCAGGATATGGCGATATTGGGTTGGATGCTTTTAACTTGAGGCAGTGTACAGAAGCCCCATGCGGTGCCCCAGAGGCCCCTATTGGCCTCAGCCTTGTCTAGGGACTATAATATGATAGAGATATTTGGGGAAGACGCTTTTGACTTGGGATAGTGAATAAAGGCCCCATGTGGGGCCCCAGGCTTGTCTAGTCACCAGAATATTGTAGAGATATTGAGGTGGGCTCTTTTAGTTTGGTGAAGAGTATAGAGGCCCCAGATAGTCCAAGGGGCCATAAACATATCAGAGATATCAGGGCATGGATGTGTTAGGATGATATATATATACTATTGTGTTTTTTTCATATTTTGAATTAAATTTATTATATATATATATATATATATATATATATATATATATATATATATATATATATATATATATATATATATTCAGCAAAAATTTCATTTTTAGTCATTTTAGTACTTCAGATTAAACTTATTTTATTTCATTTATAATTTTCTTTTATGTTTTTTTTATATTAATAGTACTATTATAATTAATAAATATTATAAATATTAATAATAGTTATACTAATAATATCATAGATATCAGGGCATTGATGTTTTAGTATAATTTAAATACTATTGTGTTTTTTCATATTTTGAATTAAATTTATTTTTATATTTTCAGCTTTCATTTTAAAGTCAGTTTTAGTCATTTTAGTTCTTCAGCTTAAACTTATTTCATTTAATTTATAATGTTCTTTTATATTAATATTTAGTTCTTTCAGCTGTATACTTCTTAGGTGTGTAAGTGCAGGAGGAAGATGATGATGAGGAGAACAAGATCAACTGCAATTTCTTTATTAAAAAACTAAAAAATACTTTAAATATAAAACAAAAGTGCATTTCTTGTGCCAAAACAGAAATAAAGTCCAATAGATACAAGAGAGAAGAAACACACACCAAATATTAGCTTTGACAGGCAAAGACAGAGGAAAACATGAGGGAAGATGAGACACAGGTGACAAGACTAACGAGGTGAGTGATTGACGAGACTGGGAAAACTACGCGAGTTAATAGGAAGAGGTTGGAGACCTCAAGTGTGTGACAATACAAGTGTGACAATACAAAAAAAAATTGTGCATGATTTACTCATTTTCAAATTGATAATAGATTTCACAAATAATTACAAAGAAAGTGCCTTGAACTAAATAAAATAGTATTTTCTTGTAAAACATACAAAAAAATTTTAAAGTGTGTTTTAATAGTTTTAGTTAGCAATGACAATGCTGTAGCAGGAACGTTTTTTTGGCTTGTCGTGTCTAAACACTAGAATATCGTAAAACCATGAGAAAGTTGTACAAAATGTATCAAGCCATCTCCAACGCTTAAAATATTCTGCATAAAATGTAATTATTTCTAGACATTTTTAATAGATCACCATCTCTTAATATCTCTTAATACCCTCACCCATAATTACAGTGTGTACCTTCAGTTAAATGAATCTTTCAGTTTCCGCCTGCTTGGAAGTCTTGATATTTGAAGTGTATTAAGAGCCTCTCCTCTTGCCACAAGCAGTAGAGGAGCAGGTTTTCAAATCTCTCCTGGAGAACAGACTGAGCCATTTCTCTGCAGACGGATGTGCAGTTGAAACTCAGTGAGACCAAATGAAGTTTTCCTCCATCAGTGGTGCCTGAAGTGCTTTCAATCACAACACTAAACTGAAACAAACAGCCTGCCCATTTCTCTCAATCTGCATTTCTCCCTCTCTTTCTCTATCTCTCAGTCCTTCTGTCTCCCTTTGAATGAGTCAATCAGAGGGCTTTAGTCGCACTTCTTGATTAGCAGCAGCCACTTGAATGCGGCATGCTTTTTCACATGAAAAGTGGGCATTCGCATTCATTTTCAACTCGTTAAATCTCACATGGCCATCGTCATTAGGGAGCGTTCGCCAATTACGTGTCTTTGACAAGGGTAATGCTCATCATCGAATATCTGAGGTCTTTATAAAGGAGACGGAGAAAAAAGCGAGGGTGAGTTGTAGAGGAGTAATGATGCCCCGTTGAGGGTTTTGATCCCGATAGCATGTTCACACGCAATCTCTCATTTTAGAACCTATCCTGCAAACCAAAAAAAAGTGCAAATCCCATATTGGCTACATTTTTAATGCCTTTCAAGCCATGGCCGAGTCTAGACATATATCAGCCCTAAATTAGTTATATATGTGAATTACTAGAGACTTTGTGCTGTTGTATTATTATGGTACACATTGCATCCTCTTACAGTTCTCTCTCACAGACACGCTCAGAGCTTTAGGTGCATTCACGTCATGGCGGAATTGACATCATTACAAGATTTCAACTTGTAAAAAGCATTCATGTCCTCGTCCTCATCTTTTTTTCTGAGCAGTTTTCCAAGGCTGTTGCACACCTCATATCTGATCGGATCTCAACAGATGACAGATGACAGCTCCTAATTGCGCTCTAGTCTCTATGTAAGCGTTCTCACACCATTGATGCATTGATGCATGATCATGGAAAACTTGGAAATGTAACTTTGTGATTTTTCAGGCCACAATCTAGAAAATCTAAGAAAATAAATAAATGAAAGACTTACATTTATTCTAGTAATTCTAGTTATTAATTAATTCTAGTTCTAGCTATTCTAGTAAAATATGGAATAGTTAAAATAAACTATTTTATCTGCATATTTCACTCTTTGTTTTATATTAGCCTATTAGTTGACGTTGCAACACCTTGCAGAATCTACAAAATCGATTATTTAAAAAGTAAATAAAAGAAATTTTAGCAACAGACATTTTCTAATATAACAGATGTTTTCATATATTCTATAAGATATATTGATATCTGCATTTACTCAAATTAAGCAGTTAAAATGTTTACACACAATTCATTGATTATCAGTACTGTGTATCATTACCTAGATGATCCATGATCAAAGTCCAGTCCTGTTTTTCCTACAGTTCTTCAGAAAAAAAAATCCTGGTCCAGCACATTCTTTTGTTTTCCAGCATATTCTGCATATTTTAACTCTTTTCAGCAGTGACTTATTGTGACTTATCCATATTTTCACACTAATGAAAACTGATGGACTCATACACAACTATTGAAAATGGTGAAAACATTTAGTGATGCTCCAGAAGGAAAAATAATGAATTATTGAATGAGGTGTAAACATTTGCATGGGATGATTGGGGGCTAAATTGTTCTTATAAAATATTATCATCCAGGTAACAACACACACTATTAAGAATTAATAATCAAGCATATGTAAACCTTTGAATTGGATCTTTGTGTAAATTCCGCTATTATTGTGTCTTGTGATCTGTATGTGAACATGCATGATGCAAAGTGAAATGTGCATATATTTAAAGTTCTTCTCAAATTACTTTTGGTGCAATAAACAATCTTAAGTGGTTTATTTTTCTTGCTGAGAAAAATCTGATCTCACAATGAAAAGAAAATACAAATCATAAATCAAACCCTACAAAACCATGCTAAACCCCCTCCTTTTCATGCAGTCTTAGAACTGGGCCTGTTTCAAAGTCCTAAATACTCCCTACTTTATTGCTATAAATGCTGCTTGCAAAAAACACATTGAACACATTAAACTTTACAGACATGAATGATACCTAAATGTTTTTGTTTCATACATAAATAATATCTATTCATAATAACTAGCTAATGAACTCTCAGATGTCACTCAGCAGTGAGTTACAGGCTAGCACAGATACATCTGAATAAGCTTTTGAGAGTTTTTTACTCACCGTCTTCACAGCATACTACTACTATTGATTATATGATATAAATGTATGTGCAGCGTGTTCCAACGGAGTGTAAACTCTAGTGTGTAGGTGCCAGTCTCTCCATCTCTTTGCTGGGAACACGTTTTCTCACAAGCACTCAAAGAGGGAGAAAGCAAGAGAGTCTTAGCAAGCGGCAATCCTATTGGCTAGCGCTGACCTATTATGGTCCACATTTTGATTTCAGCAAATCCATTCAAGAGCGCGCAGACAACTCGCTTATTATTTATGACCCCAGCAACTCATCAGACTCATTTTTTATGATTACTTGTAGAAGTGGTAGTATTTAACAAACTTTAAACAACCAATAATATCTCAAACACCACCACCAGCCCATAACTCTAGTTCTGTTTAATATAACCATTTGCAAATAGCAAATTCCAAATATTAATTCATTCATATATTACATTCAGTTTTAGTTATAATTACTAAAATTCTCTCTTAAATTATTAATTCAATGTAATTTTATCATTGCCATTCTTGCAATATACATGGTCAAAATTATTGGCACCCTTGGTAAATATGATTAACGAAAGCTGTGAAACTAAATCTGCTTCGTTTATCATTTGGATCTTTCTTTTTTATCTTAAAAATGGAACCTTTAATTGAAGTAAAACGAATGAATATGATGAAATTATGTTTTTCTCTAATACACGGAGACTGCAACTATTGATCCCTAGAAATTGTTAAAATATCTCTGACGTATATTTCCCTACATATTTACAATTATTCACACGAATATAAACATTAGCTAACACAAAGGCCAAATCCCTCTAATCGTCCATCACAACAGGTAAAACAACAGTTTTATAAATAATAATAATTTTTTGAGCTTCATAAAATAGAATATTATGATAAAATATTAAGTTGAGCTTCATAAAATAGAAAGTGGCTGTAAAAAAAGCAATCAAAATACGAATTTCAAACATCAGGACAATAGTTGAGAATATCGAATCCAAAAGTTACAAATCTGCATGGAAGAGGATATGTGACTGTCTTAATACATTTTACATTTACATTTATGCATTTGGCACATGCTTTTATCCAAAGCGACATTCAAGAAACACATTGAATCAGTTCTTGCTTTCCCTGGGATCGAACCCATGACCTTGGCGTTGTAAGCACCACTCTACTGGTTGAGCTACAGGAAATCTATTTGTACAATTATGTTTATAGTAATAGCCATCTGTACAGTATACTCATAGTACATATTCACCTGTATACGCTGTTTATTGTAATAGCCATCTGTATATTATATTCATTGTACATATTACCTGTAAATAATGTTATAGTAATAACCATCCTGTACATATCCTGTACATATCCATGTCTTGCCCTTATGCAACCACCGTATATATCCTGCACTTGCTGCTATTGCACTTCTGGTTAGACCTAAACTGCATTTCGTTGCCTTGTACCTGTACTTGTGTAATGACAATAAAGTTGAATCTAATCTAATCTAATCTAGTGGATAGTTTGAGTGGCTAAAGGCTCTCCAAGGATCCCGATCGTTGGACTGGATATATATTAAGAGACAAACCAAAAATGTGTCACCGGGAACAAAATGAAGCTCCTGCCATGAACAAGCCTGTCCCCTGACCTGAACCCTATAGAAAATGAGTGGGGTGAACTGCAGATAAAAAGCATTATAGGAGAAAACTCAACTCAAACTTCGAAAGTATTCAATAAATACGTATTACTATTTGCCATTATTTGTGGTCAATGTATATTAGAAAAAAACATTTATTTCATAATGAGATCCTCCCCCCTCCCCCCCCCCCCATCTAATTTTCAGAAGTTTTAATTCAATAAAAGGTTCGATTTTTGTGATTTTTATTTTTTTTAAATAAAAGGTCAAACGGATTAACAATGCAGACTTATTTTTCACAGGCGTCTATGTTCATAATAACCAACGGTGCCAGTAATTCTGAGCAGAACTGTATGCACACTCACCGGCGACTTAATTAGGAACACCTTAATTCTTTCTGGCATAGATTCAACAAGGAATTTGGTCAATATTGACATGACAGATTCACACAGTTGCTGTCGATTTCTTTTCTGCACCTCAATCATGCAAATCTCCCGTTCCACCACATCCCTGAAGTGCACTATTGGATTGAGATCTGATGACTGTGGAAGCCATTTAGGGACAGTAAACTCAGTGTCATGTTCAAGAAACCAGTTTGAGATGGTCTGAGCTTTGTGACATGGCGCATTATCCAGCTGTAAGTAGCCGTCATCAGATGGGTACATCGTGGTCATAAAGGGATGGACATGGTCAGCAATAATTCGCTGGTAGGTGTCAATTGGTACTAAGGTGCCCAAAGGGTGACAAGAAAATATCCCCCAAATTATTGCAACAGCAGCCTGATATATGCTTTCATGTCCTTTATACCAAATGCTAACCCTGCCATCTGAATGTCGAAGCAGAAATCGAGACTCATCAGACCATTTTTCCAATCTTCTATTGTCCAATTTTAGTGAGTGTGTGCGAATTGTAGCATCGGTTTCCTGCTCTTCGCTGACAGGAATGGCAACCTGTGTGATATTTTGCCGTTCTAGCCTGTCTGCTTAAAGGTTCAACAAACGCTTTCAGAGATGCTGTTTTGCAGACCTCACTTATAATGAACGGTTATTTGAGTTAATGTTGTCTTTTTATCAGCTTGAATCAATCTGGCTATTCTCTTCTGGTGTTAAAAACTGTATCTGGTATTTTTGCCAACAGAACTGCTACTCACTGGAATTTTTTCTATAAACTAGAGTTGGCTGTGTGTGAAAATCCCAGTAGATCAGCAGTTCTTGAAACAACAATCATGCCACATTCAAAGTCACTTAAATCACACACCTCTCTCCCTCTCTCTCTCTCTCTCTTCTCCAAGTCTCTGGGCTCATGATTTTCACCTACCCAATGATCAAATATACAAAATCCTGCAGATTTACATTGGAGGATAGAAACATGGTTTCCAGTAATTGTGTTTTTTTTTTTTACTTTTTTTTCTGATTGAGACATCCAGATGAGAGAAATCTGTTCTTGGTGTGTGTGTGTGTGTGTGTGTGTGAACGTTTATGAGGCAGGGAAAGGTTTGCTAGATAAAGCAGGGAATTGCAGGCCAGAGAAGGTGATTGACAGAAAAGAGACTAGTTGGATATTCTTTATCCACTATTCATGAGCAAGTCTATCTGTCTCTCCTCTCTCACTTACTCATTTTTCGTACCCTTTGGACTGTAACAATTTCCTCTGTGTTTCAGTGTTTCTAAGAGTTTTTCTCTCTATCAAATTATGCAAGTTTATTTTGAATTGGTGCATCATGTAACTATTGTAGAGAAACCTTATTGTAGAAGGTCTGGACACAGTTAGACAGAATGACTGTGCAATACTCCATCTGGAAATCCTGAGGTGTTAGTTCTGTGAACATTTCTCTCCTGGAAAGTGCTTATGGAAAGAAGCAAAAGAGAGAGAGCCATGAATCATTCTAAGTGATACAGCCTTGAGGCTTTGAGGAAAGCAATAATGTACCTATCCAACCAAAATGCCTTACCTAATAGGTTTGGTGTTGAATTCACTTTGAAGTGTAGGTCACTTGATAGAGCTTGCAATCTAAGAAATATGCTGTGTTCCAAGAAATAGGCTGCGCAAAAAATATCCCCCATCTCTGTGAGAGGATGGCTGAAAATAACTAAGGATGTGAATTTGCACCGGATTGGAATTGACAGTGCTGGAGAAATCTATTTAGAGCAGGTAAATGATCTCAATTCTTCTATCCAACCTGTATGACAGCAGAACAAAGTATATAAGTGTAATTATGGATATGGTTGTAGATTAAAATTCGGATTCAACCAGATAGTATTATGCACTTGCTCATTAAATTAACTCATTAAATCAGATTCTGGTTCAGAGTTCGATTCAAATTCAGCTATAATATTATATTCAGTCTTTACTGCAAATACACTCTTGTACAATCCATATTCATTGATGTTCCATGTATAGCCGTTTTATGTTGATTCTGATTTAGATGAACAGCCTATATATATTTGTAGCTAGTCGCCAAGGAAACATTTCTCATTTGTATTTATTTTAACTTGATGTAATAAAATAATTCTAACTAAAACTGAAATAAACATTATATAGGCATGTAAAAAAACCCATCAAAATTACTGTAACTAAAATGAAAATAGAAATAAAAATAATTAAAACTATCAGTAACAATAGTAACTCAATGATGCTTAAAAAACAAAGAAACAAACTTAGATTTCAGACTTTTAGAAAGGTATTTCTCTGTGTAAATGTTGTGTAGCAGCATATGTGTGTATTTGCATGTGTGCATGTGCCATCCTGTATCACTCCAGTGTCACCAAGCGTCTGCTAACATCTGCCCTCACCTGCTGTTGCGTTTCAGACCATGTCTACATGAACCTACAATACACAATAATAAACACACTCTGCCTGAACACACACTTAATGTTCTTTTACTCAAAATGCTGTCCTCATTTCTCGTACTGCATATCACACACTTTACCTTCTCTCTCTCTCTCTCTCTCTCTCTCTCTCTCTCTCTCTCTCACACTCACACACACACACACACACACACACACACACACACACACACACACACACACACACACACACACACACACACACACATCCATATAGCAGGCCCAGCCAATGCTCACATGCACCTGTCTCTTCATATGTTTTTTTCACCTCCATAAACACATAAACACACAGAGGGCTGGATAGAGCGTTTTTTGGCCTGTTTAGAGGCAGCATATTGTCTCCTGCTTCACCTTTTCCCCTGCAGTGTGTTCCACTAGCACATCCTGTACCTCCCATTTCACACCACACCTTCTGTCCTCCACCCTTCAGTGATTGACCCTCTGTGTATTTACATTTTTTATTTAATTTTTTGGTTGCACAATTTCAATAGTCCACTTTAAACATTCTACTTGGTTAGGCTTAGTAGAATGAGTTGTCATACTTGCAATATAGTACTTACTATATAGTCAGTAGAATATCTATTGTTTAGCAGATACTAATACTTCAAAAAAAATAGTAGAATATCTAAACTGTACTTTCAAAATTGTTGCCAAAAGAAATTATTCTTACTGAGCAAGGATACCTTAATATGATCAAAGTGACAGTAAAGACATTGAAAGTAAAAAAAAAAAACCGAATGAATAAATTGTTCTTTTGAGCTTTCCATTCATCACAGTAGCTTTTAAAAAAAGCCTTTTATTAGTAGTTTAGAAAAGCCGAGTGCATTAGTGAGTGCTGGGAGGCTAACATTATTTGGAAAGATTCCAAAAGTGCAACTAGAGGACACAGTTCAATATGGTTATTTGTAATCAATGAAAACCAATCAAATTATTATTGCCAAGAGGAGATGGGAATGGACATTGCCAGAATATGTATTAAGTTTGACACTGGTGACACTGAGGGTCAATATTGTATTTATTTTTTAATAAACCTTTCACCAATGAATTCAGTGTTAATATGTTAGATGAATCAGACAGTGCTGTGCGTAATAAGATCCTACTGTATCTCAAAGCCTTGTAGACAATAGAAATTGTTCTTACCTGTGGAGAGCTAAAATACTAGAATGTTCTGAGTTATTTGTTAGCAGATTGCAATGCGGGTTTTGTAGTGTTCTAGGAAGTTGCTTGCTGGTCCCAAATCAAAAGTTAAAAAGACCCAAATCAAAAGCTATTAACCTGGATCATTGGGAGTTGGATTCAGCAGTGCTTGTAGGAATTCATCTGTATTTAAAAACAATGTCGGTTTTGTATTTTTTGTATTTTCAAAAATTTTGTATTTCAAAGCAATTTTCGGCTGCTTAGTTATGTGACACAACAGTTCCTGAGAGTTACCTCTCGCATAGTTGCCTTTTGTTTCAGTTGTTTTTTAGGTGAAGATCCACTTCCTCCTGTATTATTTGTTCTCTGTGTTTTTAAGAGTCTCTTAATGACTGAGAAGCTGGTTCTGTCACGGATCGGATAGGGAGGATTCAGAGATGCGGGTGAGAAAGGATTTATTATAATGAAAAACAAAACAATCATATAAACCAAAACTGCCCCGAGGGGAAAAACATAACTAAACTAATAAACTGAAACCAGAACACAAACCAGGAAAACTGGATGGACCGGTACACACAGAACCAAGAACAACAATATAGAACAGACATAGGGATGACTTGGAAAGACAAAGATGCAACACAGGACCGCAAACACACAGGGATTAAATAGGGAACACATGAGGAAGGTAACGAGCAGAAACAGCTGGGATCAATTAAGGGAAACGAGGGAACAAGATATGCGGGGTTACAATATAACAAGACACAACTAGATGAGTAAAGTTCGTTGACTTGAGAAAGCCAGACCAGAAAGTTTTAAGTAGTTTGAACAGCTTTTAGTTAGGGTTAGTTTGAATTAGTGTGAAAGCATGAAGCTAGCAAGATTTAACATGAATTAGCATGTCGCTAACAGGTTTCAGCATTATTTAACATGTTGTTAGCAAGTTTTAGCATTAATTAACAGGTCGCTTGCAAGATTTAGTATGAATTAGCATGTTGCTAGCGAGATTCAACATAAATTAGCTTGTCGCTTGCAAGATTTAACGTTGACTAGCATGTCACAGGCAAGATTTAGTGTTGACTAACATGTTGCTAGCGAGATTTAACATAACTTAGCATGTCGTTAGCAAGACTTAGTGTTAATTAGCAAGTCGCTAGCATGTCTCAAGTTAGTTGCTAGGGTTTGTCAGAGACAGATACATAGTTGATGAAGCTGAAATACTCTATTATAGTCAATGTAACAAAAGTGTTCACCCCCTCATTGAAAGCATAAGAAAATTTTCATATTTAAACGGAATTTTTTCGGAATATCATAAGTTGAATCAGTTCGAAAAGGAATAGCAACCCGAGTCACATTAGATCGGAGGTCTGGGGAGAGTTTGGTGTTTGTAGCTTGAAAGCCCTAGGAGGAGATAGTGTTTAAAACGTTGCTAGGAATTATAATAATAATCTTAAACAGTAGATCAGTAAGTTGGCTCTCTCAAGCCAACTTAACAAAGGGGCAGTATCAGAGCTCCGTCAATCAAAACACTAGAAACCCAGACTGAATTGACAGAACTCTGACAGGTTCAGATGATTCAGATTGAGCGAGTGGACCGATTTTAGTTCAACTGAATTGGTGAGCTGTTGTCTTGAGAACCTCTTGGACTGATTTATAAACAAAAAAAAGAAGAAAAAATCTGACATTGCTACAGTACTGAGGCTCTCAGCGTTTATCCCTTAATCTGTCTAATTTAGCCAGTGCATTCTAGTTTATGATGGACAAGTTTTGGCTTGGGTTTGGTTCAGTCTTACATCTCAAACAGGGCTAAGCCAGGCTGAAATGGGCCAAAGTCAGCAAGCAGTGCACAGTCAGGCCTCATCCTCCCCCTGACTGATCCGATCTAGCTGAAGGATTGCACAAAAAAAAAAAATGCTTAATTTGGAAACTCATTGCAGTCATTTAAATGTTAATGGGCTTTTCTTATTTTAAAATCACCTCACTAACTGTATTATTGTGCAAATGAGCCTTTTCTCTCTCTCTCTCCTTCGCTCTCCCTCTATCACTTCTG
Source organism: Rhodeus uyekii (assembly GCA_037043235.1). Classification (NCBI taxonomy): domain Eukaryota; kingdom Metazoa; phylum Chordata; class Actinopteri; order Cypriniformes; family Acheilognathidae; genus Rhodeus; species Rhodeus uyekii. The sequence goes on along the minus strand of JAWRVZ010000017.1, from coordinate 486,745 downwards.
CCTCTTATCAATCCACTCTTAAGTGCTGAAACGTTTACTTGTCGGCCCATAATTGGATTTTTTTTCTTTTTTTTTCTGACTGAGGAACAGCAGGTGTGGAGGTTCTCCTCTAGTAGGAGTTTTTGGAGGAATGTTATTCTCTGTGGCAGGCCACGTTGTTTGTTTTGTATTGTTGTGCTGTCTGACGGTGCCCCCAGAGAGATTCAGCGAGCAGACGAGCACATACATCACCTGAAGCAGCCCGCTTAATCAATATCCAACCAATCAATTTAAATATCAGGAGGTCTGGACTTTGTATAAGTTGCAGCAACGAGAATCAACAAATCTTTTGTGGAAATCAGAGAAGAGGTAACTAAAGAATCGATGCTTTCGGTGTCACACTGTTAGGTCATTCAATAGCAGGGTAGCTGACATATTCTTCGATGCATATATCTGTTTATTTTTGGGCTGGAGATCAGGTCAAGTCACAAGCTGGATGAAACAGATGCAGCTGGAGCTGAGAATGAAGACCTCGTGTGTAGTTTATTGAAAATCCCAGCATGATCTTTTTAAAAAAGATCTGATAACATGACTTTTGACATGAAATAACCAAACAGCAGATTACATGCGACAATTCTTAACAGGAGGGCTATATATATACAAACTAATGACAAAAAAAAAAAACACCTGTGAATAATCAAGACGATCAACCAATCAGAATGCAGAACGGCACAAGACCTGATCACATGACAACATGGAATCAACTGACAAGCAGGAACCAAGAGTATGATAATCAAAAGCTTTGATAATAATGTATTATTATTATTAATAATAATAATCAATGAGTGAAAATATAATCAAACGTTTAACTACTGAGAGATTAATTAATTACTTGTACTATATAACAGGGTTTTGGTTATGAGTTCGTTGCTTGCAATTATGTATAATTTAATGTTATTACTATAGTAAGCTCATGTAATATGTGGAATAGGGACACTGTAGAATAAAGTGTCACCATATACTGCACATGAAAGAAAATCTGCTATATATATCTGCTAAATCAAACTATTAATGCGCTTTTAAAAGAATATTTGCTAACGTTCTATTTGTATTTTGAACGTTATTATGTTTTAATTTAGGCGTATATTAAAACAAATGCTTCAGCACTTAAATGCAGGGTTATTATCATTAATTAAAATGATTAAAAACTTTCCTGTTAATTGTAATAAACCTGAAATGAACTAAAATGCAAATATTATTATTTTTTTAAACGTAACTTTACAAAAAACAATGTTTAAATGAAATGTTTAAATGAATGGACAAAAATAATTAACTAGAAATATTTAAAAGCTAATACTAAAATTAAAATAAATAGCTATATATATATACAAAAAAGACAAAACCAAATACTAAACATCAAGTTAAATTTAATATGTGAAATCAAAATCAAAGATAATAAAAAAAAAACACTTCTTAACAGTGGAATGGAATAAGTTTCTCAAATATATATAATGTATATGATACATTATTTATAGAGTCTGTCTAGCTTGGAGAGCGAACAGAAAGTGAGAAAGAACAATTCCAGGTACACACAGGCCACTGGGGGAAATAGAGGTTTTATGTGCCTTTCGGTTGTATTTTCCACATTAATTTAATTCTGTCCACTTTAATATATCCTCCTGTATCTCCTTTCTCAGTATCGATCATGTTCTGATCCACTGACCCCGCACACGTCTCTGGAGTCAGTCAGTAATATGATATCTGACGCCGAGCTGCTGGTGGACAAAGTAGGATAAGGCACCGCTGATCCATGTGGTATTGGCATATCTGACTCTGTTAGATGTGTGTGTGTTCTTGAACGTATATGTAGGTGTGTGTGCGTGCATGTGGGTGTGTGCTCTCCCATATCTAACGTAACCAATATGGTGACTAAGGCCCCAGGAAGCAGATATAAAACACACACACACATAGTGGTCACAGAGTCATTGCTGTGTTTCTCAGCAGTTTGATCTGATAAGGTGGCTGCTGAGGACAGCAAAGAGAGAAAGTGAACATATTTCTCCTCACCACAAGCTGTCCATACCGGCCTGAGCCGTGCCTGTGATGCACAAGCCATTTTCACTGGACTGATGAGGGGATATCAGCATCGGCCAGCGTGCTGGGGGGATATTACAGATGACAACCTGAGATGACAGAGCAGACATGTGATGTGGACCTGCCGAGGAAGACATGCTGGTCAATTTGGCTGATTAATGTGTTTTCCACTTTTAGTGACTTTATGGGGGATTTTTGCTACGCTTGGTTTAGAAAGAAAGTTGGCAGTGTATTACTGAAGAAAGAAAGAGGGAGAGGGTGATCAGTACAACAATGGTTGGACATGGAAACCTGCATCTCCTGTCAGGGTTTAGGAGAGTGAGTACTCAATTTGCAAAAGAATGAACTTTATTAACAAAATAAAACAAAACAACAAACATAAACAGTCCCAGGGTGGGAAAAACTAGAAATTCGACAAGTCAGGACAAGAAACTGGAATAACGACAACGACGCGACAAAGGACAGCAAACATGAGGAGACTAAATACACACAAGAGGGAGGAAAATTTATGAGAACACAGCTAGGAGAAATCAAAGTTATGACAATGAAACAAGACAGGCGGGGTAACAGACAAGACATGAACATGCAGCCAATGCGGATGCGCATTGCTGCATGTTCACATTAAACAAAGACGACGCGCAGCTGGTGACAACCAAACTGCGCGTGACAAGAAAACACAACATGATAGCACGCGCCCGATGAAAACGCAAACCGCGTGCTAAACATAACTCACAGACGAGAGAGAGTGCGGCTCGCGCAAAGCTTGAAGCCGCGCCCACTCACATGACAGAGAGGGCGCAAGAACGAGTAAACACCTGTTTTTGTGCGCTCACAACAAGGACAAACACACGAGTCATGAATGCCCGAATCCCGACACAAAACCGAAACTGAACCAGACCAAAGTATCGAGACCGGACATCATAACTCTCACAAAAGACTCAAAGCCGCGTGCACGCACACAACTCGAGATATAACGGTAGTGTCAGAGCTCTGCCACAACAACAAGAAATGACTAGACCTAATGTGGCAGAAGCCTGACATCTCCCATGTGAAAACTACACTGCAGAAGAAAAAGTGGTGTATAAAACTTTAAAGGGTCTTGTCAGTCGCTTTGTAGGGGGTTAATTTAGTTTTATAACATCGTTAAACTTAATCAAATGTGATTTTATTTCAGATAAATGTAGAAATGGGGGGGGGGAATTAAATAACTTGTAATATTATTATATTAGAAATGTCTCCTTTTGGTATAAAGGATTCGTTAAAATCTTGTCAAGAAACTAATTCAAAATACTAATAAATCTAACATTAAAACAATTAAAACAACTCTGTTATGGTTTAGAAATAAAAGAAAAAGTCTAAACAAAAATGAGATGACATTGAAGTATACCTATACTATTCCTGTACATTGTATAACTCAAAATGCTCATATTGAAAACGTTGACCTTTCTAGCAGATCTCTTCTGAATATCTTCTCTCCTGTGAGATTTCTTCTCATATGACACTAGTCTTTTTGTCAGGAGAAAAATGTGAGAAAATAAAGAATAAAGTCAACATGGCCTTATTTATTTGATTAATACATTTTCTTGGTCATCTTGTAAATGTCCAGTCAATCATATTTTTTGTTGAGTGTGTTAGCCATTTGAATATAGTGAACTCAGTCGGCTGTGAGGTTTAATCAATGCTCAGTTGATACTATGGAACCCAAAAGTGTGCCAAGAAAATATTCCCAGGTGTAGCACTGTTGTGATCTAGCCTGTCTGCTTCAAGGTTCAACGTTTTGTGCTTTCAGAGATGCTCTTCTGCAGACCTCACTTGTTACGAGTGTTTTATTTTAGTTACTGTTGCCTTTCTGTCAGCTTGAACCAGTCTGGCCATTCTCCTCTGACCTCTGGTGTCAAAAACAGGACTGTAGTTTCTGAAATACTCAGACCAGCCTGTCTGGTACTAACAACCAATCTTCTTCCCCAATCAGATGCTTAGTTTGAACTTCAGCAGATCGTGTCTTGACCATGTCTAAATGCATTGAGTTGCTGCCATTTGATTGGCTGATTCGATATTTCCGTTAATGAACAGGTGTACCTAATAAAGTGGCCGGCGAGTGTTTTCAATAAATTCATGAGCGACATACTGAATCTTCTAGCTTAAGGCATCCCAATAACATGTTTGTGGTCAGAGTAGATATCAAACCGTTATGAGATCCTATTCACTTGTACCACACTGACTGAACTCAGAGGACCTCTGGGATTCCAGTATGTCTCTAAACTGTACAGGAGCCAGCCAGAACTTCCTTTTTGAGCTGTCTCAGTGGAACTGACTCCAGGTCAGTGTAGCATACTGGAAAAGCATCATGGTCCATCAATCACATCCTGGCTTCCCGTTTTGGACAGCTGACAGGGGAACTGCATGGCCATCTGTGATGTCACCGCACATTCTGAGCGACGGGCAAAGCAGATATGCACACTCAAACGCACACACACATGCATACACACCGTTCCCTGTCCAGAGATCCCTCTCCGCTGTCAGTCCTCATTGTGTCCGTTTACAGTTCCCTTGTTCAGAAAGCCGAAAAAGGAGCATCTGGTTCACTGGCCACCGTCTGCTAGTGCGAGTGAATTTGGGGGGACAGCGATAGCCTCATTGCTGGTCTGGAGTCAGTGTGGAAATCTTCAGGCTTGGATGTCACATGTAGCCCAGAGGATACAGATTGATCTTGGATCAGATTTCTCCCCAACGTGAATGTTTTACACTGTGTCCTTACTTGGTCCAACAGGACATTAGATAGAATCCACAGTTTGCCTTTTTTTAGGGTCTATTTATATTAGTATATTTGTGGTATATTATGTTCTTATTTTATATTATATATACAGTATTATATAAATTACATGCAGAGAACAGCTGTTTATCAAATGATGTAAGGACAATAGGACAGAACATAGCTTTCAATTTGTTGATCCAAATGACTTCAAACCAAACTCTTGAATATATAATAAAGATTATATGCCATCAAACTTTGCCAAAACCTTGCCAGATCTGGAAAGTGTTGTTAGCAATAAGGTCCGGACTGTGCTGCTCATCGTAATTGTCCTGATGATGCCAGACTGATGGTTGTCAAAATTTACAGCAATGTTTTGTTGCCATTTATAGCACATTTCATTGTCAGCAAGTACTGCAGCTGTGTTGCTATGAATCTTTCATTTAAACTTTAATGGGGTTATTTTGAGTATGATGCAATATCTGATAAACTATGTATTGGGATAAAAAGGATAAACACCAATATATAAAATGAAAAATAAAAATAAAAATATATATAAAGAATATTAATATATTATATACTATACTAAAACTATTTTAAAATTGAAAATGAAACATCCAAAACAAATATAATACAAATTACAATGCAGTTTCACATAATGTGTTATGTAAAATAAAAAGAACTTGACCAGTTATGCATCATTAAAAGTAAACTGAAAATGTGGCCGGGTAACATTTTGGAAGTTACAGATATCATGTGAATATATATATATATATATATATATATATATATATATATATATATATATATATATATATATATATATATATATATATATATATTATATACAGGATATTGTTTTAAAGAGAGACCCGTTGGCCTCAGAGAAGCACCATATTCAATTTTTAACAAGATTGTTGTTTAACAACATGACAATTTTTTGTTAAGATTTTTGAGAAAGTTTTGAAAGAGTTATAAGAAATGAAAATAATAAGTAATCTTGGAACATTATACAGTGTATGCCATTGTAAAGGCTGTAATGTCCCTCACAGCCTTATTTATCTGTGTATAATTCAATATGGCATCTACGCTGTCTAAGTTCTATGACAGTTGCAGTTTTTATAAGTTTTAATTAGGTTATGCTCAAATATTATGCATTGCCTTAATAAATAGTTTTTGTGATTTGTTGATTCTGAGTAAATTAAGTAGTAAAGTAAGTGTTCATTTCCTGTTCACATGATATTCATGGAAATTCCTATTTTCGATATATTGCCAGTTCAACAGTCAACCCCCAGGTGCACAGCTGTATTGATTGGACCTTACTTCTATCCAGAACAGCCTCAGTTGTGTTGCTATATAGTCCAGCTCCTCAAGAACCCATTAGTACAAGGTTGGAATGTTTGTCTTTAAAGCCCTTTTCAAACTGAAAACCACTCTTTCCAGGTAAAATCATTACTTTTCCTAACCCTCAAACTACTTTTGTACACATTTGAACATCTTTTAGAAAGCTGCCATCTTTATGATATCTTATTCTTTATTAACCATCAGCTAAACCATATCACTCTTTTCTGTTAAATATTGTGCATATATACATGTGCATATACATATACAAATACACATGCATTTCTGTATTATTTAAAACACTTTATCAGACATGTGTTTTATTGGTAGTAAGTATATAAAAATTGTCATCTAAAGCTAAATTTATACATGTTCGGGATCTAATTATGAAATGCTTTTTTGTCTGTGTGTGTGATTTTAGCTTACATGTAATGAAAATGTCTATATTACCGCATAGTTAAAGTTGGCATATTTATATGCATATTTCATATACACATACATATTCATTTTTCATGCATATTTACACACTATTTAAATTTTACACACTTTTTCAATTTAGTAAAATGATATGATATTTATTCATTTTCATTCTCTGTCAATGTGTTAAGCAGGTTTTGTGAGAAATGTATCTTTTCACTCACTTAACAAAGGTCTGCTCACATCATGTCTCATTTTCCATACCGTGATGGAGTGTTTCGTTTGCTGCTTTCGTTTTCCTTTTACATTAGCCACGCTTGCCTCATTCGCTCCTCATGTTGTTGATGAACCCGCGCTCATATGCACCGCTTCAATCTGTCTATCTGTCTGCTCTGTCTCTCTCTGCACCAGGCAGGTTAAAGTGGTGTCAGGTGTGAGATGCTTTATTGCTTGCTAAGCTGTGTATGTGTGCGTACGTCGGTGTGTGTGTTGATGTGCGCAAGTGGGCTCTGTTCGGGGTCTAATCCAGACAGCGTGAACCTAAGCGGCCCACGAGCAGAGACACGCCTGCTCTCCACGGTCTCCTGTTTAAACAGGTTTAATCCAGAACACCTCCTGTCAGCTTCATATTTTATGATGAGATCCTTTGGCTGCAGGCAGCAGTGGGAATGAGAGAGAGAGGTTTTTATTCACCGCCTAGATCAGACAGTTTTTTTTTATTTTATTATTAGCCTGCTGCATATTCATGCTGCCAGTGTAACATGTTAATTTTTAAATATTTAATATTATATTTTAGATTATTTATACACTATAATACACAGTACAGTATTTTTTTATAATGTTACAAAAGATTTCTGTTACAAATAAATGCTGTTCTTTTGAACGTTCTATTCATCAAATAATCCTGAACACAAAAATATATCACAGTTTCCATAAATATTTTAAGCAGCACATTTATTTATTTTCAACACTGATCATAATAAGCAATGTTTATTGAGCAGCATATCAGCATTTTAGAATTATTAGAATGGAGTGCTGAAAATTCAGCTTTACCATCACAAGGAAAAAAATTTATTCAAGCAGATTTTTTTAATTTTACTAATATTGCACAGTATTACCGTTTTACTGTGTTTTACTGTTTTTCACAAATAAATGCAACATTGTTGAGTTTTATATATAATAAATACAGTTTGACATATTTAATAACATTTAATTGCATAAAAATGGGTCCCACTTTATAAATACTATAACATTTCATACAATGCACTTATTACATACATGTTTACATTGTACTTATGTTTTTAAAACACTGCAAGTAATTATCTAAAATAAAAATTTTGACCCTCCCTTACACCTTAACCCACCTGTAAACCTACACATACCAACAAAACCGCCACATATCCCACCTCAATAGGAGAAAAAGTGTTTTGCCATTCGATATAAACACGAGTGCATTGTACCTTTTTTTTTTTTAAATGTACATACATAGTGGTTAAAGATATTTAATATAAAGTGTGACCAAAAAATGTATGCAAAATGAATAACTGTGAATTGTATTTTACACCTCTCTCTCAAAGTTTCTCTTGCTCCTTTCTTCATTTTGGCTATCGCTCCATATCACCATGAAATACATGCAGAGTGCTGATCTATTGCATTCCCACAGCTTTTGTGATGCTAAACACATTGTTACGCACCTGCAGAAATCAGCTTCTCAATTTCAATGGACGGTGTGATAAATTAACTCCTTAAAGAGCATTTGAGTGTTTCATCTCGCTCGGTAAAGGAAAATGGACCGTCGTATAAAAGTTAAATGGAAACCATCAATGAGCTTTCAGAATTACGCCTATTTAAATATGAGCTAAAACATGATGAGTCGAGTTAAAGCAAACCGTACCGTCTGAAATTAGCATCTGTGCCTTTGTCCTTATTTTAACGCTTTGAATGAAATAGTTTGGCATGCTTTTTCTCTTTTGAAACTTTTCGGCACCTGATCAAAAAGTAAGGAGATTTAAATATTCATGAGACAAGAGTTGTTTGTTAAATTCTTTACAAAGAAAAGTAAATGTGCTATGATACATGGATCAACATGGAGAGGACCTTTCACAGACTACAGCCTGATTGATCATCCACATCAAGCATTATAAGTTATGTGCAGCTTTCATTACAAAGACCTTTCTCTGTGTACAGGGTGCATAAATAATCTCATTTCTCTCTGGTCCCGAGGGGCGTAGAATGCATGATGGCTGCATAGGTACGAGACAAATTGGTCACAAGTTTAACTAGAATGTGAACGGGGGAAGAAAGACCACACTGTTTACTAGTTCGGTCAGGAAAGGCAAAGCGGTCATGAGATGTGAGTGTGTTTGAGCTAATGTTGGCAAAAGCCTGTCTCTCGTTATCATATGACACTTGGTGGTATACCATATGCCTCATCTGACACAGAGAGCTCACTGTGTGTGTGTTTTTATTTCTTTCACATGGGAATTATTGGATGGTCGGTGGTGGATCCAAACATAAACAGCCATCTTTTTTTGTGATTTTTGCTTTTAGTGGTCAGTTCAAACAGATGACAGGAGGTGATTACCGTATTTTCCCGCATATAGCCCGCAGACGCAGATAATCCACAACATCATATAGCCCGCGGGTTTTGGGGTTTTGTGTAAAAAAAACGTTGGCATAACCTGCACCCATAGATTTATGAACTTTTTTGTGTAAGTTCACATTTCGAATTTCAAATGTTGCGCACATGATGTCAATTATCCATAACTGTTCAGGCTCGGTACACAGCGCTTGTGCGCGAAATTCAAACAATTAGAAAACAAACACAAGTAGAATCAGAACAAAAAGAAAAAGCAGTCTCTCCCGCTGTGCAGCAGCACGTCCCTTAAGAAGCGATTCTACAGGTGTTGATCATCGGATGAGATGAGAAGAGCACGCCCTCATGGCATCACAGCCAATCACGTCTTCTTGCATGTTGACAGGTCAGCCAGCCTATCAGCGGCAGCTGTCAGAGTGATAGTACAAGGGCCAGAGACAACAACCCTCACAAGAAAGAAAATACAGAAAAAAAAAACCTTACGTCCTTAGAATGTAACAAATATATTGAAAAATTTGTATGTGCAAAAAATGTGTGATATAGCCCGCACCCTTATATAACCCGCACCCCACTGTGGGGTTTGTAAAATCTGGTATAACCCGCGGATTATATGCGGGAAAATACGGTAAAGGTGTAGTTCATCACATTAACAATAAACATGAAGAACTAATGTTTAACAATCAAGATAATGTGCCCAGGTACTTTTTGGATTCATTTTGGCCGTTGACCTTTACCCATAATTCTAAAAAGCCAGCCATAAATATGGGGTGGGAGGAAAAATGTGTGTGAAGATAATATCCCCCACACCATAGCAGCCTGAACCGTTGATACAAGGCAGGATGGGTCCATGCTTTCATGTTGTTTACTCTCCATACCATCTGGATGTTGCAGCAGAAATTGAGACTCAAGCAGCATTTTTACATTTGTTTGTTGTCCAATTTTAGCCATAGTTTCCCGTTCTTAGCTGACAGGAGTTGCACCCTGTGTGATCTTCTGCTGTTGGAGCCTGTTTGCTTCAAGGTTCAACATGTTTGTGCTTTCAGAGATGCTCTTCTGCAGACCTTGCTTGCAATGAGTGGTTATTTGAGTTAATGTTGCCTTTCTTTCAGCTTGAACCAGTCTATCCATGCTCCTCTGACCTCTGGCATCAATAAAGCATTTTCACCCACAGAACATGCACTCACTGGATATTTTCTCTTTCTCAGACCATTTTCTGTAAAACCTAGAGATAGTTGTGTGTGAAAATCTGAATAGATCAGCAGTTTCTGAAATACTCAGACTAGCCCGTCTGGCACCAACATCCATACCATGTTCAAAGTCACTTGAATAACCTTTCTTCCCCAATCTGATGCTCAGTTTGAACTTCAGCAGATCGTGTCTTGACCATAACTACATGCCTAAATGTACTGAATTGTTGCCATGTGATGCCATGGCTGATTAGGTATTTGTGTTAATGAACAGGTGTACCTAATAAAATGGCAGATGAGTGTAAATTTAATTTACGGGGGACCGGGGCTAGTTGTCACACTTGTTACTCCAGTAAATATTTCTTAGTTCGGTGTTATAAGCATGTAGCTTTAAGTCTTGACTGCAAAAAGCCTCTGAACATTCCACCTTTAATGTGTATTTATGTGTGTGAATCGAAACTGGGTCATGGAATAGACAGTTTAATGGTTAATGTGCTTCACGTCCGTTAAACTCTAGATTTATTTTCTGTTAACTATATTCTGTTACAAAGTGTGAGCTAATATAATCTCACATGAAGTAATGATTAACTTTCAAAACTTTTTAAACTTTCATCATTTAAAATCTGTCACTTCTCCTTTTGTAATAAAATTTTTCCTTTTTTGTCAGCTTGAGCGTGCTGTGCTTGAAGGTATTAACCTTGATCCCATAGTGATTACAGAGCTTTTGATCTAACACTTTTATAAATATATAAATGTAGGATTTTTTTTCTATTTTATAAGTCACTTTTACCTTTGCCGGGGCAGTAATTAAAGTTTTGTGTTATTTTATTAAAAACGAATCCGTAAGTCATCGGATTGACTGTGAATAGCTGGCACAACACATTGTCACATTAAAATTAATGCACATTTAAAACCATATTTCATTTTAATCACCGCAATCTGCTTCTGATTGCAGATAATTTTTTAGCCTGGTAGATTAAATTAAATATAACAACTCTAGCAGACACATTTGAATTATAAGCATTTCAGCAGTGGGAGACAGTGTAACAGTATTCATATTGCTCTATTACAGATATTACATCCTGAACCAGACGTGCATGAAGATTAGTTTAGACACTGATCCCAATTTCAGTGACTAAGAGTAATTAAAAATCCCCGTGCGTGTGTGTAGCTGATGGAGTGTGTGCGTATGTATTTGTCCCACTGTGGGTTTTCAGAATAAATCCTTTGATGAGTTCCATGAGGCTTTCATTATTATAAAGCACACAGTTCACACTCATTGCAATCTCTAAATTTGATTCTCGAGAGATCAGGCAGACATGCGGAGCATTTATTTTGTATTATTTTAATGAGGTATACCATTCACATTTGATAAAACAACTAATCTTCTTTTTCCTATGAACATAATCATTAAAGTACTTCTAATTTGCAGACAAAAACTTCTTTCAGTTTCTTTATCATTCATTGAAATTTCCCCCGGAGTGTGCATGTGTTTAAAAACATTAGCCACCCTCCTTAATATCTAGGTCATTTTATACTGAACAACAGAAACTAAACTTTTAAACCCTCTTATCCCAGACGTTCAGAAATATGCTCCGGTCAAGCTCAGTCACTTTAACTTAATTATCTAATCTTAACTTTAATCGTTAGTTTGTTTTAAAGTGAGGAAAACAAACTAATACCACAATCAATCACATCCTAATTTTGAAAGCTTTGATTGTGCATGTTAATCTATTGAGTAAAAAAAAAAAAATATCTTGATTTTTGACCAAATAATTATAATTTGCCCCCAAAACTACTTTCGAAACTACTTTTCCACTGACAAAGGCTATGCTGTCTATTGGGTAAAGTTATCCAATAGCTAAATAGTTCACTTATCCTTTAAATATATTCTCAATGGATAAAATCATTCAGTTCAATTAAAATTGCTTTAAAAGAAAAGCAAAGAAAACGTCTCGGGTTACTTATGTAACCCTGGTTCCCTGAGGGGAACGAGACGCTGTGTCGAAGCACTAGGGGAAATAGCCTTGCGTGAGTCACGTGAAGATCTATGCAACCAATGAGAAGCGAACGCGTGTGAATGCGTCACTGCCGGCCGCAGCCGGTGACGTCATGAGGAAGAGCATAAAGCGCGTCTGAAACCGGGGCGCGTCAGCCATGAATGCCTGAAGCGGGCCCGGATGCGCCCGGAGCTGAGGCCAAGACACAGCGTCTCGTTCCCCTCAGGGAACCAGGGTTACATAAGTAACCCGAGACGTTCCCTTTCAGGGAACTCGAGCTGTGTCGAAGCACTAGGGGAACGCTATGCCAACGCCACCTCAGCGAGGTCAGCATCCGGGTGTGTCCCAGCTCACTGAGAGAGCACCCTGGTTCCCGGGGCGGCATCGAGGTCTAGCTGGTAGAACCTCATGAATGTGTGCGGCGAGGACCAGCCAGCCGCAGCACAAACGTCAGGCAAGGAGACTCCGGAGAGGAGAGCCTTGGATGCCGCCATGCTCCTAGTGGAGTGGGCTCGGACCCTCAAAGGAGAAGCATGTCCGGCCGACTCATAAGCTAGACAGATAGCCTCGACTATCCACCTGCTCAGAGTTTGCTTGGAAGCTGGGGCACCCTCGGGGGCCCCAAAGCAAACGAACAGTTGGTCCGACTTACGCCACGTGGCAGTCTTGTGAACGTAAGCGTCCAGTGCTCGCACTGGACAGACCTTGTTCTTGTGCTCCTGCTCATGATCGTCAAATGGGGGAGGGCAGAAGGCCTGCAGCGTGACAGACCGAGCCACATTAGTGGGAACCTTGGGGACGTAGCCCGGCCTCGGGTGGAGGAAAGCTTTCGCCATCCCGGGCGCAAACTCAAGACATGATGGGGCCACTGAGAGGGCCTGAAGGTCCCCGACCCTCTTAAGCGAAGTGATAGCCAGCAAAAGAAGGGTTTTTAGCGAGAGGTACTTGATAGAGATACCCTCTAGAGGTTCAAAGGGTGGCTGGGACAAGCCTAGGAGTACCATGGACAAGTCCCAGGCAGGCACCCTGGTCTGTGCCGCAGGTCTCAGCCTTAATGTACCACGGAGGAAACGAGTGACTAGGGGGTCCCTGCCCAAGGACACCCCACCCAGAGGTACGTGGCAAGCCGCTATAGCAGCCACGTAGACCTTCAAGGTGGAGGGGGACAGCCCTGCCACAAATCTTTCTTGCAGGAACTCCAGTACTTTGCCAATTTGGCAGGTTACTGGGTTCAGCTGCCTTTCACTACACCAAGAAGTGAAGAGCTTCCACTTCAAGGCGTAGAGTTTCCTCGTGGAGGGAGCTCTGGACTGCAGGATGGTCTCAACAACCTCGGCTGAGAGACCGGCCTCTATGAGCTGGGCCCCCTCAGGGGCCAGACCCACAGTTTCAACGGCCCTGGTTGCGGGTGAAGAATGCAACCTTCCGCCTGGGACAGAAGGTCCCTCCTGATCGGGATCTCCCAGGGGACCCCGTCGAGGAGGGACACAAGGTCCGCGAACCATATTCTGGACGGCCAGTGGGGGGCCACTAGCGTGAGACGGACCTTGTCCCGGCGAACCTTGGCCAGAACTCCCGGGAGCAGAGCGATCGGGGGAAAAGCATACAGGCGTAACCTCGGCCATGCCTGCGTCACGGCATCCCGCCCCAGAGGCGCTGGATGTGTGAGTGAAAACCACAGAGGGCAATGGGAGTTTTCTACCGAGGCAAACAGGTCGACCTGTGCCTTTCCGAACCTTTCCCAAATTTGCTCCACCACCTCGGGGTGGAGTCGCCATTCCCCTGGTCTCGCCCCCTGTCTCGACAGGGCGTCTGCTCCCACATTCTGGACCCCCGGGATATAAGCCGCCCGGATGGAGAGCAGCTTTCCCTGGGCCCAGAGGAGGATCTGTCGCGCCATCTTGTAAAGTGGTCGCGAACGCAGACCCCCCTGGTGATTGATATACGCAACCGCAGTCATGCTGTCGGTGAAAACAGTGACATGGTGGTCGCGAAGGTCCGGTAGGAACGCACGGAGTGCTTTGCGGATCGCCAGTAACTCTAACATGTTTATGTGCCAGGTTTGGTGCCGACTGTTCCATAGACCTTGTGAGGAGCGGTCTCTCAAGACCGCCCCCCAGCCCGAGAGGGAGGCATCTGTCGAGAGAGAGACTCTCCGAGCCAGAGCCCCTAGCACTGGGCCTTGAGACAGAAACCAAGGATTCTTCCACATACTCAAGGCGCGTAGGCATCGCCCCGTGACCTTGATAATGCGAAGCGGGTTCCCTTTCGGGGAAAACCCCTTGGTCTTTAGCCACCACTGCAGGGGTCTCATGTGCAGCAGGCCCAACGGGATGACGCAGGAAGCCGCTGCCATGAGCCCTAACACCCTCTGGAAGTGTCTGACAGTGAGTGGCTGGCCTAACTTGATGCTCTTGACGGCTGAACAGATAACTTGGATGCGCCCGGGGGAAAGCCGGGCCGACATCGCTACTGAGTCCCAGACGACTCCCAAGAAGGTGGTTCTCTGAGCAGGAGAAAGGACACTCTTCTTGGCGTTCAGCCTCAACCCCAGCTCCTTTATGTGTGCGAGCACTACATCTCGATGTTGCTCCGCCAACTGCGGCGACTGGGCCAGAATAAGCCAGTCGTCTATATAGTTTAAGACACGGATGCCCCGTGACCGCAGGGGAGCTAGAGCAGCGTCCACGACTTTCGTAAACGTGCGGGGTGAGAGCGCTAGGCCGAAAGGAAGCACCCGATACTGGTACGCCTTTCCCCCAAAGGCGAACCTCAGGAACTTCCTGTGTTGCGGAAGGATGGAGACATGGAAATAAGCGTCCTTGAGGTCGACTGTGACAAACCAATCCTCGGATCTGATCTGCACTACGATCTGTTTGAGCGTTAGCATTTTGAACTTTAGACGCTTGACCGCACGATTCAAGAGACGTAAATCCAGAATGGGCCGCAACCCTCCATCCTTCTTTGGAACTATGAAGTACCGGCTGTAGAACCCGGACTTGCTCTCTGCGAGGGGTACATACTCGATGGCCCCTTTCGCCAGCAAAGTGTCTACTTCTTGTTCCATGACCAGAGCCTGCTGAGGGCCTACAGCAGACTGTAGGACCCCCGAGAACTGGGGTGGTGAGACCCCGAACTGAATGGCGTACCCTAAGGTGACCGTGCGCAGGACCCACTGAGAGATACCGGGTAGCCGTGACCACGCATCCCGGAATTCTACTAGGGGAACCAGCCTCCCGGGGCTGGCCTCTGGTGCTGATGGCATGTCCACCACTGGGCCGGGATTTCCGGATTCCCGGGTGGAGTGCTCTAGGACCCTCCTCAGAGGGGGTGGTTTTCCCATGGCGGGCTGACTGGTCAGCTGCTCCAGGGATACACCACCTTGTTGCGGCTTGGCGTCAGGGCCGCTTGCTCTTAGCCTTCTTAGCGCTCAGGACAGCCCTCAGATCGCCCCTCTTGCCAGAGGCTTGAGCCTGTCGCCCCGACCCCCCGGGATTAGCCGGAGGAAGACGGGTGGCGACACTTCGTTTTTGAGCGGCCCTGTGTGAAGAGCTCTGAGACCCCCTTTGACTGGCGGTCTCACGTGGAGGGCGGCGGGGAATAACTTTACTGAACGCCACCTGCTGTCGTGCAGCCTCCTGAAACTTGTCGACAACGCTTTTTACGGCGTCGCCGAACAAGCCCGAAGGGGACAGAGGAGCGTCCAGCAAAACAAATTTGTCCCTATCTTTGATGGAAGACAAATTGAGCCAAAGATGTCTCTCCGTAGCCACCAGAGCTGCCATGGAGCGACCGACAGAGTAGGCCGTCTCCCTAGTGGCCCGGAGAGACAGATCCACGGTCCGGCGCAGCTCTGCCACTGTCTCCGGACCGATACCGCCGCCCTCGTTGAGGTCCCCCAGCAACTCAGCCTGATAAGCCTGCAGCAGAGCCGTGGTGTGCAGGCACGCTGCGGCTTGACTAGAGGCTGAGTACGCTCTCCCCACCAAAGACGACGTGACGCGCATCGGCTTGGAGGGGAGCGCCGGAGCTTTAATGGAGGACGCAGATTGGGGCACAAGGTAGCTCGCAAGCGCCTCATCCACCTTCTGCATCCCCCCATAGCAATAGCTTTGAGCCCCTGCGAGATTCGTATACATCGAACTGTTCCGTGTATGAACTCTCTCAGAGGCTGGCTTTTCCCACGATCTGGATACCTCGGCATGCAAATCGGGAAGGAAAGGCATAGCTCGGCGCGGGGGAGTGACGCGAGCCGGCAGATAACGCTCGTCCAACATACTTCTTTTAGGACGGGCGCTTCTGGTCTCCGCCGGCCATTCAATATCCAGACGAGAGACAGCTCGCGCCACAACCTCAACTAGCTCTTCAAACGCCGGCGAGGAGAGTGGCGAAGCCTCCTCTGCCGGGTCAACACTAGCTAAGTCCATCTCACTATCGGAACTCGACAAAGCTAATGTTGGAGTCACAGCACGAACATCTCCCGAGGAGTGCCCGTGACTGGAACCCGTTTGGTCTCGTGAGGGCTGAGGTAAGGACGGACCCACCCCAGCAGCCTCAGCGAGATCCATTTGTGAACCCCAGGACTGAGAGCGCCGCAACGCCTCGGCCGCTGCAGGTCCCGAACCCCGGGGAACACTAGCCTGGGCGGCCTCGTTACAGACCGCCAGGCGGGAGCGGAGAACATGCAGAGAAAACTGCTCACAGTCTTTACAGCCGGCGCCCTCAAGAGCCGACCGTGCATGTTCCACTCCTAAACAGATAACACACATTACATGTGTATCCCTGCCCGTTATAAAACGAGGACAGGGATAAACACACGGTCTGAAACTCTGTTCATCTCTCGCCACACTTTTCACACTCATTCTTTGATTTTTTAAGCTATCAAGTCTCAAAAACCACTCTCGCACAGACACAGCACGCTGAAGGCATTCAGAGCTGACGCGCCCCGGTTTCAGACGCGCTTTATGCTCTTCCTCATGACGTCACCGGCTGCGGCCGGCAGTGACGCATTCACACGCGTTCGCTTCTCATTGGTTGCATAGATCTTCACGTGACTCACGCAAGGCTATTTCCCCTAGTGCTTCGACACAGCTCGAGTTCCCTGAAAGGGAAGCTTTGTTTAATGTTCTTAAATTAAAACGACACCTCATAAAACAATTGTGAAAATGTTGATTAAAAGAGAAAATAGTGAGAAAGGGTTGATTCATATAATTAGCAAGTTATTTTAAGTAAAGTTTATTCTTGATGCTTAATTATTGCCGCTGTTTGAGAGAGATCGCTATGACAACACACCGCTGCATTCTTTGCATTCACGACACACTGCTGCTCTCTTCCCCACCTCTGGATGTTAATAATTTCCTTTCATCCTATCTCTTCTCATCTCGTCGCTATTTCTTCTGCCTGCACACTCTTCAGCTGCATTTAAAAGTTCCCATCCGAGTACACAAAGACGGCATTGTTTTCAGATCATCACACAGACAAAGTTTTTCTTTCTTCCCTTAACTAGGGTTGTCTGAGCCCCAATAGGCCTCTCAGTTTTGTTAGAGCAAATTAACCACCCTACTTGGTCATGTGATAGCTTCCTCTCTCCTTTCAGCTTCTCTCTCTCTCTCTGTGTCTATCTCTCCTGTCTCTTTCTTCATCTCTCTTTTGTTTCTTGTCACAGAGCTAGCCCTCTCTGTAGGTCATTTTGACATGAGAAATATGTGACCTCAGATGCAATGGCACCTGCTCCCGTGGTCTCGGCTCCGCTGTTCTCTGCTGTCATCCTCTGGGAGCTTTTGACAGAGTAATAGTAGGAAATTGAGGTTATTGAGGATGGTTGAGGGGAGATGTGGGCACCGTTATTGAGGGAAAGAAAAGATGGTTTCAGTGGCAGAAATGAGAGATCGAGACATAAAATCGGCATTTCTTTCAAAACACATTCTTTGGGTGGTGAAGATTTTTTCTTAGACATAAAGAATCCTAAAGGCTCATATAAGGGTCCATTCGTGTGCAATAAAAACTTTCGATTAGCTTAACTTATAAATGGTTTAACTGCTCATTGTTATTCAGTTTAATAGATAACATCTGGTTGTGTGTCTTGTGTGAAGAATTGCTCACCCCGCTCCGCTAATGATGTACAATAACATGTTCCATACGGTTAATGAAGTACTATGAATGTCTTTTCCATGTAATACACAAGAGAAGAAAAGGAAGATAGAAAAATTGAATATTCAGAGGTGCTGTGGTCTAATTAAAGATGGCTTTTATTCACTCTGGGAATGGGTTAGAGCTTTAAAAGGAGAGAAAAAACATGAACAAAGAGAACGAGAGTGTCTAAGTGTGTATGAAGAATGATAATTCAGATGGAGGAGGACCTGTGCTGTTGGTGTATGTGTTTCTGATCATAAAATAGCCCTCTCATTTAAAAATGTGAAATTCTGTCAGTTGAAGAATATCCTGCCCCCCCATTTCCACCGCCACCTCCAAAGAAAATATTGTGAAAGTGATTTATATGACTTGTGTGCAAGTCTTATGAAGCCATATGATAGCTTTCAGTAGAGAACAGAAGGAAATCTCTTATTCACTAAAATGAATCATACGTTTTCTTACTCAAATATTTTCAAAGAATCAGTTGAGCCATTTCTCAAAACTAATCTTGTAAAAAATAAATAATAATACACATCGGACTGATCCAATTTTCAGAGTTTATAGGGGTCATATTATGCTTTTAGTGTGTAATATTATAGTATAATATTTTAGTGTGTAGCTTTTTGAGGATAAAAATAAATAAATAAATAAAAGAGTATAAAATATCCCCACAGGGAGATATTTTATTTCACAGAATTCACTTTTCAGGAACTACAACGAATGACTCGTTTGGACTACAAAACATCTTTCCGGGCCTTATGAAGTCACAGTGTTACTCATTTAAATGATCCCCACCCATGGAATATGCGAAATAATAGAAAACTAATAGACTTCATTAGACTGTTTTCACTGTCAGAGAGACTGCAGTTTTCCACATTTCCAAAACTCATTTCTTTCACCTTCCCAAAGTTGATGAACTTAGTATGGTTATAATTTATTTAGTATTTATTAAATATAATTTATTTTTCCGCCCTGTGGAAAATTAACCATGCTTTTGTGATCAGCTACTCTTTGTATTACCATAATTTTCTGACAGATATCATGATTAAATGATGTATAACATTGCGTCTAAAATGTATCAGAATCAAAAATACCACTCTGAAACATCCTGTGAAATCTTTGCTTACAAAGTCTGTTAATGAAATCCGTTCTTGTTTGTTCTTAAGTCTGAATCAGGCTTGAATTGGTTTGAAATTAATATTTCCTTATATATATCCTTAATATTTATATATATCCTTAATATGTACTTCTGAGTAGAGCTTGCGTATCCAGATTGGGGAGAGAGGTGTTGTAATAATGTAAAATATGTGAAAATATATGTTTGACCAATCAAGCATTAAAGCATATTCTGTTTTTTTGATTCAAAAGATTTTAGTTCTGACATTCTATGTTCCATTCTATTCTATTCTATTCTATTCTATTCTATTCTATTCTATTCTATTCTGAGATTATAGATTCTACTGTTTTGATTGACTCTGTGTTGAGTGTTATGCTGATGAAATTCAATAAGACATCTGAAATATTTGCCATAATTTGAGTAATTCTGTGTTGATAAATAATCCACTTGTTATTGTTGCTAGTTTTACATGGTTTTCAACATGAAACCGGTCATTTGCTGGACCAAGCTGGTTTAGTTATTTACTAATCTTGTTTAAAGTTGGTAGACTCTTCTGCCTAAGCTTGGTTGACCTGGTTAAAACATCTGGTTGACTAGTTTGACTCTATAGTTTAGCTGACCTGTTTTCTTCAGCTTGGAACAAACCTGTCAAAATCTTTAAATAAACCCTCCCAAACACACAAACAAACACACATATACACACACACACAGCTTTAAACATTTAATGGCAAAAATGTTAAGCCCTACGGCATCTTCTACTCTCTCTCTCTTTTGCCAGTGTTAGGTCATATTAAAAGCAAGGTGACGTGAGGTTGGCACAAAATGTTATTTGGTCTATGTGAGCATGCATTTGTGCTACAGAGCTTGATGAAGTAGAAGTAGGCCATTCGCAGCGTGCGTATAGACGTTAGAGCAGGTTTTGCGCTACGGGCTACAATCAGCCACAGCCTTCTCACTTAATAACGCTCCAGGAGCCAGGCAGGAGAGAGATCAGACCTGATGCCCAGGCAGGGTGCTATGCGAACAGGGTGCGAGGTGGGGGGTTGGGTGACAGTGCTCCTAAAAATGTTGTATTTGAACTAGAGGGCGGCCCGAGGGGTCAAATAATTTGTTGTATGCCACTTTTGCTTTTTCTCCCTTCACTTAGCAGAGCTCTCTGCGAACACACAGGGGAAAGTGGCCAGCAGGCGCTAACGAGGATAGAGGGCCGACTGGGGGAGCCGCACTTCTTCTGTTATCCAACTAATGAGTCTGCGAGGGAGAGAAAGAAATGAGGATGCTTTAAGAGCTTTTTAAACTAGCGTGATAAGGGCTTTGTTTGTGCCAGCAATTTGGAGCATTTTTGAGGATCTGTTTGTTTCTTCGGTAATTGTGTGTGTGTGTGTTACTGAGTAGACCTATTAAAGGATTAAAGTGGCACGGATTTCTTTTCGCATTCATGTTTCTGTCAGTTATTTGCGTGCAGGCCCGTCTCTGTGCATGTGCTCTTGTGTAATTGTTTTAGATTTCACTTTGTTTGCACAGCTCTCGATTGTGTGTGTTTGCGAGTTACATGCCAGAGCGCATCAGCCTATTTTAAGGTCCCTGTATTCTTTCTGTATGCTCTGGTCAAGCTTAGGCACTTTAACTTGATTTGTTTGCACAATGGTAAGAAGATTAACAGCTTAATTTAGCTTAATTTTTATGAAACGGAATTAAAAAAACATGTTATTTTGGCAACATTTTGTGGACAAGAAAGGTCTATTGTCCATGTTCTGTATAGTGTTGCACAGTTTATGAAGCATTGTTCATAGAAGTCATTTTCAAACCAAGCATCTTTCTGCTGGCTAGCATAGCGAATTTGCATGACCAACTTGAACATGAGCTGCATGGGGAACTTTTTTGTCCTCGTGTGAAACTCCCAATCCCGCGGATTCTGATTAGAAAGACTAAATGTTTCCCACAAAATTTCACCCAGTAACGGTAAATGTGAACGGAATTTAAAGGTAGGGTAAGCAATTGCGGAGAGGCTAGCAATAGCAAGCTAGCTTTGAACGCATGAGATCCCACTCTCCCTTCAGAGGGTCTCTAAAGCCGTGCCTCCTTCAAAGCACATGAACACACACAGCAGAGTCTAAAAAAAGGTCACGAAAGACTGCGTTAAATTACCTCATGTCTCAAAGCATATAATATCACAGTAATAATGAACGTAAACAACTTGCAGTGAGACTTCCATAAAAGATATATGTAATTTTTTAAATATTTAGACCACACCCATTACTGACTGCTATCAGGATATAACGAGAGTTTCAACCAGTGTAACAAGAAGTGTTTATAAAACAAATGGCCTACCATACCTATAAGGCAAGAGCTCATTGTAGCCTTACTGTGAATGTTTTCGTAGTGTGTTCTATCAGGGGAAAAAAAAAATCTCTTTCGAAGGATCTTACTTCATCGTATGATGACACTTTGGGAAATGCCTAGTCCCATTTTGATCGGTGTAGCACCATCTCATGATGTGTAACAGCATACAAAGAAGCTATATGGAAATCAGTAACATTGCAAAGTCAGATTTCTGTCTTCAGCAAACACTTAGTCTAAATACCGTAAGTCTTATTTGGTGTTGTTTGTCCCATAAAATACGAATAAGCAACATAGATCTCTGTGTGTGGTTGCTTAGGAGCAGAGAGCATGCACAGTTTGCACTTGAGGGGGCTGGGTGTGTTCATTAATAAATTCCCGATGTGTACCGAGAGGATTCTAGCTCAGCTCCTGTTGACTCTCTTCTCGTAGGGAAGAAAGTACTTTGTGAGTAACTCAGATCCTGTGTTGCAGAGGCTGTGCGCAGATTATGGGTCCATAATATATATAGAAAATTGCGATGACACTTTGCATCTAAAAAAAAAAAAAGAAAGAAAAAGATGCTTGTTTGTTCCTGGTTGCCCACATTATCATTCGGGTGAGGATACATGCATACATGGCATGCATGGTCAGCTCTCGAGGGGGTGTTAAGGACATTGTGCTCTCACCTGGCCATGTTTGATGAAAGCGGTCAGGCTCATACTTTTACAGTTCGGTCCCGCAGCTATTCAGACAGCCCGGAGTCTTCACTCATAGGGATCCCAAATGGAGCTAGGAGAGGAGTTTAAGTTGGTTGCAGCCCTTTCTCAGTTCTCAACCACAAGCTCCAGTGCTCATTTTTGGGATCCATAAGGCCGCTCTGCGGCTTCTTCCACCCTGGCGAGTGCATGTTGTTGGGACTGTCCAGTTCTGAGGAGGTGGATGCCCTATGCATTGATACGGGCAGTTTGGGTACCTTGCCAATCCTTTCCCTGCAGTATCAGGCTCTTGTGGAAGATTTAACTCATGCCATGGCAGAACTCAATATCAACTGGCCAGCCGTGAAGTGGGAAGCATTCAAGAAAAGAAAAACAGTTAGCTCTTTCTGTAGTCAAAGTCACAACCTCCACGTCAGGGTTTGACATTTTTTCCAGATCTCCACACTGAGGTGTGAACAGCTATGAGGCGATGCCCAGGGTTGAAGAGACATTAGCTGCAAATTCCTCCCGCCTGTCGACATTGTGGTGATGGGCTGTTTGAAAGTCTAAGTAAAATATCGATATGGTTAAATCCTTCCATGACACCGAATGCACTACTCAAAGTATTCTATTAGATTTCCTCGAAGTCTGACAGGAACTTCCCAATATGCTTCAGTAGGTCTTCTAAGGAGGCCTTAGAAGAGAGAAACGCCGGGGTCTATAGACGGTATTTTAAAGTGCCAAAGAGGGAAGGGAGGTTTGAACCCCATCATAAATCGTGTCACTTGAACTGTTTTCTGAAGAGAAAGTTCAAGATATTGACAATTCCTCTTTTCGCAAGTCAAACCAAGTTTGAGAATTGGTTTGTTACGATAGTTTGTTACGAGGTTTCTTTTCAGGGGTGAACTGTACCAATATCGGATTCTTCCATTCGGCCTAGCATTATTCCCTTGATAGCAGCGATGTTTGACCAAATAAAGTTATTGTGGTCGAGACTAAAATGCCAATAGAGCATGTTCAAAGCTGAACTTCTGGGATTCATATGGAATTCGATTACGTTCACTGTACGTTCACTCATTTTTAACAAGATAACACAAAACGTGTTAAATTAGTCATAAAAAATTGTGTTAAGAATGAGCACATCCTATGTGAGAGTGTATCAACTTTAACTTTCAGGAAAAAATTTCTCAAACAAAGAGTTGTAAGAAGCTTGGTGTTGGTGATTGAAGTCAGGCAACCATGGTGTATATTGTTTACAGCCAACATGTAGCTTTTGACTTCTTTGTTTACATTTACTCTTCAAAATTCCAAAGATTTGTGAAAATTATCAAGATTAACAAAATGTGTCAATGTTCTACAATAATCTGAAAGCCAATGGAAAAATCTAACTGGGTTTTTGTTAAAGGAACCAACGTGATGCTAACTTCTTGTTTGGTCTACAAAAATAAGTCATGCCCGCACCACTCTATAGTCCTGGTATGTGACATCCAGCTAAGTACACTGAGTAGACCTATTAAAGAATCAGTTATTTGCGTGCAGTCCTGTCTCTCTGCATGTGCTCTTGTGCAATTCTTGCTTATGTGCTTGTGTCTGCGAGTTACATGCTAGAGCACATCTGCCCATTTTAAGGTCCCTGTTTTCTTTCCGCTCATTTTTCTTATCATTCTGCCTCTTTGGTTGTTCTTCACCTCAGTCCTGTTTGCTCTCTTTTCCCTTCCCCTCCCCCTGGGGGACTGTTAACCTTTGTCATTCTTTCATTGGCCTCGGGCTGTGATTTGCACGCAACAGAGCGAACCCGCTGCTTGCTAACACGAACGTGTTAGCCGATACAACAGCACCAGTGTGCTGCTCCAGGATAAAGATTATTGTATGGCACGTTTTCAAACATTTAGGGACCCTTGTAGAAAAACAACCATGGTGGTCGACTCAAACATCTGTTTGCTATTTTGATAATGGATTAGCAGTTAAAATATTCTTGTGTTCTTCTGATAAACTAGGAAATTAGCTGGCATTACTATAGAATGAAGAGACTTGTTGTGGGTTATCAGTAGAAAATGTTCACAAGGTTAATGGTCTGCTATGTGTTGCATGTTCTCATAATCTTGTCATTAAATCCTTTAATTGACTGAAAAAAATAATTAGGTTATGGAGGGCATATAAAACATTTGGAAACATTTTTGTTGAGTCTGACAATAATGATAATTGCGTTGTGATTGATTACGTTTTTACAATAAAGCTAAATTTCTCCTAAAAGTTTCTCTTTATAAATTTGAATTGGGTACCCTCTCAGATGTAGCCTCACAAACAACACTTTTGATTATTGGCAAGAAGTTTGGTGCATATTGTAGCTTGTTCTGGCCAAGAACTGCTCACTTAGTCAAGAATAGGCTGGCTAACCAACTTGTAAAGTGAACAGTCTTCTCAAACAGTTACACAGTTAGCACAATTTCTTTACACCTAGAAGTAGAATCAATACATTTAACATCTTTAATCAGATTTGCAAGCACAATTTAATCCTTTACATTCTTAAAATACCGGAGGTTTTCCCCAAAGCAACCCCTAGGGGAAGGAGTGTTTGTTCCCTGTTCAGGGAACTATGGTTACATTTTTAACATGAATTATTTATATGATTTTGTATCCAGCCTTCGGTGTGTTGATGATTTTGGTTTTCATTGACTGTTGTCACATAATTTTGTTTCATAACAAATTATAGAATGTACAGTGGAACCCAGTTATGACGACGGCCTCGGGGGTTGCAAAAAAGATAATCGACATAACCGAGGATCGAGATAACCGAGGATCGAAAAAATGGATGGTGATTTATTTGTTTGATGAAGCGATCGGCATGCTATAAAAATGTACATACACTGTATACGTGTGCTAACAGCAAAAGGCATATGTGCACCAACTAACAACAGAGATTTACCAGTATACAATAAAAAACACCTTTGATTCTCGATACAAACCTTCACAGTCACAACACACATAAAAACATGCGCTCAAAACACAGTCATTTCGCTCGGACACAGTTCTGAAAGTATTGCGCACGCGGTTACTATGGTTTCTTTACAAAGTCTAAAATGCTTTGTTGCTTTTTGCCTTTAACGGTCTGCTTGAAAACAAATGCTTCTAAGCTTCTATCAGTAACGACGTCTTTTAATTTTAATCTGGGAATTCCTGGACAATGATGGTGAACTCCTGTGCCTCCTCTTCCAAGATAGCATCTATAAAGCTTGATTTTTGCGCGAGTTGATCTGCGGCTGGACAAGAGTGAAGCGTCATTGGAGTGAGTGACTATACGGGCCGTGATACACATGCAACGCAAACTCAGCGCATGCGCAGTGAACTAGGTACTATTATTAGTCACGGGGATCAAGATAACCGATGTTAAGTGGCGACTTCGTCCCTCTTTTGTGCTCTAAATATCAGGGTTATCAGAAAATGCTAAGAAAAATAGGGAGTTTGGCAATTACACTTCAAAAACGTTGACATAATAGGGTTGGCGGGATAACCGAGGTCGAGATAAGTGGGTTCCACTGTATATAAATTAAGATTTTCAAATTGAATATTTCATTTATTGAGATCCAGTGTTTTGATTTAAAGTGGAAATGAAGTAGTCAGTCAAGAATACATTGTGTAGTAAATTTCCGCTTTAATACAATGAAAATATATGTGTAATAAACACGATTCATGTAACCATTATTATTTCAAAGGGATGCTTTTGGAGCAAGGGCTGAAGTGGTATGTAACATTTTATATCCGTGAATGCAATTAGCTTACCTGCTGTTAACAGGACGCTCCAATGTTTCCGCTCTGATATATTTATAAGAAAGTGTTGCCACTACCAACGCATCCTCCTCCTGGCATAGTACACTAAATGCATGCATCATGGTGATGTAGGAGTGCCCACGCAATTCATGGTCCTGATCAGCCTCCTGACAGAAGATGGACTCTGACACGGTAGGCATCGATGTACACCTGATCATCCAAGCAAACACAGCTTGTGACGTCACCCGCTGTGGCATTGCAAGATGGCGGCCCTTGCTCAAAAATCTACAAAAAACCATCCTTTTTCTTTAGAATGGTTATGTTAAGTGTTTTTTTTTATGTTAAAGTGGAAATCAGTTGACCAAATAATGTAAACTTGAGTGACTGCTTCGTTTCAACTTTTGAGTGTTCCTTTCATTTATTTCAGCAGAGCATATTGGCAGAAGCTGTCAGTGGTGAAACATATGTGGAAAAGCATGTGTGGATGGTATTTATACATAAGCAACGGCAGTACATTAAATATAAAACAGTATGAAATAATTACATAATAATCTTCCTATGCCTAAAAAAAACCACCCCTTCACCTATCCTTATCGATAACCACACCAAATCAGCTGCACGGTTAATGTATAAGCCCATCTAAATAATGCAATTCAGTCCTATTAAAAACCTGTTATACACTTTATTCCCATTATTAAACACCAGTTTTGCATTTTATGTCCACTTTTCATTTTTGTTTAAATTAAATGCCTTTCAGAACTGACATACAATAGGAAAAAGACAAAAAGACACCACATCCAATTTCAATTTCAAACCCATTAATTCTCAGTTAAACACATTGTTCCGATTCTTAAATGTGTTATGTACTTTATTTCCACTTTTCTAAAATCGTCTTAATTTTTTTAAAAGATAAACTCCTTTCAAAGCGGATATAGAGCAGAATGGATTGAATTCAGACTGGTCACATCAAAAGCTAAATCCACGTCTTATTCTCCACAGCAGTGTCCCAGTAATCAGTTAGATTTCTTTTATATTTTTGTCTAGCTTAACCAGACAATGGTGGGTGAAGTTAACGTAAATTGCTTTTGCAACAAGGCTATTTGCACTTCGCCATTAACATTTTGCCAATATAAAAGGCCCACATAAAGATGTAGATGCATCTTCGAGCATAGGCTACTTTTTTTAATCCGACCATCTAAAACGCTGACCCTTTTTTGACCTCTCCGAACTGCCTGCATATGTCTGTAAATCTGCAGGATGAAATTCTAGCATGCGTGTTGACTGATACAAGTACTGATGAATTTGTTTTTTGTTAGAAACTGTGAATGAATGTGCAAAAAGCTAGAATTTAAGGAGCAAGCTGTGCATGGTGCTGTTCATTGTCTCAGTTTATGTGCGTGTGTGTGTGTGGTCAAGGTGAACTGTCATCAGTAAACAACGAAACATGCTGAGCTTTTCAGTTTAACATTTTTAATGGCCAATGCTCATTTTTAATATCTTTAACTTAAAAAAAAATGTGCAAAGTAGACAAATATTGTAACTCTACTCAAACTGCACCATGCTAATGTGTTTTTGTTTTTATTCTATATTTTTTCCACGACAGCCACTAACGATACATCTGGACTATATTTTCTTTCTTTGACATTGCTAAGGGCTCTTGATAGTGAAGGGTTTGCAACTGTAGACTTGTGTGGCGATGTAAGAAGATTAGCATTGTGATTTCATTTTCTTGCAGCTCCACAGGCATTAGTCACATAGCATTTATTTGAGTCCATCACTGAATGTTCATGAGAAAATTGGGCATTGAGATCAATGTACATGCTAACATATTGCGTTCTCTAAGTGCCATATATCTCCTACGTCTTCTCTTCCATTTCAGTATTACTGTCACAATATGTCTGTTTAGTTTAAATGTTCATGGACTTTATTCCCTGTTGTCTTTGTTCACGTTTCCCACCACTTGTTTGTTTCCATGGATATTCATGTAATCATCACAGCTGTCCGTATTTGAGTTTGTTATCATCATTTACTTAAGTTCATATGTTTCCTCAATTCGTTGTCAGTTATTGTTTGTGTGAAGACATGGTGGGGCTTTTCTGACTTTGTCTTTACAAACTACATTAGTGTTGGACTTTATAAACTGTGACA
Source organism: Rhodeus uyekii (assembly GCA_037043235.1). Taxonomy (NCBI): domain Eukaryota; kingdom Metazoa; phylum Chordata; class Actinopteri; order Cypriniformes; family Acheilognathidae; genus Rhodeus; species Rhodeus uyekii. The sequence continues at coordinate 458,197 of JAWRVZ010000017.1, read as the reverse complement.
TTTTTTGGTGTTTTGTTTAGCACATGCTTTTTATCCAACGTGACTTTCAACGTATGTATTTAATGCAATAAAATGAATGATGATAGCAATTACTAGTGTGGAATTGCTCGATGTCAGTTGAGCCACAGCTGAGATTTATGTTCACCTGTGCGTTGTCTCCTCTGAACTCTAGGTGAGCGAAGGTCACCTTTGCAAGTGCAGACCCAAGAGTAGCATGCGATTTGATACTCTCTCATTGAATTGCTAGAGTGTACTTTGGGATTCACTGGTTGCACACTCTCTCTGGATGCTCAATGGTCCCTCATCGATTACACTGGTAAACAATGTTTATTCAACAGCAGATGTTTGATGGCACAGAGGCTGGAACAGACCTGATTTAGCATTCATAGACCTGAAGATCATCTTCACGGGACCTGCTAACTGTGGAATCAAGGTTCTGTAATCTAGGATCACAGTCATGGTCTGATGCCATTGGTTTTAAGAAAGTTTTAGACTATGCACAAGCAAATTTGTGTGTGTATGTGAGTTGGCGTGTTCTAATAAATTAGCTGTTAACCTTTGGCATCACCCTTCGGTTCGCAATCATCAACATTCAGTGTTCAGCTGTGTGTTTAAGCCGTATCTGAGCACCATGTGCTCATGGGAGATAACTCTCGTCATTAAGCACAGCCTACAACCTGGACAGCTTAAAATGAACAGTTTTCTGCAAAGATGATTTGAGGTGAAGTCAGAAAATCTCCAAATCTCTCTCTCACGCTCAGTGGCATCTGCTTCTTTGTGGCTTCCTTGAGCAAAGTCTTGTGCCTGTGTACAATCTGTGCTTGTTTGGACTGACCTGATTTATTTAGCAGAATTCACACAATTGGTATATTGGAATGAATGCTGTGTTAAAGGAATAGTTCGGTTAAATATGAAATTTCTTTCATCGTTCACATTCATGTGTAAAAAAAAAAAGCATGACTTTCTTTTTGTTTAGAAACAAAAGAATGTATTTAATAGAGATTTTTCGAGATGTTTTTCTCTGTACAATGAAAGTGATTGTGGTCACGACAATCACACCATTTTTTTTTTTTTGGTGTGTGTGTGTGTGTGTGTGTGTGTGTGAATAACTTTTGCTCTGTTTTTCACAGATAAATATTACATGGATTAAGAACACATTTGATGCATTGTCTCTTATGCTCACCAAGGTTCCTTTTATTTGATCAGAAATTTGTAAAATCCTTAATATTGTGAAGTATTATTACAATTTAAAATACCTGTTTTCTGCATGTAAAATGAAGTAATATCAGAAATCATCCTAGTATGCTAACTTAAATTTTACTTAATTATACTTATACTTAACTTAAATTATTATCAATGTAGAAAACGGTTGAGGAAACAGCTGCTCAAAATTTCTGAGGAATTTTTTTTTCAGGATTTTTTTATGAATAAAAATGTAAAAAGAACAGTATTTAAAATATGTATTTTTTGTAACAATTCTAAAAGTTTAATTTCATGCGTGCTTGCTAAATAAAACCATTCACTTCATTTAAAATTAAAATTATTATTATTATTTTTTTTGCCGTTTCAGGTAAGTACATAAACCAATTTGGAATTCTGGGTGAAAGTTTTTTTTTTTTTTTTCTAAATCTTTCCCTACCGTTTTTTTTTCCTTTCTTTTTTTTAGCTGCCAGCCAGCGTTTTTCTGGCATTTTTTCAAAAGTTTCATGACACCTAGGTATTTTGTTTTATGAATATCTGAACATGCACTATGTCAAAAGAAAGAAACGGACCTCTGCTTTTAAATAAATCCCCACCCAAAAAAATATTTGTATTGTAGCTTCATGCATTTCTTTTCAGCAATTTAATATGGGTAAGGTAAAAAAAAAAAAAAAAAAGGCAACATATTTGGCAAAAAGCTGAGAAAAAATGCATTTTTGTCAAAAAGACTCAATGATTAAAACAAAGATGGAGTAGTTTATCAACAACCCCAAATCTTCACAGTCCTATACCTCATCCTGGGTTGACATTTCATTCAGTAACTTTAGGCAGTTTTGATTTAAATGCTGTTTAATGTTGCCGATTATGCTATTTTACAAACGCATCTGCTTACGTATGCTATCACTTGCTTCTGTTTTTTCTTAACCTTTGTTTTCATTAGGAGATACAGTACACTTTCAAAAGATAAATCATAGCGCACCCTAGCCCCAGTGAAAACACAGAAAGACAGCAATTTTCATAGCGTTTTCTCACAAATTACAGAAATTTTCATCAAAGGCAGAGAAATAGTTGAAGGGCATTTCAGGACATTTGTAGGGTGAATGTTTTTTTCCCATCATGCATTTGTTAGAATTAAATTCTTCTAATTTCATTAAAATATAATTTCACTGTAAAGAGCCCTGTGACGTTGAAGGAAGACGAGCAAATTCTCATCTTTATGTTTATTAAGCTTTGATGAAGCAGGATGTGAATTATGGCACATTTTTCAAATCTTGCATTTTTGTACCTTCATCTGACAGTTCTCCCACACTGTTTATCATGTGGCAGGGAGTAGATGGCATTATTATGTGGAATGTGAGGGTGTGGTGTGTCTCTTGCCTGCTGTCAGTGTCCTGGTTAAGGAATTGTGTTCATTATCCAGGCATATGTCTTTAGTCTAACGCACTAACAGGGTGATACCTGTTTGCTGTCAGTCCCTCATAAACAAACATGCTCAACAGAAACAGACAGTGAATGATAGAATGCCTGTTCTTGACCACAGGCCGAAAACACTGATTGTTGTCATTGTCAGTCAAGATTTCCACAGCTCTCTTTCTAAAAAGCCATGATATTAGCTTTTGTCTATTTTCAACTTTTGTTAATATAATAATACAGAAAGAACATGAAAAGGTGAATTGAAGAATGTCAGAAGTTGGTCTCTTTTTGCCCACTTGTGCCCCAGAGCCTAATGTGTCAAAGCAGCATACCACTACACCACAGCTCCAACCTAACTGCATGATGAGTTTCATTGTTTTACTTTAAGGTTAATAAAATTGTATATTTTCAGCATATTAATACACTCAGTCTAGTGTAATGAAGTAATAGCTTTCAGCTTTCCTGTAGCTCAAACAGTAGAGCGTGGCGCTTGCAACGCCAATGTCATGGGTTCGATTCCCTGGGAAAGAGGGGTCTGAACTGATCTGAACTGATCAGAATGTCAATGTGTTCCTTGAATGCATTGTAAGTCGCTTTAGATAAAAGTGTCTGCTGAATGCATAAATGTAAAAAAATCTAATTATTAAATCAACAAAAATGAAGTTATTCTTTGGCTTTCCAATTCTAATGCAATGTAAGAAAAGAAAAAATGCTGTTGATATGCAGTGCTTATGACGGGTAACTGCCAGAGCATTACCACACTCTTAAAATCACAGGTTATAATAGGGGGTTTTCACAGCAGTGCTATAGAAAAAACATTTTCAGTTTACCAATATAGTTTCAGGTAATAGTTATGAAAATAATAATAAAAAAATCCATTATAAAGAGCTTTTTGTACATTGGAAAGGTGTTATAGGTGTTAAACAATTGGTTACGCTTTATGTTTATGGTCCACAATTTTACTAGTTAAAAGTAACTTTGCAACTACATGTCAACTAACTCTCATTAGATTAATAGTACACTGTTAATCTAATGAGAGGTAGATAAACAGCCTACTATTAATCTGTTAGGGTCAGTAGAACATGTAGATGCAAAGTTACTTATGCTGGAAAAATCTAAATCAAATGTTAGCAGATATTAAGCATACTTATGACAGACAAAAGTCAACCATTAATAAAGTGTTACCTAACACTCTTCATGGAACCATTGATTCTAATAAAGAACCTTTCATTTTTAAGAGAGTGTATGGTTTCTGGGATGTTTTTAAGGTGTTATGGGGGGTATATGCTTAGGGTTTAAAAATATGTATATATTCATATATACAAATATAATATTTTCTCCTATCCAAGGTTAATATGTAGAGTAAAAAAGCCATTTGCAGGTTAATTTCCCCAGAAAGTCTAAATATTGTTACCCTGTGGCACTATAAAAAACAAATTGCTGCATTGTTAATTAAAAGAATATTTCATTCCGATCAGCCATACACTGCAATTTAGGGGCAGGGCTAGCTATTTGTTCCACCAATGACAGACTTTCCAGTATTCAGGTTCGGGAAAAATCATAATTTTTGCAATTTCATTTGTTGGGATTGAAATTAATTTTATTATGAATTTTTGGTTTAAAATGATCTAGTTTTAAATATGCTTAAATATTTTACTTTGATTAAATGGGATTTTTGTAGTCCATGTTTGGGAAGCCACACATACTCTATGACTTCAGCTAGAAATGTATCGTAAAACATAAATCTCTTTTTGCTTCTGTCATAGGTAATACATGTAGCCAACTTCAATACAGTTTCATGTCTCTGTGTCTTCTCTGTGGAGTTGTTTGGCATAAGGGCTTTCCAGTCCTCTTCTTCCAGTCTTGGACGATAATGAAAAAGGAACCTGCACAAAGAATTGCAAAAGCAGATGAGTAAAGTCAACATGTCCTAGTGGTGCACATCTAGCGGGACATTCCAACATGAGAGGAAACAAGTTTTTTTTTTTTTTTTTTGTCATCCTGGGTATACATTTTTTTCTGCTCGACTGGACATGGGTAATATGTCATCTTGAGCAGAAGTTAAAACTTCAAATCATGTAGCAGAAGGCTGTGTAATGTATCTGTTTTGGGCTGCGTTTCCCCAAAGCATTGTGAGCCAGGATGATTGTAGAGAACATCGGTGGCTCACAATGCTTTTGGGAAACGCATGTCTGGGCGGTAGATGTCTTAGAATGCGTTTAGCATGGAGTCATGAGTTTAACATGTTTTCTCTACAGCTCCCTGATGATACAAGCTCTCCATATGCCACCTTGCATTTGTTCAAGGTGTGTGTGTGTGTGTATTGCTGGTAAATACATTTAAACATGAAACACTGCTTTAGTATGTAAATGTTCTTCTTACCTTGAGGAATGGCTCCTTCTGGATGTGTGTGTTCCTTCCTTGGTCCCCTTTGAGACCGGAAATATGTTGTGATGGGAAGAGCTGACAGGAAACAGACAGGCATGATGCTTTCATTACGACTTCATGGTCAAACACACACATGCATGCCATCTTCAATAAGAATGTACACACGGTTCTGACCCTGAAGTGCAGATGGCTCTTTAGTTCACATCCTTCATAACATGCTGAGAGTTACGTAGTGTTACTAGAAAGCCAAAACATATTTCATCCAAAATTTAAAGGTCACCATTACTTTTAACAGTGCTAAGAGCTAGCTGGATGCCTCTCTTTCAATGTGTTGGTCACCAAATTCATACTTCAAAAATGTTTCAAAGAACGACATGCTATTACTATGTTTAAAAAGATGATATTACTAGTTTACTAGAAAATATATTTTTTATTAATTTATTGATTTAATAATCAATAAATATTAATAATTGTATTATTTATATACAATATACAGTAGTATGCAATTTATAGTGATTATATACACTACTGGTCAAACATTTACCGATCAAAAGTCTCTCATACTCACCAAAGCTGCATTTATTTGATGAACATGAAATATTATTACTGATAAAAAACAATAATGATGTGAAATATTTGTATCACTATTTAAAATAACTTATTTAAACATAATGCATTCCTGTGATGACTAGACTCAATTTACAGCATCATTACTGTACATCAATTACTGTTGCATCAATCTATTCTGGTGATTTGTTTTTTTTTTTAAATCAGTTTTATCTTTTATAATTGGTGCTCAAGTATTAATAATGGTTCTTATCATCAATACCGGAAAGAAAATGCTTAATAGTTTTGTGGATCCTAGGATACAATTTTTTCCAAATTATATGATGAATAGAAAGATCCAAAGAACAACATTTATTTGAAATATTATATTTTGTAACATTATACATTACTGTCACTTTTGATCACTTTAATGCATCCAGAATAAAATAATTACTTTTTTTTTTTTTTAAACCAACAACTTTTGAATGGTGTATCATGGTTCCCACAATTAGGCTACAAATCAAATGATGTAAACTACAATTATTCTCCAAATATTTCTGGACTTTTGCTAAATAGTGTAATTAAGTTGGCTTGAGAAAGCCAACTTAGTGATATTGTATCTAAACTTATTATTATTAAGTTGGCTTGAGAAAGCCAACTTAGTGATATTGTATCTAAACTTATTATTATTATTATTATTCTTCTTACCTAAAATTCTCAATGCATCTCCTCCTAGAGCTTTAAAGCTACAACCACTAAACTCTGCTCAGACTTCAGACCTGTTCTGACTTGAGTTGCTATCCCTTTTCAGACTGATCAGACTTATGATTTTTGATAAAACTGAAGATTAAAGTCATAAAATCTCCATAGACTTTCACTAATGAAGTGAAAACTGAATTTTAGATAGAGCGTCCACTCCATCTGTTGGTAACATCACAACATTACACCTGATATATAATACATTTCAATACAGTATGTGTGAACATGTCCATTCCAATGGGCATGCATTTTATTTTTTTAAATCCTGAAAAAAAACTTGCAGGTCTACAATCGATTTTTTACTTTAATTAGTAAGTTAAATCTCTCTATTTTACATACATAATATCACAAAATTACACCCCTGTCAGTGAGAGCACTGACGTTTGAACGAATCAGAGCGCTGCAATTCAAAGCCTCAAAGCTTTTCAAAGACGCCATTACTGCTGGAGAGAGAGAGATCATAATCTCCTAAAATAGATTTATGTGAGAGAGTTTATGATCAAACGGAAATTGTTTCCGATTATCAAGTAACCGCTGCAGCGTGTTTCCTTGAAGATTTATGTACTTATATGGCCAAATTCTGACTCTCATTCGTCTTTACATGGCGACGAATTTTCGCTGTTGAGCACTATGATACTATAGGAAAGGTAAGTGAAGTTTAAACGCGCGTCCTCCTGGACTCGCGCCAAAGCATAACCGTCTAATCGCCTAAGTTTATTTATAGCGCTCATTTATGTACTTTATTGCCGAATTCTGACTCTCGCTCGTGTTTGCACGGGGAAGACGCATGTAAACGGCTTCCCTGAGCAGCGCGCGCTGACTCTCTTCAAATGCAGCGTCTAACAGTCAAAGTTATTTATAACTAATTCTTGAGTATATAGTTACATTGTGTTAATTCTTTTATCTGCTTTTAACTAAAGTCTGACTCCTGTTCTCGAGTTCAAACGCGCTTCCTGAGCAGATTCGCTGATAGATCGATGTTTTGTGAACACTTAAACAGTAAATGAAATAAGATTTTTAAAGGATGCAAAAAACATGGCAGATCGATTCAAACTGTAAACTGCTTGAGATTAAAAAAAACTGCATTACTCTGCTGCATTACATGAGCAGGAATTATTTAAAAAATACTAATATTTAAGTTATTTTGTTTCCCATGGAGGAAGGCTTTATACAAATATTACATTGCGTTGATTCCTTTATCTGCTATAATTGCCGTGTTGAACTGAAGTCTGACATGGCAGATCGAGTCAATCTGAAAACTGCTTGAGATTAGAAAAAACTGCATTACTCTCCTCATTGTACTTTAGCAGGAATTATTTTAAAAATACTAATATTTAAGTTTGTTTCCCATGAAGGAAGGATTTACATATACATCTAAAAAGTATGTATTAGAGGCTCCATATACGCGCGTCCTCCCGCATTCGCGCGTCCACGCCTAAGCGCCTACGTTTATTTATAGCGCCTAAATCTATTCACACACATACATGCATATCTATCTACATTTATATTGTAAATATAAAGGGCTCCATATACATTCAGTGTAACTGCTGTCTGTTTTGAAAGTGGTAAGACTACATAAATAATGCTTAATTACATCTTTAAAATAGAAATAAAACAAAGTATTATTCACAGTATCACAGTACCATTTATTTATATATATATATATATATATATATATATATATATATATATATATATATATATACAGCTTTAAAATAGAAATAAAACAAAGTATTATTCACAGTATCATATATATATATATATATATATATATATACACACACACACACACACACTCTATACATATTTTATATATATATATATATATATATATATATATATATATATATATATATATATATATATATATATATACACATACACATCTATTTAGTATATATAAAAGGCTACATATACATGCAGTGTAACTGCAGTCTCTTTTGAAAGTGATTAGCCTATACTAATAATGCTTAATTACAGCTTTAAAATAGAAATTAAACAAAGTATTTTTTGCATTAGTGAAAACTGACCGTTAAAAGCCAAGGATGTAATTAAACCGTAAACATTTTTTTAAACTAATTACAATTTTCCAACCATTAAATCTTGCTAGCAAAATTGATCATCAATTGATTAAAGATTAAATTATGATCAAAGAACATAACGACACCTTAGTAACTGCCTAGAAACAACGCAAGGCAATAACTAACAAGAGTATATATGCTCAAGATCTAATTCTTTCCATCTATCCATCTGTAAACTTTCAAAACTTTTTAAGCTTTTACAAATAAATTTAACTTTCAGGCTAGGCTTTCTCAAGCCAACTGAAGTTTATATCATAAACTTCCTCTATCTAGTTATTATTATTATTCTTCTTACCTAAAATTCTCAATGCATCTCCTCCTAGAGCTTTAAAGCTACAACCACTAAACTCTGCTCAGACTTCAGACCTGTTCTGACTTGAGTTGCTATCCCTTTTCAGACTGATCAGACTTATGATTTTTGATAAAACTGAAGATTAAAGTCATAAAATCTCCATAGACTTTCACTAATGAAGTAAAAACTGAATTTTAGATAGAGCGTCCACTCCATCTGTTGGTAACATCACAACATTACACCTGATATATAATACATTTCAAAACAGTATGTGTGAACATGTCCATTCAAATGGGCATGCATTTTATTTTTTTAAATCCTGAAAAAAAAACTTGCAGGTCTACAATCGATTTTTTACTTTAATTAGTAAGTTAAATCTCTCTATTTTACATTCATAATATCACAAAATTACACCCCTGTCAGTGAGAGCACTGAAGTTTGAACGAATCAGAGCGCTGCAATTCAAAGCCTCAAAGCTTTTCAAAGACGCCATTACTGCTGGAGATAGAAATCATAATCTCCTAAAATAGATTTATGTGAGAGAGTTTATGATCAAACGGAAATTGTTTCCGATTATCAAGTAACCGCTGCAGCGTGTTTCCTTGAAGATTTATGCACTTATATGGCCAAATTCTGACTCTCATTCGTCTTTACTCGGCAAAGGATTTTCGCTGTTGAGCACTATGATACTATAGGAAAGGTAAGTGAAGTTTAAACGCGCGTCCTCCTGGACTCGCGCCAAAGCATAACCGTCTAATCGCCTAAGTTTATTTATAGCGCTCATTTATGTACTTTATTGCCGAATTCTGACTCTCGCTCGTGTTTGCACGGGGAAGACACATGTAAACGGCTTCCCTGAGCAGAGCGCGCTGACTCTCTTCAAATGCAGCGTCTAACAGTCAAAGTTATTTATAACTAATTCTCGAGTATATAGTTACATTGTGTTAATTCTTTTATCTGCTTTTAACTAAAGTCTGACTCCTGTTCTCGAGTTCAAACGCGTTTCCTGAGCAGATTCGCTGATAGATCGATGTTTTGTGAACACTTAAACAATAAATGAAATAAGGTATTTAAAAGGATGCAAAAACGATGGCAGATCGCTTCAAACTGTAAACTGCTTGAGTTCAAAAAAACTGCATTACTCTGCTGCATTACATGAGCAGGAATTATTTTAAAAATACTAATATTTAAGTTATTTTGTTTCCCATGGAGGAAGGCTTTATACAAATATTACATTGCGTTGATTCATTTATCTGCTATAATTGCCGTGTTGAACTGAAGTCTGACATGGCAGATCAATTCAATCTGAAAACTGCTTGAGATTAGAAAAAACAGCATTACTCTCCTCATTGTACTTTAGCAGGAATTATTTAAGAAATACTAATATTTAAGTTATTTTATTTCACATGAAGAAAGGCTTTATACACACACACACACATACATATATATATATATATATACATATACATATATATATATATATATATATACACACACATACATATCTATCTATACACACATTTATATAGTAAATAAATGTATAAAGGGCTCCATATATATGCAGTGTAACTGCAGTCTGTTTAGAAAGTGGTAAGACTATATTAATAATGCTTAATTACATCTTTAAAATAGAAATAAAACAAAGTATTCACATTAGTGAAAACTGACCGTTAAAAGCCAAGGTTGTAATTAAACTGTAAACATTTTTATAAACTAATTGCAATTTTCAACACTTTGGGGATCAAAAAGCATTGTTATTTATTTTTTGGTATTTCGTTACAACACCGATGATCCCTCATGATGAAAAAACTCCATGTATGTTCCCTAGATGCCATTTTGTGCACTAACCAAGTATTGCAACACTTCTGTAATCAATTAATTATTTACTCATGTTTATTACCAATGTAAATGTTGTTTATTTTAGATTAATATTTAATATTCATTATTATTCTTTGATATTTCAGACCACTCACTGTTCAGCTGAATCATCAATAACCTCCAGTCTCTGCGTCAACTGACTCTTGTGTTCTTTAAAACATTAAATCTCACTAGTGACTTGTTAAATAACATTCATTCTCGTCAGTGACATGTTAACTCATGTTAAGGCCCCGTCCACACGGAGACGCGGATCACTGCATCCGCACACATTTCTTATCGGATTGGCGTTCCGTCCACACTGATCCGGCGATTTGGGAGACTGAATCCGCTCTCTTTTGATACCGGGTCCTAAAGTGGATAGATCTGAATCCGACACCCTTGCGGACTCGTGTGGACGGCCAATCCGTATATTTTTTTGTTTACCGATGATGTCATCACATCACGTGTCGGCTGCGTCACAGTAACAGCAACAGTGTTGCCAGATTGTACTGAAGATTCCAGCGCAGCTACAGCTTAAAACCCTCCAATTTAAAAAAATACCAGCCCAAAGTGCGTACTCTTATAAATAATGAAAAATATTGAGCGATTTTATGCATCAAAAACCATCCCAAATTTGATCAACCAGCCCAATGCATTTTTTCCCGATCGGACGTGACAAAAAGGTAACTAGCAATCTGGCAACACTGAACAGCAACAACAATGCGCATGCTCAAGGTCGTCTTCTCTGTGTATAGTGTATTATCTGTGGCAGAATTACAGCGCCCCATACTGGTCTGGCATATAAACTACACCGGATTCAGTCGGTTTCAGTGGTATCGTGTGGACGCTGATATTTTTTTTTGAACGAGGAAAAAAAAGATCGGATAGGGAACGCGCCGGCATCGTGTGGACGTGGCCTAAATCTCACAAGCGACCTACGAATTAACAAAATCTTGCTAGCAACATGCTAGATCACGCAAATTCTCACTAGTGACATGCTAGATCATGCTAAATCTTGATAGCAACTTGTTAATTAACAATAAATCTTGCTACCAATATGCTAATTCAGCTAATTCTTGCCAGCAACATGCTTATTTATGTTAAATGTTGCTAATGACTTCGGAATTCATACTAAATCTTGCTATCAACAAGATAATTAACATTAAATCTTGCTAGCAAAATTGATCATTAATTGATTAAAGATTAAATTATGATCAAAGAACATAACGACACCTTAGTAACTGCCTAGAAACAACGCAAAGCAATAACTAACAAGTGTATATATGCTCAAGATCTAATTCTTTCCATCTATCTATCTGTAAACTTAAACAACTTGTTAAGCTTTTACAAATAAATTTAACTTTCACAATAGGCTGTCTCAAGCCAACTGAAGTTTATATCATAAACTTCCTCTATCTAGTTCTTTTTAAAGCTGTATATGACCAGTGGTTCTATGGCAGCTTGCGAGAATTGTCTTTTGAAATTCTAAACAAAAATTTATATATATATAATGAATAATGTTCTGTGATTCCTTTTATGGTTTGTTTTATTAAAGCAGAGGATGCTTTCCCTTAAAACAAACTTGAAGAATAGTTATTTTATTTTTTATAAGAACTAGGCTATTCTTAAGTAATGTTTTTAAGAATACTTTATGTAGTAAGTATACTCATATCTATGTACTAGTAAACTTGTAAGTGTTGTATGTAAATGTGTGAAAAAGGTTTTTAATAGGCTACTGAATCAAGATAGTAAGCACAACTACAAACCAAGTATACTTAGAATGCTTCATTATACTTTTAAGCATATCTCGATAATATATATAGATAATACCAAAAATACTTAGACCTTTCTGTTAATGTCAGGTATATTTAAGTGCAATTTTAAGTATACTTCTAAGAAGCATTTAAAATGTAGACTGAATTTTGAGTATGCTAATAACACATTTGAAAATCTTCTTTTTCATAAGTGTTTAAAAAGATCTCTTCCAGAGAAACAAGTCTATATATGTATTAGTGTCTGTGATGAACAAAACAATTTGCTTAACGGAAAGATCTTTCAATTAAGATTCTCTCTTGTTTTACACTCTTCCTGTGGATTTTGGGTTTGCCATCTTTTGGCACCACACTATTAAATCTTCAGTACCCTTGAGTGGAAGCCGTGTTAGATACAGACTAGCCTGTGGTATTGTTTGTCATTTCAACATCCATAACGCCGAAAAACCCCTCATTATTTACCACCTGCAGTATGCTGCTCACATAATCTCTGGCTAATGACACTCTTATCTCGTCCATGTGTCAAGTTTGTGTAGTCTGCATGTCATGTTGATGGTACCCTCACTGTTTGTGTCATTATGTATACAGTTCAAGCTGGGCATGTCCTTTTGGCCTGCCCCGCTCTAAAATGTTCCACATCACATGCAGAAGTGACTCCTACTACTGCTGGCGTGAGTTTGTGTTTGTATACTCTTCCATTATCGTTCCTGTCCTACACTAATGAAAATTACTGTTCCCAGGCCAGTACTGCTGATCTTGCGCCTTTAGACCCAAAACATTATCAATCACAAAGCCCTGTTTTTACGGGCCAGGACTTTTCCAGCCATCTTTTCTTTTCATTCAAATCAAAGCTTGCCTTAATGACTGTTGTGGGTGTTTTTGCCAAGGCTGAGCATTTTATTGTTTTGTATATTGTGAGTGAGTAACTGTGAGAATATTACAACAGGAAGGAGCCAGGTGCTCTCGCAAAGCTCATTGCAGTTATATTGTTGTTGTTTTTTGTGATTCTGAAGGATATTCATAGTCTTGGTTTCTTGGCTCGTGGGTGCAGATATGACTCTGGCTCCAAGATATAGAGCTCTAACAGTGGGCAAGACAACTTGGAAGTAAAGGTAGGGGGTTGCCAAGGTAGGCAAAGGCGAGGTGGACTAAACCACATCAAGAATCTATGCGTTTCCAAAATATAACTAAAATTTATCAAGCCATGGAGAAGGTTTTCCTGGCCACCAGGTCACAGCAGTGTGAAAGTCTGGAGGGATAGCATGCTAAGACACATGGAAGATGTTATTAGAAATAAGGGTAATTCCATCAAATACTGATTTCTGAAGTCAAATCATTAGTATTGTGTTGTTTGAAAATGAATTTAAACTTGTTTTTGTTGCATTTCTTAAGGTCTGAAAACACTTCTGCAAATACTGTAAATTGCAATATTTGGATTTGAAATTTGTCATTTTATCAGTAGTTAATTAGTAAGTAGTTAATAAAAACAGTAGTTAATAAAACAAGAATCAACATTTTACTCAAACATGATAATTTTGCAGTGGTCTTAGTTTTTTTCAGCAATCCATTTTATTATTTGATGTAATTTCATTCTTCACCAGTCATATTATATAACATATGGATGGAATAATTTTCAAATTATAATTTTTTTTGTTATTAAATTAAACCTACGTATATCATTTTCTTAGCTTTTTTCCTTTTCCTTTTTTAAAATGTAATTAGGGCCAAGTCAATGACATAAATGAACCTCTTACAAGAATAGTTTTAAAGTTTTATTTAATATTCAAATAAGATATGACCTCATGATTTAGCAATAGACTGCTGAAGGCAATAAAGTAGTTCTTCAGATTGATACTCCTTAAAATGATTAGAGGAGTTAAAGCCATATCATTAAGGAATGTGAATCATTAAGCAAAATCTAAATTAAGAGACTAAAATAAGTTCTCACGATTCACATCCCACACCTGTTCAGTGACTTAGCCCACTCTGTTGAGCAAAATTATAAACATGACACATGAAGACCAATCAAAAGATATACATGTATACAAATCTTGTTATAAATAAATCACCTGTTGGACAGTTGTCATGGTACATGCATGTAAACTGCACAAAGATGGAGCATAAAGATAATAATCTTTTAATGACAAAACTTTTTTATTACTTAATTTTAAAATTGTATTAATTTTATTATAAAATTTTTAATTTTATTAAAAATTACTCTCGATTAGGCAAACATCACTAATTCACACATTCAACTCAGATGTAACATCTGAATGAACATGGACAAACTGAATCAGTACTCTGACAGTACATCCCCTGAAGGCCTGGAGATCACAGACTAGCAGATAAGGAAGCTTCCAGGATGGCATCGGCAGCTCAGGGGACCATGGCGGATCTGCCACTGCAGCAGAGCCGAGGGAACGGAAAATCAAGACAGCCTCCTTGGCTGTGATGAGGGTATAGCAGGTAATGTTCTCCATTTCAACAATGAAATCAGAACTGTTAAACCAGAGGATGAATAAAGTCACTTAAGGGCATATAACAGTCACCAGGAGATTGGTCATCCAGTCGCATCCGCAAAGCATGAATTGAGCATTGCATCGCTCAAGCTCTCCAGATGGGAAAGCTCCAAGAATTCCTCCACAAAATGCTCCAGTGGACATCCGTTCTGGCAGAGGGAGAGAAGGAGATGATCCTCTGCCAGTTTTCTCCTCTATGCCAGATCCATCTTCAATCTTATTGGGTTCATTCTTTTGTCGCAGTGCTTGTATGTAAACAGCACAAAGACGATGGAATATGAAAATACAGTAATACCTCGGTTTACAAGTTTAATTCGTTCCAAGAGTGAGCTCATAACCCAAAATGCTCGTACACCAAAACAATTTCCCCCATAAGAACGCAATAAAAATCAATTGATCCGTTCCACACGACCATCAATGCCCCTTTTAAATATTTTTTTTACCTTATTAATTACAGTTATAACCATTAAGATCTCATATAAATACTAATTAACAATTGACAATTAAACTCTAAAAATACTTGACAATTTACTGTAACGCACTTCAGCTTTGAGCAGCGTCGCTGCTGGCGTGAAGGAGACGAGAGACAGAGGAGGGAGAGGGAAAACACAAAACCCGGATTCAAGTGCAAATGAGTAGATTTATTATAATAGTACAGAAAACGAACGAAGTGATAATCCAGAGTGAAGGTCGTGGAACATGGAACGGGAGACGAGCGTGAGCACTGCGCAGACATAACACAGGAGTGGAGAGAAGTGAACTACATAGGCAGATGAGATGAGAATCAGGTGTGTCAGTGATCAGTGACCACGCCCCAACTCACACACACATACACACACAGGCAGAACTAGGAGACGACGAATTCATGAACCACGTATATATTTCACAACGTGAACAATAGCGATCACAATTGATGTGAACAACACGAGGTAAAACTGCTGTAAATCAATTCTAAAAGTATGCACTGTGGTGAATGATGCAACCAAACCGAGCGACGCTGAGAGAATAAATGAGTTAAGGGTTGATAAAGGGGTTGGAACTGTTTTATGACTGTTTTATGAGAGGCTGTCAGTAGGATATTTCCAGTAAAAATGCGCGCGCCGATGCTGACTTTTCCACACAAAAATGCGTGTGGGTCATGGAAAAATTGTCTCGCACACCGATACAATGCTCGTACACCGATTTGCTCGTAAACCGAGGTATTACTGTAATAGTCTTTTAGGCAATTAAGGCGGTATCAGCAATACACAAACTTATCATAACCATAGCCCTACGTAGACAAGAACAGAACAAAAGAAGAGGGAGAACACAGATTATAAATACACAGAGACTATTAATGACTCAACAGGTGAGTTCTAGAACAACAACAGAGCTCATGGGAAACTTAATTAACTTAGACAGAGGGTGAACACGGACAAACTGAATCAGTACTCTGACGACAATAGATCCTAACTAAACCTAAAATTATACATGGACTTGGAAGAAAACTAAATTCTACAAAAAGTTATTTTTACAGAAAGAGTTTCATCTCCGGACAAAAAAAAAAAAAACTCAGAGACTTTAATTGTGTGTGTGTGTGTGTGTGTGTGTGTGTGTGTGTGTGTGTGTGTGTGTGTGTAATTACTGCTGGCTTTTAGACTACATGAAATGTTCCAGAGCTTTAGCTTTTAGTGTCAATTTAAGAACTCCTAACCGTTAGTCAGGCTCTCTTTTCATTGGCTTAAACAATATAGCATTGTAACGAGCTTTAAATCAATCTCTATAATGATAGAAATCCTTAAAACCTGTTATTTTTTTATCAGAGAATAATGACTGTGTTCCTACATGTTTTTACTCACTCACACATGCACACTGCATTATGTACTGGGAGCACAGCAGTTTAAGCAGCGCACAGTGGTGTTAAATTCCTGTAGGTAAAGAAAGAAAATGAGATTTTATTCCCCCAGTAAATTGTGTCTGGAGTCAATCCAGATGCAATATTTTTAAGATTCATATTTACTCATAACCAGTGGAAGTGAACAGAGACGTGTGTGTGGTCCTGGTAAACACTATATTGTGGAGACAAAATGTCTCCACAAAGATGGCAATATCCTTATTAGGACATTTTTGGTTTCCATGAGGAAAATGGCTTGTTAATCATACAAAGTAATGCTTTTTGAAAATGTAAAAAATGCTGAAAGTTTTCTGTGAGGGGTGAGTTTAGGGGCAGGGTTAGTGTAGGTGGACAGAATACACAATTTGTACAATATAAAAACCATTATGTCTATGGAAAGTCCCCATAAAACACAATGTGTGTATGTAGGAGTTACGAACAGAGATTCCAAAAAAGAAATTTTGAAGGACCGTTGGGTCATCGCACCAGGGAGCAAATCTATTTTTTACTTCTCAAAAGCATCAGGAGAGCGAGAACACACAAACACACACACACACACACACACACAGACACACACACACACACACACACACACACACACACACACACACACACATACTCAGTGTGAGTTCAGTTTCTTACTGGATAATGTTCTGTAAGATGTTTTCTTTTTGTTTTCCTGCTTTGTTTCAGTCTGTTCTACAGTGTGATCACTGTATTTGGTTGTAATGTTGTGTGTTGGGTCAGTAACTGTGTTTGCAAGCAAGATTCTCTAATGAAGTAACCTTTTTTACCGTATTTTACTCCTTCCTGCTATACTGCTGTCTTTTTTTATAATGAAAAGGGCCATACATTTTCCCTTAAAAAAGGCCACGATATACTCACGGCAACATTTTTGTTCACTTAGGGGTAAAAGGAGTTTGAAATGCTTTTGCTACTATATATTCTGTTACTGAACGTTCTGATTTCACAATGCTGAGAGTGTTTAGATTAATATTTTAGTAAGTGCTGCACGCTTTCCTTTCAATAACAAAATAAACACATCAAAATGCTAGCACTGAGAAAACAGCAGTTAATAAGTATCTGATCATAGAGACTTGTATTTGTTAGCACAAGCTCTGCAATTCGGCACTCTAGTCAAGTAACGTCACATTTATTTATATAACACTTCATGCAATATATTGTTTTAAAGCAAGCAAGTTTAGAGCATTAAGCATTAATAAAAACTGCCAGCATCACTTCAGAATTACAGCAAAGCAGGTCTCCTGTGTTTTCATGTTTCTATTGGTGTCTAACCTCAAATTACTGAACAGAAGAAATAAACTGGAGAAGATTTCCATGATAGAAAATGGAGCTTAATCTCCCGAAAACTTCCAAAACAAACTCCAAACGAACTTGGCTTTGGCCTGATTTTGTTTAAAATGAAGTCACACCAGATTTCACTTGAAGTAAATTGTGACCTAAAGTACTTAAGTAGTTAGTAATGCTTACAAAGGCAAATTTGACCATTTGCGACCTTAAAGTGGAAATGAAGCAGTCAGTCAAGTCTGCATTAATTAGAAAACTAATTCTAAACAGCAAACACTATTCATGTAATAATTTTAAAGGAAAAAAGGATGTGTAATAGCTTTTGGAGCAAGGGCACAACCATCTTGCAATACCACAGCATGTGACATCACAAGGTTTGTTGTGTTGCCTGAGGTAAATTGATATATTAAAGGAATGACAGGGAAAAACAGAGACAATATATTAGTTGTTCCTGTATTTATTAGAATTGGATTTTTTGAACACAGGTGATGTGCATACGGATATATGGAATGATAATAGTAATTCTGATGTTATATGGGCATTTGCTATTTTTTAGCATGGTTATTTTGTTACTGATGTTTCAATGTACTGGATAAAGTAAAGAAATGTGTTTGGCTTTCACCATAATTTGGATAAATATCCAGCATCAATCTTTCAAAGTCAAAGTTTTGACTGTGGTACTCCAACATTGTTTTCATTACACGAGTTCATACAATATCGTTGATGTGGCATCTTATGGATATGTGAGACCTTTCAGACATATTTGCAATACACTACATCAGTATAACTGATGATGCTGATATGATGCTGTCTGTCCGGGCTTCCAGTTGAAAGGGTACGCTGGCGCGTTTGGCTGCCGCTCCTCTCTCCGGTTATTTTAATTTATTTTAATTTTTAATTAATTTTTCATTTTTAGTAGTTTATTTCATGAGCTAGTGTCTTTTTCACTCGTGCGTGATGTGGATTTATCCTTCTCATTTTGGATTACTGCTCTTATCTTTGAGCGCTGTTTATTGGAATATACTCCACTGTTGCCTGGCCCAGGACGCACACTGTTTACACTGCTGTGAGGCTGCTGTTGGTGTGGACCCTTCCCAAATGTCCTTCAGGTACACTGCTCACCAGCTGTTGAACATGAACAGACACCTGGATATGGTCCCTAGCATAGAGCGCGCCCGATCGTGACGTAGTTTTACGACAGCCGCCATTTTGGGGGACCACTTCTAATCAATGTCATGGGGGAAGCGACGTTAAAGCCAGTGTTATCGCAGAAAAAAAACGTTTTATGTAAATCTAGGGAGAAAATTGAGCGTAAGAGTCAAACTAAATATAGAGATGGACTTGAGAATTTTGAAAGAGACAGGTACGAGGCAAAAATAGCGTTAATAAAGGGACAGGATCCGTATGAAATTGTAACTAGGTCTACGGACGTCAGTCTTCTACCGAACACAACATACATTAATGTTCTCAACTATCTGGTTTTCACCCCAAATCCTTATACAGCCGAAGATCTTCAGTGTTACAAAGGACTTGACGCTTACAATCAGCTAGTGTGTGTGTCTGGGTGCGAGAAGTGTGTCCTGTGTCATCAATGACAGATGTGTAACAACTGCCAAGGTAGATTAAATGGTTTTCATTAGCAATAAAGTTTATAAAAAAAATAGAGGCATTCCTACTTTCTAATCCAACAGTTTGGACCAAAAATATTTTCATTTAACATCTTTATAAACTTTTGTTACCTGAACAGATCTTGCAAAATGCTGTTTATTGATGTCCTACACCTGTATGAAAAGCTAAGATTAAAGTATGATTTTTTTCTACAGAAAATACACTCAAAAACCCCAAACAGAGGTTAGGTATTGTTACATATATTATCGGCAAACTGTTGGATACCGCCTTTTTGCAGGCACATAATATACATGGATATAATGCTTGATAACTGCAGCGCTTCATGTGTGTGTCGTGGGATGGTTTTTATTCACTGTAGATCCGGAAAAGCACATCCATGTGATCTAATCATGATCTACATTGTTCACCTTTAATTTTATTAGGTTTTTGATGGGCAAGAAGCAAATAGTGTATGTCCAGATCTGGATGATAGCATTGAATATTTCTGACGGACTACTAAGCCAATCACTCTCTCAACATGTGTTCGACTGTTTGCATTTCTCACGTCTGGCCTTTGACAGCTGTTGTGTACGATCACTTTGGTGTGTTATTACCTTAGGCAGCCTAAAATATGACTGTTTCACAACAACATTAACATTCTATAAGTACTTTCTTCAGTCATGTTGGAATACTGCGACCTAAGCGTTATTTACATCGCTCTTCAAGGCGTAGTTTTTTATGCTCAACATCTGAACATGTCGCTAATCCGAGGTTTCTGCGCAAACCCCATAGACTGCAGTTAAGACCTACAGGGGTAAATTTTAACAATTTGTCTGCACTTAAGTATGCAGAGGTTGCATCGGACTCATCTGCTTCACCGCGTCTGCTGAAATCAGCGCTGTTTAACGTGCGCTCTGTCAACAACAAAGCAGTTATTTTATCGGACATCATTTTAGAAAAAAATCTGGACCTTATCTGTTTAACTGAAACATGGCATAAAGAATCTGACGGTCTTCTTTTTAATGAACTGACTCCTGCTGGCTATGGTTTACTTGATCTCCCTCGTCCTTCTGGTAGAGGTGGGGGAATCATTGTGTTACACAGTCAACAGATAAACATGTGCCCCGTGTCTGTCCCCAAAACTGACTCTTTTGAATGCCTTGCTTTGAGTATTTCTGCGCCGCTCTCTACTGTAGTGGCTACAGTCTACAGGCCTCCTAAGACACATAAAGACTTCTTATCTGAATTTTCAGATATGTTATCTTTTTTATGTCTCAGGTTTGAAAGAATTCTTCTCTTGGGTGATTTCAACATCCATGTGGATACAAAAGACTCTACAACAACAAAAGACTTTATGTCCATACTGGAGTGCTTTGAACTTGACCAGCTTGTGGACTGTCCTACACATGTCAAAGGCCACACTTTAGACCTAGTAATCTCCAATGGTTCATTTGTGACTCAGTTGTTAACCTCTGACTTAGGTCTGTCTGATCACCAGGCTGTCTTTTTTAACATGGAGTTACCTGTAATGATCTCTACTGCTTCTCGCGTTATTAATTATCGCAAATGGAGATCTATTGAGCCTACTGATTTTTCACATTTTATTGAATCTTTTTTAAGTTGTGATGCTCTGTCTGATGATCTTGATGATAACGTTTCTGTGCTGAACTCTGTTCTCTTGTCTGGTCTGGACACACTGGCTCCTTTGAAATCCCGATCTGTTTCTTTTGCACGCTCCGCTCCTTGGTACAATGCTGATTTGCGTGCTAGGAAGACTGTGTGTCGGAAAATGGAGCGTATATGGCGTACTTCACGCTTAACTGTTCATCACCAGGCCTGGAAAGACTGTTTACATGAATATATGACTGAAATGTTGTCAGCTAGATATTTTTATTTCTCTCAGTTAATTGCCAGTAGTCAGGGAAACCCTAAACAACTTTTTCGGTCAATCAACAAGCTGCTTAAAAATCAAAGCCTCTCAAATGCTCCTGCTTCAACTCACTGTTGTAATATGTTTTTGGAGTTTTTTAGCACCAAAATAGACAATATACGTAACCATGTTGCTTCCACCAATCCTTCTGCTGCTTCATCGTTAACAATATCTGCGTTTTCTGGCATTTTTCTTTCCAATTTTTCTATTCATGACTCCCAGTCTCTGTCTAATTTGGTTTTAAAACTGAAAGCCTCAACTTCTAGAGTTGATCCAATACCATCGTGTCTTTTTAAATCCTGTTTTGATTCCCTTTCTCCTGTTGTTTTGAGAATTATCAATAACTCTTTGTGCACTGGTGTTGTGCCAGTAGCACTTAAAACTGCTGCTGTCATCCCTTTACCAAAGAAGAAAAACGTGGATTTTAATAATCTTAATGATTTTCGTCCCATCTCTAATCTTCCATTCCTCACCAAAATTTTAGAACAAACAGTGGCTTCCCAACTACTTTCTCACCTTCACTCTAACAATCTTTTTGAGCCACTTCAGTCTGGTTTCCGTAAGCTTCACAGCACTGAAACAGCGTTAGTTAAGGTCACTAATGACTTGTTAATGGCTTCTGACTCTGGCAGTCTATCTATACTGATCCTTCTTGATCTTAGTGCCGCCTTTGACACTATAGATCACTCCATTTTAATAACCCGTTTAGAGACTGTCTTTGGAGTTTCTGATTCTGCATTGAAGTGGTTTAAATCTTACCTCTCTGATCGCAGGCAGTTTGTTGTGATGGGTGATTGTAAGTCTGAGGTCAGTGGGGTTCACTCTGGTGTCCCACAGGGATCGATTCTGGGACCTTTACTTTTTAATATTTATATTTTTCCACTTGGCCAACTTTTAAGAACCCTTGGTGTTAACTTTCACTTTTATGCTGACGATACTCAGATCTACATACATTCAAAACCCGATGTTGATATGCCTGTGTCTCTTCTTTTGCAATGTTTTACCGAGATTAAATCATGGATGTCTGAGAATTTTCTCTGTCTTAACAGTGACAAAACTGAAGTAATGCTTATTGGCTCACCTCATCAGCTGCGTAAAGCAGGGTCCTTAACTTCAAGTGTGGATGGCTCTGCTTTACAATTTCAAACTAAACTAAAAAATCTGGGGGTGATATTTGATGCCAACTTAACGTTTGACCTTCATGTCCGTAACACAGTAAAAACATCATTTTTCCATCTCAGAAACATTGCTAAATTACGCCCCATGTTGACTTTCTCTGTGGCCGAAAAGTTAATCAACACTTTTGTGTTTTCACGCATTGACTACTGTAATGCATTGCTGGCTGGAGTTTCTAAAGCTACCCTGAGTAAACTGCAGTTGGTCCAAAATTCAGCTGCTAGAATTCTAACAGGAACCAGTGCAAGGCAGCACATCACACCGATCCTTGAACAATTGCACTGGCTGCCTGTTAGTTTTCGTATTGATTTTAAAATTCTCATGCTTGCATATAAGGCCTTGAATAATCTGCCCCTCAATATTTAAGTGAACTTTTAACACTCTACACTCCTTCACGCGCACTACGCTCCTCTGAGGCTGGTCTCTTAACTGTTCAAACAACACGGTTAAAAACTATGGGGGATCGGGCTTTTTCCTCTTTGGCTCCTAAATTGTGGAATTCCCTGCCCTCTGAGATAAGACATGCAGAATCTCTTAATGTTTTTAAATCATTACTTAACACATACTATTTTAGGATAGCTTTTATGTGATTCATTTTATTATTCTTGATTGTTTTTACTTTGGCTTTTTAATTGATTTTATTGTTTTGTGTATCTTTTAATTTTTATGTAAAGTGCTTTGAGATTCTCATTAAAATGCGCTATATAAAATAAAGTTTATTAATATTATATTATTATTATAACTGAACGTTTTTCTTTATAAATGTGGAAATCAGTTTACTACACAATGCAAACTTGCTTCATTTCCACTTTAAATATTAACATTTTGCATTAAACTCATGGCACAGTTTCAGCTACAAACATCCCAAATAGTAGGATGAGAGGTGTCCTATTATTTTTCTGTCTTTCAATGTAAAAAAATGGGTAAAAATAAATCCTTTTGACCTGCTTTGGAATAGATAACTGGGCCATATGTGATCTTTTGACTTTAACCAGCAAATAACCACCCAGATGACACTAGAAACCACCTATATGTGTCCTTCATTAAGAATCCCAGAACACACAGCAACAAGCTCAGTAAAAAAAATTCCATCCATGATGGTGGAGAAAATGGGAGATAAATTCAATACCAAAAAATAGAACGTTTCTGTGTTCTTTGCACATTTATGCTTTTTAAAATAATCTACCCTTAGGTTAGCAACATGCTAGCGCAAAGCTCTATTGGAATCAAATGTGTTTTGAGTCTCCTGTGCGTTCCAGGAATCTAATTTGTATGATTCAGCCTATGAAAAATCACTTGTAAGGTTCCATTACAGTAAGAACAAAACATATGTAGGTAGTACCCAACAGGACAGCTCACTACGTTTTAAAACGGAGCTAAAATGTCACGTTCAGAAAGAGAGATCTAAACAGGAAAAAGCAGGAAAAGCTGTCAAATGTAGGTTTATAAGGGATTAGGCTATGGCTCACACCAGACTCCAAAGTTTAGAATGCATTAGTCCTGTTTACACAGGCTTTGGCAAGATTATACTCACACCCACAGAGAAAGAGAGAGAGAGAGCGTGCGCATACTTAAATAACAGGAATTTTGCAGATCCCAGTCACAGATGGTAGGGCCTACACAGGGGGGTTGACCTCAGTGATGGAGGGATATAAAGAGACGAGAGGGTGAAGTAAATAATAGAGGCGGGTGGGTGTATGGCGGGGGGGGGGGGGGTTGATAGAGGAGACAGATATAGTGTTCTAAGACAAATATATACAAAAAAAAACAGGGACAGAGAGATTTTTTTTCACAGAGTAATCATGAATTGGATTTCTTGCACAAACTCCTAATCTTCTTCTGTCTTTCCTGTGTAATTTAATTTAGAGGACAAATACATTGACACAGATCTTAACACAAAGCAGCTGTATCAGTGTGTTTGAGGAAGTTTTGGTAGGCTATTATACCGTCCAACCAAATTAGTTTGGGGCATTCACAGGGTGAACAATAGTTCAGCAATGAACATCTCCTCACGGTCAGTGCATTTGCATCCTGTTTTCTCCTCACGTATAGGCACCGCTAGCTAGAATTCAGTGAGAAATAGTTCAGACCTTTATGACAAAAGAAGGGCTTGGACTGGGAAAAATTATTGCTATCATAATTCATGAAGCATAATTCCCTTATGACTGTACTTTTTTTAGAATATGTCTCAATTTATATAATTTTCCATAATGAAACATTTTGTAAAGACAGTTTATTTAATATGTATATTCAGTTGACAGCATATCTCTAAGTATATTTAAAAAAAGTTATGAAAGAAATATTTTTACAGTAAAAGAAACATTCCCTTAAAAAAAGACAGTTTGCCATATTTCTACAGCACATTAACATTACTAAATCATATTAAATATTTTAAGAATCAACATGTCATTTTATGACAACTCCCCAGATTTGTTTTATTTATTATATATTTATTTTATGTTCCTTTTTAATGTTGGCATCTATAACCGTTAATTTGTCAGGCACCTTCATTGCAGTGTTTGCCTCTGGTTAAAATTATTATAACTGACAGTTGTGTTCTTGGCTGTTTGAGCTTGTTATCTGTTGACACAGAGTTGACTCGCTGCCATGTTTTCTGTGACAAGCTCTGTGTTTTAACATAAGCAAGCGTCTACAGTCTGATTCATTACAAAACACAGTTTGTGTCATGGTGATTGCTGGACTATATGTTATAGAAACCAGTCACAAACACTGCTCAAGGAAATTAAGAGAACCATCATCTTAATATAAAAAGTCAATTAAACTTGAGGGATATCAATCTGTCCAGTAAGGAAGCATAAGTGATTGCAAATCAGTTTCACCTGCTTTGGAGCAAATGAAAGTGCAATATAAATGTAACAGCAAGACAACCCCCAAAAACTGAATGATTTTGCAGGTGGTGGCCATACACAATTGTTCTCTCCTTATTCTTAAAGACTGTTTTGTCTTTATTTTTATTAGAGTCCTTGTCACTGTCTTTAGCATGAGGCAGTACCTGCAACCCAATCAGGTTGCACATGAGGTCCTGCTCCTCCAGGATGGCACATCCATAAGTGCTGTCATAAGAAGGTTTGGTGTGTCTCCCAGCACAGTTTCAAGAGCATGTACCAGATGCCAGGAGACAGGGCATTACATGAAGAGAGCTGGACAGGGAAGTAGAAGAGCAACACACCAGCAGCAGGAAGTCCTCTTGTAGAACCTGAGCTCACAGCTCACCACGATGCAGATCAATTGGCATTTTCCAGAGAACAACAAAATTAACTGAAACGAGTATCTGGTACACATAAAGCACTTTTGCCGAGTACGAGTATTAAACGAGTAATACGAGTCAAGAACTGTTCTCGGATTTAATAAAAATCCTCATTGGGTAACTGACTGTGATAGGCTAGTCACAGCACCCCTCCCCTACACATGCAGATTTGCTGTGTCCCGCTCTGCTCACTCACACACAGAACACTGAGAAGACAACAGCTCTCTTTCTCTCCCAGTCACTCAGATTCGTGGGTCTTTTCTGTAAACGTTTAGGGTTTCTTCAGCTTCTGTTTGTTTATAGTACTTACTTATTAACCAGTAGAGTTGTGGTAAACGTGAGGTTTATTCAGACGGGGTGCTTGGTAGAATGCGACTAGCGTTGCGTCTCTGCCTGTCTGAGATTTTTTTTTCTTTTTTTAACCGTCTGCTGGCTTTTACCAGTTTTTTGACTTCACGCAAAAAATAATGATTCAAAATTATGATAACTGCAAGTGTTGTATTCATTGTTGCAAAACTTGTTCTGTAAAAAGTTATTTTGTTATCGTGATCAAAACCATTGATCTAAAGCTCAATGCTGATGCTGTCATGTAAATAGTTTTCTAATCACCAATAAATATAACGATTTCTGATCAACCCATATCAATTGCATGATTAAAAATAACATACCGGTTAAAGCCCCGCCTGTTTCAAGTCAACCCGCCCACTTCTTGGTTAAATCCCGCCCACTTCCGGGTTAGGCCCTGTCCAGTCCGAGTACAGATATAGATAAAGATAATGCTGTGCTCGCTCAACCCTAGACATTATGTATCAGAGCATCTAGAGCCGCCAAGTAGCACCACAGGGAGTCCAGGGGCTCAATGATACCCTGATTCAGGTCTGGGAGGAGATCCCCCCCCCCCCAGTACACCATCCACTATCTCATTAGGAGAATGCCCAAACGTTGTTGTGAGTGCATAGAGGCACATGGGGGCCATATACACTACTTTTAAGTTCCTGTGATGATATTCATGCAAGTTGGATCAGCTAGTAGCTATAGTTTCTTTTACATTGATTTTTAATATGATTTTTGATATGATTTTGAATCCTTGAACTGTTTGAAGGTTCATTGGCAAACACAGGGCGCTTATAAGGCCTCATGCTAATCCCCAGTTTTGGGACCTTTAGTTTTAAGAGTGCTTTGTAACTTCAAATTCATTATGTTTCTACAAATACATATGTAAAATACAATCACATTTTTCAGTGCACAGGCATACACACTGAGTGTGGTAGTTAAACTGTGCTGCTTAGAGCGACTGAATCTTCTTAAAGTGACTCTAATCTGCTGTTCTGAAGGGCCATCTCTGAAAGCACTGGATCATCCTGCCAGCTGTTGTCCAATCAGAGCACAGAGACCAAGCCAATCACAGAGCTTTAATCTTGTTTACTGGTTATCATATTGAAATATTGCTGCTACAGTTCAATATCTATTGTTATTGTTCTTCTTATTAACTATTTGTATATTTCTTAAGTTTTGGGGTCAATAAAAAATGCATTTCTCTTTATTTGAGGTGAAATGTAGATCTTTTACCTAATTAATTTTATAAATTAATTAAGCAGCATATTTTAAATATCACCACTATTTTATTTATTGACTAAACTCTTTTTTTTTGCCTTCACTTAACACTTATTCCATCAGGCCACCTTGTCTATGCATCTCCACGTATACCTGTGGAATAAACAGGAAATAGGGAGCATATAAATGCACCGACTTGGCATTGAAAAGGTCGCAGCGGTGACGGGAGTTGATATAGATCCAATAGCAGGGGCGAGAGGACTGAGCTAGCATTAAGCTTGCCGATTACTGATACATTACATAGACAGAATAACTGTAGAAAAACACTGAGATTACAAGACAAAAGCCCTTATTTTCTCTTCCTCTTTCACAATAATAACACACAGGTCAAAGTAAAAGATTACCCATAGTGCTGTAGGATTGCAAGCCCAGATGAAGTTGATGGTCTTGGCACTAGCAATTAACAGCAACCTTCTACTTTTATTTTCTCCCATGAAGGTGCTGTTCTGAATCTGCTCTCTTTTTGATTGGGTGCAAAGTGTGTTGCAGGGGTTCTTCTTGGTTGTTATCTGAAACTCATGAAAGTCATTATAGGTGCTTCATGAGACATCTCTAGGCACTGAATGAATCTTCATACTTTTGTATTGATTTTTGGGGAAAATAAGATTTTAAACTGAGGGCCTGTTTAAACCCGGCCACGTAATTTTCTTTGATCGTATCACCCGATCATGAAAAGATCAGGCAAATGCAAATGCCCTCTGAAATGCTTTCAAGAGGGATGACCACTTCAGGAGGTTGTCTGAGACAACTGGACAAGTTTAAATGCATATGGTTGTTAAACCTGCAAGAGTGTTATATAGGCTATTGATGTTATAGCCAGTGAAGACAGTGCTAGTGCAACACGCAAGCTGCAGCAAATGAAACTGAAAACTATTCGCAGATGCGCAACACACAATCTTCACTAAAAGTAGTGAGACTAAATTGAGTAAATTAAGTGCTGATGCACTTTTGTATGAATTTACGTATTTACATATGGCGACACATTTAAATGTAAAAATGGAACTGTTTTAGCAAATCAGATAGCTATCCGATCAGTAAAAATGCATGAAGTGACCAGGTGGAATCAAGCCCTGAGATTACATTTACGCATTTGGCAGACGCTTTTATCCAAAGTGACTTACATTGCATTCAACATACACATTGATATTCTAACCAGTTCTTGCTTTCCCTGGGAATTGAACCCATGACCTTAGCATTATAAACACCAATGCTCTACTGGTTGAGCTACAGGAAAGTTGAATGTTTTGTTGTATGAATCTGAATCTGAACATGCAATGTACCAAAGGAACTTGCTTTAAAATAAAAAAGAAATCAAGCTTTATGCATTCTTTTTTTTTTACCAACACTTGAATATGAGTACGCTTCATAAAAAAAGCAAACATTTTGAGCAAAAAGCTTGAACCACATTTTTGTCAAAGACTTCATCCAGATCATATTCAGAATGATGATCAGAATACAAATTCATAAACACCCCTAATGCTTGCACATTCCTATTGCTCATCCGGATCGTCATTTCATTCAGTAACATTAGGCAGTTTTGATTTGTATGCTGTTTAATGTTGGTGATCACTGATCAGGTTATTTTACATATACATATGATACATATGACCCCTTGTTTCTGCTTCTTCTTCACCCTTGTTTTGATCAGGAGATGCTGCACTCTTTCAGAAGATGTGGCATAGCGCCCCCTTGCATATATTAGTGAAAACACAGAACATTCTGTGTTTGGCAGGGATAAATATGCAAGGACTGATGCTGTTTTCTTTTCTTTTGAATGGTATCGAATCAAACCTATAGTGCTTTTCTATTCCAAACTTTTGACAGGTAGTGCGTACAGTAAATAAATAAATAAATATAAATGATTTATTGGATTTTATTGATCCTATTTCATATCCCTGGTTGATAACGACAGTACTATGTTAATTTATCACTGTGTTTGTGAGATATTTCATAATTAATCACCAAATGTGAAATGTTTGAAAAAAGACAAAGGATAAAAACATGAAATAGGAAAATGAACATTATATGGAGGATAGAGGATAATGTTGTACGGTGAGCGAGCTGAAATTAAAGATACGTGCAGTATATCGAAAACGAGATTCTGTAGTAGATTGAACTGGTGGAAAGAGTATTTTGAGAGATACTTAGAGAGGCAGTGGAAGAAATGGGAGAGAAAGAGAGAGGACAGCTGGAAAGTAATCTGACATTTCTCTTAAAAGCGGAGTATCTCTCTATAAAGTGATTGGCTATGCAGAGGTGAAATGTTCTGTTCTCTCGCCGCTGAATAAAATCACTCCGCCAATTTCCAACCTGGCAGCTTCCGCAGATTCCTTTAACCTCCCTCTCTATTTTCTCTCTTTGTCCCATCGCTCCCCTCCCCTTGTTCTTGTGTAAATTGCTAGCAACATGACAGAAATATGGGTTTCTTTCCCAAGGGTTGAGTTGCATAGAAACAGAAAGGAAGAGCTTTTTACAGGAATAAATGTTTTAATTTGTTCAAAAACTAACATTACCATGTCTTTTTGCACGCTCGTTTGGGGTTTATGAGTGTCTGTTGTCCGTGGTCTCATAAAGAGCCCTTCAGTTTATAGCTATTGATGTTCAGTGTTGTGAAGTCATGCTCAAGCCGTGTGTGTTTTTGTACTTTGAAACATGGGGAAAATGTAACTCTGGCAACTACCTTTCTCACTCTGAAATGAAGTTAAATGTCTTGGAATTGTCATCTAAGTGAAATGGATTGAAGTAATATACAAAAGGATATATAACATAAAAATATAATACAGTGAACGCCTACACATTAAGGAATCTCCAACGGAGCGCTTGACGGATAGGAATGCACGAGGTTCATTTTGAGGGGTGGAAAAAGCCAAATCAGTTTTAACACAAGGAATACAGATAATATGTTTTCAGAAAGCACAACTGGACTCAGTAAAAAACTCATTGGTCAGCGTGAAGTGCACTTAAAAATATATTTTAAGATGTTGTTTCTTTCTGAAATCAGTGGATTCACCATGCTCTTTACACAGTGTCAATTCCAGTGTTTATATACAAGTATATATCACTATTTCTGAGGCTTAAATGGCACAAATGTAATAATATATTGTATACATGTTTAAATAATGTGAACAGAAAAGACTAAAAGAGAATAATTTTGTGGTTAGCCATTGAATTAATTCAAATAATTGTAATTAATGATATTTCAGTACTTGTTGAGAAAACAATGTATATTGTGGCAGGCAAGTTACATTGGCTTTAGATATCAGTATAGTTTGTTTGTTGTTTAAAAAAAGCATCTCTCTAGTCTTCTGTATGCTGTAACATTCTGTTGCACTCTATTCTTTGAACACAAGCACATGTCGTGTGTGAACGGCTCCTCACTCAATCTCTGCTGTTTGCTTTTTGAAAATGTGGTTTGGCAAAGTGTAGTAGCAGCTGGTGATGCGCTTTGGTGATATAGGTCAGGGAACATGAGTGTGTGTGTGTTCTGTCTATCTTAAAGACTCCAAATAATAGATTTGGAAGAACTAATGAATGCAAAATCCCAGTGCTTTAACACAGAGGCTGTTAGTGTTAGTATCAAATATTTCTCGATCAGAATTTAATTTAATGATCTTATGTAGTTAAAATATATAAATTATATACCCCAAAAATCCATAATAATAATCCTTCAATAAGAGTCAATCCTAAAACAAGAAAATAAAACTATTTGTCTATCATTTATCTAACATTTTACACTTTTGTTAAAGTCCACATGATATTGAAATTAACCCTATTTACTTTTTTAGTGTACATTAGTAGTCGAGTGAACAATTAATCCGTGCAAATTGATTCACAAAGCCCAAAATTTATATATATATATATATATATATATATATATATATATATATAATTAATTAATTCAAGACCACTCATAAAGTATGTTCCATATAATATGATTATGTGTAGTATGAATGTATTTGCATAACATACTATCATCGGTTGCATCCCGTCACTGTCATTCACAAATCCTCTCCTATGGCCTCATGGTAAAATATATTATATTATATTATATTATATTATATTATATTATATTATATTATATTATATTATATTATATTATATTATATTATATTATATTATATTATATTATATTATATTATATTATATTATTATAGACGATAATAAACTGTCCATTGTATGCACATAGAATCTCGCCGGAAGAAGTTATTCGGGTACATTTGATTACACTCTTTTATTGAGTTACGAGCCTTGAATACATTGAGATACGAGCAGAATCTGTTCCAGGACTGAGCTCGTAACTCGAATTGCTCGTATCTCAAAAAAAAAATTCCGATAAGAAATAAAAGGAAAAAAAATTATCCGTTCCAGCCTTCTAAAAAACTCCCTTATTAGTGCTGATAGCGGTGGAAATTGCTATAGAGACATTCACAAAAAAATATAATATATAAGGATTCCTATGATAGAAAATAAAATGTGGTTTTAATTGTGAGTTCTTACCTTCGAGACAGACGATACAGTAACGGAGGTGGAGGAGGGAGGGAGGGAGATTATGTAAGTTATGTAGATAAAGCAAACACAATACGGAAGTTTAGTGTTTCTTCCCATGTAATGTATTGGATAGAGTGTAGTGAGTGCAATGTATGCCACAAAACCTCATATTTATTATTATTGAACACACATAACATGTGCTGCGCTCAGCTTAATACTCGTGAATCACTCTTCTCCCCTGTTAACCACCGCTGTAAAACCAAGGTGACCCTCTAGGGAAGTTCATATGAAATTACAACATAAATGTATAAAAAATACCCCACAGGAAGACTCACGGGAAATGCTTAGGGAAGTCAACGAACACATGAAGTGAACGAGTGAGGAGCGTGGGCTGCTCCGAGTGCTCGAACCCCTTGCGTCCGTGTCTCTCAGCTGCGGATCTCAAATATTTACTCGTATTTCAAAGCAAAAAATGTATCGAAATTCTTGCTCGTATCTCAGAATACTCATATGTCGGGATGCTCGTACCTCGTATTGTAAATTTGGACATACTTCTTTTGTCACATTTTTCACCTACTATATAGTAGGGAAGTAATTAATTAATTAAATAATAAGGAATACAACTTTAAATAAAATAAAAATGGAAAATGCAAAAATAAAAACTAACTTTTAAATACAGTATCTCAATGATACTAAAATAATACTGTTCCATTTCGGAAAACAAGCCATATTTTTTCTTTTTTTTTTTTTGTAAGACTATTCATCTATTCTATTCATGGTGCATGCAGTTATCTTTATCAATTGTGGTTCATTAGAACTTGTAGTTGAGATGAACATGGTCTCGCTGTGGCTTTGAAGCACAGGATTTAGGATGTCTAAATGGAAAGGCTTTTATCTCAGTTTCCCATGTGTGCACACGACGGATCGGTGCATTATCCACTTTCTGTTCCGCTGTTATCTGCCATTATATCTAATCATTATCATTATCATCATGCTCAGCGTACCTGACTTGTTCCTGTTCTCCTGATGTTGGAACTCTTTTTGTCATGTCAGTTTTTGAAACATTAACTTTGCCATGCAAAAAAAAAAATGCCTAGGGTATATAACTAGACATCTGAATATGTATGCAGTTCGAGTTGCCTAATACTTTCTCTAAGACTCCCTCAGAAACCTTCAATCCACAAAAGTTGTCTGTACCTGCAAATTAAACTGTAAATCATAGGGCCTATAACACAATATTCTTGTCCACTGGCCTGCAGTGTGGCGTACATGTTCTAGGTTTTCTTTCTGGTAACCCAGCAACCTTCATGGTGCATATGGTCTGCTCAGACGGCTTACCTCTGCTGTGGTCTGCATCAAAAGTCCATCTCAGGACAATAAGCTTTGCAGCATCAGGATCAGCCATGTTGACCTCACTGAGTAGGATGATGAGTAATCTCTACAACACGGAGGTAGGACAGAGCCATCAGTAAAATCAGTACACGCAGACAAGACTGTGCAGATATGAGACATAAAATATATATATATATATATATTTTTTTTTTTTTGTTTGTTTTTTTTTTTTTTATGTCTCATATCTGCACAGTCTTGTCTATATATATATATATTTCTATATATATATTGTCTTGTCTATATATATATTTTTATATATATATAAAAAATGGTACAGGAACTTATGACTGTATGTTAATATAATTCTATATTAATGTGTGTGCATGCAAATTTTATATATAAATAATGATAAAATAATACTATATAATGTACGTTTATAAATATAAACAGTGATAAATGCAATTTTTTGCAACTATGTAAACTGGTTACTGTCACTTTTAATAAATTTAATGCAGAGTAATTTTTTTTTGCTTTTTTTTTTTTACCTTACTGAGCCCAAAGTTTTGTAGTTAAGTATAGTATCTAATTAGCATGCAGATTACATACCAGACCCATTTGTATATGAGATTTATCTATTTGGCTTTCTGTTCCTTATCTAACTCTCTCTTTCTTTATGTTGCATTGTGATATATTTATGATAAAGCTCATAGGCTTGTTTTACTTTATAACTGTTAAAGGCCCTTTTTAGAAACGGGTGTTGAGATATGAGGGCGCCTTTCCTTTGCCTTTTGTAATCTTAACATATTTCTGTCCCCCGGTTGAAACCAAATTGTGCTAATTATTCTTCCTAATGCAACTCCATAATCGTAAACGTCTCTGACCTTCTGCCAAGTTTTTCGACTTTGGCTCACAGTTGTTTCTCTAAAGCATTTGGGGCTGTTATTAAGTTACCCGACAACCAATTTCACGTTATTAATTTAAGAAAAGCAGCACTGACTGCCCCCAGCAGTTCCTAGCAGCTTTTGGTGGTGCCATAATTGCCCATGTTCTTTGCTTATATGTGGCTTCTAGTATTGACCTGAAGCCCAAGCAAATAGGCCACCTACACATCATATGCTAAATCATATCTATCAATCTGAGAGCTATTACAGAACAGACTGCATGAGCAAGGCCAGTGCTAATGCAGCCGCCAGTTTGCCTTAACCCTGCTAAATGGAAGTCATCCCAGAGATTAATAGAGCTGGCATGAGACATTTTGTTTGCTTTCACCTAGAGGGAGGGTGAAACCGGCAGATCAAGACCTACATGTACTCAGAGTTTCACTCATTCATTGTGAGCTGTGTGGAGGGAAGAATCCATCTTTCAGCTCCTGGATCGAAGAGGATTTTTAATAAGCAATAACTAACGAGGCTGCTTATTTGAAGGTCATCGATTAATGAATGAATTAATCACCTAATCATCCGAACAAGATTCTGATGTAGTCAGGTTGCAGCGTAACTCGGTTCTCTCCAAATAGACTTTAATATTTATGACACATTTTACATTAGTTTAACAAAGCAGCATTTTGAAACATTTAGCACGCTTTGTGGTCAATTCTGTCAGCTACATTATTAGGTAATTAATGCTGAACAGAAGATTTCCTGAATCATAATGGTGTGTGAAAATCAATTAGTGCTCCAGATTTTTAGAGTTTTCCCTTCTGAATTTGATATAAAATCACACACATGATGTGCAGATGTCCACTAAAATAATTATCATTTAGCCACCTGTGAATGCTAATTACTATTAGACAGAAAATGAGCAGGGTTTGCTAAAAGTTCCCTTGTTCTATAGCTGATATTTAGACCTTGCATCTGTAGATGTGTTAACATTAACATCAAAGTGTATTTTCACAGATTTTCAATACGCTTTGTTACAATATCAGTGCAGTAATATCTCGGTTTACGAGTTTAATTCGTTCCAAAAGCTTTCTCGTAACTCAAAATTTTCGTACACCAAAACAATTTTCCCCATAAGAATGCAATAAAAATCACTCAATTCGTTCCACATGACCATAAATTCTCATTTTAAATATTTGTTTGGTTTTACCCTATTAATTACAGTTAAAATTATAACCATTAAGATCTCATATAAATACTTATTAATAATTGACAATTAAACTCTAAAAATACTTGACAATTTAGGATAACGCGCACTTTAGCTTTGAGTAGCGTCTTTGCTGGCGTGATGGAGACAAGAGGAGGGTTTTACTGCTTACAGGGGAGAATTTCATACCGTCTTTCTTACTCATCTTGATTGTCTATATGCTGTACTGTACGTATATATTTCACTACGTGAACAATAGCGATCCCAATTAATGTTAACAACACACGATAAAACCACTGTAAATCACTTTTAAAAGTATGCACTGTGGTAAATGATGCAACCAAACCGAGCGACGCTGAGAAAATGAACGAGTGAAGGGGTGATAGACTTTGTGAGAGGCTGTCATTAGATTATGTCCAGTAAAAATGCGCACGAAGATGATGAGCGTTAAGACTTTTCCACAAAAAAATGCGTGTGGGCGAGGGAAAAATTTCCTCGTACTCCGATACAATGCTCGTACACCGATTTGACTTTCCATGCTCGTACACCGATTTGCTCGTATACAAAGTCACTCGTAAACCAAGGTATTACTGTATATGGAAATTAAAAATGTTTGGTTGGTCTCCATGTTGCCCGGATGAAGAAATTCAAGATTATTTGTTAGCAAAAGACTTTTGAGAGTTCCAGGGATTTTGTGAAAACTACAGATCCACAATTGTATCACTGTCCACTGATGGTCGGATCGAAAGAGGGTTATTAACACAACAGTTATTGTAAAGCTTTATCACTGAAAATTGTATCTTACTTTGTCTACTCTTTAAACAGCATTACGGAAAACTATAGCAACATCTGTCTTAACACCTGGGTGTACTTCATTTTCCCCCTTCCGCTCTGTCTTTTAAAGTATCCTTTGACCAGGAGTGCAGAAAGAGACGTTCGGCATATGCGTGCTATCTAGTGGATTTGGTTTTTGAGTGCTCAAGTCACTCACACATGTCGTGTTGTATGTGTATCATCCACTGTGGACTGTACGTTGTCAGGGTGTGTGAAAGTCCATATATCCCTCCTGATGAGAAAAATGACATCAAGCGGACGGTGCATGGACGAGGACAGCCGAAGTATACTTTGGGCTTTACGTGTTTGTTACGCCATATTAGTTTGTCTTTGCATTGCTCTTTTTTTAGAACAAGCTTTTATAACCCTTTATCTAAAGCATGAGGATTGTGTTATTCTCGGGCTTAAGTGTGTTTGTTAAAGCTTGTTATCTGATAGTGAAAAACACTTGATTGTCTGAAAGAGTAGTTATTGTTTTGTTTGTTTTTTGTCACTTTTGTGGAAGCTGCTAGAATAGTGGCCTGAATGTCTTATTTTATATTTTACAAATGCAAATTCTTTCTTTAAATGTCTAAAAGGTCAACATGAATTTTGCACAAAAGGATAGCCTTGCATATGAACGTCGCAGGTTACTTACGTAACCTGAGCCAGGAGTATAACTGCACGCAGCAAACTAGCAGCCTCAGCTTAACTAGTGTCTGAAACAGCCGGCGTGCGATGGAGCTGAGGCTACGAGACGCAGTGTCTCGTTCCCTCTAAGGGAACTAGGGTTACGTAAGTAACCTGAGACATTCCCTGTCAAGGGAACTCAACACTGCGTCGACAACGCATATGGGAACGAGAATACCCACGCTGCCTCAGCAAACGGAGTACGCCAAGCTAACGTAGCTCACTACGAAAGGGCCAAGGTTCCCAAAGCGGGGTTAAGGTCTAACTGGTAGAACCTAATAAAGGTGTGCGGTGAGGACCAGCCAGCCGCATCACAAATATCGGCAAGGGGAGCCCCTGCGCAAAAAGCTTTAGAGGTAGCCATGCTCCGAGTAGAATGGGCGCGGACATGCAGAGTACACTGCTGACCCGCCAGTTCATAAGCTAGTGAGATAGTCTCGACTATCCACCTGCTTAAAGTAGGTTTAGATGCTGGAGCTCCCTTAGGAGCCCCGAAGCATACAAAGAGTTGGTCCGACCTACGCCATGGGGCCGCTCTGCGGACGTAGGCGTCCAGTGCTCGCACTGGACAGACCTTGTTCTTGAACTCCTGGTCATGATCATCAAAGGGGGGAGGACATAAGGCCTGCAGTACAATGTGACGAGCTGGGCTCGAGAGGACCTTCGGAACATAACCTCGTCTGGGAGAGAGAAAGGCTTTCGCCAGACCAGGAGCAAACTCCAGACAGGAGGGGGCCACTGACAGGGCCTGAAGGTCACCAACCCTCTTGAATGAGGAAATGGCTAGGAGGAACACCGTTTTAAGAGTGAGAAATTTCTCTGAGATGTCCTCAAGCGGCTCAAAGGGTTCCTGGGACAAGGCCTGGAGTACCAGGGACAGGTCCCAGGAAGGAACCCGGGAGCGTACCGCAGGCCTCAGCCTGAGAGTGCCACGAAGGAAACGAGCTACTAGGGGGTCCCGACCCAGAGGTACACCACTCGGGGGTACGTGGTAGGCCGCGATGGCAGCCACGTACACCTTAAGCGTGGAGGGGGACAGCCCGGCGGCGAACCTCTCCTGTAAGAACTCCAGGACGATACCGACCTGGCAGGTCACTGGGTCTACAGGTTTGTCACCGCACCAGGAAGTGAAGAAAGCCCACTTCCGAGCGTAGAGTTTCCTTGTGGATGGGGCTCTAGAGTGGAGAATGGTCTCGACGACCTCAGTCGAGAGACCCGAGTCTACGAGTCGGGCCCCCTCAGAGGCCAGACCCACAGATTCCACAGTTCCGGGCGAGGATGAAGGATCCTGCCCTGAGCCTGAGACAGAAGGTCCACTCTGACGGGAATCCTCCAAGGAGTGCCGTCTAGGAGGGACACCAAGTCCGAGAACCACACCCTGCCCGGCCACCGCGGGGCAACTAAGGTGAGACGGACCCTGTCCTGGCGAACTTTCTCTAGAACCCCCGGGAGCAGAGCTACTGGGGGAAAGGCGTACAGGGGTAGCCTCGGCCACTCCTGTTGCATCGCGTCCAGTCCCAACGGAGCTGGAGGAGAGAGGGAGTACCACAGAGGGCAGTGGGTCGCCTCGTGGGACGCAAAGAGGTCCACCTGGGCTTGACCGAATTCCTCCCATATCTGCTCCACCACCTCGGTGTGGAGCATCCATTCCCCGGGCCTCGGCCCCTGCCTCGACAGGAAGTCTGCTTCCGTGTTCTGGGATCCCGGAATATAAACTGCCCGAAGGGAGCAGAGTTTGTTCCGAGCCCAGAGGAGGATCCGCCCGGCCAGCTTGGAAAGCCGGAGGGAGCGGAGACCCCCCTGATGGTTTATGTAGGATACCACCGCCATGTTGTCGGACTGGACTAACACATGGTGGCCCCGGAGGTCTGGGAGAAAGGCTTGAAGCGCCTTCCAAACTGCCAACATCTCTAACGCATTGATATGCAGAGAGAGGCAGGCCTCGTTCCATAAACCTTGAGCTGAGCGGTCCCTCAGGACCGCCCCCCAACCCGAGCGGGAAGCGTCTGTCGACAGCATTACGCGGTGACAGACTGGTCCCAGTACGGGTCCTTGGGCAAGAAACCAGGGATTCTTCCACTGACTCAAGGCTTGCAGGCAACGCCTTGAGACCTTGATCAGGCGGAAAGGGTTCCCCCTCAGGGAAAACCCCCTGGTCTTGAGCCACCACTGTAAACGTCTCATGTGAAGCAAACCTAGCGGTATCACGCAAGAGGCTGCTGCCATGAGCCCCAGAACTCTCTGGAAATGTCTGACAGTGATCAGCTGGCCTAGCTTTATGTCGTTGACTGAAGATAGGATTGATGTAATGCGCACGGGGGAGAGCCGTGCTGCCATTGACACAGAATCCCATACAACGCCTAGGAAAGTAGTGCTCTGCCTCGGCCAGAGTACACTCTTTTTGGCGTTTAGTCTCAGCCCGAGCTCCTTCATATGTGCGAGAACAACATCTCGATGCTGAATCGCCAAATCTCGAGACTGGGCCAGAATGAGCCAGTCGTCGATGTAATTCAAGATCCGGATCCCTCGGGATCGGAGCGGAGCTAGAGCTGCATCCACGCACTTGGTGAAAGTGCGAGGAGACAAAGCCAGGCCGAACGGAAGGACCCGATATTGATAAGCCTTCCCCCTGAAGGCGAATCTGAGGAACTTCCGATGCTGAGGAAGGATGGAGACATGGAAATACGCGTCTTTGAGATCTATCGAGACAAACCAGTCCTCGGACCTGATTTGAGCTACGATCTGCTTCAGAGTTAACATTCTGAATTTCAGTCGCCTGACAGAATCGTTCAGAGTGCGAAGATCTAAGATAGGGCGTAAGCCTCCACCCTTCTTGGGAACTAAGAAGTACCGGCTGTAGAAACCTATTCTATGGCCTCTTTCCTCAGCAGTGAGTCTACTTCTTGTTCCATGACCAGAGCCTGCTCGGGGTTCACCACTGTTGGTAACACACCCGCGAAGCCGGGAGGATGAACCCGGAACTGAACAGCGTATCCTTCTGATACGGTACGCAGGACCCAACGAGAGATACCTGGGAGGCGCTGCCACGCCGCCAGGAAGTCTGAGACTGACCTCTGGACATAAATATTTTGCCACCCCGGGGCCCTGGCCGAAACCAGAGAGCCGCCGGGGCGGATGCTCTAGGACCCTCCTCAGAGGGGGCAACCTGCCCAGCACGGCCCGAGAGGGCCGTGACTGGACGGGACTGCCCGCGTTGAGCATGGCCCGAGTCCCTCGAGACCCAGAGCCATACACCGCTTAGCATGCACTGATCCGCCTCTCGAGGAGGACCAGTGCTGCGAGGCCGCAACCGAAGACCGTCAGGGCCTCTTGCTCTTGGCCTTCTTGGCCTGGAGGACAGTCCTCAGATCTGTCCTCCTACCAGAGGGCTGTGGCTGAAAGCGGCGACCTGCGCCACCACCCGACTGGGGAGGTTGGCGTGAGGCCACGCTCTGCCGTTGAGCAGCGCGGTGGGAGGAGCTGCTGCTGGGCTGCGGCTGGCTCGCAGACCCAGCGGGAGGAGGGCGGCGGGGGAGGATTTTCCTGAACGCTACCTCCTGTTTGGCAGCCTCCTGGAATCTCTCGACAGCCATTTTGACGGCATCGCCGAAGAGACCAGGAGGCGAAAGAGGAGCGTCAATCAGGATATTTTTATCCTTCTCTCTGAGGGTTGTGAGGTTAAGCCACAGATGCCATTCTGTGGCCACCAGGGCTGCCATAGAGCGACCGATTGAACTGGCCGTTTCCCTGGCAGCCCGCAGAGAGAGATCAGTGGCCCTGCGCAGCTCGGCTACTGCCTCAGGGCCAATACCCCCGCCCTCGTCGAGGTCAGAGAGAAGGTCCGCCTGATAGGCTTGCAGCAGTGATGAGGTGTGTAAACATGCTGCAGCCTGACCAGCCGCGGAGTACGCTCTGCCCACCATTGTAGATGTAACCCGGAGGGGTTTGGTGGGCAGCGTCGGGGTTTTTAGGGGCGGCGATGAATGGGGGGCGAGGTAGTTAGCCAACGCCTCCTCCACCTTAGGCATCGCCCCGTAACCGCGCTCTTTGGCTCCCACAAGGGAAGCATAGCTAGCAGCAGCGCTGCTATGAACCCTGTGGGAGGCGGGCCGCTTCCATGACCTCGACACCTCAGTGTGGAGGTCTGGAAAGAACGGCAAACCCCGGCGCTGAGGCTGTACCCGGGCGGGCAGGTAACGTTCGTCGAGCCGACTCTTAGGACGAACATCCCTGGGCTCGGCCGGCCACTCGAGACCAAGCCTTGCCGTTGCCCGAGTAACCACCTCGAGCAGCTCCTCGAATGCGGGAGAAACCGATGGCGGCTCGGCTTCCTCCAAATCAACACTGACCACATCCACCTCCAGCTTCTCAGAACTGGAGAGGTTGAGCAGTGCGTCATCACCCAGGTCGGAAGTAATCACCGCATGGTGCGCTTCCGCGTCCTGAGTGAGAACAGACTCAGCAGGTAAAGGAGGAGAAAAGGCATCGCCCGTCTCCATCCCCGCTGCTAAATCTAGCTGCGATCCCCACGAGTGCAGCCGCCGCTGAGCCTCAGCCACAGCGGGACCAGACCCACGAGGACCGCGTGCTTGAGCTGCCTCCTCGAAGACAGCTAAGCGTG
Source organism: Rhodeus uyekii (assembly GCA_037043235.1). Taxonomy (NCBI): domain Eukaryota; kingdom Metazoa; phylum Chordata; class Actinopteri; order Cypriniformes; family Acheilognathidae; genus Rhodeus; species Rhodeus uyekii. The sequence continues at coordinate 416,564 of JAWRVZ010000017.1, read as the reverse complement.
AGCGGAGAGTGCGCAGCGGCAGCTGCAAACACTCTGCACACTCAGAGCCCTCAAGCGCTGAGCGTGCGTGTTCCTCGCCCAAACAATAAACACAGAGAGCGTGTGTATCCTTACCTATGATAAAACGCGGGCAAGGAGGGACACAACGCTTAAAGGACTGTGTATCCGCCATTTCTTCAAAAGTAAGTGAAAGATATCGACTTACAGCCAGCAGAGCAACTCAGCTTAGCTTCGAGCGCTGTTGAAGACACTAAGCTGAGGCTGCTAGTTTGCTGCGTGCAGTTATACTCCTGGCTCATGACGTCACACTCGGCTACGTGCACTCGCACACCTGGTTTCAATTGCGCTTCAAGAGACAATTACACTAATGCGTTCCCATATGCGTTGACAGGGAACTTGTTTCATGAACAAATAAACCATGTAACTTGCCAGAATACCAGGATTAAGTTCATTAGCCTTGAACTGTAGGACTGCTAAAGGGACAATTTATATGACTTAAGCTGCTGAACTGCTCAAACTATTTTTTTTTTGTACAACATAGCAAATAAGTCTGTTTTAGCAAAAATAAAGCTGAATATTTTTGCTAAACCCTTTATAATGCTCTACCAATAGACTTCAGTTGTAAATGCATTACTGTAAATGAACAGGAATGCATTGTCTGTAACAGCAGCAGGACGTCACAGATGCAACAGAGCTTAACCTGTGTCTTAACCCAGGACATTCCTGTGTGGTTGTTTGTTTTGTGTGCGTATCTGTGTTATATGGTTATCTATTTTTTCTAAAACCATGACCCTGATATCCAGTTCTGAGGGCATGGGTCACAATAAATGATTTGAGGTGAAGATAAAGGGATCAGGGTTTTGTTTACAGGGACATTGTGAGGGGAGATAGAGCATCTGTCCTATCAGGAGGACTCCTAGCCTTCTGGTGCGACGGTCAAATCAGTCCCCCTAACAAGGATGACCTCAGGCGGCAAATTAAGTTCTATAAATCGGATCAGAGGTCTGCCGTCACTTTGGGTACCTAGAATATTATAACACATAATAGGACTGTCACCAGCTGGATGTGCAGTCGGGTTAAAAAGTCTGAGACCACATTTACGATAAGTGATTTTTTTTCCGTCTCATAAGGAATCAAATTTAATACGATTTAATATATATATAAATATAATATACTGTATATAGACACGCATATATTATGTAAACAAACGCAATGTAGATGTAGAAGCAAGTAATCATGATTTATCAATTTGACAGCAATAAATATAATTTAATTGTCACAAGTTGTCTGTCTGTGTGGTATTTAGTTTCACTTTCACAGACTTTTAGTTAGTATTCATTGGTTTCTGTTTTCCTTTGTTCTGTTCCCGTTACTCATTTGCCGTCATGGCTTGTAATATGATTTGTCATTCTGTTCAGCTGTGTGTACCTTATCATCATCAGTAAAATGTTAAAGCCTTTAAACCTGATCTTCATCTTCATGTATTCTTTCAACTGAGCGTAAACTGGACGATGCAGCAAGATTCATTGCCATGAAGGGCTTCCTCGTATGGACTTTGCCCTCCATTTTAGCCAATTCGCTCTACAACCCTGGACGATGAGACAGTAAAGTTTCTCTTCTGGGTCAAACTCCACCATACCATGGACTTCCCAGACAATCACAGACTTTACTCAAGGGAAGCAGTCATCAGGTGTCTGGAGAGCATCTACCTCCAATCCAAAACACAGTTAAGCACAAAGCTCAGCTCATCATTACAATGATCTTTTGGACAGTTTGGACCTGTGCAATGAGATAAATATCTTGTGCTCCTTCATTTCACCAGTAACAGTTTCGTCTTCTTCAGTCCTGTCAACCCTACTCAGGCTACCTCTCCCACCACCACTTCAGACCGCCATTTTCTACGGCCTATTCTTCATAGGATTCTTTTTAGTTCTCCAGTTCCCTTTTCAGTCAACCTACCAAGTCATCCTCGTCCCCCATCGGTTTCACTGTGTCACATCAACCTCCTCTCAGTAGTGTGGAAACACTGCGAACCTCCTGTGAATCTCTTCCTCCTAGGCGTCATGAGCCTGGGGCTCTCAACCTTCAGCCTCAGAGTGTGCTGATCCACCTCAACTAGCCATCCAAACTATGCTCTCTATTTTCCTATGCTCCTGTGGACCATCTGCCTTACGGCCTCTCTGGGCTCCCTTGGTTCGTCGGCTCCACCTGGGTCACACATCGCCATACCTTTGCTGTGGACTTGCTGGCCATTCGCTATTCTCCAGCCCTCCACCCCCTCTTCTCTGGCAAGCTCCACCCTCTCTCAAGCATCGCCCTGCCCTCGGTCACACTAGCTCATCCTCAGTCATCAGGATCCCCACTTCCATCCCAGGAGATCGACGAGGCACACTCTTCGCAACCACCTGGGTCTTGCTCATTTTGACTTCGCTCTTGCCGAATCTATCTATATATCTATCTTGTCTGTCTGTCTGTATTTGTTTTCCTTCTTTAATTCCCACCAGTGGTCTCAGAACAATAAATAAAGCTACACAAACTTATAAAGTATTCAAAAAGCACACAGAGAGAAAACTGATTTTTGGTATGATGCAATACAGAAATAATAAACCAAGCAAGTATGCAGCAACAAAAACAAAAACACTTGTGTCTCTCCTAAATGGAAACTTGTTTATTGGCATAATAAGTACAAAGGTGAAGGGTCTTTTTCTGTCAGTCTGATTGTCTGTCTTGTTCCCTTGAGGTTTAAATGTATTGTCCTTGTTACCCCTCTCTCTCTCTTGCACTCTCTCTCTACCTTTCTCTCTCTATCTCTCTTCCACACGCACACACACACACACCCTCTGGGAGGTTTAAATTGTTTGTCCTTGCTCTCTTTCTCTCGCTTTCTCTCTCAGTCATTGGCCTGGCTGTGTTTCTGTATCCCTAATGAGACAGTCCTGTCCTAACCTGACACAGCAACTTACTTCTGGCTAACCACTAATGAGCAATATGAGATGCTCCACTCGTTTATTTACACCCCCATTCTCTCTTTCAGTCTCTCTCACCCTTTCACTCTCTCTCTCCAGCATCACAGACCCTCCAGAGGTTTTGGTGTGAGGTCAGAGGGATGGGAGATAAAAGGGGGCTGAATAAATGACAGGGTAAGTGGAAGTACCCCAGCAGTCATTACCCATGATTCTTCACTGATACAGTCATCTCTGATTGGCCTGCAGAGATCTCACTCACAAAAAGTCTTCTAGCGTTTTTCTTTTTGTGTTTTTTTCTTTTTGGCAGGCACGAGGCAATAACTCATGTGTTTGCTTTGGCTTAGGGCAGAACTTCATTTGACATGTGGGAAAATTAATTTACTTAAAGAAATCTACTTCAGGCTACAGTAAATGCACACAGAGTCCTGTGTTTTGTTGATTGGTGGAGTCTAATTGAGACTGTTGTTATAAGACTGACTTGAAAGTATTTTGTTTGTGTCAGTTTTCTGAAAATGGGTAAATGTGTACACTTACCTTGATTTATTAAGGATGAATCACTTACTCTGCAATAAGTCAATAGAACTTAAATTGTCTGTCTGTTACAGCAGCAGCTCTTGTTCTCTTTGAATGTTTCAGTATTGTAGCTGGTTGAAAATACACTATATGGCCAAAAGGATGTGGATAGCTTCTAATGAGATTAGCTATTCCAGTCATTTCGGGGAGGTCAAATGTTAGCTTTCTACTTCGCTGCCATAGTTTATGGAAGATCGTTTTCTGCTCCAAAAAGCTAATAAGTCATGTTTTTGCTAATCTAGATTTCTCACAACTTGTGTGTTTTTTTCTGGGCAAGACAGAGTGAACTGATTCTCAACAATGTACGCGCTATGCAGCTGAGACCAACAGCTGAAGTCACGAAATTTGTTAAATAATACAATACATTTTGGTGCTTTTTTTCACTAAACCTTATCATACACCTAGAACACTTGGAATATATGGCACATTCGGCACATAGGATAATTCTCTGATACTCATGCATCTTTTTTAAAAAGCTGGATGCTTGTTGCTATTCACTGCCATTATATGGATGTCACGAAACAAGAGTGTGAGGTAAAAGAAACAATTCTTCATTCAAGTGTGGTTGGAGACCTGGAAGATCGGCAGACAGGAAAGTGATGAGCATAAGCAGTTTAAATGACAGTCACACTTAGCTGATGAGGTTTTCTGCTTGCAGGGTTGCAGACAAGCATGATGAGGATAATGGGTCCAAGATAGTCTCTGGAAGAGGAGGATGAAGGTGAGTAGTCACGTAATTTACTTGTTTAGAAACTCTTTCATTGTACATATGCTTAAAAAGCTGCATTTGATTAAAAACACATTGGTTTTGTTAAATTTTATTATAATTTTACACAATTTGATAGTTTTCTATTTGAATATATTTTTAAATATAATTCCTTTCTGTGATGTCAGAGTAGAATTTTCAGCATTTTCAGTTACTTCAGTGTAACTTCTCACTACTCTATCCTTCAGAAATCTCAATTTCTTCAGAAATGTTGATTTGAAGCTCAAGAATCATTTCTTATTATTAATGTGGAAAATTGAAGTGCTTCTTAATATTTCTATTGAAACCATGATACATTTTTTGTTTCTTTGATAAATAGAAAGTTAAAAGAACAGCATTTACTTGAAATATTAACATCTTACAATATTATAAATGTATTTGTATGTATTTATTTCCAGAATAATACTTGTAGTGTATGTCTTAATATTTGCTTATGGGTTGATAATATTTATGTATGAAATGTGTCACGCTGTGTCAAAACGCTAGGGGAATGCATTCGTATGTAATCTTGTGAAGCACTGTTTAATAAAACGATTGTGTGAATGAGTGTCGTGGGTCGGTGATGTCAGGATCATAAAAGGGCACTGGAAACCGGAAACGGCTGCTTTGAGTGACTTCAGCAAACCTCTGTGTCGGTTGTGTTTGTGTGAAGCTGGTTGATCTGTGTGTGTGAAACAAAAAAGTATATCTTTCCCTAGCTAGTTTAAAAAGACATGGGATTTCCACACCATTTATATAATATTCTAATGGCGAACCAACAAGTTTTAGAGTGTGTGCTTCCCCTTCCCCTGCCCTACATTTTGGACAGGAATACACACCTCTTATGTGTGACTTGTTTGGGAGCGGAGCACGCACGGTCAGCGCTTGAGGGCGCTGGGTGCACGCTGAGCTCGCTTCCCTTCCGCCTAGTGGTTTTCTCTTAATGTACGCCGCCCAGGCTCACATTCCTCAGGGCTTGGTTCTCGCTGCTGCCGAGGCTCAACGGCGATCTATGTCTATGTTCTGGGGTTCGCATAGTAAAAAAATGGATCTCCTATCTCAGCCCTTACCTGGCTCATCTGATTTCCCCTGGCAGAGGCACTGGTACTGCAACTATCCAGCTCTGAGGTTGTAGAGGAAGATTCGCCACCTTTCTCTCGAGCTTATGAGGACCTCATCGAGGTTGTGACTCATGCTGTCTCGCAGCTAAACATAAAAAAAAAAAAAAAATGTCCCTCCAAAAAGTTATTCTTAAGGGAAGTTATTACTAAGGGAAGTTATTCCTCCGAAAGCAACCCGGATGACCATTACCTGCCTGTGCGAGTCCATGCACACCAAGCCATTAGGGTCAATTTTACTCGGGTGGACAGAGCATATTCCACTTCCAGCCAGGCAGCGGCATGTTTACAACCTACCGCACTGCTGCAGGCCTACCAAGTGGAATTGCTCTGGGACCTCGACGAGGGTGAGGGTTCTCTCCGGGCCTCCTCCTTCGGCTGCTTCATGGTAGCTGTTGGCTATGGAGAGGCATCTGTGACATAACCTGAAGCCATTAAAGAAAAAAAAGACTAAAGGACTTCTCCTGAACCTGTCACCTCCTGTCCTTTTTGTCGACTCTGTAAAATCGGTCGTTGAGAGGTTTCGGGAGGCTGCTAGCAGCAGTTGTCTTTCAGGAAGCTACTGCCTCGCCGTCCTCATGTTGAGGCTGCGAGCCAGCCCCAGCCTCACATCTCCTCCCATAGGACTGCACAAAAGCAGAGTGTCTCCACCCACCAACCCCCTCTAAAAACCAGGGGGTCGGGCCTGCACAGCCACAGACTACAGACTCCCAGCCACAGACTACTGTTAGGAGGACAGGTCTGAGGACCGTCCTTCTCGCAAAGAAGGCTACAGGCAAGAGGTCCTGACGCCAAGTACGTCTGGCCTCACACTGGTGATCTTCCGCAATTGCCGCCCGTGAGCCGAGTTGTTCTGGGGAAGTCGCCATGAGAACATGTACCCCTCTAAGACAGAGAGTGCGGCTGTACAGCTATCTCTTCATTGTTCCAAGGGGATAGGGTTTGCAGCCAAGTTGAGATCTATGTCTTCTCAAATTCAAAATTCAGACACTGAAACTGATCTTGTCTCAAATCAGATCCGAGGACTGGTTTGTCACCTTCTGAAGATGCTTATTCCCACATCTCCATCCTTCCTCAAGGCATACACATTCAAAAAGAACATATTTTCAATTACTGGCCCAGTCGCCATGTTGGCAGTTCAACATCGAAATGTTGTTCTCGCACTCATGAAAGAGTTGGGGTTGATTCTGAATGCAAGAAAAGTTTCTCCTCTCTGAGGACCACCTTCCTAGGTGTTTGCTTGGGTTTCTATACTTGAGGCCATGGCAGTGGTGGTAAGAACCAGAGGGGTTTTCCCCGAGGGGCAACCCTTTCTGCACTATCAAGGTCATGAGGCACTGCCCATGCACCTTAGGTAGGTGGAAAAATCCTGGTTCCTGTCTCTAGGACACGTACCAAGAGCTCCTTGTCAGCGTGTAATGCTATTGATGGAATGTCTAAGGCTATCTCTCCATGTTTTCGTGTCAAGCGGACTACCCTATGGTGGTCCGTGCCCACTCCACTAGGAGCGTGGCCCTTCTGGCAGGAGTTCTTCTCTCGCCTACATTCCTCCCCGCACACATTTCTGACACATTCAGCTTGACCTAAACTCCGCTTCAGGGATGCAGGTGCTCCCGTAGTGAGCTGCGACACACCTTCGGCCTTTGTCACTGAGGTGGCGTTGGTTCATCGTTCCCCTAGCGTTTTGACGCAGCGTGGGTTCCCTTGAATAAAGGGAACGAGACCCTGCGCCTTTTAACCTCAGTTCCTTGCAACTCTGGGCTTGCTTCAGACACTCTGCCGCTGACTCTTCTGGTTTCCGGCGCCCTTTTATGATCCTGGATCATGATGTCACCAACCTGCAACAATCATTCACACAATCGTTCAATCGATTTGACAGTGCTTCATGAGAGTACATGTCAAGGAATTCCCCTAGCGTTTCAACACAGCGTCTCGTTCCCTTTTCAGGGAACTATGGTTACGTATGTAACCTGAGACGTTTTTCAGTGTAGATTCATACATGTGTAGATTCATACATTCATACATTCATACATTTTCAAAATAAAAATGTAATAAAAAAGTCCAGTGTGGACGGAAGTGCATTATTATTTGTATATAAGTTAAAAATGTAATTATTTTATAACAAAAATATTAAAGACAAACTACAGCATTATTTTATTATATTTAATAATTATACTTATTACCAGTGTTAACATTAATAGTTGGTGAAAATTGTTAAAAATGCATTTACATTCTAATTCAAGATTTTTCTTTAGTTTTATATTGACAACAAAGTTGATATCAATAGTAAATATAGTGAGCATGATGTACCAAGGTCATGTACCAAGGTTCAGGACCTCACACGCACACACACACACACACACACACACACACACACACAGTATGTTACAATAACATTTGTCAGTGCATTTAAACTTACCAGATGATTTCATCACAAACAACTTACGGTGCATTTACAGTTTATTTTGTCATGATGGGTTTCCTTGGAATTAAACCCGTGGCTTTGTAATCATTAGCAACAGTTGAGTTAGGGGAACATTTACAGATATGAATTTAGCACACACTATCCACTGTGACTTTCACAATTCATTGTGTGAGTGTGTGTGTGTGTGTGTGTGTGTGTGTGTGTGCTCCTAGTAAACCCTACATTAAAGGGGCAAAATTCCCCACAAAGATAGCAATATCCGAAATCTTTGTCCTTGTAAGGACCTTTTTTAGTCCCCCATGAAGAAAACAGCTTATAAATCAAACGTTCTTATACATCTTTTTTTTTTATTATATGTACAGAATATAGAGTTTGAACAGTATAAAATCAGTATGCCTATGAAAAGTCCCCACAAAATGTATATGTGTGTTTGTCCTTGCACGTGTACGTATGCGTACATGTGTTTGTTTGCATTTGTTTTGTGACAGCATCACAGTGCATTCTATTTCCTATGCAAATATACTATGTGCATGAAATGATTTAAGTGCATTCAACAGATTGAGAGTTACTACAGCAGTGCAGCAGTTGCCCTACCCTGCTGTATCTCCCACAGAACTGTTGTTCTCCACAATCTACGCTTTGGTCAGGCTAACAGTCAGAGGCAGGCTTTCATACATCGCATCTTTCGGAGGGAGATGTGCTGTGTGTGTGAGAGAGTATTGCATGAGTGGATTAGGCTTAAATAGAGAGACAAGTCTTGTATCTTTTTTGTTTGTTGTGTAATCGTTGTGGAAAGCTGTCAGAGGTGGTTGGAGTTTGTTTAGTTCTTTTATAAGAAGGCAAGACTCCCAGTTTTTATTCTCTCGCACACTTTTTCCTCTATTCCCATGTTGTTTTGTGTTTATTCTCCCTTAGTCTGTGAGAGTGTGTATGCATGTGTGAAGATGTCACACTTATGGGAAAAAAAAACAACTATTGGAATTTGCTCAAGTATGGATTTGGAACGGATGCTGTTATAAAAATAGCATTGTGTGTAATATGATTGTATATTTATATGCATTTTATATCATGTGACATGGTTCTGTGGGTTTGAACACATTGTCTGTGAAGTAGGATGTTTCTAGATCAACAAACCTGCTATTTTTGCTTTGTTGGCACTCAATTCCTGAAACATTAAGTGTGTTTGTACCTTAAAAGTTAGATTTCAGTTGAACTAAATCAATATTTTTGCATAAACACTTTAGTCTGACTTGCTTTTATTTTGAATCAAAATAAATTCAAGTTAATTAGGTTTTGTTGACTGCTGCTTATTGTGCAAGATGCTAGTTGTTAACAAAGTGACAAGACACAAACACATTCAGTTCATTTAAAGTTACATATAGTATTTGTTTTAACTTTTATATAAAAAGCACATCAGTCCATGCTGAATAGAGTGAAAAGACTTTTATTTATTGTATTCTTTTATTTATTTTTTTGCTATATACATTTTGAATCAACTGAAAAAAAGGAAGGAAAGAAGGTGTTTTAGTATTGTTTTCCTTAACGCTACTTTTTGGAATTGATGGAAATTTTAAATTTAGTGATAGGCCACAAACACATTCAATCAATCTGACTGAATCCAGAAGATTCAAGCAGTTTATAGCTGCATTTTTGAGGCTTGGGTTCCATTGCGTGTCTTGGCTAAATCAGTCACTGAATGAGAGTGGAATGCTTAAGTGTTTGTATGTGAATTTGTTTGTGCATATGTTGTTCACACATATCTGTCCCTTTATTGTAGGGTGTGTTTGTGTGTGGGTGTGATATGACCAGTAATTGTTTCCTAAGAGAAATACAGGACAGGTAGGCTAGGAACCAAAGCCGTCAGACACACTCATAACACATTAAGTGGCACAAACAAGCCCTGTTCTCATTAGAGCATGTTGTCGATTTTACTGCACGCACTGATCATTTACAGATGCGCATCTGGTTGTGTCACAGAAATGCTTAATTCTTGATCCTGAGTGCCTCATATTTTTCCTTCAGCTAATGTTTAGTTGTTTTTCCTTGTGTGTTTTATGTGTCTATCGCCTATAGTAGTAATACAAGGAGAAGGAAAGATAATTCAAAAATTTTGTTGTGAAAATTCGTGTTAAGGTGAAAGTTTTTGTTTGTATGTTTGTACTCTAAAGCAATAACTTTAAATTAACCAAGTTTATAAGTTTTATTTTGTTTTGATATGATACCATGATATGTATATCTTATACCATTATGTTTGTACTTTTTGTTACAGCCTAAAGAGCTTTCTGTTCCTCCATCACCATCCACAGAGAGGAAACATCCCTACACGTACAGCCAGATTCTGTCAGCATCTGTTGCAAATGTCAGACGCTATATCACACTGACTTCGACAAACTCTTGCTGTTTTTGTTTGTTTGTTTATTTGTTTGGTTCATGCATCAAGCTGTGCTGAAATAAAATACAGATACAAAACTGTAAAACTGAAACAGAAATACATTTTAAGCTATATAGAAATATAAAAAATAATGATAACATGCATAATAAATCAATAAAACTTAATAATAAATGTGAAAACATATCCATATGTATATTGGAGTTTTTAACTGATGGTTGTTATCATTAAGGGAAAACAAAATCCAAACCTACTGTTAAAACATAACTTAACTATGGTTTATCACACCTGAGTTCAGTTTCTCTAGTCACAGCCAGGCCTGATTACTACCACACCTGTTCTTAAACAAGAAATCACTTAAATAGGACCTGCCTGACAAAGTGAAGTAGACCAAAAGATCTTCAAAAGCTAGACATCATGCTGGGATCCAAAGAAATTCAGGAACAAATGAGAAAAAGAGCTTACTCAAGTTGTAAGTTGCTTTGGATAAAAGCGTCTGCTAAAATAATAAATGTAACATGTAAATGTAAAAGAAATTAATTGATATCTATCAATCTGGAAATGGTTATAAAGCCATTTCTAAAGCTTTGGGACTCCAGTGAACCACAGTGAGAGCCATTATCTACAAATGTAAAAAAAACTTGAAACAGTGGTGAACATTTCCAGGAGTGGCCGGCCGACCAAAATTATCCCTAGATCGCAGCGACGATTCATCCAAGAGGTCACAAAAGATCCCACAACAATATCCAAAGAACTGCAGGCCTCACTTGTCTCAATGTTAATGACTCCACCATAAGAAAGAGACTGGGCAAAAATGGCAGAGTTCCAAGACAAAAACCACTGCTGAGCAAAAAGAACATTAAGGCTCGTCTCTTCTTTGCCAGAAACCATCTTGATGATCCCCAAGACTTTTGGGGAAATACTGTGGGCTGAAAAGACAAACATTGAACTTTTTGGAAGGTGTGTGTCACATTACATCTGACGGACAAGTAACACCGCAGAAATAGAACATCATACAAACAGTAAAATATGGTGGTGGTAATGTGATGGTCTGGGGCTGTTTTTCTGCTGCAGGACCTGGAAGCCTTGTGATAAATGGAACCATGAATTCTGCTGTCTACCAAAAAATCCTGAAGGAGAATGTCCGGCCATTTGTTTGTGACCTCAAGCTGAAGCGAACTTGGATTCTGCAGGACAATGATCAAAATACACCAGCAAATCCACCTTTTGAGTGGCCTAGACACCTGGCCTGAATCATATTGAGATGCTGTGGCATGACCTTAAAAAGGCTTTTCATGCTCGAAAACCATCCAGTGTGGCTGAATTACAATAATTCTGCAAAGATGAGTGGGCAAAAATTCCTCCATAGTTACTAGGTTTAGGGAGCAAGCACCTTTTCACACAGGGCAATGTAGATGTGAATTTAGTTTCCCTTTAATAGTAACAACCTTCATTTGAAATCTGCATTTAGTGTTTACTTGTTTACTTCTTATTTAAATTTGTTTGATGATCTGAAACATTTATGTGTGACAAACTTGAGAAAAAATAAGATATCAGGAAGGGGCCAAACTCGTTTTCACACCACAGTACATTATACTAAATATTAAACACTTTACATTATACTAAATATACCACGGTTTCTGTCTGCATAAATTTATAACACATTGATGTTGACTTAATACTAAGGAATATTTGTTTTAGAGGGGATTTGGTCACCTGACCAAGCTAAGAGACCAGTTAGAACAGCTCAAGACCAACTTGGCCAGGTAGTGAGACCAGCAAATGAGCAAAGGCTAATTTAAGCAGCTTTTTCCCCATCAGGATTTTAGTAAATGTATATATTCAAAGCTACAAAGATGCATAAAATATTTACTATCATTACCTTTTTCAGCTGTGTAAAGATGTCCATCAGCAAACTGCAGGTTGGTAAACAAACTACTGCAAGGAAATAATTCATTATTAATCACGTGATAAACTTATTCCAATGTTTGCATCCTTTCTATGTTCTTTACAACAAACAAAATATTCTAATGTTGTAGCTTGACAAAAATTTAATTCTCCAGCACCCATTATAATATATACCTCTAATTAATATTATTGGTAATACTTTATTTCAATAGTCCACTTTAGACATTAAACCAACAATAAGTAACTTTGCAATACTAAAGTTATTTATAGTTAGTAGAATGTGGAGTGGAGTATAGACATAAAGTATAACCATATTATTTAATAATACATGAGAGATTGCATAAAAAAGGTGGATAACTTTTGTGTCTGCCCTGTGCATTGCTTGGAAGTGTAATTCAATGCTGATTCCAGCTGAGATTCGACCTTATGACCCAATACAGGCCAACACAGAGTACCAAACTTCAGAGTTTTATCAAGCACATCTTTTTAAATAAACCATTACTTAACCAGGTTCGTCTCACTGAGAGATGTCTTTTAAGAGAGACCTCTTATTTCCAAGCTCCACAGTGCAACAGCCTTTACCCTGCAGGATGTTCTGGTCAGACACAATGCATTGCCTTTTATAGTATTTTAATTTGACAGCACAGCAGGCTAGTGTTGTAATTTCATTTTGACTGTATAGCAAATTTTGTGACTAGGTGGAGCCAGAATCAATGTTCAGCGACTGTGCACTCGCCAGCAGGTGTGTGTGAATTAGCTGATGTGTGGGGCCGCAGACTGACTCTGTCGGCACTCTTTCTTTGCTGCTGCTACAGGGCTTATTTCTGCTGCCTGCTCGCTATTCTTGTCCTTGGACAGGCACTGCATCATGGATCTGCTTGTATTTTCTCATGGGATGGTTAAAATACAATGTTCAAAGGTTTGTCTTTCTCCTGAATAGCTCTTTGCCTCTCTGTCGCTCATGTACACTGTCAAGGCTTGCAAAAACACTGTAAACAAATGATCATTTATGGAAAAGTGATGAGAGGATAGCCACTCATACCATTAAATCCATTAAAAAAATTATACACAGCATCCCATATTGACAGAAAAACACAGAATTGTTGACATTTTTGCAGATTTATTAAAAAAGAAAAACTGAAAGGATTCAGTAAGTTCCTAAGTATTCCTAAAAATTCAGACCCTTTGCTGTGACACTCATATATTTACCTCAGGTGCCGTCCATTTCTTCTGATCATCCTTGAGATGGTTCTACACCTTCATTTTTGAGTCCAGCTATGTTTGATTATACTGATTGGACTTGATTAGGAAAACCACACGCATGTCTATATAAGACCTTACAGCTCACAGTGCACGTCAGAGCAAATGAGAATCATGAGGTCAAAAAACTGCCTGAAGAGGTCAGAGACAGAATTGTGGTAAGGCACAGATCTGGCCAAGGTTACAAAAAAATGTCTGCTGCACTTAAGGTTCCTAAGAGCACAGTGGCCTCCATAATCCTTAAATGGAAGACGTTTGGCACGACCAGAACCCTTCCTAGAGCTGGCCGTCCAGCCAAACTGAGCTATCGGGGGAGAAGAGCCTTGGCGAGAGAGGTGATAAAGAACCCAAAGATCACTGTGGCTGAGCTGCAGAGATGCAGTCGGGAGATGGGAGAAAGTTGTAGAAAGTCAACCATCACTGCACCTCCACCAGTTGGGGCTTTATGGCAGAGTGGCCCAATGGAAACCTCTCCTCAGTGCAAGACACATGAAAGCCCGCTTGGACTCCAAGATGGTGAGAAATAAGATTCTCTGGTCTGATGTCAAGATATAACTTTTTGGCCTTAATTCTAAGCGGGTTATGTGTGGAGAAAACGAGGCACTGCTCATCACCTGTCCAATACAATCCCAACAGTGAAGCATGGTGGTAGCAGCATCATGCTGTGGGGGTGTTTTTCAGTTGTAGGGACAGGAAGACTGGTTGCAATCGAGGGAAAGATGAATAAAAAAAGATAAAGAGTACAAGGATATCCTAGACGAAAACCTTCTCCAGACTGCTCAGGACCTCAGACTGGGCCGAAGGTTTACCTTCCAATAAAACAATGGCCCTAAACACACAGCTAAAATAACGAAAGAGTGGCTTCACAACAACTCTGTGACTGTTCTTGATTGGCCCAGTCAGAGCCCTGACTTAAACCCAATTGAGCATCTCTGGAGAGACCTAAAACTGGCTGTCCACTAACGTTTACAATCCAACCTTACAGAACTGGAGAATCCCTGAATCCAGGTGTGAAAAACTTGTTGCATCTTTCCCAAAAAGACTCATAGCTGTATTAGAGCAAAAGGTGCTTCTACTAAATACTGAGCAAAGGGTCTGAATACTTAGGACCATGTGATTTCAGTTTTTCTTTTTTAATAAATCTGCAAAAATGTCAACATTTCTGTGTTTTATTATAAATACGGGGTGCTGCGTTTACATTAACGAGGGGAAAAAAATAACTTAAATGATTTTAGCAAATGGCTACAATATAGCAAAGAGTGAAAAATGTAAGGGGTAAGATTACTTTCCGTACCAACTGTATATATATACATATACATATACAGTATGTACAGTACGTACAGTACATATATACATATACAGTATATACTATTCAAAATGTTTTGGGATCAGTATGATTTTAATATTCATAATGTTACTATTGTGTATATTATGTAGACTGGAGTTGATATTTTGTCAGTATTCAACTGTTTTAGCCTATTCTCTGGATATAAGATTAATTGGAACAAATCTTCATTGATGCAGTCAATTCATTCTCTAAGACGGTTTTGCCATATTTTATACTGATAGTAACCAGCTTTAGATATTTGGGTGTGGACATATTTCCATCTCTGAGCTCTGAATTCACAACTCTTTAATGATCTATGTGTAGGACATAATATACCAGGCACTTCATTTTTCTTTTATCTTCGCCTGAGATTCGTGCATTTGGGGTTCCTTGGGGCTTTAGTATTCCCTGTCTTAGTTTGCATAAGTTGCTTACTTCATATGGAAGTACAAGGAGATTGGTTTTGCTGTTGTACCAATTGTTTTTGTGCACTTTTTATAAAAAAAGTTACCAGTTGTGGACATTTGGTACAGAGATATTTATGGGACTGGCTCTTATGACAGATGTTTGGACACAATACGGGCTAACCTCAAACTTGTCTCTAAAAACCTAATCATCTATTGATCCAATTCAAGATGATTCATAAAAGAAATGAAAAAAAAGAAAAAAAAGAGGCAAAGAACCAATAAAACATACACTACACAACAACAACAAACAGCAGATAACATGGAGCTTCTCAGAGAACTATCTCAGCATGGCTAGATGAAAATTAAGGAGCAGTTGTGTTATGATCGCCATTCACCAGTCCTGTCAATATCTCAATTCACCAGTCCAGTTACCTCAACTCTACGTTTCCCAGAATCCCTCCTGGCTCATACCTACTCACACTCTACAATCACCACACTTGTATGCAATTTCCCTCATCAGCACAGCATGCAAGCAGTCCCTCGACAATTTACCTTAGTCTGGTCTCATCGGTCAACCCTGAACTACCTACCTGAAAAACACTTACCAGTGGGATCCTTATCCACCTTTCATCTTCTTCAGTCATCAGTCTGCAGTTTACCAGATCTTCAGCTTTAACCTTCTGCAAACAAATAAGAACTTTCATTATCACCTGCATCACCAAACATCTCTCTACTCAGTCACTCGCCAGTCATCTGCTTCTCTGCTCAATAAACCTTGCTCAGATCTTACCTGTATTTGCATTCTTCTGTTCCATGACAGTAAGATGTATATCTCATTTCCCTACTTCGACATTTATGTATGCTCTGAATGTACTTTGGGTAGATGGAGGTGGGGATATAGTCGCCTTGGGAATGTGAGAGGGTGGGGAAAAAAGTGTTCAGAATGATGTTTATTTTGTCCTTTTTGTTTCTGTGCATTAACATTCTGTAACTGAATACAGTAATAAATTACATCTAAAAATATACATTTTATATATATATATATATATATATATATATATATAATCAAATCAAATCATATATATATATTGTTGTTTGGAATTTAAATAGGCAAGTGCATAAGAGTCATTACTGCAGTGATTATTTTGATTCTAGCATGTTATACTGTATGTTTGGCAACAATTCTTCTAACCCTAATTGATGGAGCGTGTAGCTTTTCATTTCTTAAACAACGAGGTAGGAAGAAATATCATGGCCATATTTCAAGATGACACTGTCACAATTAATCTGGTTCAAAGTGTGAAAGAATGGTTTAAAGGTAACATGAAGAATCACTTTCACACATGAAAGTCCAGACCTTAAATTTGTTAAAAGTCTTTGAGATGTGCTGGAGGAGACTTTACAGAGTGCTGGACTCTTGCATTGTCAATTCAAGATCTTGATCATAAATTGATGTACCTCTTTATGGACATAGTATCATAACAATTATTTCCATCAAGAAGTGCATCGATTTTTGGTCAAGATCTTGTATTTGGCAGGGCAGTGTATATTACATTGTTTAATAACATAAAGTCAGACACCCATTATCACTAAATAAACCCCAACAGGTGTCCAGGTTTTGTTTTTTGAGATAATGACCAGCTGACTATGCATTATTGAACTTACTACACTACTTAGCTGATAAATAAATAAATGGATATGAAATATTGATTTAAGTCAAAATGATTTTAAGAGAGAAGACAGAGGCTGTAGGTTATACAAGAGACCCTGAAATAGCACAGATATGAAAAAAACTGTAAATTAACAGTTTAAAAACCATTATTCAAAAATATTAGATCAATCAAATATGAGTATTCCAGAAAGCTGTGTATTCATAAATCAAGTATCCAATTAGTGTTCGGTGGCTACAAAGGTTTTGGTCTTTATATTGTTTAAGTTTATATTCTCCAGTTCTCTGTTTCATCTGAAAGTTTTTAGATGAGTCTGTTTTCACTTGCTGTTAATAGCACATTTTCTATTATTAATTCAGTGCTTGCTAGAAAATCTCTCATATTTCTTGTACTTCACAGTAATCTCCATCTGGTGTTATGTAGATAATTTCAGTCTTATGTTTTATGTATTTTTGTTTTTTTGTAAACTCTCTTGGCTTTTTAACAAACTAAAATTAGCTTTCAAATCTCTTCGACTTGCACCGATAGAGCTTTCGGCACTGGCAATGATTTTTGGATTCGTGGCCTTTGACCCGCCTGCCTTTAGTTGCTAATGTTTGCTGCACTGGAAGCGGTGTTATTTCCTTCAAGAAATGCAAATGTGCTTCTTTAGTCATTTTTTTGTGCAGGTACTCAGAATATATTTGGATATAAGTCCAAACATCTCTCTCTCTCTCTCTCTCTCTCTCTCTGTGGCTTATTCTCTGTAGAAATGAGGTCCACCCAGGTGTTCATTAAGATCTGATCGATTCATCTCTGCCTAAGCTCATATCATATTTCCCTCAGAAAGTGCTCCTGATGAGTGGCGTTATTGAATAGTGTAGATGTGGATGAGGAGCAGCAGGAGCCTTTTCTGCTTACAGTACAGCATAATGAATGATGTGATATTGCTTTATAAATATGTGCATAGCCTAGCTGTGCAAGCTGATGTGGAATTCTGTGTGACCAGCCATTGAGTTTCTGTCACTAATGTTATGGTAGAGAGTACAACAGGGTCGGATTTGTTTGACTTACACTCATTGGGAATTGTAGTATTAAACGATGAATGCATCAATCCTTGCCATGGGGCATTTGCAGTTGTATTCTCTGTTCTCTAGGTCTGTGAGCTGGAATCTCTCATGTTGGTGTCTATATAATTAGACAAGTATCAGTAAGTTGAGGTCTGGTTTTGTTGCTGCAGGTCATCACATCATAGCTCTGAGCGAATAGTTATTCTTGGAAAACTGCTATTTGTTTGTCACTGTTACTTTGATATAAATGTAAGAATAGAAGGGCACTGATCAAAGAAACATATTGAACTACTGGTCAAAAAGCCTT
This sequence comes from Rhodeus uyekii, assembly GCA_037043235.1. Classification (NCBI taxonomy): domain Eukaryota; kingdom Metazoa; phylum Chordata; class Actinopteri; order Cypriniformes; family Acheilognathidae; genus Rhodeus; species Rhodeus uyekii. Next base: position 398,420 of record JAWRVZ010000017.1, on the reverse strand, counting down.
TTATTTTATTTCTGTGATGCCAAAGCTGAATATTCAGCATTACCACTCCAAGCTTCAGTTTCAAATGATCTATTAGCAATCATTATAATATCTACAGAATATAAATGAGAATATGAAAAAGGAGCACAAATGAGCAGAGGGAGAAAGCTACAAAACTAAATAAAATAACAAAGAATGGAATATGTTTTCTTCTCTATGTGTTTTTGTATCAGTAGTACAAGATTATCCTATTCAAATCAATGTGATAAACAAGTTAGATCAAAAGTAATATAAAAGTATTAAGATTATACCATAAATGCAATGGATTATGTTACCAACTACAATTTGTAAGTAATCTACGCAGCACTCAATGATGTAAAAAATAATCATTCCACAGATGTCTCTACTTGCTGTGAATGACCAATAGGATTTGTCAGTGCCATTGACCGGGGAATTATTTTTATGGAACTCTTGTCTTTAAAAAAAGTGGGGGAGAGGGAGGGGAGTGAGACGTTATACAGACCAAATCTGTTCTCCTTCACATTCCTCCTTCCATCACATGCTTTCACACTGAAGATAGCCTTTCTAGTTTGTGGTTTGTCTACTGACAAACTCCAGAGTGAAAGGAGATAAGAAGAACTCGACCTCCTACAATCACTTACTTGTTGGTATGATCTTTTCCAGCTGTGGCAGTGTGTGTGTGTGTGGAGCAGTCGGGCTCAGAGGAGGGGGGCAGGTTGGCTGATAACATGTCTTTGTCTGTGGTCATTCAGTGTTTCCCTGATATCACTTGACCTCGTTTTTATCTGGGTGCTATGCCTGTCTGACATTTCATGGTTACGACCCCCTCTTTAACCCCCCCGCTCCCCACCTCCCGGCTGCCGATCTGATAAGCAGATATCTTATTCTTGGTATTTGGAGAATTTAGAAAACGAACTCAGTGGTTTACTCTGGTCACCATTACATACTCAAAATCCCAGTAATGTGTGCAGAGACCCCTAGGAACATAATAGCCAGAACCTCAAACAACACAGGCATGTCTAGAAAGAAATAATATTTATGAATGTAAATGTAAAGGCCATTTCATGCTAAATATGGATAAATTAATAATTAATATTATTATTATTTTAAAAGGTAGATAACCCATTATGTATTCTATAGTTCCAATTTATTTATCTATTCCCTGGCTTACCTTAATTAACACCATTCAATACATTTTGTTGTTTGCAAAAGTAAAAAAGTAAAATACTTGGTTCATATCGTATAAAGGGATCTGTAGTTGTTTTTTTATTCTTCTTTTCTGAATTTATTTATATATTCTATCCAATTAGATTAAAAATATAATTCATTGCAGTAATGGTAAAGCTGGAAATCATTTTAATATGCTGTTTTGTTGATCAAGAAACATTTTACGTTATTATTTTTATTAATGTGGAAAACAGTTGCCTAATTTGTTTGTGGAAACCGTGATACACTAGCATCCAAAATTTGGAGATAAGTAATACTTTTTTCAGCAAGTACTCATTAAATTGATCAAAAGTTTCAGTAAAAAAAGAAGAAAAAAACATTTACAATGTTACAAAAGATTTCTATCTCAAATAAATGCTTTTTGTATCACAGTTCCCACAAAAATATTAAGAAGTTTTCAAAACTAATGATAATGTTTCTTGGAATGTGCTTAAACTGTGATTTGAATGCTGATTTGTTGAAATGTTTCTTAGGCACCAAATGATTTCTGAAGGACTTTGTGACACTGAAGACTGGAATAATGATGCTGAAAATTCAGCTTTAGCATCACAGGAAAGAATGACCTTCTGCAATAAAGTAATCCCTCGCCACTTCACGGTTCAAGTTTCACGGCCTCAGTGCATCGCGGATTTTTTTAAAATATTAATCGAAAAATATTTATGCGGAAAGAAAGCGCTATTTTATTGTGATGCGCGAGAGAAACGGTTTCCCCGGATCAGTCTTGCCAACTACTTTCAAAGGAAAGTAGCTAAAGCCAGGCCAAAAAGTCGCTAAATGTCACTAGGTGACGTCATGCGTGAATTAGCATACATATGAGGCCATCACACTGTACTAGATTGCATACTTTCTTGCATTCGGCTTCGTCCCGTCTTTTAATAACCAGGTTCTTTAATCCGGAGCGCTGAGCAGCGCAGCGCTGAGCAGAGTGCGCATCAGAACAGAAGCAGGTGTGTGTGTGTGTGTGTGTGTGTGTGTTTATCTAAGCCTCATACTTATTGGTCGGTAACTGTTCGTCAATGTCAAAATATTTGAGAAAACCAATCAAATCAGAGAAGGCGGGCTTTACGTGCACTCGCTGCTCGTTGAGAAGAGTAAAAACGATATGTTCTTTCACGTCTCCAAAAGTATCCAATAACTCCAGATAAACTCGTTAGATTTGTCGCTAGTTGCTTTTTTGGAAATGTGTCGCTAGAGTTGTCTGAATACTCGCTAAATATAGCGACAAAGGTGCTAAGTTGGCAACACTGTCCCGGATGCCATTCAAAGAGAGAAACTCTCTCAGAGGCTTTGCACACACCCACTGCACTCAGACAAGACACGTGATTGGTTCCCGGTGAGAGATCGACAAATGAGAGCACGAGCGGATGTATCCCATGAGCTGATTGGCTGATCCTACTTCGCAGATTTTCACCTATCGCGGGGGGTTTCGGTCCACATCAACCGCAATAAACGAAGGATCACTGTATATTAATAGAAAAGTAAAATTAACAACCACAACAAAAAAGAAAAGAGAAAACCTTGCTAAATTATAAAATGTCTTATTATTCAGTGTTGTGGACCCCACAGGGATGCTGGTCTAAATGGTAATCTCATCTGTACTTAAAAGCCCCTCATTGTGTTATTGTGAGGACTCATTGTGTCCGTTTTGTGCAAGTGAAAAGTAATTTCAACCATATTTGTCCTCTTAGTAAAAGGAGTGCTTGATGTTTTTCTGTGGCTGATTAGTCATGCAGGAGTTCTCAATTCAAAGCCTTGTTTTTACATGCTGATTTTACCCATGACAAAACTAGATGTTTTTTTTTTCTCTCTCTCTTTTCTAATGGCCAATCAGGAACACTGGAGAAAAGGCCAGAGAAGTTTAATGTTCAAAACAGCTCTCTAATCACAGTCAGTGTGGCAGGACTGAATAAACATCCGCAATCAAAGTCTTTCATTCTCGCGCGAGCTAACGTGTGTTATATATAGAGACCGGGTGAGTTGTCACAAAACACTGTATCTTTTTAGTCCAAAGTCTAATCACAAAAACAAGAACAACTATGGTTTTGTTCTTCTTCAACAATAGTTGTCGCATTTATATTGGGGCAATTTGCTTTATATATTGTATTTGTATAGAAAAGTAAAAACAGTTACCATTTTGTGTTTCACAACTGGTTTTACTGGTTAAATTGAGGGGCATGTTTTCAGAAAAGGTCAATGTGTGTCATGTATATTTCATGAATTTTTACATTAAGCATAAGATATAGATTTGACAACTAGTCCAGGCCTCACCTATATATTGTATGCAAGAGAAATATGTCAAATGACTACAGCATCAAATAATTCTGCACTTATAGACAGAGAGGCCACACAATTTGAAGCCCCAATTTTAATGCAAGTATTTTTCAGCACTTTGTATTTGTTTATGGCAATATGGTGTTTAGGAAACTATCCAGTGGGCTACACAGGTTTGAAAAAAAAAGTATATTTATATTATATATATATATGTTTATATATATATATATATATAGATTTATAGTTATTTGAAACTTGAAAAGAGAACAGTACACACTTGCACACGTGAAGATAACCACAATGTCAGATGAAGTATCCATAGGCCAATGAGAGGACAGAATCGTCTTTTTTTCTTCCCTTTTCCTTTTTTTTGTCCCCTGCATCCACGCTTTTTCTAAAGATAGTAACTTCAGAAGAACACTTGACCACACTGATTAAGAAGGAAAAAAATAAACGACTATAGAAAACAGTCAAGTCTAAAACGGATAGTTGAGTTTATAATGCACATAGTTTGGGCTGCTCTTTGTACAGTACATTTGTACAGTGTATATGTGTGTGTGTGTGTGCGCGTGTGTGTGTGTTTCGAGACGGGTAAAGGGCTCAGATAGTTGGTTTAGTTTACAGTGGACTGTAAACAGAGACACATTGATCACAGAGCGGAGAGAGTGAGGAAACCATCGTGTCCATTGGTCATCCATTTTTCTCCTTTTGTCTCTCCTAATCCCCTTTTGAGCTCTCTCCCTCGGTTCTTCCCTCTTCTCATCCAGCCTTTCAGAGGAGATTTGGCGAGGTTTCTCAGTCCTGCTGAGAATTCTCAGGGTCCTTACGTCATCGGATCGCATCCGATTTAATCTGTTTCAGATGTCCGACAGAGCTGGGAATGACCAGATAGGCCGTGATTGAGTTCAGTAAAAAAAAAAAAATAATTGAAGAAACAAAGGGAGATTTAAAAAAGAAACCCTTGATGCTTTTGGCCGGTTGCGTTACTGTGCAAACTCACGCTTTTTCAGGAATGTCCACACGGAAGGTGCTAGGAAATCCTTTTGCGTGCTATAGGGCAAAGAACAGGCAGAAAACATATGGATAATTAAAATCACGTTCTAACCAATCCTTACATTTATTTCCCCAGCTTGAGTCTGATCTCACAAGGAAAAGTATTCCTTTAGCTATGTTTTTTCATTCACTACTAAAACATTGCTCTGTAAGTGTTTGATATTTCGGACCATTACATTAGTCCTTTAGATCTTGTGTTTGATTAGTACGTTTATAAATGATCTTTGTGTGAAAGTTAAATTTGTTTTCTGTGACATATAGTGTAGGAAGATTGAGCTTAAAAATGTTAACTTCCTACACTATATGTCACATAAAAATCGTAAAATAAAGTTAAGATACAGTATAAAATCAAGTTATTAAATATAGCACATCAAACATTTTATGTTGCATGTAAAATGTGATCACATAATTTACAGTAGCTCACGCTTGTTACATTCAATTTAATCAACATGTATTTATCATAAATACAAATATTTCAATTTTCTTCATCAAATCACATGAAAAGCCATATCTGGCATCAATATTGCAATATGAAATACTGCAAAACATTTCTAGAGCAACATTTTGTTAGTGTGCTGACAAACATTAGTGTTGTGAAGTTTTCTTGTGAGAGTGCTGCCCAAATGTCTCAAGCATAAAAAAGCATCTATGCAAATAGGAAGAAGGCATGGCTTGTTGATGTAAGGTCCATCATGTCCACAATCGCCATCATTTTGCCAAGTAAGACGTGTTCCTGTATCAACAATTTTTGATCTTGGGTCAACATTCCTGACCATAAACATAGTCCTAACCCTATCCGTATCCCTAAACTTAACCCTACCCATAACTTATCCCTAAAATCAGAGTGAAAGAATAACAGTGTGAGCACTTAACCCTGATTGTAAGCCTAAACCTGACATAAACTGTAAACTTGTCCCTTAAATCTGATTGGTTCGTTGGAATGCTGTTCCAGGATCAAAAACGATGCTGATCGAGGAACTTGCTGTACTCGGTGAAATCACACACACCCATGTCCACGTATCTGGAAGGATACAAACACATGCACATGCACACTTAGTCTCCACCCACAGGAGAACACACACTGTACACTTGCCCTTGGTTTAGTGCAGTAGTAGCAATACTGCATTAAAACAACCGTAACAAAGTGCTGGATGTTTCAGCGACAGTGAGTGTTTACACCAGCGTTTTTCAACCACTGTGCCGCGGTACACTAGTGTGCCGTGAGAGATTGTCAGGTGTGCCGCGAAAAGTTATTCAATTTCACCTAAGTGGTCTAAAAAATTTTTTTTGAAAACTAATTAATCATAAAATACTTTTTTCTTTGAGTTTATTTGATTCCATTTCAAGACACATTGATAAGAATGACTTTATACTATTAATATAGGCTACAGTTTCTTTTTTTTTTTTTTTTACATTTTCGGTTGGTGGTGTGACTTGTGATTTTATTTTTATTTTTTCAATAAAAAAATGTGCCTTGGCTCAAAAAAGGTTGAAAAACACTGGTTTACACTACCAGTTTGCATGCTATACTCAGGGGCGAGAGGCAAGGTGCTATGACTGTCACAAGTTGAGTACAGTACAGTAGAGCTGTGGGACATGGTGATTAGAACAGAAATGGATCCAGTGCATGATGAAAGACACAGGTATATAATGGAAGTTTTTATAGGATGTATCTGAAAGCTGTGAAATAACCGCTGCCGTTCCATATGGCAAGCTGTTTAGTTCTGTTTACTATGACATAAATGTTCACCATGATGAATGGAATGGCTGAAATGTGCTAAATCATGATTATTAGAGAGGCAGAAGCATTTGATGCAATATAGGCATGTTGTATAGACATACCATGCGTCGAATATGATTATGATGAAGATAGATTTCAGCTTAAGGAAAAGTCACAGCACAAAAGTATGTGTTATGTAGATTTGGATGAGAAATTAGTTGCAAATTCAGCATTGATTTGCCAAATTTGTAATAAGATGTTTTCACCAGTGTCTTTGGATGCTTTGGGTGGGAGAATTTAGAGGGCAGGGGAAGGACAAAATGTAGAACACAACTCCACATTTTCACTCAAAAAAATCCTTTATTGATATGTCCATATATTATACATTTATAGCTGGGTTTTTTGTGGTCATTTTGCTTTTTAAGGAAAGGGGAAAGCAAATTGGAAAGTGAGAGAAGAAAGGGTGCTTGGAGAAATTGGATTACACGTTTTTCTTTAGAAATATAAAGTTCTAACAGAGCCATGGGGTAGATTTGAAACAGATGAGGGCAGTGGATCAGATCTGGGGGGGGTTCAGAAATCGTACATTTTGAGTGAGTACTCACACAGATAGTTGGGTTTGTAAGGCGCTCGGGCGCTTGGTAAGAGTGTGTGTAGCTCGTGGCGTGTGAGCGTGCCGTGGTGTGACTTGTCTTTGCCGAACGTAGAGAATGATCTATCATCGGCCCGATTGCACGCATCGCCTGGAACCACGCTCTCCTGTACCTCAGTGTCCGGCACCGCGTCCATTCCTGGGACGTGCAGGTTACTACGGTAATCGGCACCCTGGCGACTGTCGCCAGGCATGAAGGAGGGCATCCAGCAACGGTCGGAGTGACCCAGAGCCTTGCACTCTTCAGTGCAGTTGGAGAAAAGATCAGCTCCTGTGGAAGACAGAGAAAAGATGGGAGGAAATGTTAGCTTTATTCTTCACATGTGATGCAGAACAATATACAGTAAGTAATGTTACTATATTTACTATAATGAATATTCTCATTCCATCAATATTCCATTCTCATTCCTCCGAGCAGGCAAGGGAGGCAGTGTAAAATAATCCATATTATAAAAATATTTATTTAACACAAATATTTCAATGTATTAATGTTTATTGACCCCATTGACCCCCTAAATTCTCATTGCGGTGAGTTTTGGGGGGATGGGAGTAATTGAGAATGAAAGGGAAAAAGTCCAGTGAGAGGAGGAAATGCCTCCATCGCACCATGATTGGATGTAATTGCTTATAATTGGTTATGATTGGTTCACGCAATAAATCCCGCCTCTTGTTTTCATGCGTTTGTCATTCGCAGTCTGAATGAACAAAATGAGGGTGTTAATGGCCAGATTAATTCAATAGGAAGTAAACAGCTCACCCACTTAGATATCACCGCTTCATGTCATGTCGAAATCAAACTTGAAATAGCCTGAAAACATGATGAATGTGGGGAGGTTTTAGTGAGAAATCAGCATGATGAAATTAAAGATACATCTCTGTGTCTGTGACAAGTGTTTACCGAGCGTGACTGATGATCCATAAATATATTGAGTTTTAAAAAGTACAGTGGAACATCAGTTCACAAATACATTATATTGGTTAAATTGTTACTGCCTTTAGTTATCAATTCGGAATAAATATAAAAATGCTAATAAATAGAACATGAATTGCATTGTTAATGTACTAACACAAAATAAAATTGTATTTAGTATATTTTTTCTTTTATAAATCAAATGTACAATTGAGTTATATATATATATATATATATATATATATATATATATATATATATATGTCCCATGAGCTGATATATATATATATTTTTCACTCTTTGTTATATTGCAGTCATTTGCTAAAATCATTTATGTTAATTTTTTTTCTCATTAATGTGCACACAGCACCCCATATTGACAAAAAAAAATTATTAAAAAAGAAAAACTGAAATATCACATGGTCCTAAGTATTCATAACCTTTGCTGTGACTCTCATATAATTAACTCAGGTGCTGTCAATTTCTTCTGATCATCCTTGAGATGGTTCTACACCTTAATTTGAGTCCAGCTGTGTTTGATCATATGGACTTGTTTAGGAAAGCCACCCACCTGTCTATATAAGACCTTACAGCTCACAGTGCATGTCAGAGCAAATGAGAATCATGAAGTCAATGGAAATTTAAGGGGGTCTGAATACTTTCCGTACCCCCTGCATAAAAAATAAAAAACACTTGAGGACTTTGCCTCCTCATTTCAAAGCACCACCTCACACCACTAGTCGGTATGGGTGTGAGTGAGTGGCAATGTCCTCGTGTTTGCGTTCCAAGGTCAGTTTTACAAAAAAAGATGTTTTGTTGAGGAATATTTCTCACACTTTGAGATCTTCTGCTTTCATTTTATCCGCTGCACTTCTGTGTAACAGTCTAATGTCAACAGTAACACAAAGGCAAAATTACTATGAATTATCCGGAGCGCGGAGTCTGAAATTATTCATATTTGAATGAAGATGATTATTTAACCAGACAGATTGGGAGCTTTTTACTCGTTTTATAATCAGCTGCAGTCATTGTCAGGCTTCAGCAAAGCATGGTAATTGACTGGAAGGCGGCCCACTGAAAGAAGGATAGTTATATACACAAAGCAGTGAACTCTCCAGCCCTTTGTTTCTCCATCTCTGCCTCTCCGTGTCCCTCCCACCAACCGATATTAAACGAATCTGCTATGATGTATTCATGCTCTTTTCATGCTGTTAATTTCACTGTGTCTCCCGTCGGCCGGTCTCTCATGTCCTTCATGCAAACACTATGGGCAACGCAACCAAAACCAACAACACTGGGAGAAACACACAGGCTCATACATACACGCTCTTGCTTTCTGATTAATGACTATACAGAGCATGATAATTAGCCGGTTTCAGAGGAAAAGAACGAGAGGAGAGCTTGAAAGGGAAATAAATGAAAGAGAAGGGCAGAGAGCACTGTGGCGTCACACTGAACTCTAATAAAGGCCTCTGGACACAATTCCAACATGAGGCTGTGTTTCAAGGAGTGTAGAGACCACATGGATAATGAAATCACAGTCATGGTTTAGTGGTCATATGCTTGACAATAAGACCAATAAAAGTAGCTTTCCTGTAGCTCAAAAAGTAGAGTGTGCTGCTTGCAACACCAAGGTCAAGGGTTCGATTTCCAGGGAAAGCAAGAATTTATTAGAATGTCAATATGTACCTTGAATGCGATGTATGTCGCTTTTGATAAAAGGGTCTGCCAAATGTAAATGTAACAATGTAATGTAATGTAACCACTAAGTAATTCCTAACTATTTTATGTTTTGTCGAATTGATCTTGCTTACTTACTTAGCATACTCTCATGCTTACTTTTTTCTAAAATTTTCAAACGATTTTTATTCGATTAATAATTTTCCTACAGATGATTATGTGTAGGGATTGACCTTAATGCTTACTATTTTCAAAAAGCGTTCATATTATACAATTTCATACGAAATCACTCCATTATAAATTGAGCTTTCAATTGTCATTGACAAGATTTTCCCCTGATTTTGGGGGTAGGTAATGGGTTACCTATGGGTTCTAATCAACTGACAAGGACCAACACTATAGTACAATGTGTGCTAAGCTTAGAATCAAGGTTAGGGATTTGGAAGTTTGAACAAGGAGACAAGTTAAGAGTAGTAATCAGGATTAAGCCTTGTTTACATTGACACATTCAGCCTGGCATGAACATCCCAGATGCACGTGCAAATCACCGTTTATACTCCATTTGCACTGTATTGCACGATTCTCTGCTAAACCGTATTATTTTTATTCTTGAACATGTAACAGTTCAGGCGGAAATATGGTGCTTTTAAAATGACATGCAGTCATTCTCTGCCTTAAAAAATCCAACACAGGTCCATCTTGGTAATCAATTTTATACTCCTTACATTTTTATGCTAAAATAGATAGCAGAAATCGCTTCCTATATGTTGCAAACTGTGGTACTAGCAACCATTTTCTGTAATATTTTTGTCAAAAACAACAAATCATATTGTAATATAGTATATTCTATATTATTAACTATGTAGTCAGCATAACATGTTACTGTATTGAAACAACATTTGGTCAGGAGATCAAGAAGCTTTAAATACCTTAGCGTAAAGGTCAGCGCATCAGTATTGCTTTGGTTTTCTCACAATTTCCATCCGCCTCGCTGCACCACAGGTTAAATACGGAAGCGATTGTGCATTGAATTTCAGAACTCCCTGTTATAAATCATTTTAAAAGATCATTTTTTTACAGAATACATCAAAAGTAACATGCGTAAGCTAACTCTCAGTCCTCACTGAGCAATTGTTAACTTTCTATCCTGTTGTGTAATAAATAATCAAGTTATAATTGAAAAAAGTGCTTGAGCCTGACCAGAGTGAATACTGCATGTCTTGTATATGTCTAAAGAAATGTTTCTTAATATTCAACATGAGTTTATTCATTTTATAAAAGTTACAGAGTTCCATAAGAGGAATGACCTATATGAGAGTGAAAGAGAGGGAGCAGATACAGTACAAGGTCAGATTCAAACAAGTACAATGAGGGAGAGCAATACAATAAAAAAGAGGGCATGTGAAGTGAAGGAAAAAAGAGGAAAGGATGAAAGAGTCTGATATGGGAAATTTGAGACAAATGTAGACAAAGGCCCACAAAGAAGGAGACTGGATGGGGATGCATGTCAGGCCTATCTCTAATCTTTAATTCCTTGTGGCAGAAGCCTTTTTGAGTGAGATCAAAGGATAAATCTGTGCTACTGATAAACCGGACAATGCTATAAGTGTGTGTTTGTGTGTGTGTGTTTGTGTTGCTTAAATGAACAGAGGGGAATTATGTTTTATTAGTGTAGAGCTGTTGTAATGATTTGCACAAGTGACCAGGAAACATGTTATTAGTGTGGCTTTGGGACCTGCAGGTATATGCATAAAAGGCTGTAGATTAAATGCACTGACCCAGATACTGTGCTTATTAAAATCGCTATAGGAGACCGATAGATGATGAAGCGTTATTGAGTGATCAAAGTGTCTGGTTATGTTGGGCCCAGAGAAATCAGTTTGTCTGTAACACTTCTTTGATTCACTGGAGCGCACAGAAAACTCAAGATACCCAAGATGATTGCTGCTGGATTGTGCATATTACTCTTCAGGCATAACCATACACTTAAAGCAAGACGTGATGCACCTCTACCTGCTTTTTATTGCTCATTGGTTTCCTTTTTAAAGCTCAGGCTACAAACAACTATATATATATAAATTATCAAATCCCCAATCAATTTAGTCTCAGATCTCCTAAATAAGTAAGAATAGAGCTATAAAATCAAGACAGTTTGGTTCATCTCGAAATCGTTGCTTTTTGAATGCAGACGTTGTTATCTAAGCAGTTTTTGACATTGCTGAGCTCTCTTCTGAAACTAGAGGAACCATGTGAGATGACTCGCAGATTTTTCTTTGGAGAGATCTGAGAAGCTTAAGGAAAAGTCTCCATTTTCTCTATGTATCACTGCTGTCAAGGATAAGCAAAGTTAAAGAGATTTCTTATGTGATTCTTCTTTCCTATGTGGTACTCAGTGCTTCTAATCTTCCAGTCTCAACATCTGAATCCGCACTCAGCTCACATCTCTGCTCAGATGTGTTGTGAAATCCATAGATCACTTCTACAAGCTGTCCACTTTGTTATTTCACTATTATATCAAGGTGATATATATGGACAGAGATATGCAGCACTACACAGAGGCATAAATCTGGTTAAAGCAGGGATCCAAGGCCATTGTGACATCATCGATATTAAGTACACAGACAAACATGACTGCATACAATCAAACTCAATGTAATTAGAACAGCGGTCTCTAAATAGCCCCAACCGAGCAAACAGACAGAAGCTCACAGCATGACTTTCACATCGATATCACAGTCACATGCAGAGACTCGTGTAGAACATGTAGGACTTGATACCGTCTCATATGACTGAGGTCTGCTTTTGTATGTGAAAACAACCTCTGAATAACACAGAAAGCTACTAGACTGGCATGTCCTGAATGCAATACTACTGCTTGGAAGGCAGAAAAGTAATAGTCAAGTCACAGTTATTTCTGTAGTGTTTTATGAAGCAGCTTCAAATAATAAAAAAAGACAGTACAAAACAGTAAGGTAATGATCAATTATGCAAACTTCAATAAGTATGAGACCAATTCAAATTCTGTGGTAAAGCAGCTTTACAGAAGACATCAGTGTCACTGTTCAGATCAAGTTCGGTGTTGATTCAGTTCAGTTCAATAACTGTGTAGTTAATTTAATTGTGAATTAGTTCAATTTGACTGTAAGCATGTACACAATGCCCAATTGGCACTAAGGGACCTAATTTGTACCAAGAAAACATCCAACCACACCATTACACCACCACCACCAGCCTGCACAGTGGTAACAAAACATGATGGATCCATGTTCTCATTCTGTTTACGCCCAAATTCTGAATGTCTCAACAGAAATCGAGACTTTGGTGAGCTTGTGCAAATTGTAGCCTCTTTTTCCTATCTGTAGTGGAGATGAGTGGTACCCGGTGGGGTCTTCTGCTGTTGTAGCCCATCCGCCTCAAGGTTGTGCGTGCTGTGGCTTCACAAATGCTTTGCTGCATACCTTGGTTGTAACGAGTGGTTATTTCAGTCAAAGTTGCTCTTCTATCAGCTTGAATCAGTCAGCCCATTCTCCTCTGAACTCTAGCATCAACAAGGCATTTTCAGCCACAGGACTGCTGCAGACTGGATGTTTTTCCCTTTTCACACCACTTTTTGTAAACCCTAGAAATGAAACTCTGGTTGTGCATGAAAATCCCAGTAACTGAGCAGATTGTGAAATACTCAGACCAGCCCGTCTGGAACCAACAACCATGCCACACTCAAAATTGCTTAAATCACCTTTCTTTCCCACTCTGACATTCAGTTTGGAGTTCAGGAGATTGTCTTGACCAGGACTAACCCCTAAATGCATTGAAGCAACTGCCATGTGATTAGATAATTGCATTAACGAGAAATTGAACAGGTGTTCCTAATAATCCTTTAGGTGAGTGTGAGTGTGTGTGTATGTATATATATATATATATATATATATATATATATATATATATATATATATATATATATATATATATATATATAAATATAGATCAATTTACAGCAAAATGTAGCTAAGGTATTACAGGCTCAAAAAAAGAAGCATTGTGAAAAGGTAGCATACCACAATCATAGATCTTCCTATGAAAACAGGATTACATTTCTCAACGGACCCCAAGTTCACTTAAAAATACAAATGGTTGTGGAAGAAAAACAGATATTTTCAATTAAGATGGGATTAAAGTCTCAAAATTTGAGAAAGTCCTATTCGAATGAGGATTAAGGTTGAAATTATCTAGAAAACAAAGTCATTAAATGGTTCAATCCAAGTTAAATGCTAAAATTTGGCCTGATAATTCAGCATTAGTGTTCTTTGGATACAAAGAACATGACAATGTGGCATCTATTATATATTGCAAGTGCTAGACCTCAAGGATTTTATGATTTTTTTAGCCATCAAGAGAAATTTGAGCTGTCAGAATAATTGTATTTAAAACCTAAAAGCGATATGATTCAACAAATTGCATTTCCTTTCATTCCATTGTTCTGCAGTACAATCCTCGCAGTCACAATTTAGGGTAGCGTGTTGAATGCTACAGTTTAACAGCGTCGCTTCATGGCCAATAAATATATACAATAAAGAAATAAAAATATCTACATAGTTGCCCATGAAATCCTATATAATTGCAGACCTCTATTCGATTAGAGTCTAAGCATTAGATACCCTCAGCACATTTGGAAGCTTTATTGAAAGCATTACTGATCTAAGTAGATGCTGGACTCTCGGGTGTTGCAGACTTCTAGAGAAAAAGGGATGCTGTGTTGAGTACAAACACACTGACTAACTAAGCTGTTCTCTATCAGGAAGCGCTCTGCATCCCACTGTGTGCGTTATTTTCGTACTCTTTCCGCTTCTCTTGCATTTTCTCTTCTGGAGACCTCATCACATCTTTTATCAATGGTGTGCAAAAGCATCAGAATGAAAAGGAAAAACACTTCCAAAGCCCTGATGAGCAGAATTTCCCTTTAGAACACCTGTCGTCGGGCTGACCAAAGACCTGCGCTCACATGCTGAGGACAAGCATTTTTGCTTGGGTTAGGGGGAAATTATGGTAAATTTGCTTTGAAGAACAAGAGCGGAAGTAATGATGATTTTATGACCATCTGGGTGGGCTTTCACTCAAAATCAACTTGCCACCATATTAAATTACCTATATAGTCACTTCTGACATGGGGAGTGATTAACTAGCAATGTTATTTAACAGCATCTTTCAGTAATGTGTGTATCTACGTGTGTATTTTTTTTAGTAACAAGCTTTTTCTAATAAGTGGTGATGTAGTGTGACAAACACTGCATCGTTGCTTTTTGTCACATTGTATTGAACACAGAACTTCGCACTGAGCGAACTGAGGCAATAGTCCAAACAATAAACAGCTGTTTGGATGGTTCATGCATACAAATATTTATTTTTAAATCACTGATTCATCTGAGATGTTGCATGCTATTTGTTTCCATAGCAAAACGTCTCGGGTTACGTATGTAACCCTGGTTCCCTGAGGGGAACGAGACGCTGTGTCGAAGCACTAGGGGAAATAGCCTTGCGTGAGTCACGTGAAGATCTATGCAACCAATGAGAAACGAACGCGTGTGAATGCGTCACTGCCGGCCGCAGCCGGTGACGTCATGAGGCAGAGCATAAAGCGCATCTGAAACCGGGGCGCGTCAGCCATGAATGCCTGAAGCGGGCCCGGAGGCGCCAGGAGCTGAGGCCAAGACACAGCGTCTCGTTCCCCTCAGGGAACCAGGGTTACATACGTAACCCGAGACGTTCCCTTTCTGGGAACTCGAGCTGTGTCGAAGCACTAGGGGAACGCTATGCCAACGCCACCTCAGCGACGTCAGCATCCGGGTGTGTCCCAGCTCACTGAGAGAGCACCCTGGTTCCCGGGGCGGCATCGAGGTCTAGCTGGTAGAACCTCATGAATGTGTGCGGTGAGGACCAGCCGGCCGCAGCACAAACATCAGACAAGGCGACTCCGGAGAGGAGAGCCTTGGATGCTGCCATGCTCCTAGTGGAGTGGGCTCAGACCCTCAAAGGAGAAGCATGTCCGGCCGACTCGTAAGCTAGACAGATAGCCTCGACTATCCACCTGCTTGGTGTTTGCTTAGAAGCTGGAGCCCCCTTAGGGGTCCTAAAGCCAACGCAAACGAACAGTTGGTCCAACCTACGCCAAGTGGCAGTCTTTGACGTAAGCGTCCAGTGCTCGCACTGGACAGACCTTGTTCTTGCTCCTGCTCATGATCATCAAATGGGGGAGGGCAGAAGGCCTGCAGCATGATAGACCGAGCCACCTCAGTGGGAACCTTGGGGATATAGCCTGGCCTCGGGTGGAGAAATGCCTTTCCCATCCCGGGCGCAAACTGAAGACATGAAGGGGCCACTAAGAGGGCCTGAAGATCCCCGACCCTCTTGAGCGAGGCGATTGCCAGCAAAAGAAGGGTCTAAAGAGAGAGGTACTTAATAGAGATTCCTCTAAAGGTTCAAGGGGCGGCTGGGACAGGCCTAGGAGTACCACGGACAAGTCCCAAGCCGGCACCCTGGTCTGTGCCGCAGGTCTCAGCCTTAGTGTACCACGGAGGAAACGAGTGACTAGGGGGTCCCTGCCCAAGGGTACCCCACCCAGAGGTACGTGGCAAGCCGCTATAGCAGCCACGTAGACCTTCAAGGTGGAGGGGGACAGCCCTGCCACAAATCTTTCTTGCAGGAACTCCAGTACTTTGCCAACTTGACAGGTTACTGGGTTCACCTGCCTTTCACTACACCAAGAAGTGAAGAGCTTCCACTTCAGGGCGTAGAGTCTCCTCGTGGAGGGAGCTCTGGACTGAAGGATGGTCTCAACAACCTCGGCTGAGAGACCGGCCTCTATGAGCTGGGCCCCCTCAGGGGCCAGACCCACAGTTTCCCAGAACTCCCGGGAGCAGAGTGATGGGAGGAAAAAGCGTACAGGCGTAGCCTCGGCCACGCCTGTACCATAACAACCCGCCCCAGAGGCCCTGGATGTTAAACGAAAGCCACAGAGGGCAGAGAAATTCTTACGGAGGCAAACAGGAGACCTGTGCCTGCCGTATCTGTCCCAAATCTGCTCCAAATAAGGGGACCAAGGGTTCCAGCCCTCGGGGAGAACCCCTGGTTTTCAGCCACCACTGCAGGGGTCTCGCACACAGTCGGCCCCATGGAATAATCGCTGGAGCCGCTGCATGGACCCTAACACCTCAGAGTGTCTCACGTGAGTGGCTGCCCCTCGATACTCTTGACGGCTGAACGAAGGCTTGAATGCGCTCGGGGAAGAGCCGAGCCAACATAGCCACTGAGTCCCAAAGACTCCCAAGAAAGTGGTTCTCTACGTGGGAGAAATAACACTCTTCTTGGTGTTCAGCGTAAGAGTGTCACTCGTCGCTTAACAGCTCAACGAACGGCCTGGATGCTCTCGGGGAGGAACCGAGCAGACATGGCCACTGAGTCCCAAATGACTCCCAAGAAAGTGGTTCTCTGAGTGGGAGAAAGTACACTCTTCTTGGTGTTCCGCCGTAAGCATCGACGAGAACCAGGAGTTCTTCCGCATGCTCAGGGTGCGTGGGCATCGCCCCGTGACCTTGATTGCGAAGCGGGTACCCCTCAGGGAGAACCCCTGGTCTTAGTCCTAACCCCAGCTCCTCTGTGTGCGGGCACAACACCTCGATGTTGTGCTGCCCGTGCAAGTACAGATGAGCTTAGAGCAGCCGGACCAAACACGGAAGCACTGATACTGGTACGCCTTCCCCCCTGAAGGCGAACCACAGGAACTTCCTGTTGTGGAAGGATGGGAATGAGGGATTTATATGTCTCTGATGTCGATCGTGCCGGACCCGTTATAGGACCTAATCTGTACTACGATCCGCCTGAGCGTCGCATCTCTTCGCATCAATTTAAGAGACAAAAATCCAGAATGAGCCGCAACCTTCCATCCTCCCTTCGGAACTATGAAGTAACAGCTGAAAAGCCCGGACTTGCTGTTCACGAGGGGTCCATACCCGATGGCCCCTTTCGCCAGCAGAGTGTCTACTTCTTGTTCCATGACCAGAGCCTGCTGAGGGCCTACAGCAGACTGTAGGACCCCCGAGAACCGGGGTGGTGAGACCCCGAACTGAATGGTGTACCCTAAGGTGACCGTGCGCAGGACCCACTGAGAGATACCGGGTAGCCGTGACCACGCATCCCGGAACTCTACTAGGGGAACCAGCCTCCCGGGGCTGGCCTCTGGTGCTGATAGCATGTCCACCACTGGGCCGGGATTTCCGGATTCCCGGGTGGAGTGCTCTAGGACCCTCCTCGGAGGGGGTGGTTTTCCCATGGCGGGCTGACTGGTCAGCTGCTCCAGGGATACACCACCTTGTTGCGGCTTGGCGTCAGGGCCGCTTGCTCTTAGCCTTCTTAGCGCTCAGGACAACCCTCAGATCGCCCCTCTTGCCAGAGGCTTGAGCCTGTCGACCCGACCCCCCGGGATTAACCGGAGGAAGACGGGTGGCGACACTTCGTTTTTGAGCGGCCCTGTGTGAAGAGCTTTGAGACCTCCCTTGACTGGCGGTCTCACGTGGAGGGCGGCGGGGAATAACTTTACTGAACGACACCTGCTGTCGTGCAGCCTCCTGAAACTTGTCGACAACGCTTTTTACGGCGTCGCCGAGCAAGCCCGAAGGGGACAGAGGAGCGTCCAGCAAAACAAATTTGTCCTATCTTTCATAGCTGACAAATTGAGCCAAAAAGGTGTCTCTCCGTAGCCACCAGAGCTGCCATGAAGCGGCCGACAGAGTAGGCCATCTCCCTAGTGGCCCAAAGAGACAGATCCACGGTCCGGCGCAGCTCTGCCACTGCCTCCGGACCGATACCGCCGCCCTCGTTGAGGTCCCCAAGCAACTCCGCCTGATATGCCTGCAGCAGTGTCGTGCCGTGCAGACACGCTGTGGCATGACTCGATGCGGAGTATGCTTTCCCCACCAAAGACGATGTGACGCGCATCGGCTTGGAGGGGAGCGCCAGAATTTTAATGGAGGACGCGGACTGAGGGACGAGGTAACTCGCCCTCATCCACTTTCTTCAACCCTCCATATCAATGATCTTGAGCCCCACTAGATTATTATACATCGTAATATTACGTGTATAAATTTTCTCGGAGGCTGGCCTTCCCCAAGATCTAGATACCTCGGCATGTAAATCAAGTATGAAAGGCATTGCTCGGCGCGGGGAAATGACGCGAGTCAGAAGATAACGCTCGTCTAACATACTTAGGACGAGCCCTTCTGGTCTCTGCTGGCCAATCAAGCCCCAGACGAGAGACCGCTCGCGCCACAACCTCAACAAGCTCCTCAAACGCCGGCGAGGAGAGTGGCGAATCCTCCTCGACCGAGTCAACACTAGCTAAATCGATCTCACTCTCTGAACTTGATAGAGCTAGTGTTGGAGTCACAGCACGGGCATCTCACTCAGAGTGCTCGTGACTGGGACCCGCTTGATCTCGTGAAGGCTGAGGTAAGGACGGACCCACCACAGCAGCCTCAGCGAGATCCATTTGTGATCCCCAGGACCGAGAGCGCCACAAAGCCTCGGCTACTGCAGGTCCCGAATCGCGGGGAACACTAGCCTAGGCGGCCTCGTTACAGACCGCCAGGCGGGAGCGGAGATCATGCAATGAAAAAGTTCATCCCACCGGGGCTCCGAACCCCGGTCTACCGCATGATAGGCAAACACACTATCCACTGTACCACAGTGAGCATGCAGATAGAACCTCTCGCAGTCCTTACAACCGGCATTCTCAAGTGCCGACCGTGCATGCTCCACTCCCAAACAGATTACACACATAACATGTGTATCCCTGCCCGTTATGAAACGTGGGCAAGGATAAACACACGGTGTGAACCTCTGTTCATTCGCCACATTTTCACACTCATTCTGATGATTTTTAGCTATCTCAACTCAAAATCACTCTCACACAGACACAGCACGCTGAAGGCATTCAGAGCTGACGCGCCCCGGTTTCAGATGCGCTTTATGCTCTGCCTCATGACGTCACCGGCTGCGGCCGGCAGTGACGCATTCACACGCGTTCGTTTCTCATTGGTTGCATAGATCTTCACGTGACTCACGCAAGGCTATTTCCCCTAGTGCTTCGACACAGCTCGAGTTCCCAGAAAGGGAACATGTTAAATGCTATTGTTTATGACTATAATTTGAATTGTATTTCATAATGTATTGGGTTTTGCACTGTAACTGTACTTTGAATTTGGTATAAAAAGATTGAAATTGCTAAATAAGTTATATCTGATATACATTTAAAAAGATATTGCTCCCTGAAATAGATTTAGTTTATTTAGCTACCTTTTGTTAGTAGCTTATAGCTACTAACAATTGGCTTTATAAATTGACTTTAAATGATGAATAGCTTGAAGCTTGACAAGCTACAGTTTCAAAGTTATTCCCCCAGCATTAACTTTATCACTATAGCCACAGACTATTTGTATATATGTGTGTGTGTGTGTGTGTGCACGCGCACACATGTGCAGAGCAAATGGAGTTGCTCTGATTGCGATCTGATAGCATTAAATTACAGTGACAGGAGTGATTTGATTAAAGTCATCACCACACATCCCTCATTTATAGATAATCATCAATCTATCTCTCACTCATGTTAATCTAATTGTGCAATTTGTCACGCCTCTGTCTCTTTGCAAACAAATGCAGATGTAACAGTCTAAATCATGTAAAAGGGCCGTTTTCTGACCCTAGCTCTTCTAGCCATTTAAATAGTTTGAAAGATATACTTTAAAGTGCCAGGCTTTTCTAATCTGATAAGAATTGATTATAGCGAGAAAAAAAGTAAAGCACTATTTTAATGTGGTTCAAACATGCTCCTTAACATCAGTGCATATATAACTTTCATTCAAATTTTCATTTGTTTTGAAGAGATCGAATGAACCCCACATTTTGTTCAAAAGAGCATGCATAGTGTGTGGTAAAATAACACTCAGGCAGATGAAACGCTTAAATATTAATGTATTTTTACAGTGATATTATAGAATAACTATTCTGGATAGCCCAACGAGTCTTTCAGTCAACAATTAAAATAACCAATATCTTAAAATAACAATTTTTCTTTGTGTGAAGTATAGTCACAGCGATGGTGGTCAGAGTGATATCATACAACTCACGAGGTTTGCGCCTAGGACAGACTGCTGGGGACAGAGCGCATCGTGTTGTTGTTGACCAGCTACTGGACAATACAGACATTCTCTGCTTGCAAGAGACATTTTTAGCCAAACAGGACCTTGATAAACTTAATTCTGTCCACAGTGAATTCCATGGAGCAGGAGAGTCCACAACGGATTTAGGCACCAGAATGGTGCGTGGTAGAATACCTGGAGGTGTGGCCATTCTGTGGCGCAAGAAATATGACCCAATGATCAGTATTATCAGATTGGAGGTGGACTGGTGTATTGCAATTAAAATTGTGCATGATATGAATGTTTTTATCATTTTAAATGTTTATACTCCATATGATTGCTCTAAAAATTATATTATATTGTATTATAATGATGCTCACAAGCCCTAGGTGTAGCTCGGTGAGATATCAATCACATTTGTGGAAACATTGGTATGGGTGCCTGTTAAGGTTCTCATGAATCAAAGTATGTCTGTAGGTGTGTATGTACTTATGCCTTGTTTTGTTTTTGCTTTTTTACTTGATGTTGTATGTCTTGTTGTTGGGCCTAGAGCCTGTAATAAAGTTTATATATATATATGTAAATAATAAAAATAGCCCTTTTTCCAATCTAAATAACCTTTATGTGCAATGGAAAGGTTCCATGGATGTTAAAAGTTCTTCTGATTCATTAAATTAAAATGACAGAGTGATTTGATTTGATTCTTCATGGAACTAGATTGCAATAAAGAACCTTTATTTTTAAGAGTGTATGCTTTAAGTTTTTAATGGGGTCAAAAGTACATAAAAAAAAAAAATATATATATATATATATATATATATATATATATATATATATATATATAAATTCCTATTATTATTCAGCTCAATACATTTCTTACAGTATTTTTTTCTGTATTTTCTGTATTTCTCTGTTCTTAGTATCTTTGTTATTTAATAATTTTTTTAATTGATTAAGAAAAACAACAACTGTTCACTGTTAGTTCATGTTAGCTCAAGTCCATTAAATATTAAGCGAAATATCTTTTGATGTTCATAATATGTTAATAATTTAATGTAATACTAAATGTTGGCATTAAGATCAATAAATGCATTAGAAGTATTTTTCATTGTTAGTTCATGTTAGCTAATATAGTTAACTGCAAGCAAATAGACCTTTATTGTAAAGTGTGACCTATGATTTAATTTATTGAGATCTATGTGACCCTAAACATAAAAGCATTAGAGTCCATTTCAACAAAACATAAGGGTTAAAATGCTTCTTTTTCTTTTCCTTCTATCCTTTGCCCGTGCTTTTCTTAATTTAGAATAATATCTCCAAATTGACGATGTACGAAAAAAAGGAGGCGAGGTGGGGATGTGTGAAGGAGATAGCGTGCGTGGGGGTGTGTGTGTGTAAGTGGTTGTTAATGCAGTGGTGCTACCCCTGTCAGTGTCCCAGGCCTTCATCTTAACCTTGCTGTGATAATTGGCTATGCGGAGACAGGCACTGAAATGGGAGTGCAGAAACTGTGAGCTTGCCAACACACACCCAGAGGAGAGCAGGGAAGGAAAGGAAAGGAAACACACACACACACACACACACACACGCATCTTCTCATTTTACCTATTTGATGCTCTAATAAGTTTTCAAGAATTCTCAATCCCTCTGCCTTTGTCCCTTCCTCCTTCTGTGATCCCCCCCCCCCCCCTCCAGAAAAGATCATATCAAAGGATTTTCAACAGTAAAGTTCCTAGATCCTGTAGTTACATAAAATGCGAAACCATGCTCGTTTCAAAAATTTGTATTCCATTGTGTGCAGCGCATATGTAATATCTGGCAACCTGTCGTCTAACTGTTTGCCAAACCAAAGGCTGAATGTCATGATTCTTTGGAGAGAAAGGTCAAACTCTTATCCAGTCAAAGCCATACGGCTCCACATTGATCAATAAAAAAGCAGAAATTAAATCTAGAACTTGAAAGTCAAAAAGCTCATCAAATTGAATCAAAAGAAAGAATAAACAAAATGAAATCAAATGAATCTCCATTGAACTATTGCCATGTCGTCATGCTTGAGTCAAACGCTTATGGCATTTGATATGAATGGAAAAATAATTGTGTTTGGGTGGTGGGTAGCTGTTTGGGTTTGTTACCGTGGAAGCTTTCAAATACTCATTAAATGCTTCAGAAAGCCCGTCCATCAGACAAGTCAGACTCATTCGCGGCATTGACTGCAATCCGTTAAGCTCTGTTGACAGATGTATAATTTCCACGCAATCCCAATATTGATCCACTTTTAGAATTGGTTAAAGGCTTGTTGCGTTTCTTTCAGATCCACAATGAGAACAATTTACCAGTGTCTATGTTTCTCCTTAGCATTCATTCCCCAGAGGCTTTTCACCCGTCGACACTTCTTTCAGATCTAACGTGAGGTCGACGGTAGGTGAGAAACTCGTGATCAACTCACCTGCTGTGTGGCCCCGGTTGGTGGCATCATGATCGCTGTCTCCCTGCTCGCTATCTCCATGCCCGCTGTCTTTAGAACTGACGATATCTGCCTCTTGAAACGCTGAACTATAAAGGAATTTTCATTGTTTAGTAGTCATTTGGTAATTGGAGCTTTGTACTGCATTTTTCCACTAGGAGTATTGATTGTTTTGATTATTTAACACTTTTGGCACAGTTTTACATTTTAGACTGCTGATTAAATTCGATATCAAATTCTGAATCACACTTGTGCTGTGTTGTTTGAAACATTCTGATGACATGCAAGTACAATTATGGGATTTTGGTTAGGGGCCACATCAATTATACTACTCTTTGTTAATATCAGTGTGTGTCTGTACCTATTTAACCATATCTTAGGCAATAAATGTGTACCCAGAATTTAGCTAAATCTGACAAAAACCTTTGGGGACATCCTCATTTGCACAAAAAAAAGAAAAACTGCATGTGTAAATGGGTTTATATTACATTGTGGGGACCAAATGTTTCCAAAAGGATAGTCAAACCTGAGATCACCTACATTGTGGGGACCTTCCAGTGGCCCCCAGGAGAGAAATGGATTTATGAACATATTAAATTATGTTTTCTTGAAAATGCAAAAATGTAGAAAGTATTCTGTGATGGGTAGGGTTAGTGAAGAGTTGTCTTAGGCTAGAAGATACAGTTTGTACAGTATAGAACCCATTATGTCTACGGAGAGTCCCCATAAAGATAGCAGAACCGAGTGTGTGTGTCATCTCACCTGTTAACGCGACGAGGTCTATCTACCAGGTAGCTGAGCTCAGTTCTCTGGTGCTTGGTCTAAAAGACATAAATAACAATAATTAAGAATATAAATATAAATACATATAATAATTAATAATTAAGTGTGACGTTCTAAGTATGACATTCAACATTTGTCATTAAAACACCAGTCAGGCCTCTGTTCTGCTCTGTTCATCACCTCACCCATAGAACCGCCTTTGTTCCACTGATACCCAGCGACTGTGTGCTTAGCATACTTAAACCCTTGTCCAATACACTCCCCCCTCCCTACTCAGCCTTGACTCCAGAGGGCTACACCCTTTCAGAGAATGCCAGGGGATAGTAAAGTATAACTTGTTGGATGGCGGGGACTCACTTAAGAAAAATTGGTTTGTTTCAGAGGCAAAAAATAAAGATGTTAGAACAAGAGTAGAACTGTATACAATATTCACTTTCCCCATATATTGCAGTTATTGGTCAATCAATATAAAATTTTCATTGATCTTTTATGACATATCTACATTTAGATTCCCTCCAGTCTTGAATATGTGGTTACATCCTTGTATGTAGTAATTGACCCTGAAGTGCTGTAGTGTAATTAAAGGACCTGAAAAAAGCACTATAGCTCCGAGCTATACCTTTAAAAGCACTATGTGAGTCATAAGCAATAAGATGATTACAATCTGACATAAAAAATACTGGTTCTGGCATAGAAAGATATTTGGGAGCACTGTTTCCATCACTGAACTTGTCACAATAATTTTTTACCTTTTTTACTCAATTTTATTGAGATTTCAGAGTCTCAGTTTCTGCATCAGTAATTAAAGTTGAAGTGGTTGAAATAGTGCATAGTGAATATTGGAACTGATTTCTTAAATCAATGAGTACATACACACACACACATATATATATATATATGTGTGTGTGTGTGTGTGTGTGTGTGTGTGTGTCCATATATATAATATATGCCATACTTTTAATCCATATATATATATATATATATATATGTGTGTGTGTGTGTGTGTGTGTGTGTGTGTGTGTGTGTGTGTGTGTGTGTGTGTGTGTGTGTGTGTGTGTGTGTGTGTGTGTGTGTGTCCAAATGATGCTTAACACATTAGCAGTTCATTTGAATTCTTATATGAATATATAAAAAGATAGTAAGTCTTGAAGTTTCATTAATGATTTATGTTAATGGTAATAAGACGCTACTGATGTATGCAATACAGAATTCATACAAAGTGTTGCATGATCAAATGTGTCATGTGTTCACCTCGCTCGATAAAATGCTCCCGTTAGAGATGATATCTGGTTGCTGATCTGCGTATCCGGCAACCATTGCACCGCACGGGTTGTGTTCTGTGTCTGTGCTTCGAGATGGGCTGCACGGTTTGAGAAACATCAGGTCGGTTTTGGCAGATTCCGGTGTCAGGCACACCTGGTAGCAGTAGTTCTGGTTTTGGTGGTGCGAGCCGAAGCTGCCCGACTCTTCCACCGGCACCTGTGCAGTATTGGCCACGTTAGTGCTCTGCACGAGCATGATGTCCGACTTACTGAGCTTCTTCTTGCGTCCTCGCGCTTGACGACTGCAGCACTGACAGCACGAGTCCCCGGCCATGCACGTGTAGATGTTCAGTTTCTTGTCCTTCTGACAGCGCACCGCCAGAACGATCATGGCGAGGAGGAAGATAAAGGAGACGGATCCGAGAGCGATGATGAGGATGAGTGTGAGGTCCAGCGAGCTCTCTTTGGACTTCACTGACCCCCGGTCGCCGCTCCGGCCCTCCACTACGCTGTCTACGAGCACTACGTTGATGCTCGCGGAGGACGAGAGCGGCGGCTGGCCGTGATCGCGCACCTCGATCAACAGGTCGTACGGGTGCGGCGGGTCTCGTTTGCTGGATACCCGGCGCGCGGTACGGAGCTCGCCGGTTCTCCAGTCCATCCGGAACATCCCGAGCTCGTTTCCTCGGAGGATGCTGTACGACAGGCGCGCGTTCTCGCCGTCATCGGCGTCCGTGGCGACAATACGGGTCACCAGGTATCCCGGCTCAGCTGAGCGGGGCAAATGTTCCCTCGCGGTGCCGTTTTTACCCAAAGGTGCAATTATGGACGGGGCATTGTCATTCTGGTCCACTATGATGACATTAACGGTGGCGTTGGCAGTTAACTCGGGCGCACCGGAGTCCTTGGCGTGCACCATGAAACTGAACTCTTTTATTTGCTCGTAATCAAAAGAGCGCAGAGCGTACAAGTACCCATTCTCAGAGTTGATTGACACGTAGGTTAAGATGGACATACCCTGTATTTCGCACTCCAATATGGAGTAAGTGACATAGGCGTTCAGTCCAACATCGGGATCCACGGCGCTCACCGCGTAAATGTAAGCGCCCGGGACGTTATTCTCGGTCACGTACACGTCGTAAACCGACTGCATGAATCGAGGCGCATTGTCGTTCTCGTCTGAAACGTGCACTTTGATGGACTTGCTTGTGGAGAGAGATGGCACCCCCTTGTCTTTGGCGACCACCGTGAGCGTGTATGACTCCGCTTTCTCGCGATCCAGCGGACCGTCCGTAACGATGGTGTAATAGTTTTTGAAAGACGACTTGAGTTTGAACGGAACCTCGCCGTGCAGCTCGCAGGTCATCTGTCCGTTCTCGCCGGAGTCCCGGTCAGTGACGCTTAGCAGAGCGATCACCGTGCCCGGGGTAGCCTGCTCGCTTACCGACTCCGTGACCGTGCTGAAACTAATCTCTGGCGTGTTGTCGTTCACGTCGATGAGTTTGACCAGAACTTTGCAGTGCGCGGGCACGGCGTTCGGTCCCATGTCTTTCGCCTGCACGTAGATCTGATGCGTGCTGCTCTCCTCGTAATCCACCTCGCCGGTCACTTCAATCCTCCCGGTGCGCGAGTCGATGTTAAACAGATCCCGAATACGCGGGGGATTGTGGCTACTAAGAGAGTAAACAATCTCTCCGTTCTGGCCCTCGTCCATATCGGTGGCGTTGAGCTGAATAACGAGCGTGCCAAGTGGAGAGTTCTCGCGCAAGCTCACAGAGTAAACGGATTGATCGAACGTGGGCGCGTTGTCGTTTGAGTCCAACACTTTAACCACTAGCAGTGCTGTGCCGGTCCTCTGCGGCTGCCCTCCGTCCACGGCGGTGAGCACGTACCTGTGCACCGCCTGCTGCTCTCGGTCCAAGGGTTTATCCAGCACGAGCTCCGCGAACCGGTTGCCGTCACTCTGCGTCTGTACGTCCAAATAAAAGTAGTTGTTGGTGGTGATGGCGTATGTGTTCAAGGCATTAGTCCCCACATCAGGGTCGAAGGCGTTTTCCACCGGGAAGCGGGTGCCCGGTGTGGCGCTCTCGGTGATCTCCACGGTGATGTCCGTCTCTGGGAAACTCGGCGGATTGTCGTTAATATCCATGACCTCGATCTCGACGCGGAACAGCTCGAGCGGGTTCTCCAAAAACACTTCGAGGTGCAGGAGGCACGGGACGGTCTGGCGACATATCTCCTCTCGGTCGATGCGCTCGTTCACCACCAGCGCCCCGTTCTCTAAGTTGACCTCCAGGTACGGCGTGCGCGAGCTAGGCACGGTCTGAAAACGGCGCGCGGAAAGTTTTGTGATGTCCAGCCCCAGATCTTCGGCGATATTTCCCACAACCGTCCCGCGCTCCTGCTCCTCTGGAACCGAGAAGTGCAGCTGCGATAACCCTCCATCCAAGATAGAGAAAAAGAGAAATATCAAAATCATCTCCAAACAACAAGTGCACTCCTCTTTATTCCCTCGCTCTGTCTTGACACCGTTTCTTCTCCAGTCACAGCTTAGGAATTACCCATCGCTTTAGTCTAAGAAAACATATGCACTGTGCAATTTCCCAAAATAACAAGAAAGCTCCTGCGTTGTTCGGTGTCAGCCTGAAAACATGTCGCCATATGCGCAAGATCTATAGCCATTTGATATAATGCCGTCTCAGGGAGAGCAGAATTTAGTAGTCCGTGCGTCACAGAAAGACATTGCAGAACCTACAGATACCCCTTGATCCTTAATGCTGAGAAGCAAAACCTTAACAAAACTACTTTGCTGGACAAGTGAATAGATCACTTTAAAATAAAATTATGAACGTTATCAATTGCAGACAAATAACTATTTTCTAGATATAGTTGTCTAATGGTCCATTATAACTGCGGGATGCGTAAAAATCCGTAGGTCCCCTCTTCTCGAGTTCTGCAAGGAGAGTGAGCGTCAGTGCGTTGTTTTGCGCAGAGCTCTTGCCACCAGCAGCCAATGGACGCTCTGGACTCCCAGCGCTGCCACACCTGATTGGAACGCGGGGATGTCAATCAGACGCTCACTCCCTCCCTCCCTCCTCAGTGCGCCCTTACATCCCCACTCCAGCTCACTTTATAAGACATGTGAATCAATTCTCATTCTCCGTTTAAAGTCAAACAGTCGCATTCAAGGTAAATATTAGCTGGGGAGAACACGATTCACGGTGTTCTGAGTTGCTTTTATCTGTCAGTCTCTAGTCTTGACCAATTTAGCTATTTATCGTTTTATTAGAAGTCGAATGTATGTGTTTGACGGCATTTGGATAAATGATGCACGTCATACCTTTAAGAATCAATTCTTAATGATGACACCTGCATGTTTTGAATTGGAAGCACGGGAAGTGTGTTCTCTTTAGTATGCAGTTCACGCGCGCGCGTGCTGGGGAGCGCGTGTATGTGCAGGAATCTCTGAAAGAGGAAAAAATGTGAGGAAAGGGTAACAAAAAACTTCTGTAAAAACATGTTTATCATAAGTCACCTTATATGGTAGAATAGGCTACGTCGTATTACGGTAAAATGTTGTTAAAATGTTTTATGCGTAGGAATAATGTAGGCATATATGGGGAAAATGTAATCTATATTGGCCTATACTACAACATTTTTGAAAGTAAATGCTTTGTAAGTAAAAAGTACGTATTCGTATCTCCTTATAATTGATTGGTAAAAGCACATTTCCCAGAATTCCCCGCGTGAACCATCACTTTTATTTAATTAGCACATTTAGCGTTTAATGCAAGTTAGCGTTTTGCATTATTTAAGCTTCACGTGTGTTACCCTGGTGATTTTTTTGTGTTACTGTGAGCAACTCTGTGCTGTTTTTCTTTTTATTGGTTTCAGACCGACTTTGAGTGATGTGGCCTTCCATTACTCCACCAGCTCCATCATCAGTAGTTTACTGCCACAAACAGCTCGGATTGGAGGGTAAACCGGCACTGACTACACAATGTAATGACAGACCTGCAAAAAATAACATAAATGCCATCAGTGTCCAGCAAAGAAGGCAGGGATTTTTTTATTTCTTAAACGAAAATGTTACATTTTACAGTGTGGCATCTTGTGGCGGACACGTTTGCAGCTAATGAGATTTTTTGTCATCCGATTGTTTACCAGCCAGCCTCATATCAGTAACAAGATTTGTTTCTCCGTCTTTCCTTCCGTTTTATCTCCTTCTCTAGACTGCTGTATGCTTGCGACAGGCTAAACTGATTGTTTGATATCAAGAAACAAACTTTCATTTCAGAATGCACTCCTCTCTTTTCCTCTGTTATTAACACGGTAATGTGTGGGTGCTGTGTTAAGCTCTTGACACACGGCAACCAACTTCTCTTCGTGTCGCGATGAGTTGTTCGTCTCTTCCACGTTCACTATGCGTCCTCTAGCGGAAGTACAGAGAACTTCCGGTCTTTCATGTGAGACTGAAAGGAGAGATTTCGGGGACAGGTAACGTTTTATTCTATATGTTAATCGTCACCTCAAGTGCAATTAGAATAAATAATGCATTTTATAATGTTGCATTGATTTTTATTGGATTTGTTGACGATTGTAAACAACCGACGATGTTTTGCTCTCAACAACAGGAGACTTAAATATAAAGAAGTATGTATATTTCTCAAACGTGTAACATGGCACGAGTTTGCATTTTGCCCTTTAGAATTTAAGATTACCCTCGCATCAGAACTCTTCACAGGCGTCGGTTTCTCGACACCAGATGAATTTCAGCAAACAACAGCGCCTCCAAGCGGCTTTTAAATCTTCAAAACATCCGTCATGCTGCTGGAGATGATTATCTGGGCTATAAGGAGATGTGTATAATTAAGAAGCTTTAATGCGAAAGTAATTTTGAGGCGCTGTAAAATATGCATTCATGACTAACACTGTAACTCTGCCAGTGTGAAGATGATAGCACAGTTTTAAGAGATAATGGAAACATCTTTGATGGAAATAATGAGTTATTTCTTTCCAAAGTAACTCAACTGGGATTTGGATTTGCACAAAATATATAAAGGATAATGTACAGTCAGATGGTCATTAAGACAGAATAAACTTGCCTGTGTAGTCACACTGAAGAGTTTGTTGTTGGGGTGAATGCCATGCTGACTGTTATACCACTTATTACATGTCTAGTACTTACCAAATAAATGAATAAATCGACTTTTAGAGACCACAGTATGACAAAAGAAGAGCAAAACATAGTTTTTCCACATGTGTAGTCACTACGTCACTGGGACAACAGTTATCATTTGCAAATATTTGCCTGACTGACCAATCAGGAACATGTATTTCAGAAGAGAATTGCTTCAAATTCTGTCATTTTCTCACACATGTCACTCTTAAATGTCTGACTTTCAGTGCAAACGTTTTTTGTCCATACAGTGAAAGTCAGTGGGGTCCAACACAACACTGGACACCATTGACTAAGTATTTTTTTTTGGAAATTTCTTTGTAATGAAGAAAACAGGTTTATAAAAATATGTGAGTAACAGTGACAGAATTGTAATTTCTCTGTCTGTAAGATCATAAAATGGAAGATTTGTAGGTTTTATCTGGTCTCCGCCACTCTGTCTTTCTCTCAGATGGAGTGATTTGTGTTCTATTCATCAATCAGCACGTCAACGCAGGAGGATGATGGGTGTCGGACTACACCACTCTTTCTCTTCCTCTTGACCTCACACACTAAACACGTCTATTACTTAAAATCAGTGCGAATGTGTGTTTGTATCAGAGAGGAGGACAGAGGTAATGATATTGTGCCATTTTGAGAAATGAAATGATGGGTGCCAGGATATGACATGATGAGCATCTGCCGATTCTGCCGGCAGCCAACCAATAATTGTTCTCTTTTCATCTCTGTCTCACTTTCTCTTTCTCAGCAACATTATTCTGCGAACAGTGTCTGGAATGAGATGGGCCTTGGCGTGTTTGATTTTGTGCAGCGACTATCAAACTCTTTAAGAGATTTAAACCTCACTCATCCCTGCCAAATCCCACCTCACACTATCCAATGTGGAATAACGGTGTTGTTCAAATATGATGTGAGAACAATGAGATTGAAGTCAAAGTTTACTGACACTAAGCCGGACCAATTCTCTGTTAAATGGGCTATTACACACACAACAGCCAGCAAGTGTTTGACCGGGTAAGACTTCATTACAGATTTCATTCTCGCCCAAGGTGTAAGATCTGTATAGCTGTCATTGATTGCATGAATGTGCGGGTTAATTGGCTTTTTGAGTGGGTTCTCTGTGATTTTGCTCGGCATAAGTGAGATGTTGATGAATAACGAATCCTCTTTTGGATGCATGCTGGTGTAGGCATGAGAGTTAAAGCAAGAGTGTGGGTGATCTTGATGCTCAATGTGACTGTTACGCCATTGTGAGTCCTACACAGTGACCCTGAACAGCCAACAATTAGTTTTATTAGTGTGGATCAATAATGAATGTAATCTATGATTAACATTTAGCTTAAGGTCATCTGCCGTCTTACAAACATGCCATGTTACCTTTCAGATAAATATGATAAGTGTTTAAATCAGGTGATTATTTCACAGCGCAAGACACTGATGCACTGCAATGATAATAAAAGATGTTAGATTAGTTTGCTCCTTATTTAAAAACTTGTTTAACACTAAGTACTGCTCTTCTTTTTTTCACTGCATATGAGCCACAAGAGAAACATTAAGTTAATAAATTAAGACCGTTATATACTAATGTCAGAACATGTTGAAGTAGATCAGCTCTCATCGGTCGCTTTGACTTTCTGTAGTGAATCATTGACTGGGGTTTGAGTCTTCTTCATGAGCATAACTCTAGTGATATCCACTGGCTCACCTTCATGTTTAAAATGGAAATACAGTGGAACCCACTTATCTCGAGCTCGGTTCACTCACCCAACACTATTATGTCTATGTTTTTAAAGTGGAACTGCCAAATTCTCTCATTGTCTTAGCATTTTCTTATCGGTTATGTTGATTATTTTATGTCACCGAGCCCTAATATCTTGAGCACAAAAGAGGGACAAATTCGCCACTTAACATCGGTTATCTCGATATTACATATACAGTGTATGTAAATTTTTTTAGCATGCCGTTCGCTTCATCAAACAAATCGCCATATTGTTTTTTTTGTTATCTCGATCATCGGTTATTTCGACATTTTTTGCAACCCCCAAGGCCGTCAACATAACCAGGTTCCACTGTATTTTCAATATCGTGACATTTTCCTTTATCGACAGTTGCTCGCAAAATGACAGACAACGATTCACATTTTGCATGTCACATCAAGTAAATTATTTAATAAATGAGTAAATAAACAAATGGGCTAATTTACCCAATGATTACCCTAGTAGATTGAATTAACCTCCTGAGAATTATAATAGGCCCTGAAAATCGTGTGTCCTGGCACCGGGACTGTTCCTATAGTTTGGTGGAAATGGGACTGAGCAGGATTGTTGAGGGTAAAAAAATTATAATAATTTATATATATAAATAGTTTATCTAAATACTTACATTTATAATAGTTTTTAGTCTCATCATCAATGTCTGTCTAGTAAATGTACTGCCTGTCAAGTACTTCAAGATTTTTTCCCCCTTAATTATTCATATACTAATCAGTATGAATTTGTGTTAATGGGGTATGTTTACTGGAGACCGGGGAGTGTTGTAACATGACGTCAGCTTTAACACTGTCGGTTTGACAAGTCAGAAAGTCATGTCATCAATATCATATACTCGCATAACCATTTTGAGCTCACAGGAGAAGTGGCATGTTACTGTGGCAACACTAAATTTTATGACT
This sequence comes from Rhodeus uyekii, assembly GCA_037043235.1. NCBI lineage: Eukaryota > Metazoa > Chordata > Actinopteri > Cypriniformes > Acheilognathidae > Rhodeus > Rhodeus uyekii. The sequence continues at coordinate 365,362 of JAWRVZ010000017.1, read as the reverse complement.
AAGAAACTGATTTTAAGGAAGGAAAGGTTTTTTTTTAATCAAGGTTATATTTTGCCTAGCAATCATTGTGTTGTAGATACAGTTATTTGACTTAACATAATCTAAAGTGGCTATTTCAGTTTAATTTGATGCTTTACAAAAAAAATTTAACTTCAAACACACATGCTAAAAGGTGATTGAATTATTCCAGTTATCAATCACAGTCGCTGTTAAGACAATCACGTTTTTTTGTGCTGCGCAGGGATTCATGTGGTAAATAAGTTTCCATTAAAGTTCATGTGCATGTCTTATTGGATAAAAACATCCGCCTCAGTTGAGCACATATTATTATGTGAAATCCCCAAATTCATTTAAATTATGTGGATGGCAACATAGCTAGTGACAACTGATATGTAACAGGAGTATAGTACACTCGCACAAACACACACGACAATTGTTTTTGTGCTAAATTTAACATCCTTAAAGAAATACAATACGTTTTTTATTTCAATTGTTCACTTTATTCAAAACTGATTATTCTTTGTACAATAACATTTGTGTATAAATTTAGATTTTTCAACAAATTACCTCTCATTGGTTCATCTCTTCCTAGCCTGTGTTACAACTCACCCCAATAGTGGAGTAGGTCGTAAAAATATGTCCAAGTGCTCATACAAAAGATGTTACTTTCATCCCTGGTTTCCACCTATGCATGGAAAACAATGCGGCATGAAAGTTAACATTGTATGTAAAATATATAGTAGCCCATTATTGTGTGGGTACATAAAATCTACCAAACTGGAGGCATGGTATAAGCTTATAAAGATCATAAGAGGTCTAATCAATCTCTCTCTTTGTGTGTGTGTGTGTGTGTGTGTGTGTGTGTGTCTTGGTCATTGTTTTATGTTATTCTTTAATGACGTGACTCCAGCTTTAAGTCTCTTAGAGACTTTGATGCTGACCTGACAATGAATATATAGAGAGTGAGGCCAGCAGCTTCAGGGGGAAACGCAACTCTGCGATTACCTCCACGGCTGTAACAAACAAGAAGGAACAATCCATCAAGCGTCAATGCCTCTCCAGATTTTAATTAATTACACTAACTTAGGACAAGGTCAGGGGCGCGCCGCAGGAGCAGCAGGGGGATGGATCGATTCGAGCATGCGTGACCCCGACCCCGAGACGCAGAGCTTTTGGCGGAAGTCATTAAGAAGTTTGAGTCCTTTTGTGACCAGCTTTTGTTCCAGGCGTCTCACCGTTTAATTATCCCACGTAGGCATGGAGGTGGATTTAATGCATGCGCATAATACAAACATATTCATCGAGTTTAACATCTCCATTATGATGAAACAATGCACTTTTTGCATCCAGATCCTGCGTGCGCTGCAGGGAAGACAGAGCGAAGGAGAGGCAGGAAGAGCACGTGAACAATTTTTCATGCTACTGAAACTCTAAGCAATCGACTTAATGGAAATACGATTCTTATCTTTGGCCCATGGAGACTCGCTCTTTAATTTACTCATAGATCATAGTGCTATGCAGCCTATTCTTATTTACTCCTTTTACTAAGTACAGTCATAATGTAAAAGACTCCCTCATAAACCAAGGAATTAAACGGACGAAACATTCAGTTATGGCGCGACATATTGAATTTTGCTGACCGCATGAGAGTGCCAGTTAAAGTCATTATTTTACTTTTGTATAGTAACGCATTACTACCAGATATTGTATAACACTTCAGTATGTCATGTTAGTCCATAAGTTAAACTATAAGTGAAGGAAATCACTTATAGTTCATAGTTTACACAAGTTCATAGATTACACAAATGAAATGTCTGATATTATTTACATATTTGTTCCAAACCTGTATGATTTTCATTCTTCTGCGGAACACAAAAAATTTATTTTGAAGAATGCTGGTGATCAGAGAGTCCCACAATACATAAAAAAAATACTATGGAAGTCAATGGCTATTGTCAACTCTTTGATTAACAACATTCTTCAAAATATTTTCTTTTGTGTTCAATAGAATAAAGAAATTCATACAGGTTTGGAACAGAATTTAAATTTTTGGGTGAAGTATCCCTTTTAAGGACAGGTTCTACTTCATTCATTCTTGTGATATCGTTACTTAGAACAAATGGCACTCAATCTTTTTATTAAAACGCAATGAAATTCATACATTTTTCATGCTGTATGATTAAGCGTGTCATTCCTGGCTGTGCTAAGTTACACTGAAACCATAAGTACAGTTTGTTTACCATTTATTTACTAACTGCTATTTGTGCAATGAGGTTTACTGAAGAGTTCATCGAATGATTACTTTAACAGAGACGCAACAAGGAAATGCCTGCAGAGTCATAGAAAAGCAGGCAATATTTGCTGCATGCAGTTAGAGAAGATCCACTTTGCTAGCACGGAAGATATCATGCCGAATATGGAAGAGAGAGAGAGAAAACAGAGGAAGTCCTTTGATCCCACAGTATGAAGAGGTGGTGTGTAGGTGGACCGTGGTAAAAAGAACACAGTGTTGGCACACACGGTAACAGAACGTGAAAAAAAAAAACCGAGGCAGCACACATAAAGCATACTGTATTCACTCACTGTAGCAATAACTCAATTTATGAATAAAAGAATAAAAAATGGTTGTATCACAGTTAACCCGGGGCTTCCTCAAAGGTCAGACCAGGTAACTCTCACACAGAGAATATCAGAGAAGCGCACACTAACTAATGCATGTCGTGTGGATCAGTTTGAGCAAGACAGATGATAGATATACTCTATAACTAATCAATATTGTATTGATTTCTGAGTGGAAAATCAGGTGCAAGACAGCGGCAACATCTAATATGAAGTACGCCATTTAAGCACACATAATAGGACAAGTCATTATGCAAAGTGCAAGACAGACACCGATTACAGAATGCAAATATAATATTCAGCATATTTGAAATGAATTAGAAATTAATTAGGCTCAACAGATTGCAGTGAACATAAATCCGGATATGACAACCATGTATTAACTGCAGGAAATGTGCCCTGCAATCACATTTTAGATATTTTTTTAAGATGTGTGTGTGAGGAATTTTTTGAATTACAGAGCTCTAAAGGTTTCTGAAAATACTCTTTTTATGTGGATTTTTTGAAATTATTATGAATCCCCGCATTGATAACCACATTTTTTAGAAGAAAACTCTCTCCCGATGTGGCTGTCCTCAGGTGCACTGTATTATCTGTGTTTTTGAACAATACGTGTGAGACCATAATTCACCTTTTTCGTCACTAAACAGTTCCTGAGTTCCTCTATGTGCCATGCCACACATTCAATACATAAATACCCATTTACAGCAGTTTTCATTTTCAGTTTCAATTTTCATTTCTGACATACCCCATTAAACCTATGATTTCTCAGTTCTGTGGAGCTTTAGATTGGGGAGGAACCATCTACGAAGTTCTTTATTTTACCCCTGATGTTTTGTAAAAGTCATATTTAAGTCTGACTTCTACACTCACCTAAAGAATTATTTGGAACACCATGCTAATACTGTGTTTGACCCCATTGTGGCATTGATTCAACAAGGTGCTGAAAGCATTCTTTAGAAATGTTGGCCCATATTGATAGGATAGCATCTTGCTGTTGTTAGAGATTTGTGGGATGCACATCCGGGGCAAGAAGCTCCCGTTCCACCACATCCAAAAGATGCTCTACTGAGTTGAGATCTGGTGACTGTGGGGCCATTTTAGTACAGTGAACTGTACTAAAAGGACTGCCACATACTGTATGTTTTTTTTTCCTTTTCACACCATTCTCTGTAAACCCTAGTAATGGTTGTGCGTGAAAATCCCAGTAACTGAGCAGATTGTGAAATACTCAGACCGGCCGTCTGGCACCAACAACCATGCCACACTTAAAATTGCTTAAATCACCTTTCTTTCCCATTCAGACATTCAGTTTGGAGTTCAGGAGCTTGTCTTGACCAAGACTAACCCCTAAATGCATTGAATTGGTTGATTGGTTCATTGTTAAGTTCAAGGAACCAATTTGAAATTATTTGAGCTTTGTGACATGGTTCATTATCTTGCTGGAAGCGGCCATCAGAGGATGGGTACATGGTGGTCATAAACGGATAGACATGGTCAGAAACAATGCTCAGGCAGGCCGTGGCATTCAAACAATGCCCAATTGGCACTAAGGGGCCTAAAGTGTGCCAAGAAAACATCCCCCACACCATTACACCAAGATTCAAGATTCAAGATTCAAAGTGTTTATTGTCATATATACAGACAGAAAGCATGTTTCCCTGTACAATGAGATTCTTACTTTGCCTTCCACAGTAAATGTCACACAAGTAGTAAACTAAAAAAATAAATATATAAATAATAAGAAGAGCAAATATATAAAAATGTAAAAGGGCAAAGTAGTAAAGTGAGGTAGTGCAGTCCTGATAATGTAAAGTGAGGTAGTGCAGTTTTGATAGTGTAAAGTGTGGTAGTGCAGAATGTAAACAATTGTTCATGTATGATGTGATTGTAGACTCCTATCCGCTGTTTAGGAGTCTTATGGCAGAGGGAAAGAAAGCGTTCTTCAGTCTGGTAGTCCTGGATTTCACACTTCTGTACCTCCGTCCTGAGGGTAGAAGTGTGAACAGACCATGTTGGGGGTGGGAGGGGTCTTTGAGGATGGAAGCAGCTCTTCTGTGGACTCTGCGGTGGTAGATGCTCTGCAGAGAGGGCAGTGGAGTCCTGGTGATCTTCTGCGCAGTCTTCACCACTCTCTGCAGGCGTTTGCGGTCCATGACAGAAGCGCTGCCGTACCACACAGTGATGCAGCTGGTCAAGACACTCTCAATGGTGCAGCGGTAGAAGTTGCTGAGGATCTTAGGCGACATGCCGAACTTCCTCAGCCTCCTCAGAAAATACAGCCGCTGTTGAGCCTTCTTGACCAGCTGCGTGATGTGAGGTGTCCATGTGAGGTCCTCACTGATGTGGACACCCAAGTATTTAAAGCTGCACACTCTCTCCACTTCAAGCTCCCGGATGAACAGTGGCTGAGGCGTCCTCCTCTCCTTCCTCATGTCCACTATCATCTCCTTTGTCTTGTCCGTGTTGAGGGTGAGGTTGTTGTCTTCACACCATGACACCAGACTGGCCACCTCCCTCCTGTAAGCTGCCTCGTCACCGCCAGCGATACGTCCTATCACTGCGGTGTCGTCCGCGAACTTCAGGATGATATTGTCCTTGTGGGAGGCGACACAGTCGTAGGTGTACAGGGTGTAGAGGATGGGGCTGAGTACACAGCCCTGTGGAGTGCCAATGTTCGTTATGGTGCTGGCTGAAGTCCTATTTCCAATCCTGACAGACTGAGGCCTGCCAGTCAGGAAATCTAGGAGCCAGTCACAGAGGGTGGGGTGCAAACCAAGTATGGACAGTTTGTGGGTGAGTTTGTGTGGGATGACCGTGTTGAAGGCGGAGCTGTAATCTATGAAGAGTATCCGCAGGTATGAGTCCTTGTTTTCCAGGTGAGAGAGGGAATAGTGGACTGCAGCAGCGATGGCATCCGAGGTGGACCTGTTGGGCCGGTAGGCATACTGCAGGGGGTCAATGGTGTCCGGTATGCTGCTCTGAATGTGGGCCAGCACCACTCTCTCGAAACACTTCATTATGATTGGAGTGAGTGCCACTGGCCTGTAGTCGTTCAGGCAGGTGGGTGGGTTCTTCTTGGGCAGGGGGATGATGGTCGTGTTCTTGAAACACGAGGGTACAATGCGCTGGCTGAGGGAGAGGTTGAAGATGGAAGTGAAAACATCAACCAGCTCGTTGGCACATACTCTGAGGGCCCGCCCAGGAATGTTGTCTGGTCCTGCTGCTTTGCGGGGGTTGATCCTCCTCAGAGCTTTGTGTACCTGAGTTGATGTGATGGTTGGTGGGGGGGAGGGGGGTTGGGTGATCCAGGTGTGTGTGAGCTCCCTCTCTGCAGTGTCGCTGGGGGCCTCAAAGCGGGTGTAGAAAGTATTGAGATCATCCGGTAGGCTGTCTGTTGAGGCGATGTTGGTGATGTTGGTGGTGGTCTTGTAGTCCGTGATGTGCTGCAGGCCTTGCCACATCCGCCCTGGATCAGCAGTAGAGTAGAAGCTGTCCAGCTTCTCTCTGTACTGCCTCTTGGCCGCTGTGATGGCTTTTCTCAGTCCATACTTCGCAGCTTTGTACTCGTTCTCATTGCCTGATCTAAATGCAAGAGAGCGAGCACGCAGCATGAGACGTACCCGACTGTTTATCCAGGGCTTCTGGTTGGGAAACTTCCTGATTCGTATGGTGGGCACGATGTTATCAACACAAGTGCTGATGTACCCAGTCACATACTCAGCATAGTCCTGTACGCTGACGGAAGAGTCCTCCACAGTGGCTGCAGCTTTAAACACATCCCAGTCTGTCAACGCAAAACAATCCTGCAGGGTGATCTCGCTTTCCGGGGTCCAGAGTTTGATCTGTTTGGTGACAGGGTGTGCTTGTTTCAGTCTTTGTCTGTAAGCAGGGTACAGGAACAAAGAAATGTGGTCCGAGTGTCCGAAGTGAGGGCGGGGTGCAGCCCTGTATGCACCACGTATGTTGCTGTATACGTGGTCAAGGGTGTTTTTATCACGGGTGGGAAAGTCAACATGCTGGTGGTATTTGGGGAATACAGTCCGCAAACTACACTGGTTGAAGTCACCAGCAACAATAAAAACAGCGTCAGGATGAGCCGTTTCTAGCGCGCTGATGACGTCATGGAGTTTGCCGAGAGCTGCCGCGGAGTTAGCGCGCGGGGGGATGTAAACAGCGGCCAAAAACACAGCAGTAAATTCCCTCGGTAGATAATAAGGACGGCACTGCAGCAGTAAAAACTCCACATCTGGTGAACAGTGCGCGTCAATAGTCCGTATATCTTCGCACCACGAGTTGTTTACAAACACACACACGCCTCCCCCTTTAGTCTTACCGGACGCGGCCGTTCGATCGCCTCGGTGAAGCGAGTGAGTCTGTAGCTGAATGGCGGTCTCTGGGACTTTGTCTGAGAGCCAGGTCTCGGTGAAAAACAGGGCGCAGCACTCTCTAATTTCCCGATGTGTTGTAATCCTGGCTCGAAGCTCATCCAGTTTGTTTTCTAGAGACCGCACATTCGCTCTTGCCATCTGCCTGCACCAGCCTGCACTGTGGTAACAAGGCATGATGGATCCATGTTCTCATTCTGTTTATGCCAAATTCTGACTGTACCATCTGAATTTCTCAGCAGAAATCGAGACTCATCAGACCAGGCAGCATTTTTCCAGTCTTCAACTGTACGATTTTGGTGAGCTCGTGCAAATTGTAGCGGAGTTGTACCTAATTGTAGTGGAGATGAGTAGTACCTGGTGGAGTCTTCTGCTGTTGTAGCCCATCCGCCTCAAGGTTGTACATGTTGTGGCTTTACAAATGCTTTGCTGCATAACTCTGTTGTAACGAGTGCTTATTTCAGTCAAAGTTGCTCTTCTATCAGCTTGAATCAGTCGGCCCATTCTCCTCTGACCTCTAGCATCAAAGAGGCATCTTCGCCCACAGGACTGCCACATACTGTATGTTTTTTTTTCCTTTTCACACCATTCTCTGTAAACCCTAGTAATGGTTGTGCGTGAAAATCCCAGTAACTGAGCAGATTGTGAAATACTCAGACCGGCCGTCTGGCACCAACAACCATGCCACACTTAAAATTGCTTAAATCACCTTTCTTTCCCATTCAGACATTCAGTTTGGAGTTCAGGAGCTTGTCTTGACCAGGACTAACCCCTAAATGCATTGAATTGGTTGATTAGATAATTGCATTAATGAGAAATTGAACATGTTCCTAATAATCCTTTAAGTGAGTGTACGTGTGAGTTTTATTGTTGAAGACAGCATTTAAATAATTTCTTGATATTGATGTTACCATTGAAGTGGGAAGTTAGGGTGAGACAAACTCATGGGGTTCTTTATTTGAATAGCCAATAGCCCTTAGTTTATGTCAATGCTTGGCTAATCCAATCCAGTATTTGGACTATTTCTGAGAGCATTGCATATTTGTAAACACTCTTGCCAACAAGACGTGTCATCAACATTTTGGGCCCATTTTCACAAAAGGCTCTGTCTGAGATTTCTAACTTACAGTAAAATGGAAAACGGTTTTTATATATACATTTTTATTGATGTGCAATAATATAGTTTTGCAAATAATCGAGCAGTTGTGATATATGCTATGTAGTATAAATCACCCTACTAATATATTGTTGGACAAGCCTGTGAATAGCCAACTTTTTTTAAACAGCTGGCAATTGAGATTTGCTGTAGTATATTTTACTTTAAGTGAGTGTACTGTTTGTACAGTATGTGGATAAAGTTGTATATAATATGTCCAAATTTATTGTATTACCTCTGTGATAATACAGTTTATATTTTGCAACTATATAAACAATCACACAGCTGAGATTAGCTATTTGATATATTGTGTATAGCTTTAGTGTACTGTATATGCTAGGATGTATTAGTGTAATATAATATCTATATATCCAGTATATTTCAACTAAAAGATTATTTTTTTGACCTTATAGGAACACACTACTATTTTAAAAAGCCAAAAAACACCTTACATTTCATAGGGACATTTCTTCGAGCATGACTGATGCACAATGCTCCTGTCAGACTTGTTATCGTCTCGGAGTCCAACAATCTGCAATTTGAGTGCATTTCGTCCTTGTGCACCACCTATTTATACTACTGCAGATAACCATTTTAAGGTTCTTGCCGAGGGATCAGAATGAAATGAGTTAGCAGAAAATTTCATACCTCGGGTCAGACGCAGTCCTCAACACCTACCAAAGGAAATAAGAGTGAGTGGGGATAATTATGCTTTCAGGAATAGATTAAAACCCCATATGCAACTGTAAATGCTCTCCCAACACATGTAATTTCATAAAGTGATATGGCCGCATTATGGAAGCCTAAATGTTCAGCTTCTAAAGATGATAAACTGAAGACGTTCTGCATCAGATGTAGGTTTAGGCTAAGGGTATAGCTGACGTTTCCGGAGAGACATGTAGAGTGGATTATAGGATACTATGGATAGCTTGTGATGGATGATAAGAGGTGTTATCATGTAAATAGGGTATAATAGTTTTTCAGCTTGAGTGTATAAACTGGCTCGGCTATCTCTCTCTCTCTTATTGCTATAGCTTCCTCTTCTCTACTTCTTGAAATGACAGGATAAAAAAATATACAAGAACATGGCACAATAGAGGAGGTCATCTGCTACTTGCCAAAAATTCAGACCTTTTTTTTGTGTTTAAAAATGCTTGCTGCTACCTCGCCTTCTCTCACTCACTCTCTCTCTCTCTCTCTCTCTCTCTCTCTCTCTCTCTCTCTCTCTCACTCATGTTGGTATGGATGAGTGGCCAGCCCATTTAAACTGCGTGAAGGACGCTACACGCATGAAAGGTGGCCTTGTTCTGCATGTAGCTTTTCTTTCTCTTTACCTGCTTTTATTTCATTCACTCTCACATTCCATCCCCTCTAAAACTGACTCTAATATAAGCCTTGAATTCGTATCCAGGAACATTTACACTCTTTTCCATTCTTTTCTCCCCTTTCTCTTCTTTTGGAAGAAAGGAGAAAAGGTAGAGAACACTATCGATGGAGGATTAGTTAATTTTTTGTAGAGCTAATCCTACAAAAAACAAATTACTCTGAAATCCCGTTGCATTATGTCCTCCATTATAATTCCTACAAAAATCATTTTTAAGTACAATTAATAAATTCAGACAATCAAGGTGTAAAAAGCTGAGAGCTAGGTTATATTGTTGACTCTCACTGAAGGACACCATTAGGACATTCTTAAATGTGATTTGGTGTTCAGTTTATACACAATCTCTCATACACAGCATCATAACTATTGAATGTGATGCCTCCCTCTGTTATATTTCTTGCATTTCTGATAAAAGGATATTTAGTTTCTATTAAATATTTGTCTTTCCCTCAGGCTTTGTGCTTGCAGTATGTTAAAATTGCTTTCTAAAACCTGCTGATTTTCTACTGCTCCATTCTATTTTGCACCTTCTCCTGGAGCTCTAGAAAGCATTGTTCCTCAACAGGATACAAAAGAGGGTCTGAAATACACATTTTAGTCAGTTAAGGAAGGAGCTTAATGTTCAAAAAATGTCAAAACTAAATATAAATACACTAAAATACAGAAAAAAGTGTTTTTTTCTTTGAATAATTTGGGTAACAAGGTTGAATACTTGATGATTAAATGCAGTCAAAACTACAATTTGTGAAATTTATGGGATTTGTAAAACAAATATGGGATTTGTGCCTCTAATGCTATAAAATATATTCTTGAAATGAGCCAACAGCGTGAACACATCCTGCCGTATTGTAACAGTCAAGGTTTAAAACTATTTATTTCATTCTTTTCTGCAAAAGAGTGAATAGGGCTATTTGTTTACATGTGTGTAAGTGCATAGAATGCAAAGAAAAAGCCATAACAAGGAAGCACAGAAGCACTATATGATAGTCTTGTTATATACTTTATTATTTGTTACATACAGTGATTATGGTACTCAAAAGATTAATCAGGTTTAGCCAAAAGGCAGTTTGAATATTTACACATTCCTTTGAGCTGGTTAATTACTATTAAAGACCATTTCTCAAGCAAATTCAAGGAAATCACTTTCATTTATATTTTCAGAAAATGTAAGACATGCAAGTATGTAATTTTTAAATACTTTCTCCTATCCCAGCTTAATATGCAGAAGCAACTATAATTAAGTACTTTGAATAAATACAAATAAAACTTAAAAACTAAGCATTTCAGCATCTGCACAGCAACATTAACTTAACTAATAGTATGAGTTTGTGCAATGCTATCTCCTTACCAGGAGTGAGGGAGTAAATAGATAACCTTTGAAAACAGTCATGATTTTGATTAAATTCAATTACATGATTTTACTATTCTATTGCACACTTGGTTAAACAGTTAAACTGGTCATCAAATCTGTTTGGGCGAGCAGTGTTCTGAGTGCTAATATAAAAGTTGTCACGCAGTTGCAGCAATGAATGAAAAAGAGCTGGATCTAAATGCAGCAGTTAGTCAAACTTAATCACACTGTTAGAAATGCAGGACTGAATGTAATTGTTGAGTAACTATTCAAAAATTAAACTCTTAAAGCATGGAATAAGGTACCAGGATTCAGTGAATTTTAATTTAATATGGGCATATTATCAATAATAAAGTAATCATTAAAAAATTATAATCATAAAAAACAAATTATCAGCTATTTATATAAATGTGATTCAGAGATGAAGGCCATAATACTAATGGTGTCTACGTGGGAGCCACGGGATGAGATCCTTTAACATCTCTGTTTAAAGACTGTAAACAAATTGTTCAATAAACTGGCTTTTTAGTAGTAAAAAATTGCATATAAATCCATTATAGTTTCATAAAGTTTAACAAAAGCCGAATATAATAAGTTTGCAAAAACTGTAATCACCAAAATATTTATAGAGCATTGATTTTTTTATCTTAATTTTAATCCCAATGATATTGACACAATCTAATTGTCAAGTTGCAGGCATGACTGAATGTGTGTCCATTTGATGAAGAGACTACATTATTTGTCTATTTTATCTATCCTACATATAATAATACTTCCATAAAGACACACTTAAAGACATTTTATTTGAAAAGAGACATGTCCATTGTTTAACTAGATCATCTGCACAACTTGACTTAAATGGCATCCAGCTACAGCTAACTCCGTCCAAGCTCCATAATTCCTGTGATTGTGAAAGCATTTTCTGTAAAGATAGAACAGAATTTTCTTTCATCTCATATTGCACCGACTTGAAAGTTGAGAACGATCCAATCACATGAGGCCAAAATATATAAAAACAATATTGATTTGCTAAAATTTAAAGTAGGAGGGTCTGGAGTGCAGCACTGTGTGCCCCAAGGGACAATATGAAACAAGCCAATTAGAGCTCAGCCTCAAGACACATGCTTTTCAAAAATATACAGAACTACATTGACACCCATATGCCCGCACACACACACACACACAAAAAAAACCACAAAATACAAATACAAAATTCTTAAATTTTTCATAGGTGCTAACGTGACTACCAGTCGAATAGTATTACTAAATAATGTTATTTTGTAATTGTTTTGCAATATATATTTGAAGGGGGCAGCAAGAACAGAACAAATGACACATGCGGGCCAGACAATGAACAGACCAAACAAAGACAAAGGGTTTAAATACACAAGCAAACTAATCAAAGAAACAAGACGCGTCATACAACTCAATCAATCAATGAAAAACTATAGAAACCAATGAACTCAGACAAAACTCACTGATCTACAAACAGTGATAACCAACTCAAGTAAACCCAGTAAACGAGACATAACCCTGAAAACTCTGACTCTTATCTTTGAACTCTTATCTTATCTTTTATCTTTGGTTGTATGCAAGTTTGAATGTGTCAGACTGCATTAATTGTGGAGATTTACTGACTCTTTCTGCAGGTTATATCATTTCATCAGTAGGTGGAGCTGAGTGACCGTTTTTATGAGTGAGTCATTTGATTCATTCACTAAACCAATTAAGGGCCTGTCACACAGCGAAAACGCATGAATCACGCATGAATTACGCATGAATTACGCACAGATTTTCGTTTCTGCACGGAGCGTGCGTCGTATGTGTAATTCGTTGGTGGAACGAACGTGAACCGTCAGTGATTGTAAGTGGATGTGCGTTGAAGTTTTGAACGGTTCAAAAATATTTCTACGCACGCCTGTGCGTCGGTGTGCGTTATTCATGAGTCGGCGTGCGTAGTTTATGCGTCGAGTATGCGTGACTATGTGCGGGACACGTCAGCCATCAGTGCTTATGTGTTGGAGCTGGTTCGAAACCTCGCAAGTCCACGTCCGTCCACTGACGCCCCACCTTCATATCACGCATGAACCGCGCACGTATCACGTTCATTCCACTGACATCCACTGACAATGTGGATTCTGAAAGTGCTTGTACGTGGAACGTTCACGAAGTGTGCGTGTTTGGACGCGCTCCGTCAGTGATTCATGCATCAGGCGTGCGTCAAATGTTGGTGGAATACTTTGGTCAATTTCTCGACGCACAAGCACGCACAAACCCAATCTGTTGGACTATCTTGAATGTTGTATACATGTAATATCCCACATTCTTGCTGCCTCCTTGGTACTCCAGAAACTTTGACACAAAGCTGCAAACTATCACTGACAGTTCTAACTTAATGTTTTCTAAGAGCTAACTTTGGTCATTTTGATTACCAACGTCAACCACGTTTTTATTTTTTTGACATTTTCCTTATTTATGTCCTTGCTCGTTGAACTGTCGAATGCCATAACACGTTCTGACTTATGTGATATTGCTTTATTATCATTACATTTTAAATATAATGACTTTGTTCACATTAGTGTTGATAAATCTTCCTAGAAATGTTGCTGTATCTCATGTTAGTTACAGCTTTCCTGTACCTCAAACAGTAGATCATGGCACTTTTAATGCCAAGGTCATGGGTTCAATTCCCAGGGAAAGAAGGAACTGATTAGAATGTCAATGTGTATCTTGAATGCAAATGTAAGTCTTTGGATAAAAGAGTCTGCCAAATGCGTAAATGTAAATGTGAAGTTGGGTGAGAATAGAGTGTAGACAATGTGTGCTGCTACATAGAAGAGATTCAATGCTGGAATAGTTCCCAGGTACTCCCTGTGACCCCACATAGGATAAGTGTGTTTAGAAATAGAGGAATTTATGAATGAATGAATTTGAAATGATGAACTCTGTACTGCAGAAAGGCTAACTCCCTTGAGAACAGTAAACCAGTTAATCTGAGCTGCTTTTCAGAAAATCTGTGATTTTGGATAGGAAATCTGTACCCTGTTGCATCAGATATTCGCCATGAATCAGTTAACCTCCCCAAGATCATCCCAGTGGCTATTCTATTCATTTATAGTTTATTAAATGAAAAGATTTACATTGTAAACAGTTCACAAAGTATTCTACCTTTTATAGCTGCAGATATCAACAGAAAATACCTCTCATTAATGAAAAATCCACTAAAGTGCACCACAACAAAATCTCCGTAATGCTACTGAAAATCTGTTTACAGTAACCTTGTGATAAACAGAGAGACTAATATTAGCGCAGATGCCATTTATCATATAATGTAACAAGTACATTGGGGGTTTTAGGATGTGTTCCCGGTTCCTGCTGACCTAATTTATGCAAACAATCACTTAACTTATTTGAGTAATGGAAATTGATCATGTGTTATGTGTATAACAGGTTTAATAAATATGTTTTTAGTCTAGATTTAAACTGATAGTTTGGAAGACTATTCCAGAGTTTGTATGCTAAGTAGGAAAATGATTGTTTCGCATTTGGGATTAGCTGGAGTTTGTTTATTAAGTTTGCAGGGAAACCACCAAGTAGAGCATTCAAATAATCTAGCCTTGAGGTCATGCAGGCATGAACTAACTTTTCTGCATTTGTCACTGAGAGCATATTTTTATTTAGATTTATTTTAAGATGGAAAAAAAGATTTGTTGTTGCTAGAAATGAGGCTTTCAAGTTAAATATTGGTATCAAAGAGCACACCCGGGTTCCTAGCTGATGACGATTTTAGTGTTTAAAACTAAACATTTTTTTAAACAAATTTTACATATAGTTTTTAGTCAAAAACTGTGTCATATAAATGGTTCCTCAGTGAAGTTTAATCAAGCACAAAAACCAAAACTTTCAAACAATAGTTCTGAGAACAATAAATGGCTCATAATAACACACTACCGTACTACGCGTTGTTACATCCTGTGTTGTCTTAGTGTTTTGTTTCCAGGCTGTCTGGTGCAGGAGAAGGTGTGTCCGGCAATCAAGCCACCAGCGATCCTGATTGGCCTGTTCCTGATTGGACCAACCCTAGGTTGAGTGAAAAGGACTGCTCCAGAGAGGATCTAGGCCGAATGTGGGCCATTTTGTTGTGCTCTGTTTTGTTTACTCTGGACTTGATGGTGTTTGTTGTGAACTTTGTTTTTTGTTTCTTTTGACGTCCGTTTTCATTAGTCAGTATTGCTTTTGACTTAATTTATGTTGTGTAAAAATCATTTGTAAAACACTCAGTTTAAAGAAGTAGGGAGTGGATGCCATTTTCTTTGCATCTGTTGTTTGTGTTATGTTTTGAGTTAAGGGAGTTAGGGAAGTTACATTGTATTTTATTTTGGTATATTTATTTTTCATTAGGGAAATTAGAGGGTATTCAATTTGAGTTATTTCGGTTTGTTATTTTGGCCTTGTCCACTCCTGAAAGCTCTGAGTTTCACTGTATATTTTGGTTGAATAAATGTATATTTTTTTTTATCACGTAAACTTTGAGTGAGTGCACATTCATTTATGTTATGTCTGGCCCTAGACGGTCGTAACAGCGTCTAGAGAGAACCAATAAAAAGCTGGTAATTTAGTGGGTGAGTTGAGAGGAGAAGCCCTGTGTCAGGGTTCTGCCTCATTCGGTCTAGTCAGTTCCTGGTGTTGTGGCAGAGCTCTGACATTAACGTAATGTCATGTGTTTTGTGTGAGCGTGCGGTTTGGGGCTCGTCTGAACTGTGCGCTTTTGGTCCTAATTCTTTGTCTTGTGTGATCATAGTGTTCGACCCTGATTCTATTCCTGTTTGTGTTTTGGGGTTCGTACACCAATGCTCCATGTGTTTTTCTTTTGTTCTGAATGCACCAGTCGAGTGTTCGCTCATGCGCTCTGTTTTGTGAGTGCGTGCAGTTTCGACGTCACTTAGGCTGTGCACGCTCTTGTCCGCGTCTCTGTAGCACACAGTTCATGTTTTCATCAGCTTATGAGTCTTCTTATTGGTCGTGTGTTCATGTCATGTTTATTTCTGAGTGCATGGCTTGTCACGTGTGTTTCTTGTCTTGTGTCATGTGCTGTGTTCTCTTCTACCAATTGTGTAACCCCGCCCGTCT
Organism: Rhodeus uyekii; assembly: GCA_037043235.1. Taxonomy (NCBI): domain Eukaryota; kingdom Metazoa; phylum Chordata; class Actinopteri; order Cypriniformes; family Acheilognathidae; genus Rhodeus; species Rhodeus uyekii. The sequence continues at coordinate 349,334 of JAWRVZ010000017.1, read as the reverse complement.
TGTTCCCTTGTTATGGTTTGGTTTGTCCCACCTGTTCTCCTTAATTCCCCTTGCCTCATGTTCCCTATTTATTCCCCTCTTGTTTGCCGTCCTGTGCTGGTTCCTCGTCATTTTTTTCTCTGGCATTCCCTTGTCAAGTCTTGTTCTGTCGAGTTCTTGCAATCGAGTGATCATGTCTTGTTTTTCCCACACGGGGTAGTTTTGGTTGAGTTTCTGTTTATTTTCTATTAATAAAGAGCCTTCTTCCTCTGCAATACTGAGTTCTCGCATCTTCCCTTCATCGCACCTGACACCCTGATGTCAACTTCCTGGTTAGCATATTGGAATTTAATGTGGAAGTTAAAACATACAAAAATGTTTTTAAACAATATAGAAACGGTGTAGAAAACCATGTAGCTTACAGCTGTTCAAGATGTTTATTTTTCCATAATGCATTCTGTTTTATATGCTATATAAATATAGGCAGTATATATAATGTACTGCATTATACATAGTAAGCTAGCATTTCATTCTTAATATAGCAACGATGTGTCAATTGTGCCTGTGTGAAATTAGATGGCTATGTAAAATTGCTTGTTTTAATCTGCACAGTAAATTTCAACTTGCTAACCAGGAAGCTGACATCAGGTCTTCTCCTCTCAACCCACCCACTAAATCACCCACGTTTTATTGGGCTAATTAACCTCCAGCGGTCACCTCAATTACACTTGTGTTTCCGTGGTGACACAACCTTTCTTGCGGTTCATTTGCACCTGAGTATTAACAAGCAGTGACTTGGAGACTGCAAATATCATGATGACTATTGAACTCACTCAAAACAGAGATGGTTGTGGAAACAGCCCAGCATCGCCCACACTCACCATCATAGACAGCACTGTGGCAGCAGTGGACTCATTCAGTTTCCTGAGCACCAACATCTCTCAGGACCTGATGTGGGACAATCATATTTCCTCTAATGCAAAAAAAGGCCAAGAAGAGGTTGTACTTCCTGCACCAGCTGAAGTTAAACCTTCCCCAGGTGCTGCTTATGAAGTTCAACTCTGCATATTTCTGCTGCACTTCCATAACTGTCTGGTATGGTTCAGCTGCAGAAACCACACATCAGAAGACTAGGATGGTTTGGACTGCTAAGAGGATTACTGGTGCTCCCATGCCTACCCCACAAGAACATTGTGTGTGTGTGTCATTTACAGATAGACAAAAAAATAAGTTAATGGTTACGGTGTGATAATGACCTTCTTATTTTTGCCAATTTTGAGTTGAGAGGTTTCTTGTGATTGTTTCTTGTTCTTGGTGATGGTATCTCACTGGAGATGTGTCTTTACTCCCATTGGTATTCGCTGTGTCATGTTGCAGCTTTTTTATATAAGTTTAAACTTTTCTCGACATAATCACATTGCCGGACACACCTACATCTTGCAGCCAGCAATTGCCAACTGTCTCTGAAATTGGTGACTTAATGGCATTGGCATACAGTATGTCAACAACTGTCTAATTTGTTTCTATCTTTTTTATTTTAGAAGAAACATCTGAGACAACGTTTTAACAAATAAAACCGAAACAAAATAATTTATTCACCTCATGTCATTCATTGTACTTTTACTTACAGTCTTCAAAGTACCCTTGTTTGTTTCCCGTACAATGAAGAAAGCCATTCAGGTTTGGAACTACAAAAGTGTAAGTAAAACTTTTTTTTTTTTTTTTTGGCTATACTGTCTCTTTAATGCTCCTTATTTGTGAAAGCTCAACCTTGAGCAATAAAATTAGCCCCTGGGTAGTTTAGTCAACTTTTCAAGCAAGGGATAATGATTATTTTCATTGTTGATGTGATTCACTTGGAAGTTTCTGGATGTAAAAATGATGGAAGGCTGCATGTACAGTATGAGAGAGAGAGAGAGAGAGAGAGAGAGAGAGAGAGAGAGATTATTCATTCTTAGAGTGTTTTTTTTATCTCTACTTTATAATATATATTTACCAAATAAAGCACAGGAACGATCAGTTTATGTGTGTATGTGTGTGTGTGTGTGTGTGTGTGTCACAGTGTATATGTATAATTCTACCGGATATTTAAAGCTTGTCTCTATGGGTCTAACTGGTAAATTTGCTGATGTCAGAAGCAGAGATAGAGCGCTGTCAAAGCATCTCTCGCTCACACACAGACACACACACACACACACACACACACACACACACACACACACACACACACACACACACACACACACACACACACACACACACACACACACACACACACACACACACACACACATACACATCCAAAGCCAAAGTCTCCTTTCAGACATCCGAAGTGAACAATCTAACACCCTTTTGTTCTTCCTTAGAGGGTATTTTATTGGTGTGAGAGCACATGCTCTTGTAATTGTCTTAATGTTGGCATATTTTTAGGAGCTGCTTTTGAACACTCAAAAAAAGTGCATGTGTTAGTACTAAGCTTGTGATAGGGTTAATTTTAAGACCTGAGCCATGAGCAGAAGGCTGACTCTATGTCACTCGGATGAAAGCTGTGATTGAAAGAGAGGAAGAGAAGAGGATTATGCAAGAGAGGGTGTTGAGCGTCTTGATCATAGTACTAAAGCGTGTGCCCCTTCAGATTTTTTATTTTATTTTTGCATTTAGATAGCATTTACCAAGGCATTTGCACCTTGTGAAAAATAAAAGGGCAGAGTTAACCAAAAATGAAATGTTTAACAGTGTTTATCTTTTATATATCAAAATTTGCTGTTTCATTCTTTTTCCTGAAGACTTCCGAACCAATTGCATTAAAAAAAATTAAGAGTTAAATTAAACGTTTTATTTGGAGAAGCATAATAGTCTACTGCATGTACTATACTACTTATACTTCCTACTATTTTTTATTTATTTATTTGCAAACAATGTTTTACTACAAATTGTGCGAGTGGTATACAGCGTCCTCAAAAATGTCTTATCAGGGTTAAAATCAGGGTTAATATATATGCATATATATATTACACTGTATGTCACACTGTAAATGGAAGACAACTCCAAGCATATTGCATTCTGTGATAAAATAGAGTAGGTCATCCATATTTTGTATACAACATTTGTATACTGTACGCTGTATGCGCATAGTATTTTATTTTTTTAATTAGCTAATTTTGTTGATGAACAACATTTATTTAATTTTTTTACCAAATAAATATGAATATAATAATAATAAATTAAGGATGGAAGGATGGAAGTGCACACTATAGACTCAAATATAAATGTTGTACATCACTTTGCAAATCACATTACATTCCAGTGATACATTGCAGATAAATTAGCAACTAATGATACAGTGATTTGGATTAAAAGATACTGTTTCATTCTGTCTTCTGTGTGCTGCTTCCTTCTCTTCTCTCACACACGCATTGCAGTTTATAACTATTATCAAGCCTTATCACCTTCAGGTATGCTAAAAGTTTAAAGATCAGCACTCTGTTCTGACTAAGTGCTGCATGCATTGGAACAGTGTTTTGAAAAGCAGAAATACACACACACACACTTACACACATACACACGTTTCTGTTCTCATTCTGTTCTGCAGAGAGAGTAATTACTTTTCTGGGCTGCTTGGATGCTTTGAAAAGGCAAGCACACGTATACTCAGTTTTTGAAATTCTCTGGAGGCCATATTCCCTCGTTGCTCACTAAAATATACTCAAAGGCTTTTTTTTCACCACATAAGCGTTTCTAGTATTTTATTTATTTATTCTGCTATTTTGTTATTGCCCTCCAAGGTGCTGATTGGAGAAAGTATTAGCTGGGAGAGAACAAAAATACAAAATCTGTAAATGAAATGGTTCACTTGCAGTTTTCCCCAGAGCGAAAGTTAATCGAGAAGCAGAAGATGTGAGTTGAGTAAACCCCCGTTCTCTCTTTCCCTCACACGCACATGCACAGACACACAGGTAGTAATATCCTCACAAACACACATTAATTCCTAGACTCACTTCTTCAATTACACAAATACACACCCAAAATATTAGCATATAATAGGCAATTAATTATCTTTTTGATTAATCTTGATGTTATTATGCAGTATTCTGCACAGTGTTTTTTTATAACACTAATTTTTTATAATACTTTCTTCCTTTGTACTATTTTACTACTCATTCAAAGCAAGGGGTCAAAATGAGGCTGGTTATTATGATCAACATGGTACAGTTCTGACTTCTAGCAGTGTCTCGTCACGTAGACACACAAGTCGAAGATCAACAAAAGTCTTTTTAATGATTAAGAAGAACGGCCAGGAGAATACACCACACACTCACATAAACAATTTCAGACTCCCAACTGAAGAAACAGAAAGCATAACCCTGACAGCCCCTGCCATTCTAAACTATTTAGATCCACACCATTCATTTTTTTTCTCCACCTAAGGTTCTTCAAAAGTACCTGTACATGCCGACTAATGCTTTTGAAAGTAAAGTAAACCACACATATTTAATTATGTTACAAATGTTTTAACTAGTGACAGGTTATTTTTGAGGGCTTTAGAAATCACAAAATTGACTTTTTTAAATATAATGGCTACATTTTAGAATAATAGTGAAGTCATCAAGACCACTGAAATCATATTTCAGTGGTTATTTCATTTTGTATAATGGGAATTGTATGGTTAAAGAATGGTTAAATAAATCTAATTCTAAGCGAAAGATATCAATTTTAAGTATTTCACTGAACAAAAGCCTAATCTCCCTTTACAAATTAATGCAAAGAATGTCTCTTTCAGTGTATTTTATGCAAGTGTGCCTCAAGGGTCTATAAATGGACCATTAGTTTTCTTCTCAGTACTATACATTCTTATCCTGTCTCATTTGAGTGCACTTATGGTCAGTTTCCACAAAGATACCGAAACCTAGCAACACTTTTTTTTCCCAATCCCTGCATGTTAAGTACTCCAGACTTGAGTTTGACAGAAGTCTTTAGGTTGCCTAAAAGTTTTTCTCATTCGTCTTTACTTTTTCCAGTTCTCGCTTTATCCATTTTCTAAATGTCAAATTTCTTCATCATCATCTCGGCAAAAAAATGCTTTGAAGATTCTTGCAGATTGAAAGTGTGAAAGATATGGTCTGTCTGCATTAATAAACTGGAGGGAACAGGAGGGAAAACTCTATCTTAAACTGAAACTGATACATTTTGAATCTTGACTAAGTGCTTTTAGACGTTCTGGAACCAACTTAATCTTTTTCTTATAATAAACAAACTTGTGAGTAAAATGATATATGCTTTAATAGCAAGTCAGTGTTATTGTGGAGAATATTGTGTGCTGTTTGTTTTTAACTATTAAAGATTGATTTCTGAACTGTGTCTGAACTGATTCTGAAAGATTCTATCTCTGTCTGAAGGATCTTGTGAACTTCGGAACTTTATCTCATGAAATTTATGGGGGGACAGCTTTAACTTCTTAAAAGTATTCTGCATTTCCTTTTTTGTTCTTGTCAAATAGGGACTTTTTCTTTTCCTTAAGCCTAGGCCTCAGACACACTGATTGGCTAATTGAACTTAGCCTTTCATGTTGGCAATGCATGCACCTGAGCGACGGAATTGACGGAAACTTTGAAGAAGAAAGTCAGTGCGTTAATCAGAGTATCTGTCAACTTCAAACACCGTCACTGTTTTGCTGTTGCACACAGCTCAACACAAAAACACATGCGTACACTCTTTAAAAAAAACACACGGACATGCATACACCCTCATCACTTCATTCTTAACAAGTCTTCTGTTTTTAACAGACACAGACAGACTTTGGCATAGCCAGAGCCTGTGAAAGTGAGAAAACTCTCTTTCATTAGTGCTGACAATTTGATGTTCCATTTCTTACGGAATATTTTAATTTTTTTTATTAAAGTTCAGCTTCCAGAAAGCCCTTTGCCGGTAAGACATCACACCCTAACTCGGAATACTTCCTTAACCATAGAAAACCCACTTGGATATCCACCCATTCTTATGGTTCCTTCATCTGTTCCTCCTCAAAATTCAGTTTCCAACATCCAGGTTCAGGCTCTTTCAAGATGTTTGGGTGAAGAAGGTAGACTACTTTGTAGTCCCATATAGCTATATTCCAAGTTTTATAATGCCCTATGAAAACTCTGCCTTCCTTAAGGTTGACTTTTGTTGAAAATGTTATTTTCAACCATTATTCTGATCTTTTGTTTCAAACGATCCATTTTAAGTAGACCTTTCCTTTAATGCATGTCAGTATATGGACACTTTTATGACACTTTCAACTTAATATTAACGCGACCTCACTATTGCATGTTGATTCAATTTTTTAAGAACATTATCAATATAATGCTGTAATTTAAAGACAAAGCATTATAGAATTGATACGGTTTGTGATGTAGCTGCTGTCAGAGAAGTGATAAGTTACATCAGATAAGTGACAATGTGTGATGATGTTAAACGTTTTTGGACCTTTATTACATACATGCTTTTTTTGTACTGAGGAGGATGTTTAAGCTATGACACTATCAGATGTGTGTATGATATAAAGACCTCATATATGATAAAAGATTAAGTAAAATATTTGATTTGATATTCACCAATACCAATTTTTCTTACATTGAGCTGCTGGAACTGGAGCACTGAATCAGTGATTTGTATTGAATTCGTGAACAAACCATTGATTTGATTTGACTTAAAAGGACAAATGATTCTTGAATCAGACATTTGATCACATATGTACCAAAGAGAGCTGAATTATTTATTTTTTTGATCCGGTCCTCACAGAAAGATATTGTATGCCTTCAAAAGACCATTTTTATGCTATTTTAATGTTGCTTTTTGAAATCTCCAGTTTGCATTAACTGATTTCAGGACAGGTACAATCACATTTTTAAAAATTTACATTTAAATCATATAATATAATTAAAGTATGAGTAAATTATAACATAATTGTAATTTTTTTTTTGTGTAAATTATTCCTTGAAATGCTTGCAATATGATTGCATGTATCAGAGGATGAGACATGGAGGCAGGCTCCCTCGGATTCATGAGGCAGGTTGATTAAACGTGGGAGTTAATGAAGGTTTCCAAACTAAAGGGGGTTGGAGAAAGTACGTGGTCTGTCTGTCTGGGCGAGGGTCTGACAGGGTCAGGGCTAAGGTTTAGTGGTGAATAAGACAGTAATTAATTTTAATATGTAACATAACTCGGCACTAATGAAGAGAGAGGCCCAGATGCAAAGATGTAATAATTGGTGAGGGAAAGGGAGTCAGAGAGTTCAAGCAAATGTTGAAAGCGTAATGACACCTGATGCACATGTCTGTGTATGTGTGAGTGCATGTCAGTGAGGTGATGTCAGCAAGCGTCACCCAGAAATAGAGGAAATTAAAATTCAAAACCAGTCAAATGTTTTTTGGGTTTTTTTTGCAACAGTGGATGATTTTTGCCTTAACTATTACTGTCAATTAGTATCACAATATGGTGAAATTAAATTATATTTTATATACTATATATACTTTATATATACAGTAGAACCCCGACTTACGAAACAACAAAGGTTGGCTTCATAAGCCGATCTTTTCGTAAATCAGTCAGGCTTTTACATGTAAATTGCCTAATCTGTTCCAAGCTCTACGAAAACAACACATAGCATGGGATGAAACGCATCCCAATTTCATACTTCTCAATTATCTCCCTTTTCGTCCCCGTGGAGGGCATCCTCTTCTTCCCTTTCACTTCAGATCTTACTGTCAACTGCGGTACGGAGAGATCTTCCTGTCAGCGGGGGAGGGGATTCACAGCAGCACTCACTGCTGACAGGGAAGAGTAAGAGAGCAATATGTGCATTCAGAAAGTCTCCAAAAGTCGCCAATAACTCCATATAAAGTCGCTAGATTTGTCTCTAGTCGCTTTTGGGAAAAATTGTCGCTGGAGTGGTCTCGCTAAAAAAATCCGTTAAATATAGCGACAAAGACGCTAAGTTGGCAACACTGAACGCCGCTGCGCAGAGGCTGGTGGGAGCGATGCTGACCAATAGGAGAGCAGGATGCTGCAGCGAAAGCTAGCGTCCGAGCCGGGAGACAGCCAACGGGAGAGTGGGACGATTAGTGCAAGTTCATGGGTCAGTGGCGCTCGAATTTCAAAATAAAATTCGGCAATCGTCGCCTCGGCCGAGATTTCGTTTTTCAGATCTCGATCATTTTGTCGTTACTTGGGCGGAAAAAAACCTGAAATCTTTTATCGTATGTCATCGTAACTTTTCGTACGTAGAGCGTTTCGTACATCGGGGTTCTACTGTATTTTAATTAAATATATTTAATTATAAAACCTTAATATTATACATTCACACTCTCTCTCTCTCATACGATATGTATTATGGTGTTCTACACTCATCAATGACAGTAGTATCTTGAGACTACAGTAATGACGACGATGTCAGACCTGTGCGCTTCAAAGAATGTGATGATGATGATGATGATGATGGTGTTACTGCACTGGTATAATTAGGCCTTTAAATCAGTTTGGGAAGCGCCTCATCGTCAGATATCAGCGCTGGATCGTCAACATTTGCTTCTGAGAGAGGCAAAGAGGCTCCCACTCCACTCGTACTCTCATTCGTCGATCTCGCGCCGGAAACCAATCATGTGTCTTGTCTGAGCGCCCGTGGGCGTGTATAAAGCCTCTGAGAGAGTTTCTCTCTTTGTTTGGCATCCTGGGAAACCATTTATCTCGCTTCACAATGAAATGAATTCACGATATGGCGTTTTTTTTTTCCGATGAATATTTTTGAAAAATTTGTGATGCACCGAGGCCACAAAACTTGAAACAAAAAGTGGCGAGGGATTACTGTATGTCACTCTGTTTCAGTTCTCAGTTGTGTGGTCTATGTACAGTGTTTTTTCGTCTGTTCCCTGTTGGATTTGTCAGCAAACTCTACTATTGAACTTTATCCTCAGAGTCGTGCCTGTCATCATCTCCTTTGCAAACAACTATGAGGGTCTGCAGGGGACCTATCTATGAGATAATTTCCTTTTTTAATTTGTTTCAACATTTTTGTTATACCACACGAGTGACCATAATAGCTATTTATGAACCTCTGTCCTAGTTCTGCTTCTATTTGTGATTTTGGGATATTGCTATTCTGCTCACATAAAGTTGATTACTCTGTGACTTCCACATATTTCAGTGTTTTATTATCAAGGGAAAAAAATGTCTCTGCTTATGTTATTTGTTAGGGAGAAGTTTGCGGAAGCAGTTTGGTAGCCGTGAGAATAAAAGAGTCATTAACCACCTAAACTGTCTGCTTCCTTTTGTGAAGAATGGAGCTTTTTATAGTGGGATGTTTATCTGGAGGAATCTGAAGTGAAAATAAGAGCAAATAAACACTCAGAAGGAGACTTAATGACTTCATTAGACATTAAAAATGAGGAGAACAGAACTGCTGCCCGAAGGGTGCAAGTATGTGTGTTACCACGTGCATGAGCAATGACTTTGTTTTAAAAAGTAAAAATTGGCGGGACAGGAGTGTGTGTTTGGGGGGGCTAACTAGCATTAGTTGCAATGCTAATACAAAGCTATTTCAGATATGTACAATAACAATTGAAGAAACATTTTGATATTCAGAAATCGATTTCAAGAGTACACTAAGATCTAATATTTGAAATAGAACTCGTTTAATGTGTTAGTTGTCTATGGTTTGTATATCTGCAGTCCTAGTATTGAGTTCGCTTTTTGAATGACAGAAATAGACTATTGATACATCAGATGACATAGACATATGTTTACTTACACGCATGTGAAGAGTTGACCATCTCCTTTAGTTCTTTTGGTCTATACAAGCGCTGCGTTTTGGCCAAGACACAGCCAATGCAAGGTGACAGCAAAGTCAGCTTTCATCACCGCTAGTTCTTTGACATCGACTTAGTGTGTCCCGGGTTTTAAGCATGTTAGAAGTTTTGTGTTCTGTTCCACCCTCTTGTAGTTCATTTTTATACTTTTCTCATTAAACCCAAAGATGATCATCAGCGATTGTATATTTCGAGAGCAAGTGATTTGTGATGTCACATCAGCAGAATAAATAGAGTCTCCACAAGGAGTCAGTGGGATACTTCACCCCCCCAAAAAAAAATATTTCCTCACTTACTCGCCCCCAAACTTTTTTTCTTTCTCCTGTTGAACACAAAATAAGATATTTAAAAATAAGGGGGAAAATTCAATTGACGTCAACGGCTACCTTCAACTGTCTGGTTACTAACTTTCTTTAAAATATCTTCTTTTGTGTTCAAAAGAAGGAAGAAACACAGAAGAAAGAAACATATACAGGTTTGGACCATAAGGGTGAGTAAAGGATGACAACATTTTTGGATGAACTATCCCTTTAAGTGAATCACTCTTTGTGAGGACTGTTGCCTTCCTCCACTGATAGCGTCAGAAGCAACAAACACTCAGCATGATTAAAAAAAAAAACTATATTCCAGGGTCAGATCGCCTCTTACTTGATACAAACAAACAGAAATTAATACTCAGCTTGTAAGATCTAGACGCTTCCTTTACATCTGTGCCACGAGGTGGGGACAATATCGACCCTCTCAAAAAGTGGTTGGGAAATATCACACTTACAGCACCTGTAAATTTATGTCTATGTGTGTGTGTGTGTGTGTGTGTGTGTGTGTGTGTGTGTGTGTGTGTGTGTGTGTGTGTGTGTGTGTGTGTGTGTGTGTGTGTGTGTGTGTGTGTGTGTGTGAGTGTGTGAGTGTGTGAGTGTGTGAGTGTGTGAGTGTGAGTGTGTGAGTGTGTGAGTGTGTGAGTGTGTGAGTGTGTGAGTGTGTGAGTGTGTGAGTGTGTGAGTGTGTGAGTGTGTGAGTGTGTGAGTGTGTGAGTGTGTGAGTGTGTGAGTGTGTGAGTGTGTGAGTGTGTGTGTGTGTGTGTGTGTGTGTGTGTGTGTGTGTGTGTGTGTGTGTGTGTGTGTGTGTGTGTGTGTGTGTGTGTGTGTGTGTGTGTGTGTGTGTGTGTGTGTGTGCGTGCGTGTGTGAAATAATGTAGCAGTCTAGAACACTGCACAAATCCTATTCTGTCAGTACCTTTGTCATGCAGACAAAGCCAATCTCATCCTTTAAAAAAAGTAACAAAAAATAAAATAAAATGAGATATTGTGCAGAATTCCAAGCTGCTGTTTTCCATTCAATGACTAGGATGAAAACGATGAAACTGATCAAACGATTAACAAAATAATTACCATTAAAAACCCAAACCCTCTAAAGTCAAATCAAAGCTTTGTGTGAAGAACGGACCGAAAATACGGCTACATGGGGTGAGTAAATGGTGACAGTTGTAGTTTCTGATGCCAGTTTATGCCATTATTCACTTATAAACTTCACAAATTGTGTGGCCACATCCTCCTCCTCATATTTTTAGTGAATCATTCCTTAACCGATATGTAGGCATCAAGAAAATAAGAAAAATATACTGTTTAAGAATGGGATGCTTTTACCAAAAGTCAGTTTTCCTGTAAAATTATTTTCTCAACACAAAGTTCCTACATCTACATTAAAGCATCTTCTTATGATTCATGTTCATTGTCAGCATACATACAAATTAATACACATTGTCACTGCTATGTTGTGTGTCTACAGTCTATCGTTCTCTACAGGAAGAACACCAGTGCAATATTCTCAAGAGACTGTACCCACAGTCCCTCTTCAGTCATTAGAGATGCTACTAATCCATCTTATATCTTTCTTTCCCACCCTGTATCTCCCTTTATCTCCTGCTCGCTCCCTCTCATCTCCGCACGCGTGTGAAGTTGTCTAAAGTAGGCCGCCAGAAAAAGTTCTGTGGTAATTAAACTGCCTCGTTCCTGCCTGACGCTTTGTGTTCGCATATTTAAATGTGACAGATATCAAGTAAATGAACAAGAAAGAGATGGAGAGAGAGAGCTAAAAGCTGTTTTAAGTGTCATGGGAGTATGTAAAGAGTATTAGCTAATGTGTGTATTTGTGTGCATGCATGTGTTACAGCTCTGCTGTGGAACTGGCACTCTGGCTACCATGCCAACAGTGCTTTGAGTCTGCAGAGATGGCATAGTGCCTGCCCTAGCGTCAAAGGCCCATTTTTAAGACCAAGATGAGTCGCTGTCATACTTCACGGTTTTCTGCATCTGTGTGTGTCGTCTAGATGAATAATGCTAATGTAAGCAGAATTAACCTACATATGTGGGCTCACTCATGTGAAATAATAAAATTTGAGAATCATAGATGATTGAGTGCGGAAAGAAAATGATGCATTATTTCTCACATGGAAACTTTTATTTAAACTTCATAAAAGGCTGCGTACCATTTGAAAGTTTCAGTAAACTATGTTGAGGTTAGAGTTGTTTTTAATGAACTGATCCCAAGATCATTGTTAGTAGATGTAAGGCAGTTTACACAGGTTTAGCTCATCACATTAACTTGGGCTAGGTTGAAAATATCGAACATTTTTGGCCACTCATAAATGATTGTTTTGACAAGGGATCGTTTTGACAACAGTGACTGTCTGGCATTGTCTATACATGAAAAACTTAAAGAAAAACTTACTTATTCTTAGCCTATGTTATTTTACATATTCAACATACAGTAATCCCTTGCCACTTCGCGGTTCAAGTTTTGCGGCCTCAGTGCATCGCGGATTTTTCAAAAATATTCATCGAAAGTTAAAAATTCAAAAATACCCATATCGTCAGTCGTATTGCGGAAAGCAGCATTGCTTCATCGTGATGCAAGAGAAACGGTTTCCCAGGATGCCGGACAAAGAGAGAAACTCTCTCAGAGGCTTTGTACACACCCACGGCACTCAGACAAGACACGTGATTGGTTCCAGTCACGAGATCGACAAATGAGAGCACGAGTGGAGTGGGAGCCTCTTCACCTCTCTCAGAAGCAAATGTTGAGGTGCTTCCCGAACTGATTTAAAGGGCTCATTATACCAGTGCAGTAACACCATCATCTTCACATTCATCGAACCGGGTCTGTCATCGTCGTCATTACTGGAGTCTCAAGATACTATTGTTATTGATGAGTGTAGAACACCATAATACGTATCGTATGAGAGAGAGAGAGAGAGAGTAAATATATAATATTAAGGTTTTATAATTAAATAGATTTAATATAAAATAAATATAATTTAATATAATAAATATAAAGTATAAATATACATATTTTCATATACATTATATACATTCTGGTACCTACACACACATATATGGAAATTCCTAGAGAGGCCAATCTTACTTCACAGATTTTCACCTATCGCGGGGGGTTCCGGTCCACATTAACCGTGATAAACGAGGGATCACTGTATTTGTACTTATTTTTTACTCTTCAATATTTAATATTCATGGATACTATAAACAAGGTTAAACTGGTCTGCTGGTCTTAGCTGATCTTTCAGACTGGACTGTTAACTGGTTTTACGGGGATTAGGGTCATTTTTCAGCTGATCACACTGGGGGACCTACAGGTCCTGAATATCTAAACCACCAGCAATGATAGATAGACTGGTTTAAGCTGGAAAAATAGCATAAACCAGCTAAGACCACCAAAGTAGCTTAGATTGGTTTGTTTGTTTTCTCCATAGAGCACTTTTTAGATTTTCCATCAAATCACTACAAAAAATGCCTGTTCACAGCAAAACGGATCACCATGTAATTTTATGATAAATATATGGCACATTCAATATTGTTTCAATCTGGTGCTCGTTTCTTTGTTCCTTTCTTTAGGTATCAGAATTCAGATCTGTTCCTGAGAGAGATAAATATAGCAAACTGTATCTGCTGTTCACACACGTACCGTCCTCTTTATCAGCTGCTCTATTGCATTAGCACCGAGTGCAAGCTCTGAACACCCCCCTTCACATTCATACTCACACACTGTTACAGAAAATTCCAATAAAAGCTCTTTACTGCAGAAGGTTAAGTTTTTTTCTGTGTAATTGAACAATTCTAATGTAGAAGACAATCTATTTTCTCACTTTAACACATGAATATACACAATCGCACAGACATTCACTGTTTGCTCAACATGTTAATGGATGCAATCCTTTCCTTCGACTCTCACCAGCACACACATTAAAACTAGAAAGACTCATTCCATTTCTGCAGTTGCTATTCTCATACATTCACCTGGTACTAATATAGTGCTGCCTTGTAAGTAAAAGCATTTTAATTATAATTTGCTTTATTGATTCATTTGTTTATTCATTTGCTTGGCATATTCAATGAAATCGGATTTCTAAAAGATATGATGTCATAACCTGATGCTCAGAATCCTGTAGTCTCCTATTAAAAGGTTTACATTGTATAAGTGCTATACAAATAAAAAATTGTATTTAGTATTTTTGTTTGTTTTCCCCAGGTTAAAATGTTTTTGTTACAATTTTTAATTGACGATTATACCACTGACTGGTGTTTAAGTTTATGCCAAAATATTCCTTGAACACGTTTGGCATTAATTCAACACATTTACTCTGTCTGTGTAAACTGTTGTATTCCCATCATTCCTTCATTGTCTCCTTCTCACCTCTTCTGTCCCTTTTTCTCACGCCTAAGGCACACAATCTCGGATCACACCATTGACATTTAACCGAATGAGAGAGAGAGAGGGACAGAGAGGAATAGAATATAGCAGAGAGGTACACCTATAGCCCTGGGGAAAGAGTTTGTGGGAATATATGAGTGAGGGGGTGGTAGATAAAGAGCTCCTGACATTTCGGCCTGTGCACAGATCGGCCCGGCCATCCACGCCCTCAGAATTAAGCTGCCCTAGAGCATGCTAGAAGGAAAAGTGTGATCCTGATGCGTGTGTTAGAGTCTCAAAGGATGCTCTATATTATTCTCTTCACTTTTGTTACTCTCTCTTTCTTTCTCTCAGCTCACCAATATCTCCCTCTGGGATAATGTCGTTCTATTACCTTTGCCATTTGACCGCTTTGTTGAATGATATTATGTCAAAGGCCTCTTTAAAAATGCAATCTGTGTGTTTATTGCGATTTCCCACACCATTCCTAAAATGTTAAGGCTAATGGTGTCTAACATAACTTTTGACTGTCAGATCGGTGTACTTTTCAACTCTTTCTTGCCAAGAACCTCCCACTTAGAGAGGAAGAGATCATCTGATCGACACGTGAAGTGGAAAAGCACCTTTAGTTTTGCTCGTGGAAATTTATTTTACAACGAAAAAAGTGAATTTCTTTCAGTAATATGATTCCACGAGCTCTGTTAACTTTGGCAACTTTGATAAGCTTCTCCTTCAAAATTCTGTGTTAGATTCAGCCAATTAGATTGAATGTGTAGACTCTCTACAAACTCTACCATAAAAATTGCATCATAAAACAAAAGTGGTGGTCCGTGAGTGGGTTTGTGATCCAATTAACACATTAATCAATTTGTTGAACTAAATGAATCTGTGCATACATGTAGCAAATTAGTTCAAAAGGGAAATATGAATAATTAATTATAACTCATAATTATATGATCAGATAATATTACAAATCATTTAATCTGTTTGTCCAGTGAACACTCTGTATTGATCGTCTGTCAAATATTTTTCATGGTCACTGTTACAAATGGGGCGTGTGCGATGCAGAGAGACATGACGAGGACAGCAGGTTTCCAACTCAAAATCACTTTAATACAAAAGAAAACAAAAGACTACAAATACAAACAGAAAAGGCACACTTGTGCAAAACCCTGGGATTCAGGAGACCAAGGACACAGCGAACACAAAGTCAGCATCCACACACGAAGGTCAACAATCAGCAATGACAAGGGAAACACAAGAGGGTTTTATACACAAGAGAATGACGAACACCTGGGTAGACTAACGATATAAGTGATGACAAGACAGGTGCATGGATGGCACAAGATGATAAACCGAAGGAACCCGGTAGTGAAACATAACAAGAAGACACAGGAAGTGACAATTGACCTTACCAACAGGAAGTGTAACCTTGACCTTACAGACAAGAAGTGACAAAAGGACACGACAGACAGGAAGTGCATAATTGACACACCGGATAGGACTTATGGTAACAGCCACAGAAACATAACTCTTTTTTACCTTGTAGCTGTAATCAAAATTGTTAAATTGACTTAGATTTATAAACAGACCAGAAACAACTTGCAAGAATGTACACAAAAGCTTTATTTAACTAAATCACAAACACATAACTAATTTAAACAAGCACATACACATAAATCACACATACATCGGAAATGGAAATGTGAGAGTGAATTAAACTGGAATAGAAACAGGAAATTAAGCTATGGAAAAGAGTCATTTAACCACCAGAGAAGAAAAAACATCAGTTTGGTCGTTTAAAGCACCTTGTTAGGAAGGGATCTGCTGCTTATACTAAATCTCTCTTATAGTGTTTAAATGTACAATACTTGTATTTGTCTTAGCTGTTGAGGAGTTGCTGCATAGGTTTCAACCAATAATATGCACATTCATTTAGATCATCAAAATACAAATGTGTAGATACCAAGAATGGTAGTGTCACAGTCTTGTCTCTGGTCCCAATCCCGTGTTTGTCCTTAAATATCCTCCTGTGTTCCTTTGTCTTTGTCAGTTATTGTCAGTGTTAGATGGCTGTATAGGCGTGTGTGGATGTTCTGTTCCGTGTTGTTATGTGTCTCCAGGTTTTGCACTACTACGTGCCGTTTATGTTCTTTCTTGAAGTGTTTGTTTTCGTTTGCCTTTTGAAACAAGAGAGTTTCAGTTTTCAAAACCTGTTCTCCTCTTGCTCCTTGCTTCCTCCGCATCGCACACATGCTTCTCATATAAGAGGTAGATCTTGATTAATAGAAGTAAGACATTGCATTTATTCAAGGATTAATACACGGGCAAACACTATAAAAGAGCATATGATATCACAGGTAAATTGAATGCACATTCAATTTGATTGCAGATGTATTAGGTGATAACACTGTACAAAAGACACAATATAAGAAAGTAATAATCATACACGCAATGTCTTGGGGATATGCATGCTCATTTATAGAGCATAAATTAATGAAGAAAAGTCTGTTTCACAGGCTTTATGTGTATTTCCTTTGCTTTTCCATGGCCACAATGTTTGTTTGTTTTTTTTAGCAATAAAACAATCGTATCAGATAGTAGCCCTGGTAACTGAGCCCAGTTCTGCCTTTTTGAGGTGTTAGTTCTTTCAGGGAATGGTTAACAAAACTCAAAGAGTGGGTTTTATCGATTATTTGTTAAATATAACAAGCAATTGTGTGTCTTATTTGTCTAAGTCACTACATGAACTAACAACGAACAGATGTATTTTAATTAACAACAATTGATAAATACTCCAAATAAAGTATTGCTCACTGTCAGTTAATGTTAGTTAAAATTAACCAGTGACATTATTGTACCTTATTGTACATTATTGTATCCTTAATCATATTTTTTAGTGTCCAGTGCTATTAGCGGTCAACATCTATATAACACAATTGATGTCAAAATGTCTACGGTGAAAGTGACAGATTAAACTTTAACTTATGATATTACGCCCTTGTTGATATTTTTAAATGACTAAATAACATTCTAAAGTAATGACATAAAATAATTGCATATAGCAATCATTTCAATTGCATATAGTGTGAAAGTAGAAGCGCATAGTTATTAGGCTGAAGTTTGTAATATTTTATTTATTTATTTTGAATTGTGTAGAATAGCTCTTGAAATGAATTTATGATGGATTTATGCAGCCATCTTATCATTGGCTGGCAATGTTTATATCTCACCAGGGTTCTCTTGTTGGCAATATTAATTCTTCAGTGAGGTTCTCGTCTCGGTAATAGTAATTTTTCAACAGGGTTCACTGCGGTCCTTTTGCTCCGGCAGGGTAAATAAGAGAATGACTGCTTGGAGGTGTCTGCAGTTGATTGCTTTGTCATCTCCCCACCTGTTAAAGTGACTGGACTGAATAATGAGGCCAGCGTGGTGATATTGATTCCACAATTTTAGGTTAACATCAACAACCAGGCATAGGAGAGAAGCAGACTTCTGACATGCTTGTTATGTCATCAAAGCAAATGAAGGCCAGCGTGTGATGTCATAAGAGTGACAGCTGATGGGTGGAGTCACAGTAGCGTTGTTGGTGTTAATAGATAGTACGGCTTGTGAAATGGATGATGTGGCCAGGTTTGTTTGTGATTTAACGTCTCAGATCACCGCCCTCAGGTTTATCAGCAAGCGAGAAAAACAGAATGTGTTTCTCATTGAAAAGGGAGAGTGGAAAAACACGCGAGCATATTTCTCAAAGATTGAGATATTTGTCATCTAGCTACAGGGGCATCTCTCACACACCAAACTCACAAACCCGGCCAGCAATGACATTCTCACACTTGCAAATGCACGCACACACTTTGCGGCAAACCATAGGTTGACAAATGTGTCCAATCTCCATCCTTCCTCGCAAAAAAGCATCATGCCTTTATCATTCTTTCTCCTGAAGATTTATTTCCTCCATCTCATTTCATCCCTCTTTCATATCCCTCCATCAAAAGTCAGGCCGAGTCAGACAAAAACGTATGGGCTTTTACATGCTAATAAGTTGTTACACAAACGTTTCCCACCGCTCTGCACATTAGGTTATATAAAACTGACGCGTTCTCATGATACATGCTGCTCGAGTGTCTGTGATGTAATTGCAAGATAATATAGATTTATGTTTAATGAAGTGCAGTTCCTTATGCTATTGTTTTCATCATCAGAAACGAAGCTGACGTGAGATGTTGTTCATCATGCTAATGTTAACCCTAATGGCTAAGGTCTTTTTCAGGCAGGGCTTGTGCAGACGCCTCATGCGCTGTCTCAGAAAAATGACGGATGTTTCTATAATGATCTATCCATCCTGCCTCTGACGGCATTAGCATTTAGCCCTTAATAGCGCAGCTAGCCTGACACTATGAAGATTCATCATCTAATATTGTCTATGTGTGTGTGTGTGTGTGTGTGTATGTGTGTGTGTTTGCAAAGTTTCAAACTTGTCTTTAGGGAAATGCCTGTATATAGAGAATATGAAGCATTTGTCTGCATTCAGGAATTATATGGGAATGAATGTGAATTTCAGACTGTGTTGATGTAGAGGTTGTGTATTTTTAATGTTTTATGTATTGTGTATGTTGTGTATTGCGGATTGTGTTGTGTAGCGATTCTAAGCCTAAGGGAAATGGTGCGGATCAATGTGTGCGTGAATCGTTTTGTTGATCAAACACACATAAATCTGCACAAAGGGGAATTTGGATATTAACAGTTAATTATAACGGATTGTAAAAATTATTAATATCTATTATTAATATCGATTCGACTTGTAGAATTTTCTTTAATTCTAGAAAAGAGTTCAAAGGACGGATAATTTGTCCAGCAAATATTGACCTTATAAACTCTATAAAAAAAAGGAAAGGTTTCTTTTGGCCACAAAGAAAGATCTTTCCATTAATTTGTAACAAGGATCAGTCACCATTAAAGTGACTTATGGATGAGCAATTCAGAGGCAATCACGTGTGAATATATATATTTTAATAATCGACAAACATACACAGATTAATTGAAAAAGGGAAGAAGAGAGAATAAGAGAGAGAGTAGGAGAGGGAGAGACAAAGGAAGGTAGTATTACAGACAATAACCTATTTGAGAACAAGCAAGGAATCAGACCAACTTATTGGTATAAACTCAAAAACTCTCTAACGAGGGTAGGCTACTTGCTTATGTTTCTTTCTGTGGCTGGTCGTGCGTGCGAATTCCGATCTGGTCCGAGGTTTGCGTCTTGCTGGGTGGGTCCGTTGGAGTCCACGGTAAATTCAAATTTGGTTCTTAGTCTGTTAATGTCCTTTGTGGAAAATGGCGCTGAAGGAGGATCCAAGAATCCGCGCCCAAGAGAAAGAGTTGCAAGAGGATGAAGAGATGAAGAGCAAGAAGAGCTGAAGAGAGTTGATCCTTGGCCTACGGGCGCTTATAAAGGAATAAACAAAGCACGCCTCTAAGAGTTGGGACAGCCAATCAGAGTGAAGGAACTGAGAAGCGGGAAACTTTTCTTTGTCTTTAGTCTGATCTGATTAGCATGTTTTATGGCCTACTTGAGAATGCAGACCTTTGGGTTTTGGAATAAAAGAAAGAGTCTGATGCATCCTAGCACAGTGAAACAAACCTAGACGGTCTGCAAATTGAAAGACAAAGATTTCGAGACCATTCATGGCTATATTAACTCTTGACATGAAAGCAAGATAAAGACTGGCATGGTTATGTATAGGTAATTACTGATTATAAGCCACTCAATTATCAAACACATCTAAAATGGTTATAACAAAAACATGCATACATATAGGTAAAACACAACACATCTAAAAATGGAAAATAACTAAGTTAAAAGTCACATGGCACAGTCTTTGTGTTCTTGGTATGTGTGTGTGTGTGTGTGGGTGTAAGAATGGGGGCTGTTTTACGATGGCATCCTTTGAAATGCGGAGGAGAGCGAGGGTGAATGCGAATGGTTTGTGTCCCAGAAGTCTTAAACTGTCAGGTCACAGACTCTACGGAGCCGATCCTGTCGAATCACTTTTTCAATCAAAGAATGAATCTGATCGATCATTCATGAGCACCGTCCATACCCAACAGTTGGTAAGGCCAAAGACCAATTTTCAGTTAACGCTGAACAACAAAGTATTACAAACTAATTACTTATCTTAAAAAATATAGGATGTTTGGAAACACTTGAATACCTCGGTTAACATGAACTAACCATGATACCAAATATTTTTACAATTACTTTAAAAAAACTATTTTTTCATGTGTCACAGGTTCATAAGGCTCTCCCCCATTCACAAAGCAATGTTCCCTCTCATCAGACCACTAATCACCCACACATGTTACCAATCACCTCATTCACCAGCACCACATATAAACACACACCTCAGTTCATTCCATATCATGTCTTGAACAAGGAAAGATTCTCTGTGAGCGCTTAGTGTACCCAGACCTACTACAAAAACAATTCTCCTCATGTTTCCTTGTGGATTACGACTTGTGTTATCTGTCACTACCATATAATCCAGACTGAGGTGTGTGTTCATTCCCATCACCATCTGTCAGTTCAACATACTGTTTGCATTCCACTATTCCTTCCACTACTATCTGCTTCACTCACCTTCTCACAGTGTGTTTTGCTGCTTGCAAAAGAATAAAGTGTTTGTTTAGCTTCACCTCATACCTCATACTCAGTGTGTACTTCCTGACAGAGGGCCGAAAATGTATCAAAGTATGGATCCAGACCAGTTCAGAGAGTCAGCAGAACCGTTGCACAGCAAATGCACTGAGTACATTGTAAACCAGCTGTGTTTGGAGGAAAAATTGCAGTCCATTCTCAATCGCCAACCAGAGAGATCCAGCACTCCAGAACCAGAGCTCATACAAATGGCTAGTGCTCGGCTATCCCCCTGCAGAAAGACTTCGCCGACTGACCCACAACCTCCGTTTGTACTGTGGGCAAGTGGAAATTACATTGGTGCTTGCCCTATTCGCCCGCCAGTTCTGTTACCTGTGAATCCTTAACGATAATACCTCTCACCACTGTTGTGACATTGACTACTCATTGTTTTGTCATTTGTCATAGCCCTCGTTGACTCTGGGTCAGCTGGCAGTTTCCTTTCTTGGAACTCCACAAGATACCCACTGTGACCATTTACAATGTCTAGTCTGTGACTGGAAAAGCCCTGTATCCTGTTAACACCACCTCCATCGAAAGCCCAGAAGAGACACAATCCATGACGATCCCAGCCTGTTATGCTGCACTTGTAGAGGTCGTCTGTCCCATACAAGCCTCCCAACCACCGCCACACAAACCATGGGACTGTTCCATTGACCTGGAATCGGGTGAGTAAGTGCCCCACGGACGAGTGTACTCCCTCTCAATTCCCGAACAGAAGGCCGTGGAGGAATATGTAGCAGAGGCACTCAAACAACATTACATCTGTCCCTCCAATTCTCCTGCTGCTTCCAGTTTCATCTATGTGGCAAAAAAGGGTGGAGGCTTGCAGCCTTGTGTTGATCAACAAGATCAATGTCAGGTTCCATTACCCCCTTCGCCTCATCCCCACTGCCCTAGAATAACTTTGTCTAGCTGCCATCTTCATCAAGCTGGACCTCTGAAGTGCATATAACCTCATCCGGATACGCGAGGGAGATTGAGTGGAAGACGACCTCCGTTACACCTGCTGGACACTATGAATGTCTCATCATGCAATGTGGTCTGATCAACGCTCCCTCTGTACTCCAGGGTTTCATGAATGAGGTGCTCCATTGATGACATCCTCCTCTATTCCTGGTACCAGGTGGAACATCACCACCACATATAAGAGGTCCTTCAGGGGATCTGTGAATACCAACTGTTCCTCGAGGCAGAGAAACTGCTCCTCACCCCTTTTCCAGAGGAGGACGTTGCCTTTACAGCACATGCTTCGGGTTCTCCGCCAACAACAAAAATGGAGTACCTCACCTGACCGATATGCCAGAAATTGTCAATACCGGTGTTCAGCCATATATACATTTGAACCGGACTTGGACACTGGTGGAGAGGCTCAGAAAGAAGGTATAACTTTTACAATTCAAAGGGCCATTTTGAATGTTTAGTTGATGAATTGTAGCGTTAACTTTATTCAAGTTATCGTTGTGCATGTTGAGTCCTGATCATCCATAAATCGTTGTACAGGTGCTCATGTGGGAACTGTAGTAGGATGCTTACAGAGCAGGGAATGTATGCTGCATGGAGATAGAACTTGAACCCTTTTGTTTAAATATGGTTGTAAATTGTAGTCAACTTTAATTTATGACATTGCTAATTTTCCACGCTTAATACAAGTATCTTATCTTTACAGAAAACGTCCAGAGTTTAAAAATCCAATCACTTTAGTGTACTGTGCGTTTATGAATTATACAGACAATGAGCATTTTTGGGGTGAAAATAAAAAATATTAATGACATAGCTCTGGTCTCCGTGTATACAGTCAGAGACAATGGTGACTTTAGCCATGCTAGCCATAAAGTGTTAAAAAGCACATTCAAAAAGGCAAAAATTTGCAAAATATAAAGTACAATACTTGTTTTTGGATATGAAGTTGGATATATGCTAATAGGGAATATATTGTCACCAGTCGTGGGCGGTATAATTTTATCATTATAGGGTAGTTGTTTACACACACACACACACTGCTAACACACATGTATATTCTAACGCCATGTAATAGTGAATTTTGCTCAATTGACCCCTTTTATCAAATTAAACCTTTTTGTAAAGTCTTACCAGATATTTAGATTCAAGCTACTAACAAGAAGCAGCTAACAAATTAAAGACACTTGGGGAAATATCTTTTAAATATATAATTATCCAAGGATGCAATTTTGTGATGTTTTTCCACAAAGTTAAGTTATAATTATTATTTTATTTAAAATAATATTTTAATTGATTTTTTTTTAAAGAGACACTTAAAATCTTAAGTACCTTTTAAGTAATTATTGAACTGTCAACGGTAACACTCTCATACTGAAAAAAGTATCAACTTTTAGCTAGTTACTCACCAACACTGTGTGTGCACATTTTCTCTGAGAAATGCAACAATGGCTAAACATAAGACTTAAGTTTTTAGAGTAAAGTGTGCAAGGAATAAAAAGCAACATTAAAAATCCCTTTGAGAAAATAGCTAGTCAGATTGGTGTTTGTTAGCTGGGTAATTCCTGTGCAGCACATTTTCCCATCATGATTTAATTTTTATTAGAGAAAAGGACTGAAAATCCATAGAATCATTAAAATTATTTGATCGTAGTGCCATCTTTGAGTCAACAAGAGGTGAAGTTTAAATGATTCAAAAGGTTTTTAGCGGATATGTTTTGCATCACTTCATTTCTAAAAAAAAAAAAAAGTCATTTTATTAAAACTAAAATGTATTTAAAACTGAGAATGAGATTAAATTATCTAATTATCTTAAATTAAAATATAACTATTTATAACTGTTAACTATTTGTTTTTCTTGGATCCTGAAATGTTTTTGCAATATCCTATTTTATAAGGAAGCTCCTTAATGATATCATCATACTCTGCACAGCAAATAAAAATGAAAAGTAAGTACTAAATGATATGCTGCAGGAAATGGAAAAAATACATTGTCAATTGAAAATCTTCTGGCTAAAACCGTGGATGAATTCCTGTGCAGTACTACTTTAAAAAAAAAAAAGAAAAAAAAAGATATTGATTTAAGAATGTGTTGTTGTTTTGAGTAAAATATTAATTTCCCATCAATGCTTCATACTCATACAGAAATCCACCAAAAGCTGGTTTACCAACCACTGAGATGTAGACGGAGAAGATGATGATGAATATGAAGATGTTATCATCCAGGAAGTGACATAATTCTGCAGGACAACACACAAGCATAAGTAAGTTTAGCAATTCATTTTTTGAATCATGGGATGTTTTGTAGCAGGTCTCTTTTGCTATTCTGTGTGATTTTGTCTTGTTAGGCATGTCAGAAAACTTTATTTTGCAGGTACATAAATAATCACTTCCTAACACACCAATATGTTCATGGGATTCCAATTGTCATTTACAGCTAAATGAAACTATGTCTGCAGTCAACAACTTTAATTTCAAATTTGTGCAAAGAATGCTAAATCCCATTGGATGAACATGCAATTGCTCTCACATAGGCCTAAGTCACGTCTTCAGATAAGCTATTTTTATTTTTTTCACTGTAGGCCCTATGCTGTTACCAACACAATAATTTGGTACTGTGTTTGGTACTAGAAATTAAATTCAAATCTTTTTTGGAATTTAAAAAATATATATAATTTAACAGCTTTCTAGATATTTTTCAGATGAGGTTTAAGCCTAGTCCCAGATTTGAATGCGTTAGAGCTTTTTTAACCGAAAACACCTTGCACAGACATATCTTAAAATATTTCCTCACATAGTTCAGTCTTGAAACCAATCTTGAAACGGTGAGTATTTATATTAACTACAAAATCCAAACTTTAGTAATTAAACTACTAAATTATTATTTGTAATGGAAATTAAAAAACTGGGGAAAAGTGTAATAGAAAAGGGAGTAGAATTTTCATACCATAAATATTGAAATGGTTTGAAATAATGAAATATTGAAACTAGGTTTGCTTATTTCACTCTTTATTTAGATGAGATCATAGACAACATATTTTATAATGTAATTAAGTGTATTATGATGGTTTGGATATTTCAAGCAATTTTCATTACAGAAAAATGGCACTGAGAGAGTGATGAGTGGGTGATTTAAAACCCAAAACCTGATGTGTTTAAATCTTCTAACCTATAGAATCTGTCATGTTCTGTTAAGCTACACATGAACTAAACCTTTCTGAAATAAAAGTTTAAGTGTATAGCAGCTTTGCTTAGTGAATACACTCTGCATGACACCGGAGTCTCTTAGTAACTCTCTGTTTCTTGTTCTTTTTGTTGTCTCGAGCTTTTTTACCTCCTCCATTTCCACCCACATGCCTCCCTCACTCCCCCCTAATTGCTCCTCCTGCTGTTACAGATTTCTGAAAGCAGTGTTCCTTTAGTTGTTTTTTATCCCAAGCATGGTGTCCACTACAGTAGACAGATACTTTAATCTATCTCAACCCATTCTGGGTGTGAAATTACAAATTAAGTCATACAGTCTTATATGTGATTGTGTGTGTTATATTTTGCAATGAACACATTTTATATTAAATGCATGAACCATTAAAGTGCCTTACTTTAACTGCAATCTGTGCTATTCTAAAAAGTTGAGTTATTTTTGGTGTTCATCGACATTATGGCTCAAATCCCGTCGATAGCGCTTAACTCGTATTGAGCCCAGAACATTCCTTTAATGCTCTGGAATCGCAGCAGCTGTCTGCTGAGTGGCATTATCTGTCTCGTTGGCAAGGCGAGTTAGGGGTCAATAAAGGGGTGGTGGCGGGAACGGGCACAGTGTGCAAGAGTTGAATAGAGAGGTATAATATGAGTTTGATTTTGGGTCTAAATATCTAAAAGGCAACATAGCAATGGGAAGCAAGGGATGCTTTTGGCAGGCAGTGAAAGAAAGCAATGGAGAGGGATGTAGAGAGAGACAAATAGCAGTAAGGCTCTTATTTAGATAACAGGGTTCTGGTCTGTGGGATACATGAGCTGCCATTGTGAAGATGCTCCATTAAGGAAATGAGCTAGAACTATATCTGTCTCAGACAACGGTAATTACACTCAGTTCATATCCTCTATCTATTATATCCTTTCGCATCTCCCTGCTGCTTTTAAATAGTCAACAGGCTCTTTTGCCAAGCCCTCCATCTTCCAACGTACAACCGTGTTTCCAAGCGAAATGTTTAACTGAAGCGGACACATGTCACAAAATGCAGTTTTTGAAAGGTTCAACTCATAACGAGCATTAAAATAGCATCTGCATTAAAACAAATTGACTAAATTACAGGTGGCTGCGTCTCTCGTGTTTTCCAGCCATTAGCAAATTCAACATCAATCCATCAGTCAAAGAACGAGCCATCGAGAAAGCTTTTATCCCTGTTTTTAGTTGTGCTTGTTGCTGTTTTCATTGACCATAGAGCTAATCGTCTTTTTATCCAGCGTTAAGCGAGCTGTCAGACAATCACTTTGCTTAATTTCATCTCCATAACTTACATATGTATGTGCTCAGTGCTTTCATTAACCTTGTAGGCTGACTGGCGTTAATAATGATTTTGTTATTTGTGCACAGACTTGCAAAATACCTGATGAATTATTCATATTTCATTCTTCCGTTATTAAAGGTTGATGACCGTTTAATCACCTGAACTAATATATAAAATGGATCTATTTATTTATATATTTATAGTGTGTCTGTTTGTTTATTACATTGTGTTGCTATTGTGTACATTTCAAGAAAACTTCAATGTAATTGTCTTAAATGTAGATGTCTTTGTTTTATGCATTTGTCTTAAAATTATGACCAATATATTCTGATTTTATGATCTAACTGTTTAGTGTGTTAAACTAGGGAAACATTGAAAGTACTGTACTTCAAGTTCATTTTATCATTCAAGTACCGTAATAGTAGTAATTGTAATAGTAATAGTAATTGTATTATTATATACAGTATATATTATATACAAGTATATTTTAAGTAATATTAAGTACTAATAACAATGTACTAGAAGTATACTTGTAAGTGTATTTTTTCAATACTGATTGGGACTAAATTGGCCTATTTTTACTGTATAAAAGAATAAAAAACACACAAATTAAATTAAAAGTTTAATGAAAACAAACTCAAAAATCACTTGTTAACACTGTGGCTCTGAAGCTTTCAAAACATCTGGTACAAGTTGGCCATGACTAGCCTTTACCAAGTCAATTGCATTCCTATGATGCGAAGCAAATATTTTGGACTGGAGCTCCATTGTAGAATTTTGCTGTGAAATGTTTACTGAATGGTTCAGAATGTAAATCTCTAACCTTTAAGCAAACCCACTGTAGCGCTGCTGTAGCCCACCAGATTTAATCTTTCAAAATGACAGACATTCAGAAAGATAAAAAGAAAAGAAAATCTCAGTGGGCACCGAAAGGAAAAGAAAAGAGACTGCTGTTAATGATAGTGCTTGGCTGCCCAAAATAAAGCCATTTCCAGCACTAGAATGTCACCAACCACTACAATCTCTCATGCATGACATCACTGATAAAGGGTGGAGCCCCATGAATTTGCATATTCCACTTCATATCACCATATTCTTAATGTAAGTGCGGACATGGCCATTGTAACTTGATTGTCGAGGCTTCTGGCCTCCTCCGCTTTCATTTATTTTAGCTGTGTAAAAAGCTTACTTCTGCATTGCAACATAAGGTGAATATGTAGGATACTGGTAAATACTGTAGGAGCGAATTGATATTTTACTGTATTGTTTTATTGGAAAAACATGCCTGTGGCAACATTTCTAAAAAAAATAATATTGTTTCTTGCACATTTTGCAACCCTTTCAATATGAAATGTCCAGTGATCCACTTAGAGATCAATTTATAATACTGTATTTATAATTAGTCTGAAAATGATTAAAAGTTGTTAGTGTTTCACTGTCACTAAAAGCTAATAATTTCAGCTGAAAACTGCAGTGTATTTTACATACTTTTTTTGGAGTTTTGCAAAAATGTTGAAGCATTTTTTTTCCAATAAGCATATGTTGTGTGCTTTTCTTCAATTTTGAGCAAGTGTGAAATGACTTTTGTTGAAATACCTGATATTAGACAAATGAACTAGTGAGGGTGTGAAAAGAGTTTTATAGAAATTTATTTTCTAGAGGTCCACATGGCCAAAAGTCACCAAAGTTGAAGAAGCACACATGTGTTCCTCCATGTGGTTAAAGATTCATGGCCATCTGTTAGCCCTGCTGGTCTTCAGGGATGTGGCATTATTGCTCTTGAGACACACAATCAGAAATGGGAATGAAAGAGGGAAGGCTGCAAAATGATAAGAGACACGGACAGAAATATCCGGAAAGTATTGTGTATCAATGGCTCTTTATATTAGTGTAAAAAGAAGAGGACCTGTAGGACATAAACTCACACACACACACACACACACACACACACACACACACACCCACATTTATTCAGGAACAACTAGACTTTGAGCACATTTTACTTACTAATAGACCTCCAAAATAAGAAGGAAAGCCAGAATGCATGTGATTATAACTATAAATATTAAGATATACTCCTTATAACTTTAAATTATTCATTATGCAATTCAAATTTTGTCTCTTTAGGTTTCATTTTAAAAGTACTTGGGTGTGATTTAAATACTGTGGCTCTGTGTATCTTAAATTAATCTCTTGGTCCATTTGAACACAAAACTGGGCTGAATTATTTGTTGACTGATACCTTTCTCTCTAATGATTGGTTCTCATGTTAAAAATTTACTGGATTGTATTTTCTGTGGGCAATGACCTAAATTTTGGTTTGTTGCAAAAAGCTGTTCTATGGCTTCCGAAGACTTAGTAAGTGTGTGAGTCGTATGAACCACAATTATGATTTTTTTTTTATGATTCAGTAGCTTGAAGACTTCATTCCTAATTTATTGTAATGTATATATTTAGTTGATATGGGCAACTGTCCAAATTTCATGTCCAAATTTCAAAGCTTAACAATTAATACAAATTAAAATATATATATATATATTTTGAAAATGCTAAAAAAGAAGTCTGCAACACTGCAACGTTCAGAAACAAACAAGAATGTCTTCTATCTCCTGTGTTGCCTTCAGTGCTGCTCTAATATAATCTATAATAACGCTGTTTGTTTTTCCTCCACTATAATGGACTCCATAAATCAAAAATCAGATTTTCTTAAAGAAATCCCCCACCAGCATATTAGACTTTTTTTTTCTTTCTTGACCTTCTTTGACTCTTTCGCTTTCAGTTCTCTCCCTCTTTGTGGCATATAGTGGCTTGATTGAAATGACTCTTTTCTTCCAGTGAAAACACTTAAACATTATTGTATTAGATGATGGAATCATGATTTGATTGATTGTTCATTAGTTATTATTTAGTACATGCTCTGTTGGTTTTGTGTGTGACAGGGTGCAGCAGAAAGGACATGATTAAGCGCAGGGCTGTGGTGGATATATATCTGATCAATAATTGTTTAGAAATGGAATATGATCGCATGATTTGCGCTGGTAAGATATATGGTTGCTGAAAAAGACGAGATGCTCTTTTGAGATACTTTGGCCAACATGTTTTTAAACATCAACATGTTTTTGGCGATCAGGTCACTTAAAGGGACATGGTGACTGAAAACAATTTAGATTGAAGGAAAAGTTTCATAACTTTTGCTTCCTCTCGCAAAACCTTTGCGTTTCCCCAATAAGCTTTGTGTTTGCGTTCTAAACTTTTATTAATGGAAATAATGAGGTAAGAGGAAACACTTGCATCACTTTTGCGAACAAAGGCAACACTTCTTGAGGGAAAGCTGTATTTTTGTGTTTTTTTTTTGTTTGTTTTTTGTGTTATTTAAGTTTTTTTGAGGGAAGGAGAATAAAGAATAAATTTGAGAATAAATGCAAATTTTTGTGAGCGAATTTTTCCTCCCATCTCATGTTTTACCATAACTATGTCAACTTAACTCCATACTGTCAGATCTCACTTGACCATGTTAAAGGCATAGTTGAAGAAAACGTTCTGTTATTACAGAACATTCATAATATTTTGAAGAATGTTTAAACTGAATTTGAACTTAAAGTTAATTTTAAAGAGGTCCAAAACAACACTGGACAATCTATGCTATTTTTAGCTGATGCCTGATTGAAACTTCACTAAACATTGTTTGATGTGAATTTTCCTTCCAAAAATTGCAATCCGCTTGTTACCTCTGATATGAATGTTTCAGATCTCAAAATATATATTGCAATATCGTTATATATCACAAAATACAAACAATGTTTATGCTCTTTAACAGAGACAGACACATCCTTTCTAGCGATGCTGCATATTTCCCTTTACTACTAGTTATAGCACAAAATAGACATCAGTGAACATCAGAAGGTATTCTGAAAAAGAAAAAAAACTTACACAATTACAATTTACTGAAATACTGCATGTAATCTCACAGTGTTCCAATATGAGGAAACATCAATAAAATAACTTGTAAATAATGTTTAATACACCTCAGGAAAGCCATTTCATGTCCACAGCTTAGAAATTAGTCAGCTAGAAGAAGAAAAAAACACTATAGAGAGGAGCATTTAGCTAAATACTAGAATACATTATATTTTTACTTAAAAGTTAGTGAGGTTTTTATTATTTATTGTGTGTTTCTTGAAAAGTTAAAATATTTGTATTTCAAAAATGGATTAGAGTAGAAACCTCATTAAATGTAAAAACTGTGCAATTTAATTGTTTGTATACAACTCAGCTTATTCTATTTTATTATTTAAACATAAATAGTAGTTTAATTTTGACCTTTAAAAATCAACATTGCATTTCAATTCAATCTAATTAAGTTGAATTGAATAGTTTGGAATGTCATGGAATAAATGTTTCATCCATTTTGAGTGAACTACAGTAATACTTCGGTTTACGAGTGACTTTGAATACAAGCAAATCAGTGTACGAGCATTGTATCGGAGTGCTAGAAAATTTTTCCCTCGCCCATGTGTATTTTTTTTGTGGAAAAGTCCTAAAGCTCCCTAAAGCTTCGGGCGCATTTTTACTGGAAATATCTTAACGACAGCCTCTCACAAAGCCCATCAGCCCTTCACTCGTTCATTCTCTCAGCGTCGCTCGGTTTGGTTGCATCATTCATCACAGTGATTCTTTTATAAGTGATTTACAGCGGTTTTACCTCGTGTTGTTAACGTTAATTGCGATCGCTATTGTTCACGTAGTAAAATATATACGTACAGTACAGCATATAGACAATGACCTCAAAATGAGTAAGAAAGAAGGTATGAAATTCTCCCTCCAAGCAGTAAAACACTCCTCTCGTCTCCATCACTCCAGCAGCGACGCTACTCAAAGCTGAAGTGCATTACAGTAAATTGTGAAGTATTTTTTAGAGTTTAATTGTCAATTATTTAGTATTTTATATGAGATCTTAATGGTTATAATTTCAACTGTAATTAATAGGGTAAAACCCCAAAAATATTTAAAATTGGCATTTATGTTCATGTGGAGTGCATCGAGTGATTTTTATTGCATTCATATGGGGAAAATTGTTTAGGTGCACGAGAATTTTTAGTTACGAGCCACTCTTGGAACGAATTAAACTCGTAAACCGAGGTATTACTGTATTCCTCTTCAATCCAGGTCATAATTCACACAAGATGCATGATGCATGCAGTGGTGGTCAGATCATAAAAAAGTAACAGCATACCCATCCTCAAAAGATATGAGTTATCAATCATGTCTGTGCCATAGTGAATTATATGCAGTTTCATCCTTATTCAGCGGGTTTCTATAGGTTCACTCCACACACTACATGAGCCACTTCACTTCACCACAGTCCTCTCTATCATCTAAAGCCCCTTCAAGGGAGAGATACCGAGAGGAAGTTAGAAATGAAAGCAGGACAGAGGCCAGGGGGTGTCTCTGAAGCCCGTTACACTGCTTTGCACTCAGAGAGTGGAGTGGGTGGGTCTGGACATATTGTGTTAGTCTAGTCTTTAATTATTCATACATTCACTCTTTGTTCTCTAGTGAAACTGCCTCTGAGCTACCACTGCATGTGGTGTTAACATGTTGGTTACAGTCATAATCGAGTATATATTTCGTTCAAGTCCAGGAGAAACAGAGGGCAAGGTCTATGGTGGTGCGAATTGAGTTCTGTTCCTCTAGGCGCCAATGTGAATGCTTCATGAACCCAAAACTGCCAAATGCTTTGTGAGGTAAATATCAACCGCAATGGCAGCGGCACACAACCTGCAGCCTGCAAGAGGGAGATTACACACACACACACACACACACACAAACCAACACACTCTCTCGTGAAGCGAGAAACCGATCACCAAGGACACGAAGAGCGAGGGAGAGAAAGAAATTATCCAAATCGTATTGGATTGGAGTGAAATGTAGAATGTGAACTTTAGATCTGATGGACTGGGCGTGTTGACAGCTGTTGTATGAGAAGCGCTTGAAAATAAGTCTTGTGTTTGTGAGGAAACCGGCGCGAGTGAGTGACACAAAAAAGATCGATGACTTGAAAGGGACTTCTCTCTGGTTTAGTCAGAATGATGAACAAGGATGGTTTATTGACACTGAGAGATTAAAGAACAAATGTTATATAAATCAACTCGAGGGGTGTGTTTAGAATGTAATTGAAATTAGCATCAGTGCGAGCGTGTGTGTGCAAAGTGCTGCTTTCTGCACTGTATCGTGGCAGGTTGTTTATCTTTCACCCGTTTTTAACTACCTGCTGTATTTCCTCATTACGATGACTTTACTACCTGTCACTTTTCCTTTGGTTGATGTAAATTAGGACGGAAAGCTGTTCCTGTATCAGCTGTAATAAAAGCATGAGTGTCTGTGTATGTGTTTGGGTTGCAAATGTATGTGCCTTTTCAACTTAAAGCTGATGTGACCATTCAACAAACTGCCGACAGACGCATGTGGACACCTGAGCACCAAACACATTAAATGCTTCATTTATAGGCACCGTTCCCCTGAAGTGTCTGTTTTCTCATCCTCATGTCAGTCCAACATTGAATGACTGATTATTATTCACTGAAATCTTGACATTTGCCCTTCTTTGACTCCCGGCTTAAATTAATGATTCATTCATAAATCCAATATCTCCAGATCTTTTCAATGAAAGCTTGGAATATGTGATAACTTTATACCTGGCATATACTGTGGAATTTCAACAATGTTAAATACCAACTCTCACTGCACAAGTAAATCAAGGTAAAGTCAACGCTCATGAAGTCTTTAGGGTCCAATCGTCAAGCTACGACTTGACTGCTCACACTTTACGTTTGAAATAAACACGCGGAACCCCCTGAACCCTTGAACTGTGTGGTTATTTCAGAAGAAAGACATTACTTTGGTCGTGTGCTGAAACTGTCAGGGTTCTGCCACATTCGGTCTAGTAGTCATTTCTTGGTTTTGTGGCAGAGCTCTGACACTACCATTATGTCTCGTGTTTGGTGTGTGTGCGCACGGCGTCGAGGATTCGAGCCGCGCGCGCGCTTGTCTGTGACGTCTTTCGTACGAGTTATGATGTCCGGTCCCGATACTTGGGTCTGGTTCAGTTTCGGTTTTGGATCGGGATTCGGGCATTCATAACTCGTGTGTGTTAGTCCTTGTCGTGAGCTCGTGAGAACTCGTTCTTGCGAGCTCTACGTTATGTGAGTGGGTGCGGTTTCAAGCCTTGCGCGAGCCGCGCCTCCTCTCGTCCGTGTGTTTATGTTTGGCACGCGGTTCGCATCCAATCGGCCGCGTGCTTTGTTTTCTGTCACGCGCAGTTTGGCTGGCGCCAGCTGCACGTCGTCTTTGTCTCGTCAGTGTGTAACCCTCCCACCTTGTTTCCCTGCTTTAGTTTGATTTGTTCCCAGCTGTGTCTTATTCAATTACCGTTCCTCATGTGTGTATTTAATCCATCCGTGTCTGTTGTCTTGTGCTGGTTTCTCGTCATTGAATGGTTGTGTGTTCCTAGTATTCTGAATCAAGTCAAGTCTAGTCTAGTGAGTCAAGTTCATGTTCATGTCTTGTTTTCCCCCTCGGGGTGGTTTTTGTTCAGTTTTTATTTTGTTTTGTAACAATAAATCCCCATTGTCTACTGCAATATTGAGTCCTCGCTCAATCCCTTCACCCAACCTGACAGAAGAAACCAGCCACAAGAGGACTCAGCAGAGATGGGGATCTTCCTTTTTCCATCTCCCTCTCCAAGACCATCCACCCGCCAGCAGATGATGCACCTCGTAAATTCCCGATACTTCCGCCAGCTGGGCGCTGATGTGCGGGAGTTCGCTGCGGACTTCCTGACTGAGGTGCATCACTTTGACTATGAGGAGGCTGACGTCAAGGAGGTATTCAACATCTGCCTCGATCAGCCTCTTGTCTATTGGGAGATGGAAAAGCTGGGGCATCTTAGTTTCTGGGAGTTCGTGTACCACATCTTCCATCTTGGGGAGCAGGAACCCGCTCCCCTAACGAGCTCCCAGCCCACTGACCGTTCCCCCGTACCATCTGCAGTCAGTGGGGGCCCCAGCCCTCCAATGACCCGGAAACGGAGACGGAGGAGGAAGAACGGGCCCGCGGCCGCCGCCCAAGAGCCCGCAGTCGGTCAGGAGGCCGCCCAAGAGCCCACAGTCGGTCAGGAGGCCGCCCCACCAGAGCCGACTGACTCTTTGTCGCCGCGTCGCCCTCGGAAATACCGGAGAAAGAAGAGGGCTTCCTCCGACTCTCAAGCCACAGAGGCCACCCCCTGCCTGCCGGCGCCGCCCAAGCGCCTCTGCCTGCCGGCGCCGCCCGAACGCCCAGAACGCCTCTGCCTGCCGGCGCCGCCCGAACGCCCAGAACGCCTCTGCCTGCCGGCGCCGCCCGAACGCCCAGAACGCCTCTGCCTGCCGGCGCCGCCCGAACGCCCAGAACGCCCAGACCCTCTAGAGCGCCCAGAACGCCCAGACCCTCTAGAGCGCCCAGAACGCCCAGACCCTCTAGAGCGCCCAGACCCTCTAGAGCGCCCAGTTCTGCCTAACCAGTCCAAGCTGCCGTTTCCTCCAGCACTGCCCTGGCCGTCTGCCAGGACTCCAGACTCACCGGAGCCGGCCTGGTTCACCCCTCCGGTGCCGCCTGACCCGCTGGCCTTGCTTGAGCCCGCATGGCTCACCCCCCCGGCACCGCCTGACCCGTTGTCCCTGCTTGAGCCTCCCTGGCTCATTCCCCCCGCTCCAACCTGGCCATCAGCTAAGAACCCTGTACTGTCTGAGCCACCCTGGCTCATCCCTCCAGTTCCCCCTCCCTGGACTCTGTGTATTTGCGTGTTGAGGACTGTTTCATGAAGTGTTGGACTGTTTTGAGGTTTTTTTTTTTCTTCACGGTGCTTAAGGACTGTTTGAGTTATCTTTTCGTGACACGTTGAGATTCCTTTTTTCATGGTGGACTGTTTTTTGAGTTAGGATTTTCATCATGCTTGAGGACCATTTGAGTTAATCTTTTGTGACATTCTGAAGACTGCTTTTTGAGTATTTCATGATGCTTGGGGACTGTTTTGAGTTACTGTTTTTTCATGACATTGAGGACTTTTTAATTAGTACCTTTTCAAGGACTTTTTGAGTTATTTTCATGATGTTGATTTGAGTACTGTTTTGCCTGCTTGTCTTAGCCTGTCTTGTCTTCCCTCTTTCCCCTTGTCTTGGTGTTCTTTATTTTCATTTTTATTTTTTCCCCTTGTCATGTTCGTGCCTTCTGTTGTCATGTCTCTGTCTTGTTCCTGGTGTTCCTCGTAGGGACGCCAGGTGGCGTCCCTTTAGAGGGGGGGTAGTGTCAGGGTTCTGCCACATTCGGTCTAGTAGTCATTTCTTGGTTTTGTGGCAGAGCTCTGACACTACCATTATGTCTCGTGTTTGGTGTGTGTGCGCACGGCGTCGAGGATTCGAGCCGCGCGCGCGCTTGTCTGTGACGTCTTTCGTACGAGTTATGATGTCCGGTCCCGATACTTGGGTATGGTTCAGTTTCGGTTTTGGATCGGGATTCGGGCATTCATAACTCGTGTGTGTTAGTCCTTGTCGTGATTTCGTGAGAACTCGTTCTTGCGAGCTCTACGTTATGTGAGTGGGCGCGGTTTCAAGCCTTGCGCGAGCCGCGCCTCCTCTCGTCCGTGTGTTTATGTTTGGCACGCGGTTCGCATCCAATCTGCCGCGTGCTTTGTTTTCTGTCACGCGCAGTTTGGCTGGCGCTAGCTGCACGTCGTCTTTGTCTCGTCAGTGTGTAACCCTCCCACCTTGTTTCCCTGCTTTAGTTTGATTTGTTCCCAGCTGTGTCTTATTCAATTACCGTTCCTCATGTGTGTATTTAATCCATCCGTGTCTGTTGTCTTGTGCTGGTTTCTCGTCGTTGAATGGTTGTGTGTTCCTAGTATTCTGAATCAAGTCAAGTCTAGTCTAGTGAGTCAAGTTCATGTTCATGTCTTGTTTTCCCCCTCGGGGTGGTTTTTGTTCAGTTTTTATTTTGTTTTGTAACAATAAATCCCCATTGTCTACTGCAATATTGAGTCCTCGCTCAGTCCCTTCACCCAACCTGACAGAAACGTATATGGACACAACGTGCAGGTGGCTCCAAACTCGTGGATAATATAGTTTATCCATTTTGCAACCCAAAGTGAAGGCAAGCAGTTGAAGGTCTGCTAAATTGCAGCTGGTTTGATAGCCATTTTATGGTTTTATTTCTGTTTTTGCGCAGGTGCAGTGAGGGAACAAACATTGCGTTTAGGGCAATCGATTTGTAGCCAACATGTGTAACCTCCAAACCATTAACACTTGAACTACACGGTAAAAAAAATGCCTTTTTTAAAAGTAAATCCTATACAAAGTGTCAGCGAATGCACTGGAAATATTTACAAGGACGCGGGTGTCCATTTCTGCTGGAGATGAGTGGAAATGAGATGCGCATTCTCTTTGCATCAGTCCAGTTTTCCAGAAATGTGAGTCCTTATGCAAACAGATTTAGCAAATCATACATCAGTACTAGATCATTTCTATGATTTAGTACCATTGGTTTCATGTTAGCAGGAAGCCATATACAGTGGAATCTGGTTATGTCGACGGCCTCGGGGGTTGCAAGAAAGCATTGAGATATCCAAGGATCGAGATAACCAACAGCCAAAATGGTGATTTATTTGATGAAGCGATCAGAATGCTATAAAAATGTACATACACTGTATACGTTTGCTAACAACAAAAGGCATATGTGCACCAACTAACAACAGAGGTTTACCAGTATACGATAAAAAAAACCTTCTCGACACGAACCTTTAATTATAGTCTCCAACATTGCAAACACAATGATCGCTCACAGCATAAACAGTCACAACACATGTGTAAACACATTCACTCATAACGGTAATTTTGCTCGGACACAGTTCTGAAAAGTATTGTACACACGGTTACTATAGTTTCTTTACAAGCTCTAAAATGCTTTGTTGCTTTTTGCCTTTAACGGTCTGCTTGAAAACAAATGCTTCTAAGCTTCTATCAGTAACGAAGTCTTTGTCGATGTCAATGTAATCTGGGAATTCCTGGACAATGATGCTAACTCCTGCGCCTCCTCTTCCAAGATAGCATCTAGAAGGCTGATTTTTCCGCCACTTCCGCAAGTCCTTCTGCGGCTGCACGACACTGTATGTGCTATGCATGCGCAGTGAACTAGGTACGATCAATAGTCATGAGATAACCATGTGAAGTGGAAAGTTTGTCCCTCTTTTGTGCTCGAGATACTACTGTTTGGGGACATAAAAGAATCGACAGAACCCATAAGAAAATACTAAGACAAAAAGGGAGTTTGGTGGTTCCACTTCAAAAACGTCGACATAATAGGATTGACAAATTAACCGAGCTTGAGATAAGTGAACACCACTGTATTTTGAAAGCATACTTGGGTATGGTGCATCTGGGTTCGGACAAAAACTTTGGCAGTATCCTAACGAACCAAACTGACATCAAACAAACAAAGCACCCTATAATTGTGTGGAAAAAGAGATACAATTTTGTATTGCATGGAAAAAGTCATGAGTCTGTGGGAACTATATGAAGGTGAGGTTGTTGTGGTTAAACTTGTACTGTACCTTTTTCATTTAAATACAAAATGTGGGTGTTGAGGTGGTCCTCCCTTGGGAAGGGAGTTTGTCGCTACAAGAACTTCAGCAAAACTGTCTATTAGATTTTGGGATTTGCTCCTAGACACATGAGGTTAGTTATAGTTGCAGCTGAAAGAGCCAAGCAGATTAATCAGAATGGAGATTCCACATACCTCACCAAAGAGTGTACTATCTAAAAGTTGTGGACGTGCTCTAAAAAATCACTCATATATGCCGTATTCCATCGGGAAGATGTGACTGACATGGTTAATTATTCTCACTCGCCAGTCCTTGGAGAGAGAAGAGATGAAAAGACAGGATAAAACATGCGCGGAAATTTGAAGTCTGTGATATTTGGAGGTATAACAGATTCTCTCTGGTCTTACGTTCTGTTTTGTTTCAAAATCCCTGTTCATTTCCTGTCACAGATATTCTTCAGCTGAGCTTTGCTCTCCATCTAAGGCCAAACCCCTCAGACAGATTTAAGTGGCAATAGAGCAGAACTATACGTGCACACCTCTCACATTTACAAACACCAGAGCAGACATGCAAAAGCCCCTGGAGATGAGTAGCCATTTCTGCAGACGGATTTTCACTAATCTATTGCAAATGATGAATTAATTATTCAACGGAAAGAAGAGGACAGAGGAATCTGTAATTACCTGTCAGAATTCAGAACATTACAGTGGCAGAAAATCCATGGGCCCCTGGAAATATAATCTCTCTGTTTGCAGTCTTAGTCCAAGTCCCATTCAAGCCGATTGACAGATTATTGTTTTCTCTGGCAGTTTCTGAATTGTGATATGAGACATGGCGGTAATGAAAGGTACTTTTGGCCAGATGGTTCAGCCCTTCATCTCGATTGGTTAACAGCAGTATTGTCTGTGTATCAATAGAATGAAAAGCTGGTTAATGTAGTGTCAAACTTTTGGAATAATGATGGATAAACATTTTATGTGATGCTTTATTCTAAAAATAAGCTTTTGAGTTAGATAACTGTAGATTTATATTTCTAGAATTGTGATTTAACGGTACTGCGGTTTTATAACTGGCCTTTATAGTTTTAGAGGGCTGTTAGGTGTGATGCAAGCAATATCACTTTGAATGGCCTAAAGTTGCTTATTGCTTTTATAAAATAGTGACAAAAGTGTTATAATAAGACCTCAATGTGCCATAAAGAATTCAATCATTTTCCAGTCAGGTAATATATAGTGGCGTTCACTTATCTCGACTCACGGTTAACTCACCAACCGTATTATGTTGACGTTTTTGAAATGGAACCGCCAAACTCCCTATTTGTCTAAACATTTTCTCATCGGTTACGTCGATTCTTTAATGTCCCGAACCCTAATATCACGACCACAAAAGAGGGACATATTCGCCACTTCACTTGGTTATCTCGTGACTAAGATCGTACCTAGTTCACTGCGCATGCGCTGAGTTCGCGTTGCACGTGAATCTCCAGTGAAGCTTGTCTCACAGTGCCGCGCAGCCGCAGAAGAACTTCTGTTATGACGCGCGCTCTGCTCAGCTCCGCTGCAGATTGAAGAACCCGGTTATTAAAACACGGGATGAAGCCGAGTTTGTTGAGAAAGCACATTAGACAGGTAGAACGCAAGAAAGTATACAATCTAGTACAGCGTGATGGCCTCACGAATATGTTATGAGCGAATGTGTTTACGCTGTGAGCGATCGTTGTGTTTACAATGTTGGAGAATATAATTAATGGTTTGGATCGAGAATCGAAAGTGTTTTTTATTGTATACTGGTAAATCTCTGCTGTTAGTTGGTGCACATATGCCTTTTGTTGTTAGCAAACATATACAGTGTATGTACATTTTTATAGCATGCCGATCGCTTCATCAAACAAATCGGCACATTGGCTGTTGGTTATCTCAACGCTTTTTTGCCATCCCCGAGGCCGTCGACATAACCATATTCCACTGTAGTTAAGAAGCCTAGTTGTTGAACGTTTATGGTTGAAAATCTATGTAAAAATCAAAGATAATGTGTTCCCAGAGCTTAGATATTGGCTATTTTCACAGCCTTGAGTGATATTTTGATTTCATGCTGAGATTACTAATCAATGTATCTTTTCCTAGTAGAGTTCATTTATTTTTGAGTCTGACCTGTGAGATGACACATAATCATTACTTTTTTTCTTTTTAACAAGAACAAACTGCTTATTTTGTAATATTGGTTAAATCTAGGAAATTGTTAATTTTAGTCTATTAATTAAATAATTTGCCACAGCCACTTAATAGAGGCTGGAGATCACAAAGCTTTTTGTATTGTAATTCTTTTTATTTAGGTTGGAGAGGACAGATGCAAGGGCAATAGTAGAGAAGGGGCATTTATTTATTTGTACGAGTGAAAATAAAATAAAAAGTTTTAAATGTGTATATGGTTTCTTTTTCTTTATATCTGTTGTTCTGCTGATACTACTGCACTAGAAAATGTATTCGAAGTATGTGAAGATTTAGTAGATCTGACTGCTTGTCAAAATGTGAGTGTCAGTGTTGACATAAACCATCTGAAGTTCAATTCTGTTTGAAACCGACAAACTGCCACAGGGGGAAAAGTTCACTGTCAGGTGTTTAAACGCAATATGTGAAAAACCCTAAAACAATATTGCTTGTATCTCATGTAGAACAACAAATGACATGCAAAAATAAATAAATAAAAAATAATAATAGTTATTTTCCTGAAAAGAAATAATATTTCTTGTGTCTGACAGTCAAAGAAATATTAAAAAATAAAGTTCTAAAAACATCACAGGAAAAAACTTGTGGATGAGCATGTGATTCAAGGTTTAGAGAGTTGATATGTTTGTCATATTTCTGACTTTCAGATTTATTTATTTTTTAAATGGATAATTTTATTTGCCACATGAATATTTTGCTATTTTAGTGATCAAACTCTTACTTCAATCTAGAAATATGATGACTAAATACAATTCTGGCCTCTCTTAGCACTTGTTTGTGTGTCTTATCTTTCAAAGGATGGATTCTGCTCATTTTAAAAAGGTTCAGTTTATTTGTTCTGTTGTAACTGCAAAACAACTTACATGGTAATAGTTCATTGTGTTTACATGTGCCAGTATTTGTTCCAGTGTTAGATTCTGTTTGTGTTCACTGTCAACCAGGCATGCTTTTATGTATTTTTCAGTTGATCTTGTGTCATGGGTTGTTTGGTTTCGAGGTGCTAAGTGGCAATGTGCCATCGATAAGAAAGGTTAATTGGGACATAGCCCAGTAGTCGGTCTCTTCCACAACATTAAAGCTGCATTCCCGATTTGTAGGCATCATAGGCAATTTCCTATGTTCCAAACAAAATAATGCTGCTTATGAGATAAGGTAATCCCAGAATGCATTGCCAGCTCAGTGAAAACTGAATCCAAGATGGTGGATGAAGTCAAATCCCAAATAAACAAAGGTGGTGTATATTTTATTCAGCAGTGCAAAGTAGTACTAAATAGTTTTAATATGATGAAAAATATACTATCTCCTTCAATATTTTTGTGTGTGCTATGTATTTGTTGTAAATATCTTACCATTAACTTGGCAACATGGCAATACCGGAACTCCCCCGCGATAGGTAAGAATCCGCGAAGTAGGATTGCCTCCCCTAGGAATTTCCGCATATGTGTTTGTAGGTACCAGAATGTTTAAAATATGTATATTTATACTTTAAATATATTTTAATTAAATCTGTTTAATTATAAAACCTTAGTATCATACATTTGACAACCATGACAGACCTGTGCGGATCGATGAATGTGATGATGATGGTGTCACTATAATGAGGCCTTTAAATCAGTTCGGGAAGCTGGATCGTCAACATTTGCTTCTGAGAGAGGCGAAGAGGCTCCCACTCCACTCGTGCTCTCATTGGTCGATCTCGCACCGGGAACCAATCACGTGTCTTGTCTGAGTGCCCGTGGGTGTGTACAAAGCCTCTGAGAGAGTTTCTCTCTTTGTCTGGCATCCTGGGAAACTGTTTCTCTCGTGCATCATGA
This sequence comes from Rhodeus uyekii, assembly GCA_037043235.1. Taxonomy (NCBI): domain Eukaryota; kingdom Metazoa; phylum Chordata; class Actinopteri; order Cypriniformes; family Acheilognathidae; genus Rhodeus; species Rhodeus uyekii. Next base: position 306,979 of record JAWRVZ010000017.1, on the reverse strand, counting down.
TGAAGCAATGCTGGTTTCCGCAATACGGCTGCCGATATGGCGGTATTTTTGAATTATTATTTTTCGCTGAATATTTTTGAAAAATCTGCTATGCACTGAGGCAGCCAAACTTGGACCGCTAAGTAGCGAGGGATTACTGTATTGGGATATATAATAATATAATTATTATATCAGAATATAATCAACAATGGTTAGAAAAGGAAAGGCATCCATTTGCTTTGCCACTGCAAAGCCTTTAAACAGAATAAGGAATGGAATGGAATTTAACATTTAATTATGAATAATTTGTAGTTATTTCTACAGTAACTACAAGGACACAGTGTGAGGTTAGTGTTAAACATGGTTTTTAGTTCAGTATTAGTTTAGTTTTCCCCATGTGCTCCATTGTTTTCATATTAGTCACCGTCAGCTGTCTCTCATCTCCCTGATCAGTTTGCTGTGTGTTCAAGCCCTGTGTTTAGTCTAGTTGTCTGTCTTCTGACAAGTTTTGTCTAGATGTTGCATGTAACTGGTCGTTCTGTTGTTGTTTTTGAAAGTTCTTGCACCATAGTGTTTTGTTTGCTAAGCTTGTATTAATAAAATGAATGCTACACCGGCGGTGTGATATAAACGTAAACTTAAATATAAATTGTAAACTTGACCCTCAAATCTGATTGGTTGATTGGAATGTTGCTCCAGAATCAACAATGATGATGAACATCTTGTACTTGGTGAAATCACATTCACTGAGCAGAGCCACTGTTCTAGATAGAGCGAAATGATACAACCTTTCTGCATTGATCTCTCTGACCTCTATCATATGGTAAAGATTTGAGTTAAAACTTTACAATCTAACTTCCCACAACGATGTCATCCCACTAATGCTCAGCTCGCTGACCTGAATGGATGAGACAGGAATTGTAACATATTGCAGTAATGGCTGAGTTAAATTAAGCCGTGGACTCAAACCTCTGTTTCCTCTTACTGGCCCATGATCTATGGTAACCGCAGGTGATAGTCACTAGGATACGGGAGTGATGATGTCACAGGGATAATTAAAAAGCAATCAGCTAAAGGGAGGCAGTGCAGGAGAATAAGGTTTGATTCATGTGACCTACCAATGAGCATTTCCATTAGGAAGAGGAGAACAGGCCTTTATCACAATTCACCCCAATCTCCACTGTCCCTCTCTCTATCTTACTTTCCCTATATCTGTCTCACTCGTTTCCCATTCCTTCACTTTGCTTAGCAGGAATGGCCTTATGAATGAATAAAGCACCTCCACAGTGACTGAGAACTTTTTTTCCTTTCGGCATTACTGGTGCTGCAGCCACCAATGAAGTTAACAGCAACTCTATTACTACCGTCCATGAATACCGCTGACCTTAGGTCACTGAGACATTTCCAGCATGTTCTGGTTTTCCATCAGTTGAGGAAAGAAACTGACCCATACTGTAGGAAAGAGTTATTTGAGACACATCAATAAAGAATAATTTACAGATCATGTTCCTCTTTCTTTGTTCGGGATCCTCTCAGTGCTATTGGCCGTGGCTGTGAAGCAGCATGGTTGTAGTTTATTCATGGGCATTAAGCTTTGATTGAACACACATATTTCACCTTTATGTCCTTCACTGAGAAGAGTAAAGGTGTAATGAAATGAAATCTCAGTCTCTGTTGGTCTGTAAATGAAGAGAACAGGCTGGGTTTGAACAGGATTATGGGCCGGAAATGCTTTGCTGTTTAGAATTTTTCCTTATTTCAATATGTTTTCCTTAATGGTACCTGCTTTCTTCATACTTCCATACTTTTCTTAGTGTCTACCTTCCTGTTTAACATGTGATTATAGGTGATTTATGGAGATATAAATATTTAGCTTTTAGCTATAGAGCTAGCATACATACTGATATTTTTCCATACTTTTCCCCTTTTGAATTTCCCATAATTCCTTACTACCTGCCTCTCTCTTTCTCTCTCTCGTTCATTATTTTCTGCCTTCCTTCCATGCTTGCAAACAGTGTTGTTTCCTTAACTATTCTTTTTTTATTCTTCTGCTGTAATTTTCTCAAATTACCTAAGCTCAATTTTCTTTATAAATGAACCATTACACATTGTTTTGTAGATCATTTCAGTTTTATTGGTTGTTGTTTTTGTTGTTGTTTTTACATAGTCAAGGAAGTCTATTATACAAATGTACTCATCTGAATGATAGTGGCATGATTTGATTTCACCTGATAATGTATAAACCCTTTAAAAGCATATCGTTTGTTAAATTATAGAGCATGTGTGTAAAACGTCTCCGTTACGAATGTAACTTTGGTTCCCTGAAAAGGGAACGAGATGCTGTGTCGAAGGCGCTATGTGAACGCTTAGCAGGACTATGTCGTGAAGCTCATTTTAAAACTCGAACCAATGGTGTGAATATACATCAGAGATGACGTCATGAAGCAGTCGGAAGTAGCAGAGGATGAAGTCACTGGCAGGCACGTGGAAGATGTGGAAAAGTGATGCACCATCGCTTTCCATCTTAAGAGAAACAAGGTCATAGTCATAGTCATAATCATTTAAAGGGAACTCGCTTTACGTCAAAGACGCTTTGGGATTGACAATGCCCATGCTGCTGCAATGATGCAGGCCTGCAGAGTATTACGTAGAGTACTACATTAACGGTCTAGGTCCCGGAGAAGTATTAAGGTCTAACTAGTAGACACTGACAACCTGACGTTCCATCAAGGAGAGACACTAGATCCGTGAACCATGCTCTGCCCAGCCAGCGTGGGGCGATCAAGGTGGGACGGAGCTTGTCCCGACTAACTCTCTCCAGAACTCCTGGGAGCAGAGCAATGGGGAATAGGAATTCAGACATAGCATCAATGCTATGCATCAACTGCCACAATCTCCATGACAAACATCCTCACTGTGCCTCAGAAATGGCAGAACCAGAACCCTGAAGAACATGAGATTTAGCGGCCTCCTCAAAGACTGCCAGGCAGGAGCGGAGCACCAGTCCCGATTGCCAAACCTTCATCCTTCTTTGGAACAGTGAAGTTATGGCTGTAAAACCCAATCTCCCTCTCTGGGAGAGGAACATACTCGATGGCCCTATTCCCCAGGAGATATTTTACTTCTTGCTCCATTGCCAGAGTCTACTTAGGGCACACCACTGTATGCAGGACCCCATTCAGACCCGCACTGAATTGTGTAACCCTTTTCGATAGTGCTCAGGACCCAATGAGTATATTCAGCAGACACTCTGTGTGAAGGAATCCTGCAGCCTCACTCGAGGCAGAGTATGCTTTTCCCACCAAGGCTGATGTTACTCTAACTGGCTTGGTTGGCAGTCTCGGGGCATTAAAGACGATGAAGATTGTGGAGTAAGGTTGCTTGCAAGCGCCTCTTACACTTTTGGCATCGCCCCATAACCGTGCTCTTGAGCACCTACTAGCGAGGCATAGTGCATAGTCTGAGCATGTATGTCACCTGGTGTATATATCCAGCTTCCTTTTTGGGCAAACATCCGTCTTCTCAGCTGGCCAGTCATTGTCAAGTGACTCAAGTTGTCACCAGGCTCGACAACGATCTTAATCTCCAGCCTAGATACTTATCACATCCAGCTCCTTAGACCCAGCGGGACCCAAACCCTGAGGACCGCGAGCCTGGACAGCCTTCTCAAAGCCCGCCAGGCGTGAGTGGTGCTTACGCAATGGTAGCTGTTCACAATGCTCCGCTCCCAAGAAAACAACACAAGAGATTGTATTCATCCCTGTTCATAATGAAGCGATGGCAGGGAGTGACACACAGTCTGAATTGATGCTCGCCATTATTATTATTCAACAAGCACACCAGCAACAAACACACTCTCATTTCACATATAGCGCTTACTAAAGACACATAAGCTGCTACTTCCGACATTTAGTATGCTTTTATAGCTTTTATACATTCACACCATTGGTTCAATTTCACACGGGCTTCACGATGTAGCCACACTAAGTGTTCCCGTAGGTCTTTGACCCAGCACCCATTCCCTTGAAAGGGAATCAGAGTTCATCTGTACAATCACAACAAGATTGGCCTTCAGAAAGTTCAGTAAATGAGGTTTTGAAGGGTTTCAGAAAGACTCTACATCACATAAAAGCATACTCTTTTTAGCAGCGTCTTGTTCCTCTCTGCTCTTTCTCACTTTAGACTACTGTAGGTTAGTGGCATGTCATCAGAATGCTGCGCACCTTTTCATAGACATACACAAACACTTGAAAACTCTCATAAACACAACTTTCCCTTAGCCTTGAAAGGAGACTTTTTTTAAAGGTTTAGTTTTCAGCTTAGCCAACAGAACATGGGGTGAATAATAAAATAAAACAGAAACAACAAAAACAACAGCCAGAGCACTCAGTTAAATCAGTGAATTATTGTGAGACTTGAACTTGTGAATAGTACAAGGACATGGACCAAACCATACAAGGACAGCACCAATATCATAGGTAATGAAACTTTTAGAAAGCAATGTCCTTCATCTCTATTCTTTTCTGGTATTTGTAATGCAAAAAACCTGGATTTGTAGCCTAAGAGCACTGGAAAAGACTCTTACAGAAACAGCTAGTCTCTCTATGATGTGTGCTGCATATTTTACTTTTTTGAATGGAAAACCTGTCTAGATCCTTTCTTCTCTGCTAGTCCAAAACAGTTCAGGAGCACACTGACCGTTTAACTTCATCACAGCATATTATTCAGAATAAAATGCATGTATAAATTAGTTTGAGGTAGGGGAGGGACATGGAACGGCAGAAACATTGGAGGAAAGGTGAAGTAAACTATGTAAAATAAATATGATTATGTCATATATCTCAAAGACAGCAGCTGTTAGTGATCTGTAATATTGTATGGTGCTACAGCGCCCAAACACACGTTCAAATGTATTATTTTAGTCTGGAAATAAAACACAACTGGGAACTATATAAGCAAATCTAAAAGTACTTATGAAAATTGGACATATTTCCACACACACATACACACGTTCATTTTCATAGACATAATGATTTTTTACTGTACAAACTGTATATTATATCCTCTACCCCTTTTTCAGATTTTCAAAAAGAAACATCATTCATTATGATGTATGAGCTGTTTTTTTCAGGGTGTGGAAAAATGTCCCCACAAGGTCAAAAATGACTGGCATTACTTTCTTTGTTGGGTAGGACCACACAGACACATTTTTAATTAAGAATTATTTACATATTATATTATTTATAATTACATCTAAAATCTAAAAACTGCATACTGTGTACCATATTTCGTAAATATAAATGGTAGGCTACTGCTACAGTACAAAGTTGGCACTCTCAAAAAGCCCAGCTATCACCTGCATATATTGGATGTATAAGTAATCACACGAACATTGTTTTTATCTGTCTCTTATGATAAGGAGATGACTCACCTCTACTTTACATTTAGAGAGAATGTTTACCCTTATGTTGAGTGCTGCTACCCCTGCAGATCAGACCCATGGCTAAGTGCTCTGTATCTACAGTATACTGATTCCTTCATTTTTTTAAGAGCTAAGGTGGGTTTTACTGTTTACCAAATGTATGCTTGTTTATTAGGCTTGAACCATATTTGCTTTGTAAACCGATAATGTCTGATCTTTTTATTTTATTTTTTACTTTGATCAAATTGAAAAATAGACTTTCTTTGTGCAGCAGAATTAAACCACACACTAGTCATCTGTAACACCCTTGTTTGCTGCCCAGACTCACACCTGAAGCTGTCAGGCACGCGTAGAACTGTGGTGTAGAACTTTACAGTACAATCCGTACAAATACAGAGGATCTCTTCCAAAATCTAATGAGTTGCCTACCAATACATTTTACAAAATCATTGGCACAATCCACCAAAACCTGTTTCAAAGCTAGTAAACATTAGCATTCCCATTAATCTGATTGGCTGTTGCACAGCTGGCACAGGAAGTAGGCTATTTGTCTTGTATCTTTGGTCATGGAACTGCAGAACTTTTTTAGCCAACAACATGAGCTGCAGGTAAATGACATCATGACCATGCAAATTGGCTGATGACATCTCAAGAAATATTTTGTAGAATGCAAGATTAATTTTAAATGGTCATCATCACAGAAGAAGGAATGCAATTTTTTTCTGACAGGGAGTAGGGCTGCAAAATTTGGACAAGGAAAATCAGATTCACTGTTAAATATTTTTTTTTAAGCTCCACGCTCTGGTTTGTAGGGCTGCACTCTTTGAGCAAATCTGTTTAAAGTACAACAGTAAAATTACAAGACTAATATGTATTTCTTAATTTTTATCTACACTGAAGCCAGAGGTTAAGTGATTAGCATTAAGTGCTTCTCATTACAAGTTTGGGAAGATAATGCATGTTTTAAAGGGGAGCTATTATGCAAAATTCACTTTAAAATGGTGTTTAAATATAATGTGTGTCAGCAGTGTGTACACCAACCCTATAATGGTAAAAATCTACCAACTCCTCTTTTTTTTAATCCCATAAATCATAAGCTATGTCTCAAGCTGTATGCAGAACAAGCTGTATGCAGATTCTAGCAATGTGACATCACAAATGCATATGCCCTGCCCACAACTGTTGACAAACTCTGCCCTACTAGCATAGACTCCGCCCTGAGTGCCCTCCACCATGTTTATCTCCTCAGTGTTTTTAACAGCAGCATTGAAGTAAAAAAAATAAAAATTCTTATTAAAACTACTAAATTTCATCAATCAAGAGCAGTGTGTTTTTTAAATCAATTAAATTAAATTATTATAATTAAATTGAATTAAAGTCCTGCCCTTCAGTTTTTTTTGTTCCAGAAGCCGTTTATAATTAAACAGTATATTAAACTATACATCAAATAGGAATGAAACGACTATTGCATCTTCCATTTCATGCAGACTTGCAGACACAAAATCACAAATTGCTCAAAATGCATCGAACACACTTCACTCACATTGCAGCCATATTGCTATTTCTGTTTTATTTTGATTAATCGTGCTGCCCTTGGAGTTGGTGTCTGTCATCAGTATTTTAGTTCACTTACTCTTGAGACATCCATTAAAGTTTAAATGCTGTCTTAGAAGGCAGCGGCACTATCTACACTGTAAACCCTAATGTTGAATTAAATGTTCTTTGCTTAATCAAGTAATCTTGACTAAAAAAAATGTATTTTGAACCCAAATCTCAAAAATATAATTTAGTTTAACTTATTTAACCACAAAATACATAAATTTAAGATTTCAAGTGTTATGAACTCAAAATCATGATTCATGAAAATAGTTCACTCAGGTCTTCCTTTGTTGTGATTGGCCATGCAAGGAGTTCTGCATGGCAAAAAGAGAACTAATGCTCTGATTGGTGGATATTTACAAACTGCGGTCCTTTAAGCCTCGTCCGTTGCTGCTGATACTTGAGGGAAGTTCAAATCAAGACGGGACTTTTCCTTAGTAAACTTATTAGGGTTTTCAGTGTAGGCAAGCTCACTTGGTTTTGGGTCACTTCTAGAGAGCTATAGAGGAGGTAAGAAAAATTGCAAGCGCCTGAAAGGAAAATGAGCAAATTAAAGACAGAGAAAGAAAAAGGTTATTGTGAAGATTCACATCAGTGCCTGAGAAGTTTTGAGAACAAGAAATGATGCTCAAGCTTCATTTCACTCTTTCTCACTCTCTCTCCCTCTCCTGTTCTTTGCGCTATATTCAATCATAATTACGACTGTCTCCCAAAGTTAGAGGCAAAGAGAAATCTTCCTTCTCTCTTGCATATCCTGCAGTCTGCAGAGGCTTAGACCCAGGCTAGTATCATTTATAACTAATGTACTGTGTGCCGGAGAAGTTTTGTGTACACTGTGTATAGTGCATCTGATTTCAGTTGTTGCCAACAACTGTCAATAAAGTTCTTTGGTTGAAGAATATACTCTGACAGTTAAAATACAGATTGTATTCTTTTGTGAATCCCTACCAAAGTAATTCATGATTGATGACTCTAATTAATATGTTGACTCATAGTTGACACAACAAAACTCAGACTCAAAAGGACTTGCCAAGCATGTTCAGATGTGCTCATTAGTTCAGCTGGAAGATGAATTTCTCTGGATGGAAACTATCTACAAAACAAAGTCAACAGAGTCTTCTTTTTATTAAGAAATGTTTATTCATAGAACTTATTGACTTGCCCAATCAATTACATAAAGCAGGTCAGCTCATAAAACAATGGGCTAAATTTAGATGCAATTTAGGTGGAAAAAACAAGTTGAAGTGAGGAAAAGATGCCTACGCATATCCTACTCATCCTTTTATGGGCTGACAACAGAGCTGGTGCCCTCTCCTCCAGCTCAGAAAGGCTGACGTGTAACTTTATGAGCTCTTCATACATTATCTATATGCTAATGTACGGAAGGTCAATGAGGAATGAAACAAGAGGGTAAGCTAATGGAGGGAGCTGAAAGAGGCAGCACACATGTTACTGTAGGAGAGACGAGAAAAGGGTTGCCGTATTGAAGTGCTGCCACAGGGTTAGTGCTTTAAATCTTAACAATAACCTTTATTGTCTGCCCTGCAATAACTGCTCTCAACCTCTGCCACTGCAAAAGAGAGAGAAATGGGACGAGGTTGAATGTGACAAGTAATGTATAGGAAAAGAAACACTCACTCATACACTCACAGATAAAGGAAATGAAAGATGAAAGGAAATGAGACCTTGTATTAGAACTAGACAGTCTTCTCGGCACTTGCACTGTAAAAAAAAAAAACTTTATTCATGATTGATTGATTGATCAGTTGAAGAGATCTTTATTTATAGAAGAGGATCTGAATACCAGTTTTCAGTCATTTGCGGGAATATATTTAGTCCCGCCCTCTGTCAAGACGTTATTCGTGTGTGTGTGTGTGTGGGGGGGGGGGGGGGGGAATTATTTAAATAATGAAATAGAGTAATTGTGCAAAATTTGAAACAGAGAAAAACATCCATTTTCTTTTTTCAGTAGTGTGGTGATCAGTGTTGGCTAATTTACTCTAAAAGTAATTAATTACTAACTACCAATTACGTCATCAACAGTTCGATTGTTACGATGACGAGTGCCACGCTTCCCCCTCTGGCCACTGGAGGGAGCTCTCACACGTACACTGACAAATACATGGACTACATTTCCCATAATGCCGTTCAGTGTACCGATTATCGCACCAGCTGCGACCCATTACATGAACTATAAAAGACTCTGTCACACGCACTATTAGCGCAAAGTCTTGATTTGCTGTGCAATCATTCTGAGCATTTATATTCCTGTCTTGTTTTCCTGATACCGATTATGCTGGTTACACGTTACTGATTCTGTCTGCCGGCCCCGGCCTTTTTTTGGATTATCGCTTGTGATTGTTATCTGCCTGTCTTGACTTCCCCGCCTGTACCACGATTTTGATTCTGTCTGCCTGCCTCGACCTTCACCTCGATTATCGTTTATGTATGTTCTCTGCCTGTCCTGATTATCCGCCTGTACGACCATTCTTGTTAAAAACACGCTATTGGATCTCTGCCTGTGAGTACCATCCATTACAACAATATGATTACTGCGGTAATTACTCTATTTAAAAAGTATTGCATTACTTATTGCAGTCTTAATACTATGTCAACCTCAATCAGTTACAAGAACTTCACTAGTAATTATTTCAAATAAAAAATATAAAATTATATAAATTATTCTTGCAATTAATCTTAGCCCTATTTATAGTGAGAAGGTTACATTTTAACATTAGACATGAAATTTTGATGTAATTAGTAATGCATTGCACTCAACACTGGTGGTGATGCATAAGACACCACTCGCATAGAAGTCGTTTTCAAACTTTCGGTTGTTTAACGCAATAACTTTAGCAACCACCAGTTGTGAAATCTGAATGAGGAAATCTTCCAATCACACAGCCTGTTATGGAAAAGACTGAATTTCACAAAGCAATGGAAAATGTGACGCACCTTAAATGTCAATTTTGTGTAAAAAATGTAAGTTACTCAATATAACTTCAGAGTTCTCAAAAATGTATTTGTCACGGAAAGGCAAGGTAAGAACGAGGACAAGGAAGCGTGATCCAACGGAACTTTAATAGTAACATGGAGATCGTAACAGAAGTGCACACATAGCCAGTGTTAAAACAAACTCAGGACTCAAACTCAAGAACCGACAACAGAGGGGGGAACAGTGATGACTATATGCAAGCAGTAATTAACAAATGACAGACAGCTGAGTGGATTAGTGTCCTTGAAAACTGATGAGTGACAGAAAAACCTAGATCAAAAAGGAACATGTGACAAAGGCAAAATAAGAGTCCCGGATGAGCAGTGCTGTGACAGTATTCATGATATACAAATACTTGATATTGGTCAATTGTGAGATTCTGAAGTTTGATATTTCCTGATAATGATCATGATCATGACGAGTAGTGCTGTTTGACGTTTTATTAGGGGCCAAGCACCGAAGGTGCGGAGGCACCTATTGTTTTTGTTCCGGTTCTTATTATTATTAGGGGCCAAGCACCGAAGGTGCGGAGGCACCTATTGTTTTTGTTCCGGTTCTTATTATTATTAGGGGCCAAGCACCGAAGGTGCGAAGGCACCTATTGTTTCTGTTCCGGTTCTTATTATTATTCTTCATCTTCTTCTTCCGCCATGAAAGTCTATGGCAGCCCATAGAACCGTATGCGGGAAAATGATGAAAGTTGGCACACTCATTAAGGACAGTCCAAACATTGGCCATAGCAAAATTGAAGCCTCTAACTCAATCTCTCTAGCGCCACCAACTGTCCAAAGTTGAACTAACGTTTATGCTAATAACTTTTGAACCGTATGACCTAGAAACAAAATTCTTATGTCCACTGATTCCTTGGCTCAAGACGATTCGATTGCACCATATGACGTCATTTTCCGTCATTAAATTTTTCCCGCCATTTTGAATTTTATGAAAAACCTACTTTTTCGAACTCCTCCTAGGCCGTTTTTCCGATTTCAACGAAAATTGAACCACATCATCTCCAGACAATGTGGACAAAAAGTTATCCAAAGAAAGATGATATGTCAAACCGTTTACGAATAACTCGCGAAAGAATCCGACGTAATGGTCGCAAAAATGAAATTGAGGCTTTATCTCCGCAACGCATTAGCGTTTTCTGACTAAACTAGGTGTAGGTTATGTCAATCATGATCTGAGGCTACCTGCAGAGTTTTGGCGCTGTGCCCCCTAGTGGTCAAGAGATATGAAAAAGTTAAATATTTGCTTATAACTTCTGAACGCTTTGGCCAAAAATAATAAAACTGGTCTCTTTAGATTCAGTGCATCATGCCGAGTTGTGCGATACCAAATTGTCCCATATCGGCCATTTTGAGCGTCGGCCATTTTGAATATTGTCATAAATTGCTATATTTAACAAAGATATTGGCGTATCGTTACGAAACTCAATATGTGTCTTCGGCAACTAACCTTGATACGACTCAAAAAGTTTCGAGGCAGCACCACCTTGTGGTCAAAAATTATAACCAAATTTACAAATATGCTAATAACTTTTGAGTGCGTTAACCTATGGTAAAACAAATTATCTTTATACGTTCCTTGGGTCAAACCGAGAACACAGATACCACATTTGTCATAGTCGGCCAAACTTCTTGTCCACCATGTTGTTTTTCTTTAAAAACCTACTTTTTCGAACTCCTCCCAGACTGTTTGTCCAATTTTCACCAAAATTAAACCACATCATCTCCAGACCATCATGACAAAAAGTTATCCAAAGAAAGTTGATATGTCAAACCGTTTACGAATAACTCGCGAAAGAATCCGACGTAATGGTCGCAAAAATGAAATTGAGGCTTTATCTCCGCAACGCATTAGCGTTTTCTGACCAAACTTTCTGTGTGTTATGTCAATCATGGTCTGAGGCTACCTGCAGAGTTTTGGCGCTCTGCCCCTTAGTGGTCAGGAGATATTAAACAACTGACATTTTTGATTATAACTCCTGAACGCTTTGTCTAAAAATCATGAAACTGCTGTCTTTAGATCCAGTGGGTCATGCCGAGTCCTGTGATACCAAATTTTCCCATATCGGCCATTTTGAGCGTCTGCCATTTCGATTTTTCTTATAAGATGCTATGTTTAACAAACACATGACTTTAGTGCTCTGTCAGCAATGGTTTACCCAATCGAAAGCAAACTTTGCATGTGTCAATGTCACCACACTCTCAATGTACCACATTAATTGACACTACAATTTGGTTACAGCGCTGCCTGTTGGTTGAATGTGATAAACCATTAAATCGAATTACTAAAGACCGTATTGTTGATTTTTCAGCCATTTAGACTTAAGTCATATTGAAATGTCTTTAGATTCTTACTGCCGTTGGTCTGATGATGCCAGCCATGTCGGCATGACACTTAATGCCCTCCTTGCGCTTGGCCCCGTGATGGCTGCTAGCAGCTATATTTATTATTATTATTCTTCTTCTGCCATTGAAGTCTATGACAGCCCATAGAACCGTAAGCGGGAAAATGAAAAAAAGTTGGCACACTCATAAAGGAGAGTCCAATCATTGACCATAGCAAAATTGAAGTCTCTAACTCAATCTCTATAGCGCCACCAACCGTCCAAAGTTGCACTCACGTTTACGTAAATAACTTTTGAACCGTATGTCCTAGAAACAAAATTCTTTTGTCCACTGATTCCTTGGCTCAAGACGATTCGATTGCACCCTATGACGTCATTTTCCGTCATGAAAATTTTCCCGCCATTTTGAATTTTATGAAAAACCTACTTTGTCGAACTCCTCCTAGGCCGTTCGTCCGATCTTCACGAAAATTGAACCACATCATCTCCCGACAATGTGGACAAAACGATATATAAAGAAAGTTGATTCGACAAACCGTTTACGAATAACTCGCGAAAGAATCCGAGGTAAAAGTCGCCAAATTGAAACTGAGGCTTTATCTCCGCAATGCATTAGTCTTTTCTGACCAAACTAGGTGTGTGTTATGTCAATCATGGTCTGAGGCTACCTGCAGAGTTTTGGCGCTCTGCCCCCTAGTGGTCAGGAGTTATGAAAAACTGACTTTTTTGCTTATAACTTCTGAACCCTTTGGCCAAAAAACATGAAACTGGTCTCTTTAGATCCAGTGGGTCATGCCGAGTCCTGTGATACCAAATATTCCCATATCGGCCATTTTGAGCGTCTGCCATTTCGATTTTTCTTATAAGATGCTAAGTTTAACAAACACATGACTTTAGTGCTCTGTCAGCAATGGTTTACCCAATTGAAAGCAAACTTTGCATGTGTCAGTCACCACACTCTCAATGTACCACATGAATTGACACTACAATTTGGTTACAGCGCTGCCTGTTGGTTGAATGTGATAAACCATTAAATCGAAATACTAAAGACCGTATTGTTGATTTTTCAGCCATTTAGACTTAAGTCATATTGAAATGTCTTTAGATTCTTACTGCCGTTGGTCTGATGATGCAAGCCATGTCGGCATAACATGTAATGCCCTCCTTGCGCTTGGCCCCGTGATGGCTGCTAGCAGCTATATTTATTATTATTATTCTTCTTCTGCCATTGAAGTCTATGACAGCCCATAGAACCGTAAGCGGGAAAATGAAAAAAAGTTGGCACACTCATAAAGGAGAGTCCAATCATTGACCATAGCAAAATTGAAGTCTCTAACTCAATCTCTATAGCGCCACCAACCGTCCAAAGTTGCACTCACGTTTACGTAAATAACTTTTGAACCGTATGTCCTAGAAACAAAATTCTTTTGTCCACTGATTCCTTGGCTCAAGACGATTCGATTGCACCCTATGACGTCATTTTCCGTCATGAAAATTTTCCCGCCATTTTGAATTTTATGAAAAACCTACTTTGTCGAACTCCTCCTAGGCCGTTCGTCCGATCTTCACGAAAATTGAACCACATCATCTCCCGACAATGTGGACAAAACGATATATAAAGAAAGTTGATTCGACAAACCGTTTACGAATAACTCGCGAAAGAATCCGAGGTAAAAGTCGCCAAATTGAAACTGAGGCTTTATCTCCGCAATGCATTAGTCTTTTCTGACCAAACTAGGTGTGTGTTATGTCAATCATGGTCTGAGGCTACCTGCAGAGTTTTGGCGCTCTGCCCCCTAGTGGTCAGGAGTTATGAAAAACTGACTTTTTTGCTTATAACTTCTGAACCCTTTGGCCAAAAAACATGAAACTGGTCTCTTTAGATCCAGTGGGTCATGCCGAGTCCTGTGATACCAAATATTCCCATATCGGCCATTTTGAGCGTCTGCCATTTCGATTTTTCTTATAAGATGCTAAGTTTAACAAACACATGACTTTAGTGCTCTGTCAGCAATGGTTTACCCAATTGAAAGCAAACTTTGCATGTGTCAGTCACCACACTCTCAATGTACCACATGAATTGACACTACAATTTGGTTACAGCGCTGCCTGTTGGTTGAATGTGATAAACCATTAAATCGAAATACTAAAGACCGTATTGTTGATTTTTCAGCCATTTAGACTTAAGTCATATTGAAATGTCTTTAGATTCTTACTGCCGTTGGTCTGATGATGCAAGCCATGTCGGCATAACATGTAATGCCCTCCTTGCGCTTGGCCCCGTGATGGCTGCTAGCAGCTATATTTTTTATTATTATCTTCTTGTTTCATACACCACTTGTCACACTTTTGAGTCTCGGTTATCAATAGTATAAAAATTTAAATCAGATGACTTCATTGTTAGCACCTTTTATTCGTTTTGTACACTTTAATAGATTTTAGCATAATGTAAGATTTTAAAACAGTGCAAGCTTATACTTAATTTCCAATGATTTAATTAGGTGGAAAGTAGCCGTGTAATAATGTATGTCCAGCTGGTTGTTATCACAGAATAAACCCATTTGATAGAAGACTGTACACTGTAACTTGTTCTATGAGAGTATACAGTACTTTTAAGAAAAGGATTCTGTGTACTGTATGTACTGTGAGTTTGTATCTACTGCACATGTTGAAATCCATACTAGCTTTGTTCTCATTGGCTTATTTTTCTGATGTGGGTTTGGTGTTTGTCAGTCCCACGTTGCACAAACGGACATTGTCTTTCTCCGGCAGCAGTGTATTGCCAAGGTTAAATGTGCTCAGTTGATTATCTTGTCTCATTGATTATCTGACTGGTTGACGGACACCTGCCGATAACCAATATTACACTTCAGCAAGTCAATGTCACATCATCACAAACATTTGACACATACATAGTCTCACTTTTGACTGAACATTTTCATTGCGTTTGACTACAGACAATGTAGAAATATAAGGAAGAAAACAAAATAATATTTTAGATCTAAACATGGCAGAATTCCCAGTAAATCCATAAACATTTCCCCCCACATCACTATCTGATGCATATTCAAGGTGAATCAAGCCTGTAGGGGTGTGCAAATTAGCAAATAATTTACATATGCCATTCATGTGCAAACAAAAGCAAAATTTACATCACATTGAATCCAGGAACTGATTCCAAACCGCCGTGAGATCTCAGCCGCATAAGAGTGCGATTATGTGGCGTATACGTTAGATGGCTGGCATATTCATATTAAAATCCATATTTCAGGCCTGCTTCCAAGACTTTGATGGGTAAATAACGGTTCGTTTTAACAGTTAAATAGATGTTGAAAGCCTGTGAAGCTCTGGGCTGCAGTTATATTCCGAGATAAGCTTATTGGATATGATGGAGAACTGCTCTACACATGACCTTGCTGCTTCTCTCAGCTGTTCTCTCTCTCTCAAACTCTCACGCTTGCTCTAATGTTTCCCAAACAGTGGAATATCTGGAGCTCCATTTGGCCTCTGTGTGTTATAATCCACATGGAAATAAAACTGTTAGTTAGAGTTAAAGTTCTTGCAGCTGTCTGCCAACTACGCAGAGGAACGGAGGAAGAAAGAGAATGAGAAAGGGTGTGGGTGTGTTAAGCATGTCCCATTTGGCATTTTGCAGCTGAAGAAAATATGGAGAGAGAAAGAGAGTGAGCGGAGATAAATAGAATACTTTGGGTAAATGTGTCTCACTTCATATCTCTTTGCTAAAGGTCCCTGGGGTCTTGTGTGGAGAATGGTCAGAGTTCAGCGGGGTATTAGATTGGGTCTTTGACTCCAGGGGAGAGCTGTCCCATAATGCTCCTCTGTGTAAAAGCCTACCCCAGTCTATCACACAGCACATTACACAACAAAACATTACAACTTTCCATCTCCAAAAAAGCAACCGCTGAACTAGTGGTACAGCATCTTTTTTCTTTCCTTATCTCTGGGAGGTTGGGGGATGACGGCATATGGTTACACGTGGTTTGGCACTCCAAAGATGATCAGCTGTCCTTCCTGTGTCACTGTTGCACTGTCTTAGGCATCTTAAATTATGAACATTGAAGTTTATTGCTTTGACCACATCTGCAGTCCTCTTGCCTCCCAGCGGCAGAACTGCGGCATGTTCACACTTATGAGCAGGGACCCTGGGCATCTTCTGGTGTTTTTCAGAGGCAGTAGTATGTTCTCCTTAAGGTCCCTGGTATTTTTAAAGCGAAATCATGAACAAACAAGGTAAAAAATCAGGTCAAAACAAACTCTGTTTCAGGAGTTTGAAACCATTGGTCCGTGGCAATTGCTTAATAGGTTGGCAAGTTCTGAAGTTCCAAGTCAATCTTCTTTAACTTGTAAAACTTCTCCAGTGCTATATAAATAAAAGTGACATAACTTGACTGGAGAGCTGAATTGCAGAGCTCTTGCAAACTTGTCCATATCGCTTTGATCTGATGCTATCTTAATGTTATGAGTATGAGCTCCCTTGCCTGCCCCCTCTGACCACCGGAGGGAGCTCTCACATGTATACTGACACACACACACTACATTTCCCATGATACCGTTCAGTGGACTGATTACTGCACCAGCTGGACACCATTACACAAACTATTAAAGACTCTGTCAAATGCACTGTCAGTGCGAAGTCTTGTTTTGCTGTTAGTGAACTTTACTGAGCGTTTATACCTGTGTCTGATCTCCCGTTACCAACCCTGTTGTTTTCCCATTTTGATTGTCTGCCTGTCCTGATCTCTGCCTGGTAATTCGCTCGTGATTGTTCACTGCCTGTCCTGACTTCCCCACCTGTACTACGATTCTGATTCTGTCTGCCTGCCTTTTTGACCCTTGCCTGGAATATCGTTCTTGTATGCTCTCTGCCTGTCCCGATTATCCGCCTGTACGACTACCATTTGCATCATTAAAGACACGCATTTGGATTCCTGCCTGTGAGTACCATCCGTTACACTCAACTGCTGTTTCCTAACTACTGTTATTTCTGTTGTGGGATATTCGCTAACAGTGTCCTGCTGGTCAAAAGCTACTTTTCTGTTTTTACAGGTTTACATTCCACATAAATCATATTGCACACAAATCTTATAGAAGCATTTGGCATACATGTATGTGTACATAGTGTATGGTTTGGTATGGACTAATTCTAATCTAGTAGACCAATGCACAATGAAAATCTGTGATCCTAATAGCACTGCACAGACTGTTTCCAAAAGAGCTTATAGGTCAGTTCACGTATGTGCTGTTATTTCAAGAACTCAGGGTTTGGTACATCTTTTATGATGTTTGGTACTTTTACAAGTTTTGAAATTATAAAGTTTTGAAACTACTTTTTTTCTTTTTTTACAAAAAATTATGTGCTGCTTTAGACCGAATAAAATAGTCTAAAATGGTTGAATACAGAACAGCATAATGAAATATTTACCAAATTTAAAGGCATAAGAGAAAAATTATGACTAAAGAGATCTCAAAAACTTTACACTCGAAATCCTGTGCCAACATCATCCTTTCCATAACACTCTAACAAAGTATTTCATTCTTTTTTTTATACTGCTATTGGATTCACACTGAGCTCATAAAAGGCATTCATATCAGTAAATAAAATATGACTAACCTGAACTACTCTGAGGAATAAATGTTTAAGTCGCCCTTCAGTAAGAACAGATTAAAAATATTAAAATATAGATATGCAAGAAGTTTCCTCCTTTATTTCCCAAAGTTTTTATTGTAAAATGATTTGATGAGTAATCTTAGAAATGTGCATAGCACTTTATTTTACAGTCCTGTTCCACATGTACATACTATGGACTTAACATAGTAATTACAGTAAGGGGGATATAACTACCGGTAGGTGGTAACCCTGAATCTACACCTAAACCTAAACTTAACCCATGTTGTTACCTTATATTACCCAGTACTTTCTTTGGTAACTACACTGTAAGTAAACTGTAAGTAGACATACTACAGAGTGTAGCCAAAACGTATTATTGTCATATTAAAAAACAAGAATTATTAATATAATATATGCAATTGCTTATTGAACTGCATTTTTACATTTTGCTGTTACTGCCATGTTTTAAAAGAATTCAGCACTTGAGTGTCTGCTTTATAAAGGTTTTACCACAAAGGGATTTTGAACAACAGCCCTTAAGCTTGATAAAATCACTATAATTCATGGCCTCGAGTGGCTTATAGCTGCGATGAACCATCAGTATACTTGTAAGAGAGAGACAGAGAGAAGGTAGATAGTCACTACTGTGCTTTAGACGCTAGGCTCATGTAATAACTGCCAACTGTGTTTTACGGTGGCAGGGAAGCATGGGTGATGTGATGGGTTGTTGTGGGGCAATAACTACCCAGGTGCACACATTATTGCCATTTTTTTGCTAGACAAAATTCCCTTTAAAGCCTGAGTTTCACTTGTTTGCACTGTACCATTTAAATTCAATCCAACCCATCTGTTAGAGGACAGTTGAGACCAAAGAGATGCAATTTCTGTCATAATTCAAACTTGACAACGTTATTGCGTTTCGCCTTTGTATGGTAGTGCAGACAACTTTAGTTTGTTTGACTGACAGATATCAGCAGCATCTGCTCTCAGGATATTTAAAAAATGCTTTTAGACATGCATAGTTCTTTTAGAGACAGACAGGTACAACCGTGTAACAGGTTATTCAACAGGTTATTAACATGTATGTTGATGGAGAAACTCTTTTCACCATTGTAGGTGTTATTATTTTATAGTTGCTATTTTAGTTTGCTATTTTCATTGGTTCATTCATCTGTCCCTAATTAATTAGCTTGTTAGCTCCTTTGTTTGGGCTTGTATATAAGCCCTCTGTTTCAGTTAGTTTCTCGTCTTGCATTGCATGTTTGTTACGTGGTTCTGTTACTGAATGGCAGCCACGGAGGCTCCAAGTCTTCTGCCATTTTTGTTTGTTTTTTCTGTGTTCAGTCAGTCTTCTTCTTTAAGTTTTTCCAAAGACAAAAACCTTAACATTGAGCAACACATACCAGATAATATTTTTCCTGTTTTTAATTATTCAGACGTTTTTTTAGACATCCTATTCGGAGGGGCAGCAGCTCGGTCAGACGTAGACGAGGAAAGCGAGATGGTTTCACTAGTTAAGTTTCGCATATGAGACTTTTACACTGTGCTCCCTAGTATTCATCTTGCAAATGTCCGATCCCTTCGAAATAAAATGGGTGAACTTATCCTCAACTGCATTAACAAGGACTTTTCAAACTCTGCTGCATTGTGCTAAACTGAAACCTGGCTGAGTGAAGCTATTTCGGACAACGGCTACATCTGCTGGACTCCCAGCTGTTCAGAGCAGAGTTAAGTGGTGGTAGATTGTATTTCTACATTAACAAAAGTTGGTTTTCAGATATAACAACGCTGAAGAACATGTGCACTTCGTAAATCATAAACCCTTCTGAAGGCCATGACAAAGTACAAGTCATAATTTCCCTGAGCTTTATAGAGTCCACAAATGGCTGACAATCTGAATGCATTCTACTGCAGCTTTGAGAAGCCCAGAATCAAACCCCATCACCCTGACCTACACTTCAGCTATTCACACACCTCCTACAACACCCCTCCTCCACCCTCCTGCCATCCAACCTGGGGTAAAGTTCTGTATGGAGGACGTGTACCTGGGGCCTCATTTATAAATGTTGTGTACACACAAAAGAAGGCGTACGCCGCTCTCTACGCAATAATTGGTATTTATAAAAAGCAAACTTGACCAGAAAATGTGCGGTCCTTCACGCAAGCTCTGACCCAGGCGTACGCACAAAAACAGGTGAATTGAGAAATGGCTACACCGTCGGCAGATGGAAGAACCACGTGAAAGTGTGTGTGAAACTGTAGACCGTTGTGTAAAAGAATTGGCAATACTGCCTCTCAGACATAACATGAAGAGTTTACAAAGCAAGTCTTACAATTAAAAGCTTGCACAAACACCCGTTTGATCGATCTGCAGTCTAAAACAAACAATATCAAACAAAAATTACAACAGAAATGCAAATTAACACATATGTGCAAAAAGTAAAAGTGAAATATGTTCTCCAATAATATTGGCATGTTATGCAATTCATCCTCATAAATAATATGGTAAACAGAATGAAATAA
This sequence comes from Rhodeus uyekii, assembly GCA_037043235.1. Lineage (NCBI taxonomy): Eukaryota > Metazoa > Chordata > Actinopteri > Cypriniformes > Acheilognathidae > Rhodeus > Rhodeus uyekii. Next base: position 286,479 of record JAWRVZ010000017.1, on the reverse strand, counting down.
TGTACAAAACTGGTATTCTCTTCAATGCAGATAGCAGGTATAGATGCAATTCGATAAACAGATAGATAATTAGGGAGATATATAGATAGATTTATTTATTGTCCACTGGGAAAAGTTGTTTTCATAGTAAAAATGGGTTCATCAGCTGCAGAATCATGGTTTTCATGCATATGCCCTTAGATTGTTTTATTTTTGATAAAATAATGTGTGACGTATGTCGCAACTATTCAGAAAGCTGCAATAAAACTATTTCCCATTTCCACGTAGATTATAACTTGTAGCTTGTCAGATGCAATTAAATGGATGGAAATAAAATGCCCTTTCATAATGCGTAATGATGCACAATGGCTGATCTTTTTTATTTCGGCCACGATCCGAGGTTATGAGGCTACGGCATTTACGGCTTCTGCAACCTTTTACCCCTCAAGTGCCATTTTGGCATTCATAATGCCCACACTGTGTCATCCAAACAACATTTTTCTCCTCTATTCCACCTTGCCAATGATAACTTCTACTTCACACTGAAGTTACGTTTTTTTGACTTCCTCTCTGTGTTTGCCATGATTTCGCAATCCATGGAAATTGACTTGTGGGCGTTTCATGGACTATTTATGGGCAACTATGGGTGTGACATGAAGCCGCAAAAGCTGCACTACATTAGGAATCGATCATGATTTATTAAGGGAAAACTGCGTAGGATGTGCGTGCGCACGGTCTTATAAAACCGAATAATTCTGTGCGTACGCACGTCCTGTTTCATCCGTACGCCACTACTGACGCAAATCCTATGCAAAGTTTTATAAATTAAGCCCCAGGTCTTCAAAAATTAGAATATCACTGGACTTAATGACTACAGACCTGAAATCATTTGAAAGACTGGTGTTGACCAACATAAAGAATAATCTCTGAGCCCTTTCTGGATCCCCTGCAATTTGCATGCAGAGCAAACAGGTCTGTGGATGGTGCAGTCAACATGGATTATATCTGGCAACAACTCGATAGACCGTGGTCTTATGCAACAATCTTATTTGTGGACTTCAGTTCAGCCTTCAATACCATCATGCCTGATCTTCTCACAGCCAAACTGTTCCAGCTCTCTGTGCCCATCTCAATCTGTCAGTGAATCACCAGCTTTGACACATAGGCGGAAACTTGAGACTGGGAAAACTCGCATCCAGGACCCTCACGATCAGCACTGACAGCCCCCAAGGTTGAGTACTCTCTCCACTGCTCTTCTCCATGTATACAAATGACTGCACGGCAAAATACCTCTCAAAATACCCCTGTCAAGCTCCTGAAGTTTGCAGATGACACAACTGTTGTCTGCCTTACTCAAAATGGTGACTATTCTGCTTACAGACTGGAGGTTGAACAGCTGGCTGTCTGGTGCAGTAATAGCCTGGATCTTAGCATTCTCAAAACAGTGGAGATGATCGGGAACTTCAAAAGAAACACCCTTGCACCCCCCCCCTCCCCCCCTCCCTCTCACCATCACAAACAGAACTGTGGAAGAAGTGGAGTCATTCAAGTTTCTGGGCTCCACCATCTCTCAGGACCTGAAGACCCAGGCTATCACATTTACTCCATAGTGAAAAAGGACCAGAAAAGGTGTTGCCTCCTTTGTCAGTTGAGGAAGTTCAGCCTGCCACAGGAACTGCTGAAAATGTTCTACTCAGCCATCATTGAGTCTGTCCTGTGCTCATCCATAACTGTCTGGTTCAGTTCAGCCACCAAATCAGAATACAAGAGAATACAACCGATAGTCAGGATGTCTGAGAAGATTATTGGTTCCCCCCTGCACACCCTTTAATATCTTTACACCTCCAGAGTGAGAAAAGGGAAATAAAAATAACTTTCTACCCCACACCCAGCCCTTCCCGATTTGAAATGTTGCTGGTACAGAACACCAAGCATCAGAACAGCCAGACACAAGTAGAGTTTATTACTCCAGACTATATTCAGCCTGAACAAATAAACTCTCATAACTGCATATTGTACATAAATCAAAACTGTGCTCCTGTAATATAGCATGTACATTATAACATATGTACATTAAAACAATTGTAGAGTAATACCTTGGTGTACGAGCATGGAAAGTCAAATCGGTGTACGAGCATTGTATCGGAGTGCGGGAAATTTTTTCCCTCACCCACGCGCATTTTTGTGTGGAAAAGTCTTAACGCTCAGCATCGTTGCGCGCATTTTTACTAGAAATATCCTAAACACATTCTCTCATAAAACAGTCACGTGGTTCCAACCCCTTTGTCACCGTTTAACTCGTTCATTCTCTGTGTCGCTCGGTTTGGTGGCATCATTCACTACAGTGATACTTTTATAAGTGATTTACAGCGGTTTTACCTCTTGTTGTTAACATTAATTAATTGTGATTGCTATTGTTCACGTAATTAAATATATACGTACAGTACAGCATATAGAAAGAAGGTACGAAATCCTCCCTCTAAGCAGTAACTATCACGGTTCATGAATTCATTGTCTCCTAGTTCTGCCTGTGTGTGTGTGTGTGAGTAGGGGCATGGTCTCACACACCTGATTCTCATCTCATCTGCCTATTTAGTTCACTTCTCTCCACTCCTATGTTGTCGAGTCATTGTCTCTGTTACGTCCACGCTGTCTTTGGCGTGTTCCCATCTCCCGTGTTCCATTTTCCACGACCTTCACTTTGGATTATCACTTTGTTTGTTTTCTGCACTATTATAATAAATTTACTAATTTGCACTTGAATCCGGGTTTTGTGTTTTCCCTTGCTGACAGTAACACCCCACTGAGCATTTTGGGTTATGAGCTCGCTCTTGGAACGAAATAAACTCGTAACTGAGGTATTACTGTATATACTTTTCTCTATATGTCTCTACTACAGTATTATTTTGCATTATTTAATTGTTTGCTATATTTTTATGTATATTTCTACGGTGTAATTAATATCTCTGTACTTTCTTCTGCACTGGAAGCATCTCTCACTAAGACAAATTCATTGTGTGTGTAAACACACCTGGCAAATAAAGCTTATTCTGATTGATTTCGGATTCTGACTTTACCTTTGCCATTTGGACTTCTTTGTTAAATGATTGTTTGCTCTGATAATCTTCATCATTGTGCACTTTATACACAGTCTTCACCCGTGACAGTAAGTGCTCACGACCTTGGAAAAGCTTTGAAATTTTTTACAAAATAACCATTCGGACCTACTCAACCCTAACCAATTAACTCAATGTTCATGTTCCCCTTACTGCTCTGCTCTCTCACACACATGTGCATACGCAGATGTTCGTAGAGCGCAGATAATCCAAGCTAACACATAGATGCTCAAAAGTTTTTGAATTTCATTGCATTAGAAAACTAAATATGAGACAAAGTTTGTCCAGTTTAACTAACTGGACCCAAGGTTATTTCTACTGGATGGATAAAGTCCTTTCTGATCAAGTGTATAGTTCATCACATTAGTTATGAACATGTTCCAGTAATATTTGACCCTTCGATGCAAATTTAATGATGAATGATGCAATTTTTGATGATGATTACAAAATATTATCTATTTATTAAAAAAAAATATTTATTTAAAAAACTAATGTTCAAGTTTGGATCAGTAAGGTTTTTTTTTTTTTTAAATAAATGATCCATCCAATTGATCAAAATCAGTCTATTATTTAAAGTATGTCACATTTTCCACAACAACAAAAAAAAACAGCACAACTATTTTCAACATTAATAACAGAATATAAATGTTTCTTGAGCACCAAATTAGTATTTCTATCCAAAAATAAATGTAATTTTAAAATAGAAGAGAGTTACTTCAAATTGTAGTATACCACTAATTTATTGTTTTACTGTATTCTTGATCAAATAAATGTAAAGAGAATTCTTTCAAAAGCATAAAAAGATTTTTACTGACCTCAAATTTTTTGACTAGTACAGCATACATACTGTAATCACTTGAGTAACATCCCTTCTATGATGAGCATGTTTTTCATTCCTATATTTGAATTCAATTTGAATATTTCTGGGGAGACATTAGGTTAAAATGGCAGGCTGATAAAATTGTTCTCATATCATGGAGGAAAACACTCAACCTGACAGGTCCAGTCACGCAGTAATGCTGCAGTTCATTTGAACGAGTGAAAGGATGCAATCTGTCTGTTCTCAGCGCTCAGGTCAGTTAATACTTTTAAACAGCCCAGACTGCCGTTATCTCTGCCGTCCAGACCATAAAGACAAATTAGCAAAGGTCCAAAGAGACACATGCATACACACACACACACACTCAGTGCCTGTCCAACATAACATTATTTATCTTTCTCAAAATTATCAACGAACACGCAGCATCTGTTTAGACAGCAAGAGGGGTAGAGAAAACATTGTTGATGGTCCCTCACTCTCTCTCTCTCTCTCTCTTCTAATACATGTGATGGAGGGAGAGTGAGAGTTTTTGCGAGTTCTCCATGTTGTTGTTAAGAGCCTTTTTATTTTATTACTTGCCTACCGGGAGAAACTGACAATCATGTTGAACACAAGCAGACACGTTCAGTTGGGATGTTCTTCACAACATATTTTGTTGTTTATAGCCATTGTGCGTGAAAGTCTCTCAGGGGTGATTGAATATAATTGGATGTTTATTGGTATGATGTAGTGAACCACATGCGGTGTATGTGTTCTTACAAGGTGTATTAACAGCGTAACACAAGCCCCACGTCAACCAGAGCATTAATAATTATAGGCTCAGCATGCTACAGCCATCTGGGGGTCGGACCAATGAATTCAGCATCTCAGAAGAGGAGCTGTAACATAAATAGAGAGAGATACTGTTGGACTGGTAAGAACAGAGCAGAGCAGATTTGAATTTCTCTCTTTATTACTGAACAAAATAGGTTTTTATTAATGTAGTGTAAAAATAGTTATCTATCTGTCTATCTGTCTGTCTGTCTGTCTGTCTGTCTATATCATTGTTTTATCATCTGTCTGTCTGTCTATTTATATCATTGTTTTATCATCTATATATCTATCCATCTATCTATCTATCTATCTGTCTATCTATCTGTCTGTCTGTCTGTCTATATCATTGTTTTATCATCCATCTATCCATCTATTCATCTATTCATCTATCCATCTATCCATCTATCTATATCATTGTTTTATCATCTGTCTGTCTATCTATTTATATCATTTTTTATCATCTATCTATCTATCTATCTATCTATCTATCTATCTATCTATCTATCTATCTATCTATCTGTCTGTCTGTCTGTCTGTATCATTGTTTTATCATCCATCTATTCATCTATCCATCTATCCATATCATTGTTTTATCATCTGTCTGTCTGTCTGTCTGTCTGTCTATTTATATCATTGTTTTATCATCTATCTATCTATCTATCTATCTATCTATCTATCTATCTATCTATCTATCTATCTATCTATCTATCTATCTATCTATCTATCTATCTATCTATCTGTCTGTCTGTCTGTCTGTCTGTCTGTCTGTCTGTCTGTCTGTCTGTCTGTCTGTCTATATCATTGTTTTATCATCTATCTATCTATCTATCTATCTATCTATCTATCTATCTATCTATCTATCTATCTATCTATTTATCTGTCTGTCTGTCTGTCTGTCTGTCTGTCTGTCTGTCTGTCTGTCTATATCATTGTTTTATCATCTATCTATCCATCTATTCATCTATCCATCTATCTATATCATTGTTTTATCATCTGTCTGTCTGTCTGTCTGTCTATTTATATCATTGTTTTATCATCTATCTATCTATCTATCTATCTATCTATCTATCTATCTATCTATCTATCTATCTATCTATCTATCTATCTATCTATCTATCTATCTATCTATCTACACTTCACAGTTTTTTAACTATTATTATTTAAACTATTTTTTTAATTTGCATTTATTTGCAAAGAGAGACCTTGCATTTTTATTTTAATTCTGCTTCATTATATTCAAATTTGACTTTCATTTGCATTCTGTTTGCTAAATCATAAATAACATGAAATTACAGAAAAATTGCATATTTGAGTATTTGCTGAAAGAGACCTCAGATAATTCAAGGACAGCATTATTCTGCCAGACAAATAGATTATTGAATAAACTTGGGGGGGAGTCTAAGTATATAACTTTTCTAAAAGTTGCCATTTTTTGTATAATTACCTGTAATTATAACAATTAACGTGTATTTGACAGATCCTAATCAAAAGAATAATTTATTTAGTTAAAAGTAAGGTTAGGCAAAGACACGTGGATATTCTCTTAGTTAATGACCCTTCTTGAAGACCCATTAGAACGGAAAGGACCTCTAAAGCTACATTTAGACCGGACATATAAATCAGATCTGAACTGTTGCGGTATGCACACTGTCGTTATCAGATTACAATTATATTCAGAACTAATCGGATTTGGACTGACAGTGTGAACGTAGCTTAAGAAATAGGAAATCCTGGAGTGGGTGGGTATGAATAAGTTGTTTTAGTACAATGTCATCGTTGCATTCTCTTTGTTGTTTTTTCTAACCAGAAAACAAAGTGCTATGTTAGCTGTTGGGTGCAATCATTGAGATAATTAGGCAGAGATTAAATCTAATCTACTACACTGGGCTAAAGTTCAATAACACTTTTATCAGAAGCTAAGCTGCCGGTAGTCACACAAACATCACCAAGACACTACTGTCTGCCTCCAACTAAATATAACTCTAAAGAGGTGATGTTTTAACCATATGGAATCAGGACATGTCGCTATACTGGAAAGTCACCAGCAGAGTTGTAAAGTTACTCTTTTATAGCTCAGTAGGCTTCTCAATTTTGGCTCAACTCCATTTCAGATGGTTCTCCTAAAATTAGGTGACATACAATAAGACTTTACAGTTAAAAAATTAATGTGGGGAAAATAACGTAACCTTTTTGAGTTCATAATAAAATGTCTCATCTGCAGACTTCAGTGTCTTGGCTTTGGGATCTTGGTGTGTTTGAAACAACAATTCTGAAACTCATCGAGATTACGCAATCTTTTTCAGCAGAATTCCACTCCATAACTGAATGTGAACATCAAATACGTTCTTGTGTCACGTAGCTGTCTCGGTGTGGAGTGATAAATTGCTTGTTGCTAAAGGTGTCATATTGTGCTGCTAAAATGTCTCCTCCTGTTGTTTATTTAATGTTGTTGTCCATGATAAAGAAAGGAATATTTCTTTCCCCTGGGAATATTCATGACTGCAGCCCAAAGCTCTTAGGTCACACTCTTTCCTCTTTGGCTATCTATTGATGTTCACACAGTGAGGTCACGTTTGATCTGAACTGCCTATCGTTTATGAATAGACAAGCATGCTTGCATTTGATTTATTCTTTTATTTTTCATGTCTACAGTATAAGGCCTGTGTGTGATGGTGTTGTGTGTGTGCGTGTGCATGTGTATGCGTGAATAGGTGGATATGCTTTATTGGGTCATGTGGCACGTTCAGTTGGGTGAATAGATAGACGCTCATTTCGCATTACAGGCTCGCTTTAGATCAAACAGATCACTATACTTTATCTCAAATGCAGCAATACAACTCCAGACTCTTATCTGCAAAGTTCTACAACATTTCATAGCTGAATGTGACCCTCATTATATCTCAGAGAGAGAGAGAGAGAGAGAGGGGATGGTTAGCGTCTATATCTGTGAATTTATTGTGAGCTGTTCAGTACTGAGTGAATTATATTACCCACTGCAGTTTCTCACATTAGCCCAGTGTTGGTAATAATAAATATTAAACTGGACGGAGAAAATGTGAGTCATGCTGGCCTGTGTTTGGTGTGTTTGGTTCAGTGTTTGAAATGTGTAAAATATTATTGGAAAGAAAACAATAAATTTTATAAGATATATATAGTTTACTTGTATCAACCAAGTAGCATTTAAACTAGCGCTGCACTATTGATCAAAACAAAACCAAAATCATGCTATGGTGTAGTGTGAAAAGAGTACTATTAAATTGAAAAGAGCAGCTTATCATTCACCATTGTTTTGCTGGGGCTCTGGGTGACTTTTTTCGCAGTTTGGGTCACTTTAATGTGCATTTGAAATCTTAATATGCGGCAACCTTCTAATGAAAAGTGCTTATCAACAAAAATATGTTTTATGGACTCCCTGTGTTTTCCTGATGCTGTTTTTATATAATTTTTGCTAAATATCAACATTTGAAAATAAAGAAAACAAAGACAGCTATAAATATCAGTAATGTAAATTTACAGTTGATTTCTTTTCTTAAATGCTGTTAAATACTATTATTATTACTATCATACATTTTTTTCTTAAATACTTCAAATGTATATTTATATATTTTTGACTACCACTACGATATTTAAATAATTATACATGCTCCTGCATGTTATTGTTGATCTTGTACTATTCCTGTGGGCCTCTGGAATGGTTCCCACATTAGTAATGGCTTTGCTTTAGCGATTGCACAGCGTAAATGGACTGAGAACTTTTAAGCTGGGTAAACCTGTCATAGAGCAAGAATAGAAGAGAAAAAGAAAATGTGGAATGAAGTGAAGGAGGTGAATGTGGTAGCAGTGAAGTGAGAGAGGAGGTGAGAAGAGAGACCTGCATATAAAACCGTGAAGAAACAAAAAGAAAAATGGATGTTCAGTCAGAATGTTTGAGAGAGTGGCAGGTGGGAAGGGAGAGGCACCTTTCATGTTTAAAAGAAGGTGGTAGAAAAAGACATGGAAGTTCAAAAAAGAGAGGGATGAGAGAAAACTAAACAGAACTCGCTGAGTGAGCCTCATCAAAGACTAAACAAAGAGAAACAGCTGGAAAAAAAGGATTGACGGGTTAAGATAAAAGACAGTTTACGTAAACATTACAGAACTGGGTTTAAATAAACTGCAAATCTATAACTTGTACATACGTAAACACAGCCAGAGCCTTTTTTTAATATAGATTGCATCCAAAATCTGATTTATAGCTGCACTTTTTTTTACAAAAAATAGACTTTAGAGGTAATTTTCTTCAAACATTGAAAGAAATTACCCTTTCATGCATGAATTATGAAATCTTTAAAAAAAAAGGGAAAAATCATGCCAATAACGTTTTTTTTTCCAATATATTTTACTGTGAGGGAGTTGCATATCTGTGCACCGCAGTGAACACCACTATTCTTACACAAGTGAGCACAAATACACACACACACAAACACAATGACATAATTGCATTTAGCATGTTAGAGCTGAGGAATAATATAGATTACATATTGAAAAAAAAAAATCAAGCAGTTGAGATGGTATATATTTATACAGGTAAAGTAGGGTGTACTATTTATTCAACTTTATAGTTCAAAATGTTGATGTACTGTACAAATCAAACAGCTGAGATTCACTGTATTGTACAAACATTGAAAAATGTAAAAATGTGTATTGAAAAATCACAAATGAAATCATTTTGCCAGATTTCAGTATGAACTCAAACCTTTTTTCATCAAGAACATGCATAAATAGAATACATAATCTGAGATCTGTCCACATTAATCTAATAGTTCTACACTTTTACAATGACAACAGTTCTGCCCTTTGTTTTGCACAACAACAGTGGCTCAACCAATGGCATGAATTTTGAATGGGGCGAGATTGTTTGTACGGGGAAATTTGTTTGAAAGCAATCATTACTTTTGCAATTTGGATTTAGAAATTTCACATTTTACCCTAAAATGAAAGATCTCCAGAGCTTCGAAGCAGCAACCTCTGAGGAATACAGTGTTCCTATGGGTGTTTTTCTGAGAAGGTGATGGAGGGAACAGTGATTGAGGAGAGGTCGTTCAAAAACAGCCAAACTCATTGTTGCTCCGGAATAACAACACGCTTCTATTTCAGACGCATCTCGTCACACTTGAAACAGACGGCCCTGCTTTTCTCTTTTTCCTCTATCCTTCACTCCTTTCGTTCCATTTGCCAAAGTTAGCAGCAGACACAGGTTAAGAAAGCCAAACGCTACCGTGAGAGATTCAGGAAGATCAGTCATTGTTTTGGGTCACTGTGATTTATGAGTGTCTGAGTATCAAAACAGCAGCGCTCTCGCACAGAAAAACTGGCCTATTAAAATTGCTTCTCAGAACCATCATTTGCACCATTTCGTTTTTTTTCATCTTTCCTTCCCCTTCATCTCTACGTTTCACCTCGGTTTGATTCTGTCCCTTCGTCACACCCTCGGCCTGATTAAACCTGTGATTAACATCTTAAGCTGTGTGTTGTTTTTTAGGATCAACAAGAATGCGGAGGCGAAGATTACGATTCTGTTAGCGATGATGTGTTTTTGGCAGTTCGAGAAAGTACGTCGTTGTTCCTCTTTGGTGTTTTTTTTATGTTGTTGCGGTGTTGCATATTGGGCTTAATGAATGCAAGGTTGTTTGTTGAGATGTGATCTCACGAGAAGCTCTCTGTGGAGGGCGATAACAACAGTGCTAAAACATGGATTAGGCTGCGAACCATAATCACGTCTAGGATCTGCTCTCGATTTGAGTGGCGGCTTGACTAGCAGTGTAAGGGGTGGGGGTTTCCGAGTCTGCTGAAGGCACAGTGTATTATGGGTAATGAGAACATGCTGTAGGGTGTTAAAATATTTTCATCTTTTGCTTGTCAGAGTCAAATGAGGGGGATGGATTATCAGATCAGGTCTTTTTTTCCCAGTATTGTTTATTAAAAAAGGAGGACAGTTTGAACTTTAACTACAGTTTTATTAATTGAACGGATGAAAATAAGGAAATCGATGTCTAATGAAATTATAGCAGTGCAAGAACAGTAAAACAATAAAAAGATGTTCAACCCAGTTTAACAAGGGTGGAAGGAAGGGAAATGGAGAGTGTGAAGAGTAGGAGGTGGATGCATTTTGGCACATCAGTCTGGACAAGGGACTTGGTCACACATAGAACAAGCAGGGGTGATTGATTGCTCCACAGACGAATTCAAGAAAACGTGTGAGTGTCTGTGAGAGAGAGAGAGAGAGAGAGAGAGAGAGTGAACCTGTTTTCTTCTGTCTAAATGAAAGCATAAATCATTGCTCATTTCCAAACCACAATGAGCTACTTTTCTGTCTGCACAGACTAAAGTGTGGAGTTGGTAAGCTTTTTTTTGTTTGTTTTTGAAAGAAGTCTCTTCTGTTCATCTAGGCTACATCAAAATACATACATCTATATATACATGTTTGCTTGTTCTCGTGCTGTCTGCATCATGTGGGTGGGTTTGGTTTCGGGCTTTGCTCAAATCGCACTCTCACGTGTCTGCGTGCATTGTTGTAAGCATGCGGTTTGTGTTTTCATTGGTCGCGTGCTTTCATGTTGTGTCTCGTCTCTCGCGCAGTTTGTGTTTTCACCAGTTGCACACCGTCTCTTGTTTCTCGAACGGCTATTTGCGTTCGCATTGGCTGCGTGTTTGTGTCTTGTCTCTGTGTAACCCCACCCGTCTTGTTCCCCTATTATACTTATACTTTGATTTGTCCCACCTGTTCCCGTTCAATTATCCTCCCTTCGTGTTTGCTGTCCTGTGCTGCTTCGTTGACTTTGGTCCCGGTATGATGTGCATCTTGCTAAGTCATGTCAAGTCAAGTTGTGTCGAGTCGGTTTTCCCCCCTCTGAGTAGTTTTGTTTGTATTTTGTTCTCTTTTTTTCCCCCATTTTACAATAAAGTAACCTTCCCCTGCGATTGCACCTCTCTCATGACAGAAAACAGTGTAGACTAAAAGATTCTTGGGATTTAAGAATTGGAATTGGTTTGTACAAACGTTAATGAAGTATAATCGAGAAATGTACATTTTTAACCCAGCCCTAGAAAAAAAATTCTAACATTTTCTGAGGAGGCTAAGTGATGACAGAACTTTCCTTTTTTAAGTAATCCTTTAACTTCTTCAAATTGGCCAACTCTGGCTTTTTAAATGCCTAAAACATATAGTGACAGCTGGTTCATTTTCTTTTTGAATTAGTCATAGACAAGATCTGAGGTGGTGAATAATCTTTTCCACTTACTGCAGTAGCAAGATTTTGATGAAAAACTCTGGCTCACTCATAATCCGGTAACCACTGACAACAAATACATGGTGTTAGAGTGGTTAAAGTGGACAAATCTTTTCCCACAGTGACAAAAATAAATAAATAAACACAATTTAACTGGATACTCATGCCCTGTTTTTGGTTGACAAAGTTCAACATTTTGGGATCTAAAAGTTGGTAATGATGTCATCACAAGTGCATGCTCCTATTGGTACTCCTTACATTAATTTGCATAATGAATTTTGATTGATCGCTTCTTTCTTACATCTGTTCATCTGTAACTGCCTTTACACTGCAAAGAAAGTGTTGCATTGTGTTGATACTCAGAAAAAAAAGACATGGAAGTGACAAAAGCGGCATTTACCAAAAAAAGCCTTTTTTGCCATTTTTTTATTCTGCATATATTGTAGAAGAACTGAAAGGATGGAAAATGATGGGGAGAAAAGGGTTTAGGAAATAGGATAGAAAACAGAATTAGGAAATAATACAAGCTGAATTTGAACGCACAATTCTCATATGATTGCCCATTTATAATCTGCAGGGTTTTTTATTATTATAGGGATGATATTGAGGGAAAATCAAAATTGAATGGAATGGATTCAATAGTATACCATTCTTGCTGGTTGCTGAAAGCATAGGCTAATTAATCAAACTATTGAATAACTGAATATGCATGTTACTAACATGCATCATTTTCTAAAGAGAATACTTTCTTGTGTATGCCTGCACACAAACACCAGTGTGACGAAACCTGTTGACTAACCACTACGCTATAGCTGACAGTTTATTCATCTCTAAGACTGAACATGATGAAATATGTGCAAGCTGAATGCTCATGGGCATCAGGGTGTCAGCTCCAAAAATTGAATTAGGCAGAACGTTTCCCAGAATCCTGAAAAGCAAGTGACCCAGTAAAGGTAATTCTTTTTCAAAATCTATTTTGTAACGTTTTTTTCCGCTAATTAGTTCTGAAATTGTCCTGTCGTTCATTCAGAATCAACATCAATACAAAATGTATATACATATATATACATTTAAAAAATTGGAATCTGAAGAGTATTAAGTGGTTTTCAAGTACCATAATACTTTCTAAAACCATTTTTTTAAGAACTTTGGTCTTTTGTTGGAATGAAGGTCATTGATGTGGGTGGAGATGGAGCATGTTTGGAGATTGAAGACTGTTTTGCAATAGCATAACATTTAACATGTGCCTGGGCAAAATTGAATTGGATTTTATATTACCCACAAGCTTTTGTTCTAGTTTATTAGCATCTTAATTGATAAAGTGATCTTCATTCACAACCATTTTTTGCCGTTTAACATTAAGTGGCCCTTCTGTTGAGTCTTTCTACTCAGAAAGGCTTGTGTCAGGATTTTTTTCTCTGGTGCATTTGTGGCAAGATCATATATTAACAGTTCTGGAGCAGCGTGTGAATTCCAGACAAACTAGTGCACTCACTATTGTAGTGTCTCTGTCTCCTAGCAACAGGGGATTTCAGGGCCAAATTCACAATCCTCTTATTGGTTAGGCCTGCAGTTAATTGGCTATTAATGTATTTGGTATTCTTTCTGCAAGAGTGTGTTTGTGTGTGTGCCCAGAATAATTAGAAGGGAAGTTGTATATGAATGTACATGATGTTTGCTGCTTTTTATGCTGCAGAGAAGGACATCATTTTACTCAAGGGTTATTTTTTAAGTGAAGCAGTGAAAGAGAATGAACAAGAAATTGAGATCTTTTTTCAGCTATAAATAACATTGTGAATAAGTGTAATGTCAACCTAGATAAATTGTTCAGAGCCAATTAATTAATAATGACTATTTGCGGAAATTAAATGTTGATTTTCCACTGCAACAGAAATTCTATGAACACAAAAAATTGAAAAAAAAAATTGAATGCAAGCCTAAAAATGTGATGGAATCGGATTTAGCTGGTTTTATTTAAAGGAACTGTGTAAAGTTGCATTAATCAATCAGAGATCATTTTATTTTTGTACCATGTTTTGAAAACAAAGAATTTTCATGGAGAAATGTTTTGAACTTCTTTCTTTTTCTTTTTTTTTGGCCTTGGTGATGTCGATTAAAAGGGAAAGTTATTTCAGTGGCAGAGCAATTTTTACATTCTGATGAAAGATTATGACAAAGATGTGCTGTGATTAAAAGGCATTTATTACATTCTGGAAACACGTTTCTTATAATATTACGGCTAATATTTTGCTTTATGCTGTACATGAAAATTCTGCCTTTTGTAAAGTATGGACAAAGTGCATTCGTGACCATGAACAACCTCTTTTATTCTCTCTATATGACTGAGTGATCAGTCACATGGCAAGTTAAATAAAACCAGGTAAAACTTAAATGTGATTATGTACTGCTACTTCCATTTGACTGAATTAACATAAGGTTACATCAAAGTAATTTCATTTTTAAGTAAAAACAGCTCATTTAATTTTTTTTAACCGCTAGATCATCATTCACCAAAGCATTTCAATCAAATTTAACAGCAAAGAAGACCTCAGCACTACAAAAGGATTTATTTTAGTATCATCAGTAGAAAAGGTTCATTTAGCAGCATATGCTATGTGAAGGCCCATAAACCCAGACAAAGTGATCTGCCTGTAATATTGCAATACGAGGATGGCTTACTTGAATTATTCACAGTATTTGCTCCGAAGTGCTTGTAAATGCATTTGTGAACAGCGAAAAGCACTTTGTTTTTGTTCAGGGATGGATAACAGTGTCTTTTGCTTTCCTGCTCTGTGAAGCCATCTAGATGATGCGTCACATTAAAGAGTTAGCGTGGTTCAAGAGTATCAGTCGGTAATAAACTGTCAGAAGTGTGTGCTGCGATTTAAAAGGCTGTTCTAATGCTAAAAATACTGGAAAATGTGTTCCAGCACAATTTTATCATACATTTTTTAGGCTCATTTTCATACAAGTTAACACTCTCATTTTCCTCTTCCAGATGTGGACATCTTGTTCAGAACATTCTGAAATAGTATTGGATACCAGTACGATTATTCATTCCGTATTTACTCACCTCATCCGCCACTAGTTCAATCACCGCACTGACAGAGACTTACAGCCCGATATAATGAAATGTGTGCTGTGTGTGTGAGAATATGACGTGTTGAATTATATTTATAGGTTCAGTGAAGGTAATTCTTGAATGGTCAGATGTGATAATAAAGAGGGGTGCTTCATGGAGAGAGAGAAAAGCCTGGCAAAAAAGGCATCAATTCACATCAACACCTGCCCTGTACTTTTGCACACTCAAAACACTAAAATCTATGTATTGTAAATCTATGTAAATCTAAAATAAGTTTTAAATGTGCAATGAGATCTGTGAAACCGTGATAGACTGTAGAGTCAGAGAGCAGTAGGGTTGGTCATTAAAACTTAGTTCTGTTGAATTCATAATTGTGAAAAAAAGTCTTTGGAATGTATAGTTTATGGTATATGTATGTGATATGTGTACAAATATAGTGGTGTGAAAAACATTTTTCTTATCTTCTCATCTTCTTATTATCTTTTTCTTTTCTTTTTTTGAAAATGTCTAACACTTAAATGTTTCAGATCATCAAACTAATTTAAATATCAGTCAAAAAATTACACAAGTAGACACAAAATGCGGGTTTTAAATTAAGTTTGTCATTTATAAGGAAAAACAAAATCCAAACCTGCTCTCTCTCACCCTCTCTCTCTCTCTCTCTCTCTCTCTCTCTCTCTCTCTCTCACACACACACACACACAAGCATGCTGTATATTTGCATACATATAAATCAAACCATCCATCCAAAATATGCATCTATATACATGTGTGTGTGTGTGTGTGTGTGTGTGTGTGTGTGTGTGTGTGTGTGTGTGTGTGTGTGTGTGTGTGTGTGTGTGTGTGTGTGTGTGTGTGTGTGTGTGTGTGTGTGTGTGTGTGTGTGTGTGTGTGTGTGTGTGTGTGTGTGTGTGTGTGTGTGTGTGTGTGTGTGTGTGTGTGTGTGTGTGTGTGTGTGTGTGTGTGTGTGTGTGTGTGTGTGTGTGTGTGTGTGTGTGTGTGTGTGTGTGTGTGTGTGTGTTTAACTGCTAGATCATCATTCACCAAGGCATTTGAATCAAATTTAACAGTAAGGAAGACTTCAGTACTACAAAAGGATTTCTTTTAGAATATATATATTTATATGTATATGAGTATATATCTGTGTAAATATAAGTATACCACCTAGCAATGCCACTCATTGCTAAAAGCTTCTTAAACAACCTAGTATAACAATAGTGACCGATGCGTAGGCAGGCACCGTTCACATTTTTATGAAAAAGGGTAAATCTCTAGTGTTCATTAAAAATTTGCAGTACATTTCTATTAGGGTGCTCACTCCAAAACCATCCAAATGTTAAGATTTGCTCCCACATACTCATGAAAACTGTGTCCCACTCCAAAACACCCCCTCCTCTACCCAGTGAAGAGTACGAGTAGTAGAGATAAAAACAGCAACACTAATGCCGTAGCTGTGAAAGTGAACATTTTTGAACTAAGCAAAGACCATTCTTATACCCTACAGCCTCTTTAGCACTAAAATCCAACTTGTGGTTAAGGTCAAAGCCCTGCGATGCTCTGAATACCAACTGGATCTCACACTATCTTTAACCTTTCTACCTTCCTTCCTACCCATTTCTTTTTCTCTGCCTCTCTCTCCATTTCTGAAATGTGTTTACTCCTTGTAACGGACTAACACTCTCATTAGCCACACTAAGGTGCGAGAACTTACCTTTGATGGCTCTCTTAATTAGCAGCCATTTTAAATCTCTTCAGCCTGGGGATTTCATTGGGCTACACATACACACACACATCCTTACACGTATTGGGCTGGGAGGCAGCTCTCGCTCTAATTTATTCCCTTGTGTTGGCTACCATGTGGAAACTCACATACCCTGGGTGCCTGTGAAGTTGAGAGAGTGTGTGTGATAAGGTCCACAGGCATTTTGGGTACATTTTATACTTTTTTGCCAAAGTGTGACATGTTGTACCCACCCATCAATTATCTTAGGAAATATGATGGATGTATTTCAACCTCTTTTATTTCACACAAGCACACATTTTCCATATACATTGCACCTACACACTAGAAATTGCTGCGTAAGAGAATACTACAAATACACTGATTTCATTGGGACTGGAGCATTGCAGCAGTTTTGGACAGTGACGAAATGTGACAAAAAGCTGAATGTTCTGTTGAATCAACTACTTTTTAAACCTATATAGGTGGCACTTCACAATAAGATTCCATTACAATTAGTTAACACAAACTAATAATGACTAGTACTTCTCAAGCATTGCTCTTTAAATGCGTGTTCTTTAAAGAAGAGAGGATTCTGACTGGCTGTCATTCACTGCTTTTCCATGCCTTTTAAGTCCAAAAGCTTACACATTTCAAAAAATATTGATAAAATATCACGTTTAAGTCATATTTCTTTAAATGGAAAGAATGAGCATTTCTATTACCATTTGTCCAATATATAACCTGCAGACGCAGATAGTGTGCACCCTCATATAGCCTGCGGGTGTTGGGAGTTTTGTGCAAAAAATTGTTGGTATAACCCGCACCCTTATATAACCCGCACGATTTATCAACTTTTTTTGTGTAAGTTCACATTTCGAATTTCGAATGTTGCTCACATGATATCAATTATCCATAACTGTTCAGGCTCGGTACACAGTGCTTGTGTGCGAAATTCAAACAATAAGAAAACAAACACAAGTCAGAATCAGAAGAAAAATAAAAAGCAGTCTCTCACGCTGTGTAGCAGTATGTCCACTAAGAATCTACAGGTGTCGATCATCGGATGAGATGAGAAGAGCCCGCCCTCATGGCAGCACAGCCAATCACGTGATAGTACAATCTAGTGATAGTACAAGCGCCAGAGACAACAACCCTCGCAAGAAAGAAAAACAGAAAGAAAATACAGCAAAAAAAAAAAAGTATGTCCTTAGGGATGTAACAATAATATTGAAATATTATTATGTGTAAAAAATTTGTGATGTAGCCCGCACCCCCACTGCGGGGTATGTAAAATCTGATATAACCCGCGGGTTATATGCGGGAAAATACGGCAATTACACAAAATTATGTGATCTGAGGAGTGTTGAGTGATCCCATCTCACTAAACAGAGGTAACTCATGAGAAAAAAATAGAAATTTTAATTGTACGAGTTAACAGGAGTGCATGTTTTTTATGACACTTGCGGACCCATTAGTCCAGTATCAACAAAGGCACAGGAACGGAAGATAAAACATGAAACCAAATAAATTATAGTCATATATGATTGGTCTACATTCTTCAACCAGTCTTTAGTATGTATTATCACAATGGTTAGCATAAGTAGACTTTAACATCAAATATAAATATATTTCTAGCTCATACAGTGATCAGAATCCCCATCAGAAAATTTGTAAATGTTGAGATTAGCTGGTATATAGCCTGGTATAATAACATGGGAATTGAGTAGCAGTGTTGACGAATAAACTCTGCCTTTGTTCATGACCTCTTCTCAAGCCCCAGTTGGCCCACTTTGGACCAAGGGATTCTGCTGGCCAAAATGCTCTGGCCTGATGAAACCCAGGAATTGACAGAAGAAACAGTTTGCACTAGCACACACGCTTTTGGCTCTACAATGGAAACACTGCTATTGTTGTCGATGTTCATCAGCGTGTGGTAATGAAACATTCATCAGAATGTTCAGAATGTGTTTCTGACTGTATGGTTTCTCATTGTCCTTATTGTTATAGTTGTGGTGTGTACTCTGTGGTGTGTAGTACTATTCTTTTTTCTTTTTTAGTCATTTTTATAACTGTCTTTATTGTTATAGATATTGGCCTTGGTGTGAATGTGCCTTTAATCATACTGTTAATATCAAGATTTACAAATTTATGAATTAGCTATATTTTAAATAAAAATAAAAATGATATCAATAATCTCTTAGGCTACTTCGGTTTTATCATGACTTTAATTTTTTCTGGAATGCACTAGCTGACATAAGAGAGTTCTAAAGAGGGGGTCCAAATTGGGATATCAAATTCACTGTATTTCTGCACTTTCATGCTTCTTTCCAAACCCTCAAAATGAATCTTGCACATTTGACGCACTGACAGAGGTGTAGACATATCACACGCAAACAGAGGCAATATTCATTTACTCTTTCACACTTCCTTTACCCATCAGTCACTTCCTATGTATGTCCCTATTTTTTGTGATTCTTCTCTTTCATTCTTCCTCCACTTCTCCCTGGGGTTTCCTGAGATAGACACTTTTAAAATGGTATTATCTCTATTGATGTTATTGAGCACACTGTGATCTGAAATGAAGGAGTTACAGTCACCTCGCACTTTCATTTATTCCCATCTATCACCTCAGCTGAGCTTGACTTCCTCTATTTAAATATACTTCACTTTCAGAGAAGATTCTCATTCATATTTCAAACCCAGCATGAGGGAAGAGACTGTGTGAAATAGTTATAGCATACGATAACTACGTTTGTCATTTATGAGTAATTGTATGATTGATGGCGTGTGTTTGATTTAAATATACCCGTGGCATTAAATATGTCTCATAATATGAGCACATTTGCTGCACGTTTACTGTAAATGTCCATTTGGCATTTACTGACTCACTATTTTCATGTTCAACTTTCGATATTTAGATTTAATGAAGCCTGTTTAAATTGCAGAATCACTAAGTATTTTGATGCATATTTTATCATTACTAACTGCTTTAGCACTAATCAAACAATTAGAGTACATGTTTTATAAAAGATGTTTATGTATTTCTTTTAATTATGCTTTTGTGTTTTATTCTAATCACTTCATACACTTCTGAATTGTTAGACATGTAAGCAGGGGGTTTTCCTCTGAAGAGACAGTACAACATAGAATATGGATATATTGGCAGCATCTAAAAATGTTGCAGGTGGTGGCCAAAGAAAACTTTCCTCTCCTTATTCTTCTTGACTGATTTGTCTTTAGTTTTGAGTTTTGTTAGGGATGCAACCCAATCAGTTTGCACAGGCAGTGCAGATCCATATGTGCCATCGCAAGGAGGTTTGGTGTGTCTTCTAGCACTGTTTCAAGAGCATGGAGGAGATACCGGGAGGCCATTATATGATTATATGAGGAGAGCTGGATAGGGACGTAAAGGGCAACAACCCAGCAGCAGAACCGGTATCTGGTCCTTTGTACGATGAGGAAAAGGAGGTCTACAGGAGGCCACAGGAGGAACAGGAGGCCACCGCCAAAGCCCTACAAAATGACCTACTGTTATGCATGTTTCTGACCAAACTACTAGGGTGGGTGGCATGGGTGCCGACATCCTAGGTGGAGACCTTGCTCAATACCATGGAGCTTGATTGGCATTTGACAGAGAACACCAGAATTCAAGGCCACGATTGGTGCCATGCTTTCTTCACGGTTGAGAGCATGTTCACACTGAGCACATGTGACAGACGTGAAAGTGTCTGGAGATGCCATTGGAAAAGTTATGCTACGTGTAACATAATCCAGCATAATCCAGTACCGTTTGGCACTGGATCAGTAACGATCTGGGAGGAATATCCTTGGAGTGTTGCACA
Source organism: Rhodeus uyekii (assembly GCA_037043235.1). NCBI lineage: Eukaryota > Metazoa > Chordata > Actinopteri > Cypriniformes > Acheilognathidae > Rhodeus > Rhodeus uyekii. Next base: position 265,836 of record JAWRVZ010000017.1, on the reverse strand, counting down.
GACCTCCACGTGCTAGCCAATTTTTCTCTTACTGATGTTAGGGCCCAGGATGGAATCCTCAGAGCCATTGTCAGACCTTATGCTGGTGCAGAGGGCCCTGGGTTCCTCCTGGTGCATGATAATACCCAGGGTTGGGTAGGTTACTTTTAAAATGTATTTCACTACAGATTACAAAATACATGCTTTAAAAAGTAATTTGTAACGTATTTCGTTACATTACTCAAGTTTAGTAACGTAATCTAAATACTTTGGAATACTTTGAAATACTTAACACAAAAGACCATATTAACTTGATGTCCTGTTATCATCTTTATAGCAGAGGCACATCTAATAGAGGCACATTTGGAAAAAAAAATATGGCAATTTAAAATTTGTGTCATTTTAACTATCCCTAGTATAAATATGTTTTTATTGCAGCAAGCATCAGTCAGTAAGTGTGGTCTTGAAAGCAAGAAAAAAACAGCTGGTACAATTCTCCAAGTAACACAACAAATTTAGGTAATGAATGGAGAAAACTTTGAGTGATTCTTTCACTTATTATCCTCTCTATGGAAAGACTACAGCCACAACAGAATCAAGAGAGTCAACAGTCAAACTTAGTCAGGATGTTTTTCGCAAATCAAATATGGACGCAATGAAGTTCAATGGAATTTATGACTATAGTTATCTAGCGATGCTTTTGGGAAATACACCCCAGATCTATCAAATTCGTGAATGATTCATTGACAATATTTTTGTAAACAAAACAATTGATTCATTTAAAAAGATGAAAAAAACAATTTGTTCACAATTCGGATAATGAACTCGCTCAAAGGCGAGGGTGCGCGCGATTGTTGAAGCACACCTCCTCACTGCCGAAGCCACAGCGCCAGAGCCGCTTGCAGCCACTCACGGATCATGCGTTAAATAATGTTTTATAAAGCAGTGGTCCCCAACCCCCGGTCCGCGGAAAAAGTGGTACCGGGCCGCAGACCGGGGGTTGGGGACCACTGCTTTATAAAACATTATTTAACGCATGATTAATTGGATGTCAATTCTATGTTGTATTAGGAATGTGCCTTTCGACTAATTTGTTAGTCGTTTAAACGAAAATTTTAGTCGACTAGTGTTTTTGGTGTCGACTAGTGGCACCCTGTACCGTGTAGTCGACTACACTCACACATCCCTATGTTGTATAAGACCAAATTCTTATAAATATTAAACATAGGCTAATGATGATAACCATAAAACCCTAAGCCCCCAATAAAACCATAAACCCCCCCCCATCTCTCACACCCTAAGCGAGAATCATACGAATCATATAAATAAAGAAAATATTTTTCAAAGACCAAGAACAACTTACTTCAAGATGCTTCAAGATGCTGAATCCTTTGAAGCCGATAGAAGTTTTGTTGCAGGTAGCTTGCATTTCACTGTGATGTTACGTCCTTTTTCTTGTTTATAAGTAAAATTGTCTTTGAATCTCCACGAAAGAAATGCATTAGGCGCTGTTTTCCCATCCATTTTTGTATGCGATTGCAGCTTGCTAACTGAACAGGCTGCGCGCGCTTTTTTTTTTAAAGAGACAGAGTCGGAGAATCATCAGACAGCTTACATTAATATTAATTAATAAATGACATTAAAATTCAAAGTAATCACTTTGGTAATCTAAAATACTTTTTGAATGTAACTGTAATCTGATTACCATCAATTTAAAATGTAACTGTAACGAAATACAGTTACTCAAATTTTGTATTTTAAATACGTAACGTCGTTACATGTATTTTGTTACTCCCCAACCCTGATAATACCCAGCCTCATGTGGCTAGAGTGTGTACGCAGTGTTTAGATGACAAATGCATTGATGCCATTCACTGGCCCTCACGTTCCCCAGGCCTGAATCCAATTGAGAACCTCTGGGACATTATGTTTTGGAGCATCCGAAACCGGCAAGTAGCACAACAGACTGTCCTGATCCAGGTCTGGGAGAAGATCCCCCAGGACCATCCACCATCTCATCATTACCATGCCCAGACATTATCCAGAGTGCATACAGGCATGTAGGGGGACATACACACTACTGACTTACATTATGAATTGCTGTGACAAAGTGTGAGTTTTTTTTATGTAGATTTTATGATTTTTGAATCTAGCCCTTAGTGTGTTGATGATTTTGATTTGACATAATTTTTCTCTTAAATTATAGAATGCATACAAATTAAGATTTTCGAATTGGATAATTTCATCATTGAGAATGTGTTCCTTTAATTATATTGAGCAGTGTATTTACATGTCAAAATGTTTACAAATCCTTTATATTATAAATGTATAGTTCAATTTAACAATTTGAGACACAAACCACAGTCTAAAATGTTGAGAAGTGAGATTATGGGAGTTCTTCAATTAAATACCCTTGGTGTAATATACATATATACTCATATTACATACACTACATTTCCCAGAAACCCACACTTTGGACTGATTGTCACACCAGCTGGACACAATTACATGAACTATAAAAGACTCACAAACTTTGCCTATTAGGGCGAAGTCTCGTTTTGCTGTGCAATCATTCTGAGCGTTGATAGTCCTGTCTTGTTTATCTGTTACCGATTCTGCTGTTACCCATTTCTGATTCTGTCTGCCGGTCCCGACCCTTGATTGGATTATCGCTCATAATTGTTATCTGCCTGTCTTGACTAGCCGCATGAAATACCATTCTGATTCTGTCTGCCTGCCTTTGTGATCCCCGTTTATGTATGCTCTCTGTTTGTCCTGACCATCTGCCTGCATTCTTAATAAAGACATCCCTGCCTGTGAGTCCCATCTGTTACAGTAAGCATATTTTCTTTAAATGTTTTAATAAAACAATTATTGCATTTTAGTTTTCACAATTATTCTAAGGAATTTAAATTATTTTCAAAGTACAGTTATCAACTTATTTTGTTATTTTTATAATTTTATTATTATTATTTAAGCCAGTCAGTTAATTTTCTCAAATTTACTTCTGAACAAAAATACAAAAACAAAATACACCACATTTACTACAGCAGCTGGTGCCGTAATGACCATGAACTACAACAGCCATATGGATGAGATCATTTAAATTTAGATGAATTTGATGGCATACGTCAATTTCAAATGAATGCAGAATACCGTCCCAAATCTGCCGTGTCTGTGTTTTTCACAAACAACCTCTATAAACATTACAGAGTGAAATACCTACTTTGTTTTTTGGCAACCTCTGCTCTGAGAAATCGAATCCCTTCCTAATGTGTATGTGTGTGATTGCTGAAATTGTATTATCCTAATGGTTCTCTTCATGTGTTTTTGAATGAATAAATAAAATGTATAATAAATAGTGCCAAATCACAAAAACATCGTTTTTAATATCAGTGTCAGATTAGAAGAAACATGTCTTTCTGCTCACTAATGTAAGTTTACCATAAACAGCCACTTTTATAAAATCCTTGGAAATATACTTAAATAGAATTCCCTTTCAAGGGAACACATGCAGCATCGCGAGTATAATGGCGAGCAAATCGTATTTTGAATTGTCTTTCCATGCTCTCGCTACATTGTGAGTGGGGATATATCCGATTTATATGTTCTTTGTTTGGGAGTGGAGCATGCATGTCAGCTCTTGTGTGGCTGACAGAGTTCATTCATTAATTTGCCAGATGTGAAAAAAAGCATGTGCTATCGTAGTTTCAGTTTTGCTCCTGTTGGCTTTCTTCTTGAGAGAAGAAGGTCTTATGCAAGTGTCTCGGATTTTGTGTTTGCTTAGATTAGGGGTCTGCAATAAAGAATCTAGTGGCTCAGGTCTCGCATTTACTGAGGCAACATTTAAATTATGGATCTGCAGTATATTTAAACTTGTCTGTGTCAGGGTTGTGGGGTGAAGGGAAGTGTGAGGACTCAATGATGCATTAGAAAGGCTTTTATTAATAATAAAATAAAACAAAAAACTCAAACCAAACTACCCCAAGGGGGAAAAAAGACTTGACTTGGCAGACGACAAGTAGCGACGACAATCCAGCACAGGACAGAAAACACAGGGAGTAAAATTAGGGGAGCAAACAAGGAGGGTGATGAGGGAGAACAGGTGGGGCAAATCAAACCAGTGACAAGGTAACAAGACGGGCGAGGTTACACGATAGACAGGAGAGCACATGGTACAAAAAAAACACGTGACAAGAACCGTATGCTACACAGCAACTAAGGCAGAAAAGAGAGCATGCAAGCTCGCAACCACACGCTCACAGAACACGACAGAGTGCATGAGCACGAGTGAACACTCATCTTGTGTGCTCACAACAGAAGACAAACACATGGAGCATGAATGTACAAATCCCTTCACAAAACCGAAAACAAACAAGGCCGAAGTTCGGGATCTGAACATCATGCCCTGCGTACAAGACACATCGCAGACAGGAGAGCGTGCGACACTCACAGGAAGACATGACAATACAGCAGTTTCAGGGCTCTGTTACAAAACCACGAGTAGACCAGACCTAAGTGACAGAACCCTGACAGCCTGGTTGTTTCTTGGCATTTTGTGAAATTAAATGAAATATTTGTCTGGCTTTGAGAAATTAGATGACTTTATGAAAATACTATATTCAGCCTTCAACCCAAAACATTTTTTACTTGTCTGGTTGATATTTGGTTGAATTTAATTTTGAGGAATTAAATTATAAACTCTCATCTGATTTTTGAGAAGTTGAGAAGGTTGTCTGTATGGATATACTATTCAGCCTTTCTTCCAGATTGTATTTACTTGTGTGGTTGGCCATTCTGAGGAACTAAGTGGTGAAATTGCATAGGGGAAATGGATAACATCTCATTGTATGGTGCCCATCTCCCTTTCTGAGCCTTCAGGGGGCCGTTCTGCCAAACATATCACCTTGTTTGCTTAGGGCAGTGGTTCTCAAATAGTGGGGCGCGACCCCCTGGGGGGGCGCGCGTGACCGTGGGGAACATGCTTTTTTTGTCAGAGTAGGTTTTCTTGCATTGAACAAGAGCAGCAGATATGAAGTTCAGATAACAAACCCTTCACCCGTTTATGTGTACGATCACACCGGTGTTCATGTGTCACGTGATCAATAGCTAAACTCACACGTGTTTTCACGCGCTATCTGGCACTGATCCAAAAAAAGACGCGCTCAGAGAACATATCATTATAAAGGTTTTTAAGCGACAAACATTCACTTCCACATATCTGAGAATCTGAATATCAGGTAGTTGATAACAGAGCCAACAAGTTGGTGACTATTTTGAATAAAAAAGAAAAAACTAAATAAATGTGAAACATCTATCAAACAGCGCTCTTTGTGACTGCGGTCTGTCACGTGACAAGCATGACGCGTTGCCATGGAAGCAATAAAGCGAAAGTTCCAAAATAGGCGGAGGGGGGGCGCGTGAAATGTTTACTTCTTCCTAGGGGGGGCGCGACAGAAAATAATTGAGAAGCACTGGCTTAGGGGCACAGCGAATTCTAGTCTCATTGACCACCCAGAAACACTGGGAGATTCTCCCCTCCAAGGAGGTTTTCAGAGGAGTCAGTTTGGTTGTTCCCTGAGGTTTTTCCCTGACCAGTCTTGAGAAACTTGTTTCCTTGGTAGATTTTTTTGGCACTGTGGTAAATTCTTGCAGTAATATCTGTAAGAATATCTGTAAGTAATATCTGAAATCTTCTTGGGTTGAGATGGATCCAAAGACCATCAGTATCTCGAAGAAGGCTTTGGCAAAGAGGTCCTAACGCCAGTGGTATCAGACCTCTGGAGAGGGTTTCAGGAGGAGTCAGTTCAGTTGTTCCCAGGCGGTCATCTGCTTCAGGGAAGCAGATTGGCTCCTTGAATTATGACCAGTCTTGAGAAACTGGTTTTCTTAGATGTTTTAGCAGCATTGAACTCCAGCTAAACATACCTCAACAGAAGCAGATTGTTACCACCCGAGTGCCCACTACAAGACTGTGGATCGGGGCAGCGCTCTCAGCCAAAGTCTCCCAAGAGTTTCGTCCTTCTTAATATTTACTTAGATGAATCATGACACAATCAGATCCGAGACTTGGTCTTGACACCCTATATATTCATTAACATTTGCTAGTTTTTGAGCTCTATGTGCAGCAGTTGGCGGTTTTGCATTTAGATGTTATTCTTGCCCACATGATATCATTTAGGTTTAAAGATGAATGCAAAGAAAAGCGGGCTTTCTAAATTACAGAAGACCGCTTATTTCAGGCGTGGTGTGGGATTCGATGATGATGCAGGCATGTATAGAATTTCTGTAGAATCGATTATCTGCAGGGTTATCCCACTCCATACTAAAGGTTCACATGGTGGCCTTAGTTGCCTACCATTCACCTTTGGGAGGTGTCTTTTGGGAGAAACCTGGTGGTGTTTCCACCACGGTGTGTCGGATCAGGAGGATTATGGAAGCTTTGTGAGCCTTATAATAGGGTACCCTACCAAGAGGTGTGTGTGGTCCCAAGGGCTTCTGTCTTAGTTGAGCCTGCCTGATTTCACACAAGACAGGCACTGGTCAGCAGCAAAGTACACCAGCATGGGTATAAACATTTCCACAGCATCAATTCTCAGGGCAGAGTGAGTTCCCTTGAAAGATAACGTCTCGTTCCCTGAAGAGGAATTAGAAGCGCTTTATAGATTCCTGTTCATGATGTCAAGGGCCAGTCACACAGCCAATCACGCACGAATCACTCACAAATCACGCACAGATTTGGTTTGTGCGTGCTTGTGCATCGAGAAATTGACCAAAGTATTCCACGAACATTTGACGCATGCCCAGCACATGAATCACTGATGGAGCGCATCCAAACATGCACGCTTCGCGAACATTCCACGTGTAAGCACTTTCGGAATCCACATTGTCAGTGGATGTCAGTGGATGTCAGTGGAAGGAACGTGATACGTGCGCGGTTCATGCGTGATATGAAGGTGGTATATGAAGGTGGCATAAGTACTGACGGCCGACGCGTGTCCCGCTCATAGTCATGCGTATTCGGCGCACAAACTACGCACGCCGACTCATGAATAACGCACACTGTGCGTCAGAAAAATGTAACCGTTCAAAACTCAAAATCACGCACAACCCGCCTTCGACGCGCATCCACTTACAATCACTGATGGTCCACGTTCGTTCCACCGACGAATTACGCATACGATGCATGCTCTGCACAGAAACGAAAATCTGTGCGTAATTCGTGCGTGATTCATGCGTTTTCGCTGTGTGACTGGCCCTTTACCCGCTTATGAGTTCCCATCCTGGCATTGAACTGATTTCACGCATGCTTCAAGACACGCAGAGGTGTACCCACAGCATCAGTTCTCGATGTAGCGCTTTGTTCCCTCTTCAGGGAACTTAGGTTACAGTCGTAACAAGATATTTTTGTCACCTTGTGGTGAAAAACAAGTTTTTAATGTTGTTTATATGTTTTGTGTGGTGTTTTTAATATGCTTTAAGACAAACCATGTGCAAATCCATGTCAACACCATTTCTGAGTATTTTCTATTTTAAACTGCAGTGATCTAGTGGTCTCCAAAACACAGTTCGAAATCACTGTTGTTTCTTACGTCACAAACTACCTTGTAATCAATCACGTCAATTTGCCAGCAGGCTTTAGCGTATCATTAACTATTCTTCGAAGCAGTCGAGTCTCGAGAGAATTCTGTTGATATGAAAAATTGGGTTGATATAGCAATATAGCAGGTGTATGATCTATATTGCAATGTTATGATGAAATATATGCCTTTCTCCACTGATGCGTTTCTAAGGATACTGATTGTTAGAAGATAGATGTCTTACTGAGATGGCAAAGGGGAACTTGGTTTATCTAACATTAGCAACACATTATTAGCTGTTTGATAATAATCTTATAAATAACCATAATGTGTCAAACATTGTAAAGAGCGATACCATTTTGCAGTGTTTACCTCAGTAAGTTGACAGAGTGGATCTCTGAGCTGGTGTGTGTGGAAACGGGGCTTATTAGCATACTCATGGAGATAAGGGGATATCTACAGATGTTGACATCATATAGATAGAATAGACATGTCTATTTTAAGATTTCATTTTAAATTAAGACTGGGTTGGGAAAAGCTGTAAACTTTTATGGTGTGTATAATCAGTCAGTGATGGGTTATGACCCAGAGCTCTGACGATGGACATTTGTGATGTGGAACTAGAGGTAAAAAAAATACAAGAAGTACTTGATTAGTGCTTCTCTGGAATCTGGGTTAAGGGCAAGCAGGAGAAATGAGGAGAGCTTGGCAGCAGAGAGCTTCATCCTGGCACGGAAAGTGTAAAGTCATTAATGGAAAGTGGAGTGTAAGCTCACCTCGCTGACACAATGCTCCTTTTGTATTCTCTGTTAATTGTATCTAATCAGATGCAGGTGTCTCTAAGCATTCCCCACTTGCCCTCATGATTGGCTGATGCCTTTTGCCCTAGGTGATGCTGATAGGTGCACCAGGAGCTTTTTGTTACACATGCAAACTCTCAATTAGGAGTTCCCTAAAGAATTGTTTCATCGGCTGTAGGTTTCCCATTGCCTTCTGGCCATTTGGCCATATATAAAAATTGTAAAACAGACAGATAAAGATACAGAAAAGACATAAAATGGGTCTAAAATGTTCACAATCCCAAAAGTATCTTGGTGTACAATGTCAGGGTTTATTCTGTCACACAGTACCACAGATCAAAATATAACTAGGACAGTTACATAATAACTGTCATTCTCTGTCACACATTTTTAGCTTGGTATTTGAACATCTCTATAAAAGCTTGGCTTGTTAAAAATTTTGTTGTCTTTGGTCCTTGGCACACAAAAAAGAATGACTCAAATTCCTGCAAAGTGTCACATATTTGGCCAAAATCCTTATTTGTTAATGATAAGTTGTACAGAATTAGTGTATCATTATATAATTTGATATTTTTCTCTATAGTTGAACTTAGAAAATATATTCTCCATATTAAAAGCAAAACAGGTGTGTATTTATGAGAAGCATTGTTCATTTTTACTGCAGTTTTCAATAATGCTGATATCTTCAGAGAAAACTGTTCCCTGCTTAAAGCCCCCATGATATCAAAATTTGGTTAAATTTTTATTAAGTTTGTGTCTTCTAGTATAGTGTGTTAGCTTTAAGCTAGTGTGCTCCACAACAACTTACTAAATTTAATATATTGTCTTTTTAAAATAATAATAATAATACATGTAAACTGTTTGATACACAATCACAATATCACAATAATTAATTGATTTAAATTACTTTGCGCCACACTTTTTTTTCTTTCTTTTTTTTGCCATTAAACTGTAAAATGAGCTTTTGACATATTAGAGGTCATCATTCGATAAGAATGTTCTATAAGTTTCAGAACGGAGCATTTTCTTGTCCAAAAACAGATCTTATTGTAACCAAGCACTGATAATGACCCATTGTGGAATGTGCCTATCTGTTATTAAATTATTTATAGAAAGCCATCAAAGGGCTCCCATTACATTTGCTGGAGCTGTCAATCAAACAGCGCAAGTTTATCAGTTACTGAGTTCTGGACACATACAAAAAAAAAACTAATCTCTTATTTGCAATGTGTTATGATGAATGCATTCATCAGAGTGTAGAAACCTGGTTGCAATGATGAGAATCACTGCCTTTACTGTTGAAGTATAATAAAAATGTATGCTAGGTTTTGTAATATATATCTAAACTAATACTAGATCTAAATATAATGCTATAATAAACACTTTTCATGATTAGGGCATCTTGACAGCTGTAATAGTAAAAAATGCACTAAAAGTTTTTGAGGGAGTTCCAGTACTCCAGTATTTCATATGCAAAGATATTAACCTATCACAGCAGTGGACATTTACCCTGACGTCTCACAGCAGCTCTTAAAACTCAGTGTTCAAATCAGAGGGTTGAAATTGGGGAAGGAAAAATCCCTTTAAATTATGACAATTTTGCATGTAAAAAGCATTGTAAACACTGGAAACACTATAAAACAATAAAACAATACAGTTCATGACCCCTTTAAATTACTGAAAGTTTTACAGCGTACACTAAATTTTAATGCAAAATGGAACTGTATTATGAAGTAAGGAAAGCCTCTTAAAGAAATATGATAAATGGACGTGATGCTTTTATGCAGAATATAATGAGTATTCATTTGCTAACTGACAATTTTAATGTGCGGCCTTCGAGTTATGGCCCTTTACCGTCACTGTGCCCCAGTCTCTGCTCTCTTATGGGAATAATTATTGTGGGGCGGTGAGAGTTGAGGGTTGGGGATGCATTTGGAAATTGAAAAGTGTAAAGTAGGTTTCTGATTTATTAAATGGTTCTCAAAAAAGCTCCTTCAGATCCGATGGAAAGAGAGAAAGCGAAACTGGGGAAGAGGTTTAACTGTAAAGAGAAGAGAGGAGGAGAGAAAATCACTCCGACTTTTAGGTTAGGAGTGTGTGGTATACCTTTCGCTCTAAAGCAAACGTTGAACGTTGTGTTGCAAAAGCAAATGGCGTTCTGTGTGCCTCCCTTCTGTACAACTGATGTTGTTATACAACTTTTGATGAGCGAAAGGAAAATCAATGTTTTAATATTTCTTAAGTATGCTGTTCTACCAGCCGTAGGCAACATTGTTTGATGCAAGAAGGCCAGACTAGGCATATTGAATACTAGAAAGGAGACATCTTCTGATGTAATATAAATATTTAGTTTTTCTTCACCTACATGATTTACTAAGAAGCTAAGTTTTGTCTTATACCTCTAACAGAGCTTTTTTTCACTTTGGTTGCGCACTTAGTCGAAAAAAACTGATGTAAAAAAATCGATGTAATGGATGGGAAAAGCTGTCAGACTTAATCGAGAATTACAAAAAGAAGTAGGCTTTCTTAAAGTCACTGTGGAATTACTCAATGGGGAGTGCTACAAACTCAGAAATAAACTTAGACAAACTTTCATTTGTATCAGAGTTTGGCTATGTTCAGACTGCAGGCAAATCAGATTTTTTTTTTGTCAAATCAGATCTTTTCAGGTAGACTGTCCATTATTAATTGCAAGTGATCAAATAGGATTTGTGTGTACAGACATAACCAACGTTGCTTTGGTAACACTCAACTTGTCCTCAGTTTTAAAGTTATCATTGGTTAAGTTTTGTTGAGTAAAGAGTGACAAGTTTCAAAGACAGTTTGAACTCCAATTTGAGCAATCAGAATGTCCAGTTTGCTGTCCAGAACATACTTTGTTTGCTATCCAGAGTTTCAAGAACCCATCTGGATGAAATCTGGATGTGCAAAAACAAATACATTTGCTTTTGCTAGCATTTTTGCCAGCAGTCTGAACATGATATAAGAGGCTTGAGGAGCACTTAAAGCAATCAATCTCAGCAGAAACACAAAAAAATGTATTTTACCTGCACAGGGACAAGAAAAGCTCCATGTTTGTGCTTTTTTCCAACTGTAACCACATACAGTATATTCCTAAATACAGAAGAAAATTAAGTTATGAAAGCCAAACATTCACATGGAAAAAAAGAAATTCTAAATAACTCAATTATAGTCATTTAAAAGAATTAATACTTAATTAATATTTTTGTTAGATTTGTTGTTTTAATACTTAAGATGTTTTTAAAACTTAATTTCGTGTGAATATTATTATGACAGTTAAATAGTAATTTTGGCTTTTCTTGCTCTTTCAAAAGTTCAAAAACTATGGGCTTTGATAAATTAGTTTGGTTTTATTATATTTTAACATTTTGAAACCACATTTAGTATGAATTATAAAATAGTAAAAACAATGTTTCTTTGTAATAATGAAAATCATGTCAGCTTCGTTTAAAATCATTCATGCTTGATTTGTTATTTTTGTTATGTGTTATATTTTTAGACTTCAGGTGTTTTTGTTTAAGCATTATTAAAGCTCATTAAACCCAACTGTTAAATATTACATCTTTTCTTAGTTTTTCAAAAATATTTGTGTGCAGAATAATAACCTCACATAGTAACACACTTAAAAGTGTTAGAACTCCTGTAAATGTGCTCATGTCATTGTCACCTTTTTAATTTTCTTAAACATAAAACACTTTCTGTCAACTAATGTGTTGAGTGGTACACATCATTCCATGCCTAAAATAGCAAACATGCTGACCTCAGTGGCCCTTAAACAAGTGCAGTACGGTTTCAGAACTGCAAGGTCACAAATGATAGGCTTTGCAAACTTTTGTCCATAACTGAAGAGAGAAAGAGAACAGACTGTCAAATAGTGCTTATGATGGATAGTCAGTGAAAAAAAGCTTTCTGAGTCACACTGTTTATAAGTACATATTTAATATTTCATATTTCTTCTGCTCTGTGTGTGTGACACAAACATTTGTTTGGATGCTCTGTGGGAGACAAGACTGAATATTAATGGAATATATGTGTGTGAGAGAGAGAGATTGCCTGCCTTTGCAGCATATGTATTAGTGAAGGACAAAGAATGAGCGTTTTGGAGGGTTTGGGGGTGGAAGTGGTTAGTACAAGATCAGCAAACAGAATCTTAAATGGCTACAAGATTTCTGCAACAGCCAAATAATGTACTCACAGTGAATATGTGACTATGTTATATTCCCAGTGTTTTCAGCTGAGGTTTCAGGGTCACTTATTTGCACGTATAATTACGTTTGATAATTGCATTCCAAATAGGACATGCTTTGGTATTCCTGTGTTTATTCATCTAAAAAAAAAAAGAAAAAAATTCTATAGCACGATTTATTTGTTTAGATGAATGATTCATAAAGTGCCCCCAGGCAGTACTTGACAACTCTGGAAATTAAAAATACTTGTGAAATATTAGAACAATTTAATAAAGCTGTTATCTATTTAAATATATTTTAAAATGTAGTTTATTCTTGTGATGCGAAAGCTGCAAAAAAAACTCAACAGCCATTACTCAAAACTTCAGGCACATCTTATCATCATAGTCAAATCAGTTCTGCTGCTTAATATTTTTGTGGAAACTGTGTGTCTGTCGGGCTGAAGGCACGAAGACGATGATGGAAGATCCATATTACTTTTATTTAACATAAGCAGACTACACAGATTCTCACTACACAGTATTGATGAGAACGGACACTGACTAAGACAAAGACAGGGCTTAAATACACAGAGGATGATTGGGGAAAGGGAACAGCTGACGAGACTAATCAGGTGAATAATTAGTGAAGACACAGATGAAACAAGGAGAGAACAAAGGGAAACTAGAGGCTGAACATGACAACCACGAAGACAGGATCAAAATGATGATGATGAGTTCAAAACTATGAGAAAACAAACAAAGATAGTCCACATAGAGCCACATCTACATGACAGCAGTGTTACCAAACACACATAGTCAACACAAACAACAAACGACAACAGAAGAGTGAGCTGAAGAACTAAATACATATACGGTGATGAACAGAAAAGATGTGATGAACACATAATGTCTATGGTGCGTAATGTGTGGCAGGAAAACTGAAACAAAGGAACATGTGACTGAAATGAAAACAAACTAAGAGTCCTTGTGCTGCGAGAGCGTGAAACTTTGATTAAAAAAAAATTCTTCTCTGTCACTTTTTTATCAATTAAATGCATTCTTGGTTAATAAAATTATTAAAAATCTTTTTTTTTAAATCTTACTGACCTCGGTCTTTTAAATGGTAGTATATTTTACTTTCCAAAAGAGTTGTCAAGTATCACCTTTATAATAAATATGAGACATGTAGTCCCCCCCCCCCCCCCCACCCCACTTCAAAGAACTTCCACTCTAACCTCTACATTTCATACATACTGCGATTGAACTCTCAGCACTTAATACCTCACATTACACTAAAACGCTTCCATAGAAGTGAACTGAACAGTGGTCCTTCATCAGAGAGCCTTGATTCTCACAGCACAAGCCCAGGACCACACCGGCACATACAGAACACTTTTTACATGATTACTATAGAGCTTCAGTACCAATGGAGCATTTTCAATGCACATGTGTTATTACCCTTGATTAAAATTGCACAGAGCCATTTAACCCAAAGCCACACTGACATATTTTCACTCAAGTTCCATCTGAAACCGCTTCAATCCTCAGAGAGTGTCTCCAGTATGATTAAAGGTGCTTTAAAAAGAGTCATGCTTCCTTTGCCTTTCGCTTTCTGACTAATACAAGAGAGAGAGGTACTGAAAGGAGTAGACATTCAAAATCACCAGTAAGACCTCTCACCGGAGCACATTTTCTTTTTTCACTGAGTTAAGCAGTCAAGAGCTCTGCTTTTTCTGTCTCACAGGAGGTACATGAGCAGACAGAAATGGTCCTAACATATTTTGTGAAGTTCTGAGATACACCGTGACCTCAGCTCTAATCGTGAGTTTGATGAAATTACCGGTAGCCAAGAATAAAGATTCCACTGTAATTCTGGCAGTTTTTGTCTCCTCTGAATAGTTCATTTGACATGCTTAATCCCAGGGCTACAATGTTCTGCACTATGATTTTCGACTTTACATTTTTGGCCGGTTCTTGCAGGTTCTCAAGTAATCAAGTAATTAGAGCCTCAATGTTACATGGAAGAGACAAATTTAACAAATTTTACGAAATGCAATCTACTGAATATCACATGCTCAGTAGATTCAGTTAATACTGAGTAATGTGCATTTCATTCACAATGTTGACAGTTTTCTGCTCCACTGGCAAAAAGCGGAATCAAATTAATTGATTTTTAAATAAATTTTAGATTTTAGAACTTTACTACTGTCACAATTCCCATAATGCACCCTGTCAGTCGTGCCGAATGAATTCCAGCATGTCGGCACCCACAGCGGAATCATCCATGCATTTTCTAAATTCCTATCAATCTTATGATGATTTTAATCTGTCTGTTGCTCGTTTATTGTGTACCCTAATGTTTTTATTGTACAGCACTTTGGTCGGCCTGTGGCTATTTTTAAATATGCTCAAGAAATAAACCGAACTTGAAATTACATTTTGCTTGGCTATTAAATTATTTAATTAAGGTTTATGCATGCTAGGTTCCATGTCAGAGTTCAAGATAAAACCATTTTGAATGAATATTGGAGCTTCCAGTTTGCAAAGTTTCAAATGATTATTAAACAGCAAGCACAAACTACGCAAAAGCAGTAGCCCTTCTGGCGCACTCAGTTTATGAATTTACTCACTAGCTTTCATTAACTCCTTCAAGACTTTATTAGTGGAGTAATATCAGGAACAGTGTATATGGGGGCGATTTTGAAAACAGTCTTGTTTGCCTGTTTTTTTGTTGAAGGACTTCAATGTCCTTCAGTGTTGAAGTGTATTCAGTGTTTCACTTCCTGTGTTTTGTTGTAAGGACTTGTTTGTTGCCATGGTGATTAATTTATCACACCTGTTCCTTGTTAGCCCCTTGTTACCTTGTGTGTTCTATTTTATTTCAATAACAAATGATTTTTAATGGTTTTAGTTCTATTACGCCCCGAGTCTAGGAAACAAATCTACCAAGGGCATAATTTGGCCGGGTTGTAAAATTGGATCCCTTTCGGACTCACTCCGGTGATAATTAAACAAAAGCAACACAACTGAATAGGAAAAGGTAATATTAAATTTATTAAAGAAACAAAGTGAAAGAGAGCATCTCTTCAAGGTGTCCAAAGGCCAAAATAACAAACAGAACGAATACAAACAAAAAGAGGGAATAAAGTAAATAACCTAACGAGTAGAAAACAAAGATATATTTAACTTCCCTGACTCCCTGGTGAAAAAACAAGTACAAACATATTCAAATTAAATGGCAGGACACCCCTACGCTCCAAGTTGTTGAACATTACTAAGGTTTAGAAAATAATAAACCAAGCTGTTACGACAACAAAATGTTACACAAACAAGATCTCAAGTTAAGATAACTTAAACAGATGTTATACTAAGGTTGCACTCAAAATACAACAGTGAAACATATCGACCGGCGGAGGGATCCAGGAGCTCTCAACCCGTTCGCGGACAGATGAAAGTGAGCTCCACGTCAAAGGCCGGAAGCTTCCTTATATAGTCCCCACTCATCCGATAAGCCAATGATGACCAGACATCCTAATGGACTACCTATTGAGACAGACATCACTAGGGGAGAAAGAGAAAGGCAGAGCAATCGATTCATTCACAAAACGAGGATCCTAACAAGTTCACAATAACAAAACTAATGCACAGACTGAATAATGTGAATAATCTGCACTCAAATCATGTGTACATGACTTATCATGTACAGTTAAACAAATTATTTGTTTTATGGAAATACTTAATACTGAATGGAAACAAATGTAAAAGATTTAGAACTAAATCAAAAATCCACACTTGGCCATTATTCTGAATATTGGGGGTGGATATGTCTTGCTCAAAATTGTTTTTAGGTCCCTGATGTGAGTACTTATTTAGATTTTAGTACCAGTAACAGATGTAACAATGAAAACATATTTTCAGCTCACTTGCTTTACCATGTGCTTTGTAAGTCATTCATAATAAGGTAAAGATAACAGAAGAAAGCGAAAGTGGCTAAACCTTGGCTTTGAACAAATCTTTAGCAATTATTATTAAGCCTGTGTACTGTTTTTATTACCAACTGTGGCAGTATATAAGAAATAGAAAAGTCAATTTGCCCACAACAGCAGTATGAAGAATTGTCCCTCTTATCTTTATCATAGAAATATTTAATTTAAAGAGCGCTAAATCAATTATTCTGTTTATTAGCCAGTAATTATTTTAAACGAATGCTATATATATCCTTGGGGAGTCTCATTCTCTTGTTCTTTCCTTTCCGGACAACGCAGTGATTTGGTGGTCGTCTTTCCTGCTGTGATCGTTATGCACAGCAGGAAGCTCTGGTGATGTGAATTTAAAGCATTTTATTATTCAACATACCTCTTTAAGAACATAATCATTATAGGTTTTACAGCATTGCTGGTAGACAATTTTACTGATGATGTGCTGCAATTTACGCCTGGGGGCCACACATGGGCCAGACGAGGTTATTGATTTATTTAAATGTGGGGCAGTGATGAAATTTACTGCTAAAAGTTTCTGGACGGACAGCCATTTGTTTTTGTTTTTTGTTTTTGTTTTCTGAGTGGCTTCACTAATTATCTATTTTAGTGAAAATGATCACTTACACCTGCTGTTGAAAGGATCTGGATGGGTGATTATTTGGAGCTGGATGCCAGAGAGGTACAACAGGCACAGTGGCACATGATGGTCTTCTGAAATAGAGAAAATGTCTAAAAAAGGTTTAGTTTTTTCCACCAATTATAAAACCTCATATGTGCCTGATTGCCAACACTAAAATATTGTTGTTTTAAAATAAAATAAGTAATTTCTTGAAAATAACCATTACAACAAAAAGGCATATTTGGTTACATTTCTTACTAACTCTTGTTCGACTATCAGCAGTGAACAAATCATTCGTAAATATAATGTAAATTGTCAATCACAAATAATAACTGAAGCTCAAAGCTAATTTTTCTAAGCATAGTCTGGGAAAGAAATCTCAACTCTGTTCACTGATATTTTGTAATTGCTTTCTAATGTTAGCAAATTAATTTGTAATTTGTAGGTGACTTTAATAGATTGTTGCTCATAAACTTAAAATCTTGTGATTTATATTTCATCCAAGTAGATTAACATAATATTACTATAATAATATGTTCTCAAAATGTATGCCCTATTTTAAAGTCTGTTAGAGATTTGAATATATTGTTTTGGCTTTTAATAAAACTTATTTAGTGATTCATCATCTAAATGCATAAAATAAATTAAAAATGATAGACATACTCCTACAAGCTCAGACACATTTAGAATGTAGATGTGATTAATAGACATTGTCTTGAATATTTGTATTCTGTTATTTATTTGCAATTATATTTCAACATTATCATGATTACTCTGAGGTTCCTCAAAGGAAATCCAACTATTTTGCACATCCATTGGTATGGATGCATATGTCAGGCCATAAATCCTCTAGAGCTATGCATGGATGCTTGCTTTGGGGTTACAAACCTTCATATTCCTCCTACCACCTCATGAATAATTTTCTTCATCTGCTTTAGTTAAAATAACTGATTTATACATTTATTCTCAGTCTCATATATATATATATATATATATATATATATATATATATATATATATATTTGATATATATTTAAAAAAAATTATTATTTTTTTTTTTTCCTGTTGATTTGTTCGTTTGAGATTTTGTGCAGTTATTCAAACTCGTTTGGAGCGTTTGTTTCAGGACCTGGTGTGTTTTCTCCCTTTGTTTGGTTTGTTTAGGAATATATGAATACAGCAATCGTCCACCCAGAGTGTGTATTTTATCTAAACACACTTCTTGTGTTGTACATTCTTTCTGATTGTACTGTTTTATGTCTTGCTGAGGTGAGTTAAAATGTACACATAAGCGCAGCTCATCATTAGTCGTGGCAGAAAACACATACAGGCCACATGCAGATCTCCACCAATCAGATTGTCCGGCCTGCTCTCTGCTGGAGTTGACTGTACGCCTCAACTCATCACTTTCAGAATACATTCAGAGAGATTGACATGACTGAGAAGCAGTCTCCATTACAATTGTGCTATTCTTTTTGTGTTTGTTCTTTGTTTCTCATTTCACTCTTTAACTGAGTGTGATGAGACAGGGCAGGTATGGCATCCCTAAGGGCCCAAAAAGCTCAGGCAGTGCTCCCTGATGGGTGAGGTTGCTGTTATTCACAGTTTATGAATTTTAATAAAGTTCAGCTTGAGCATCTCTTCTGTTTTCCTATTTCTTGCTGAAATGGCTTCAAAACACCAGGGATCTCCACGCTGTATTTATAGACATTTTAGCATCAGGGGAATCTATCACAGAAAACAGGTGTGTATGCAATGTTAAATGACAAATTAGGGAGTTATATTGACCTGACCGCATGTGACTAACTACTGTGATGTGTACTTTTGCTGTCAGATGTGTTCAATAGTAATTTCTGATTGCTCTAATAGTTTCATGTCTTTCCAGATGAACAAAAAATAAAAATAAAATAAAGTAATGTAACATGTAGTTTTGTAGAATAACAGTGATTTGACTCAATTAATTTATGGACATGTTCCACTAAATATCATTTTATTGTCTATGGAAAATCTTTCTTGTTGTTTGTTTGTTTGTTTGTTTGTTTGTTTGTTTGTTTTAATGACAAACAAGTGTCCTTTGGTTACATTACAATGTTGTCAGAGAACTGTCACTACGTGTTTGTGTTCATTCAGTTTCCCCATTTGCACATAGGCCATGAATGTCCGAACTCCGACATAAAACCAAAACTGAACAAGACCAAAGTGTCAGGATCGAACATCATGCCCTGCACACAAGACGCTACACAGACAAGAGAGTCTCAATACGGTAGTGTCAGAGCTCTGTCACAGACACAGACACACCCTGACAGAAAAGGCATAGCTATCATAATATAGGAAATTGATTTCGTTCAATTATACTTTAGATCAGGATTTACCAACAAAGCAATGCTTTGTCATTTGACGCATCAGCACTCGGTTATCATGAGTAACCGGACCCTGCGGTTGTTGTGGGAACCAAACAGAGATTCAGGAAATTGCCTTTTTTGTGCAGTCTGAAATGGCAACCAGGGGTCAACTATACTCTACTGCTACTTTCCTTGCAACGTCATTCTTGTAGTATTATAACCTTAATATACTATCATTTTCCAATTGCAATTTTGACTTAATTCTCAAAATAGTACTACTCTAATTACATAATGCTGCAAAATTATTCTCATTATTTTGACTTTAGCAAAATATTGCTACTGTACATTACCGTTTAAATGTTTGGGTCAGTATGTTTCTTTTATTTTAAAGTATTTTGAGTGACAGTAAACACAGTTACTAGAATGTTTTTTTTTGTTTTTAATATATATATATATATATATATATATATAAAAATATTGGTCTTTTGAACTTTCTGTAAAAAAAAATTCCATTTCCACAACTAGGAAAACTGTTTACAATATTGATAATTATAAGAAATATTAAAGACTGGCATAATTATACTGAGAATTCAGCTTTGCCATCACAGGAATAACTTATATTTTTAAATGTTTTCAAATCGAATATTCAAATAGTTGTTTTAAATAGTAACAATTTTTCACAATATTACTGTTTATATTGTATTTTTGATCAAATAAAAGCAACCTTAGTGAGACAGCCTAAGAGACTTCGATCCTGCCAACCCCAAACTTTTGAAGGTATAGTGTACTCTTCTGAAATCCCTTTGAGAGAAAAAAAAAATCTCTACATTTTTAGTTTTGCACTTGTTTTATACTGAAGATTTTAGCTTTGTAATCTTTGATGTCCAGTTGTCCATTCACGTGAAGATCTTTAAGACTTGTGTATGTGAGTCTGGGAATGTGTTTGCTTGTGTATTTGCATGTCTGAGTGTGTTTATGTGTGTTAGCTTTGTCATAGTGTGAGATGGAAAATGGCTGGCACAGTGGGCCGAAGAGTGGTGGCAGTGACGGTTATCACAAGCACACAGACCAGCATTTAAGGGCCGTGCCAGTGTGTGTGCCACACTGAAATGCCATCAGCCTAACTGCCCAGGGTGAGAGTGTGTGCTGCCACTTACCCTCCTCCAAGAGGGCGTCAGACTGACAACACTTACATGCCACCGGCACCATGCCAGCCGTCTGCACACACAGAGAGAGAACATCACAACAGAGTGGAATTGGGATTTTGACACTTGGTGAGTGACAGAAAGGGCAGATATGCTTCTTTAGAGTGAGGCTTTTTACACTTTATTACAATTTTTTGGCCTCTGTAAATTTGAAAATGATTTTACTTTTATTTTCAGAACGTTTGCCCCAAATTATTGTGTGTAAATCCATTATTTTCATATGATTTTGTGTTGAATTTATGCACCTAAGCTTTTTGACATTGCTTGGGACCTACATTTGGTGCAGTAGCATACCTTTACGTTTTTTAG
Source organism: Rhodeus uyekii (assembly GCA_037043235.1). NCBI lineage: Eukaryota > Metazoa > Chordata > Actinopteri > Cypriniformes > Acheilognathidae > Rhodeus > Rhodeus uyekii. The sequence continues at coordinate 244,833 of JAWRVZ010000017.1, read as the reverse complement.
AGAGAGGGGTCAAACAGCTACCAGACATACAGAGAAGTACAATGTTTTTGGCCAATGATTATGTAACACATAACGGTTTTGTTTGCTGAGGAGGAGGAAGGAGACGAGGAGGGTTTCAAAAGGTATTTATACAATTAAAAGGTTTATTCAAAAATCAAACAACAGTAATTCCACAGACGACTACAACATTGGTAATCCAACAGAGTGTTAAACACATAGATCAAACACAAACAACAACAAACAAACATTTGTGTCAAACAGGTGTGTGTGTATATAGTGAGACTGAGGGTCTGAGTGATGGCAGGTATGGGAAATGGAGTGCAGGTGGTGATCAGGGAGGCTCATGGGATATATGTAGTTCTGAAGGTGTCCGATAAAAAAGATAGAAAAATTATCTTATAATTATTTTTAAATTATTAATTAATTATTTTTAAAGGTAAAAAAATTATACAGAACCCAAAATACCATAACCCTGTTACACATCACGTTTTACCTTTAAAAATAGTATCTTATGCAAGGCTGCATTTATTTGATAAAATTACAATTGATATTTTGTAAAGAAAAAAAATGGGGGAAAAAACTTGAAGATTAATAACTTTTATATTTTGTAATAATATTACAATTCAGAATAGCTGTAATATGTTTGAATGTGTTTTGAGATATAATTTATTCCTGTAAAGGCAAAGCTGAACTCCCATCGTCTGTGTCACAAAATCCAATCTTCAGAAATAATTTTAGATTCATTTTAGATTTAATATCTTCAGTTTAATATCCTTGTGAAAAGTGACATTTTTTAGGATTCTTTGATGAATATAAAAGTTTTCTTTTTAATTTATTTTGTAATATTATAAATTAAATTTTTATTAAAGTTTTTGTATTCTTGTGTAAATGTATTAAGTATTTAAAGTATAAAAAGGCCTATATATTGAATAAAATAACATTTAAAATAACAAGTCATACATTTATTTATATTAAAAAATATATATATACGTACAAAGGTAACAAAAGTTCATGTGTGTGTGCGCGCGGGCTATTTAATTATATTTGTATTTACCTTTATTAATACCATTATTTATTTATTAGATGAAATATAATCTTTTGTTGCCACAATTTAAATATCTGAAATATCTGTTTAGGTCAAATGTCTTGTGCCACCACTCTAACATGGCGCCACCACAGTACTTTTTGTGAGAAAGTGTTTCTCATGAGGAAAGACAGAATAAATTTGTCAGAAAAGAAGACAAATATTCAGAAATTATACAAGCTCCTTGAATAAAGTGTGTGTGTGTGTGAGAGAGAGAGAGAGAGATGCTATATTTGGCCCTGTGAAGATAGTGACTTAAATCTTACACTAATTGCTCACATTGCTAGTTCCTCACAGCAAAGATCAGCAGCGCTCCAGCGGTAATTATATCTTTAACTCAAATTATATTGGTACATTTAGTAGTGGTTCGCAAAAGCACTCTGAGAGACCGGTGTTTCTTGCTAAACTCTCACTTTTCTATGGTTTTGCTGATGATATGAACAGTTCATTTGTTACCAAATGGTGCATGCTTCTCCCTGTAGAAGTGGTAGACATCTTAGTTTTCTCTACAGCGTGAAGAGGCTTATTGGTTTTCTTTTGTTTAACTTAGCGGGAGTTGTCTGGAAATTATAGAACAAACGCAGGCACACACACACACACACACACACACACACACACACAATTTCTGTGATTATGCACCAAAGACAAAAGCTGCATGTGTTCATCAGTCAACAAAGGGGAAAAAATGTTTGACAGAAAATGCTACTTTCCCGTTGTTTCATTCTGATTATGTAAACAAGAGTGATGTCAAAAATGTATAATTTGAGCAGGGAAATGTTCAGTGAAAGCACTGATGTGATGCACCATCCTGAGACATCCAAACTTTTTCCACGTTCTTCTGAATTCTACAGCATACAGGTTAACCTGTCATACATTTCAAGAGTAACCAACATTAAAGACTAGCTTAAATGACTGAATAGCTTCTATCGTGGTGAGGCAGGTGTCTCCACTTGACGACTAAAAGAACATCTTGTGTGAAAGCTTTAGAAGGCCTGAAAATCTCTCACTTGATTGATTGTGATGATCACAAGGCACTGAAATATTTGTCTTTGTTAGTCTCTCCATTCCAAATCTTCGGAGAGGTTGTGAAGGAGATTGAAGATGATCCATGCACTTCTTTGGTATGTAATGGATTGCATTTACATTTAATAATTTAGCAGATGCAGTCATCCAAAGCAGCTTACAAATTAGATGACTTGCTAGTCGGTTGCAGCCATTTGGGGGAAGATCATTCTCATTCTTGAGTGTTTGAGTGCAATTTGGATGAGGATAAGTCATCAATGTTTAAATATTTAAATTTATGTTTTGAACAATGTTTTTTTAGTATTATGCATTTACTATAATAACATTGATTTATATTTTGAATTAGGATGGCTTAATTTTTTTAAAATTATATTTCATTTTTTATATAGGTTTTTTATGCTTTAGTAATTCTGTTAAAAGCTTTTGTTATGTTTTTTTTAATATATCAAATTTTTTATATATTAAAAAGTTTTGTTAGTTTTTTTTCTTATTTCAACTCAAACATTTTATTTCAGTTATCCGCCAAGGCACATTTTCAATTATTATTTCTTCTAATATTACAAATTTTTATTTTTCAATTAGCTGAAATTATTTTTAAAAGTTAATATTTGTTAGAATATAATATTGATCTATTTATCCATCTATTTTATACTATTTATCTATTTTGATACTATTTATTTATTTTGTTTAATTGTATGGTTTATACATTACTTCGTTCAATGCTTGCATACACCTGTAACTTATTATTAATATATAAGTTTATAAATACAGACTGAAGTTCATGAAGAATTAATGTAGAATTCATGAAGCATTATCAATGCATAACAATTCTTCTGTGACGACTAGATCATTTACGGTATTGCAAAAATGATTCGTTTCATTGCATGTACGTCTTTTATGTTCCCCCAAATTGTGAATGTGACGCGTGTGCTGTATGTGTGTGTGTTTATTGGCCATCGTGTCCCCTCTCTTGGCTGCTCATAAAGAGATTGCTTTATGCAGAGACGCACAGTGGAGGAGTCTGCTTTGATCTTCTCCCCATTCCTTCACTCTACTCTTTCATCGCCAGGAACCCCCTCCCTCGCTCCCGCAGCCCCCTTTCTTGTCTCTCTCTCCCTTTCTGCCTTTTTAGCCTCCAGTCTGTTCTGCCGACTTCACCCGATGGGGACTCGCACTGAAATGCCAAACAGCAGAAGGGGTTATTTCCTGTAGCGATATAAAGACGCTAGGTGCCCTGGGCTTCGAGTGCGGACTAAAGAGGAGAAGAGGGGCTTTCCGCCATGTGCCGAGTCCTGGAGCAAACAAAGAGATCACGTTCACGCAAATGAACGGCAGGCCAAATTTACACCTTTTCCCTTCCTGCTGAAGCAGCTGTGATGGATCACACTGATGTGTGTGGTATATTAGTGTGAATTCTTACAATGACTACGGGCTGCTTCATTAGTGGTCCACGTACACTCAAAGCCGCCTGTCAGTTCACTATTAATGTAGCATCTGTGCGAGACTAGCGGTCGCTGAAGGGTGGGAGCAGTGAGCCCTGCAGGGAAGCTCTGACGGCCAGACACTGTTAGCCTGACGCTAACAGAGCAGCTAACTGTGGAGCGCGGCATGTGTGCCAAGTTTGGAGATAATTAGGCAGCATGTCAAAACGGAATCTAGGTTTTGATTGCCAAATGTGTCTGTGAGCTCTTTGTGTATGAAGAGGACATAATGGAGAGTTGGTGTCTCTCTACTTTACTTGTCAACTTCTCGTCTTAGACATAACAGATGTATTTTTAGCAAAGATTACATGGCTCTGTATGGTTATTCAGACTAAATTCTTGTTCCCGTTAGCTTTAGCATAAGCAATGTTAACACTAAATCACCTATAAAGGGGTACATCCGTGGTGATTTGAGGTTACACAGAGGCCAGCTACCCCATTCTATGTATACACATCTCACAATGTTTGCTGCCAGTCAGTTCTTCTCACCTCCCACACCTCCATTAGTTCCTTTTAGAGGTGGAGTCATCTACTTTTCTGACAGGACCTTGTGCTTATGCTGAAAATATGCCTTCCTCAAGCCCACATTAATTCCCTGGTGTCTCACAGAACTGTTTTAGACTAATTAGGGTCTTCGCCAATCCTCAGCAATTCCCTTTTCCGTTTTTTGCCTCAAAAGTTTCCTCAGCAAACTGGTCTGTTCACATACAGTTAAAAGTTGCAGCACTCACATAGCCATAATATATGTGCTTTAGCACAAACTTTCTTTATTAGATTCAAGGTTGTTACTTTCCCTTGTGAAAAAGCGTGCTAAATTGTACTGAACGCGCACTGAACCTCAAATCCTTCAAATTTCACGTAATATAAAATTATTGAAATAAAAGGCTACACTTTAATGACTATTTTTCTGTCAAAATAGAAAGTACATTTTAAGTCATTGTATGTTTTTTAATAGTCTTTTGTTGTGCTTTAAATAAGTACACTTATTTTTAAGGTATTGATTATAATTTTAACTGTAGCGTTATTTGCATATAATTTAAAGTTATTATATTTGAAATGTACTAAATTACAAGGTCATCGTTACAAATGTGTACTTAAAAATTTAAATAAGTATTCTTTAACCATATTTCAAAGACAATAGAATTAATTAAAGAAATTGCATATAACGATGTACTTAAGTTCTATAATGATGTACTTAATTAGGTTAAAAAAAAAGTTAAACTAATTGAATTTTAGACATACAGTGGAACCCGGTTATGTCGACGGCCTCGGGGGTTGCAAAAAAGCATCGAGATAACCGATGATCGAGATAACCAACAGCCAATATGGCGATTTATTTGATGAAGCGATCGGAATGCTATAAAAATTGACATACACTGTATATGTTTGCTAACAACAAAAGGCATATGTGCACCAACTAACAGCAGAGATTTACCAGTATACAATAAAAAACACCTTCGATTCTCGATACAAACCTTTAGTTATATTCTCCAACATCGCAAACACAATTTCACTCACAGCATAACCACAGTCACAGTCAAAACACACATAAACACATTCGCTCATAACACAGTCATTTCGCTCGGACACAGTTCTGAATAGTATTGTACACGCGGTTACTATGGTTTCTCTACAAAGTCTAATATGCTTTGTTGCTTTTTGCCTTTAACGGTCTGCTTGAAAACAAATGCTTCTAAGCTTCTATCAGTAACGATGTCTTTGTCGATGTCAATGTAATCTGGGAATTCCTGGACAGTGAAGGTGAACTCCTGCGCCTCCTCTTCCAAGATAGCATCTGTAAGGCTTGAATTTTGAGCCACTTCCGCGAGTTCTTCTGCGGCTGCACGGCACTGTGCCGCAAGAGTGAGTGAAGCGTCATTGGAGTGAGCGACTATACGGACCGTGATGCACGTGCAACGCGAACTCAGCGCATGCGCAGTGAACTAGTTACTCTCATTAGTCACGGGGATCCAGATAACCAATGTGGCGAATTTGTCCCTCTTTTGTGCTCGAGATATCAGGGTTCGGCGACATAAAATAATCGACATAACCAATAAGAAAATGCGAAGACAATGAGGTAATTTGGCGGTTCCACTTCAAAAACGTCGACATAATAGGGTTGGGCGAGTTAACCGATGTCGATAAATGAGTTCCACTGTATTTAAACAATACATTTTCATCTAATTTTAAATAACATTCAGTTAAGTGTCCATAAACATTATATTTTCACTTCAGTATATTATTTTCGAAAAGTCTATTAGTGTAGCTACTACTTTTTGACAAGGGTTAGTCCATACTGTCTTTGAGGGTTGCAGTGTTTCAAAACCCGAAGCATTCTGCCGTTTGCCATCATGCAAATCCATGTAACTTTGAGTTATCAGGGAAGTGATTAACTGTGTAAATCTTATAAGAACATTGGAAGCGCTGCATCCCATATTGCCCTCTCACACCCAGCATGCATATTCTTCCAAACTCCCTTCTATCAAGCTACGCTAATCAGTGCATCTGTCAGTCAGTCTACTGGGGCAAGCGAACAGAATTAACAAGCCTTGGATGGGGTATTACTGCAGCAATAAGAGAAGCTTCAAAGCTAATGCGCTAAGTCATACCAACGCTAGCAGAGCTGGGCTTAACGTATGCAAAGCACAGGAATCCTAGTCAAGTTTACAGGCTTTGGAAGAATGGGTCTTAATCAAGTCTGAAGGGAATTTAAAGAGAGGGAAAGAGATGAAGACAAAGATATATAGAGAGAGACCGACTGTTTATGTATGTCTACACACGTAGCTTCGTGTTAGCATAATATTGCATTGTGATTCTGCAGTACAGATGGTGGAGGAATGAGGTGATGAGAGATTTATGAAGTGTTCTGTCACTTGGGCCTTAACTGCCATGCTGGACTTCATAGTTTCTCATTATAACTATATATAACAAACAGATGAATACAGTAAAAATAGGCTCCACAAATACTCTTAGGAGTAGTATTAGTTCTTGCTTTTTGATTTAACACATGCCTTTTATGGATTTAAATGGCAGTTCTTAAACTTTAATGTTAGCCATTTTTTAACACAAGTACATGATATTCAATTAAACAATGTTTTAAAAATCCCTTGAGAAAGATTATGAATCACTTTATGGTAGCAGTATTTATCCTGAGGTTCTAACTGAGGCACGTTTCCAATTTTTCCCAACACTCCTGTGGATATTTCAGAGTTTGAGAATCAAGCTTCAAGAATCAAGGAATGTTCTATGTTAAATTATTTAAATATAACAAATATTTTAATGCATGGTAAAGCGTTTACAATAGGTGTCTGGGGCACAGGCAATGCAGCAGGATAAATTATAAAATACCCAGTATCAAAGTACAGCCATAAGGCTTAAATAGTACATGTGTGAACAATGCAGCTAGTGTGATAACCTTCCCGGCACAAACTACATTTTCCCATGCCCGTCATGTAAATACAGTAAACCCTGTTACTTTAGCATGATATGCATAAGGATATCGGAAAGGGAGGTTATTAGAGGAGTAAAAGTATGATTTGCAGCTGACACTTTTTTTTTACAGGGGAATGAATGCAAGAGTTTTACCAAAAACAAGCTGCACATGTCTTCTTTTAAATCATCTTTGGCCCATAGACTTTTATAAATGAATGTGCATTAATGGAATGTATCGTCTATGGTAATCGACAGCATGCTACAGATGGTATGATAGAGCTTAACTCGTTTTGAATGTGGAACATTCTTTTAAGAAGTGTTTTACTGGATTGTAACAATAGTTTCAATAGTTTCAAAATAGCAATTTAGCTAATTTACTCTTCTACTGGTAATTTAGAAACTTTAAAGTGCTGCAGAATGTTCCAAAAAGACATAAAATATTTAAATGACCAAAATTCTGACAAGTTCAATATTTTCCAAAAACGTTTTTGCAGTGTCTACCATTTTTATTTTTATTTTTTTCTGAAAGCATTTAATGAAATTGCTTCTAAAGGCAGGAATAGCAGTGTGTCACAACATTGAGAGAGGGTTTTTATTTTTAAACTTCAAAACATTCCTCGCTGTCTGGTGTGATCTAACAATATAACCGCATCACTCGCCTCACAATTGTCCATCAGGGACTATTTGAGATCAAACCCTGTCTCTGGACACCAATTTACTGGGCCATAATTACTCTGTTCACAGCACTAACTGTTCACATCATTTGAGTGTGTGTGCCTGTAAAGAGCTTTTTAATGCCTGCCATCAGCCTACATGTAAAGCTGACCTTGGGAATTTATTTTTTCATAATGTTATTAATGATAATTTGCAACTAATTATATGATATTTAAAAGAACACAAATTACAGTCGGACATCCACTTTAATAATGGACCATTCATAAAGCAGGAAAACACAAGGTCATAAGAAGCAAATGATATTCTGAGAGCTGAGAAAAGAGGTTAAATGTATTTCAAAGCTCAGAAATGATAATATGGGTCTTACTGAGATTTGAATTAATAGCTTAATTAACACGAAAAAAAAGTATATAATCGTCTCATTTGACAATCTGTGTCAAACGCTCAAGTACTTTGTAAGGTCTTACTGAACAGAGCAGCAACAGTATTTCCACAGAGTTAGGAAAAATTATATGTAATTAGTTGTGTGTTGGTTGGCACTCTGGGTCAACTGATAAGGATTTTCAATCATAGTTTCCAATTTATAAAAAGCAGATATATGGCATATATATTTTATTATACTTTGTATGTTATTTCTGTTATATATACATAGAGAGAATACTTTACAATATTGTTCAATTTTGTAACATTAATGTAGATTAATTATTGTTGCCTTATTTTAAAGTACAGTAGAACCCCGACTTACGTACGAAAAATTCAACATACGATAAAAGATTTCGGGGGGTTTTTCGCCCGAGTAACGACAAAATGATCGTGATGCGAAAAAACATTTCTGAGTTTTGTTTTGAAATTCACGCTGATTTTGGTTCGGGTTGAATGAAGGCTACAGTTTGTCCGGTCAGAACAATGATGTCTCACTCAGGGAATAATCCAAAACTGGTGTTTATTAAAGGTGCATGGATGTGTGGTTACGCATGATCGATAAAACTTCAACGATTGGCACTAATTTCCTGTATTTCACTCAATAAACTATATACAATCTTCAGCCGATCTCTTTTACCTTAATCATCCGTCAGCTCTCAGATGGAAAGTTTTGGAATAGTCCATTTTGCGCTGAATGACAGGGATGGCTGGAATAGTCCATGTAAGAAGGGGAACACTTTTTACAATCCTGCTCTCCTATTGGTCAGCATTGTGCCTAGTTAACATAAACTTTTTTTCTGATCACTCACCATGGATGTGAAGATTGTTGATGAAATAAAAAGGAAGAAGAGGATGCTTTACATTGCGGTGAAAAGGGAGATAATTGAGAAGTATGGAGCTGGGATGCGCTTCATCCCATGCTAAATGTGGTGTTTTTGTAAGGCTTGGAACCGATTAGGCAATTAACGTGTAAACGCCTGACCGACACACGAAAAGATCGACTTATGAAGCCAACCTCGGAACGGATTAATTTTGTAAGTCGGGGTTCTACTGTATTACCATATTATATTATTGCACTGATCGAATGTATATCTTGCGTGCAATCTGCTAAATTTTTGAAAAGATAGATAGATAGATAGATAGATAGATAGATAGATAGATAGATAGATAGATAGATAGATAGATAGATAGATAGATAGATAGATAGATAGATAGATAGATACAAACATGTAAATTATACATGTAGACAGTATAAGGATATTATTTGGGATATTTCAATCAATATACCATCCCATCACTATTGGCACGTTACATAGCTGTGTTATTCCCATTACAAAATCAATATTTGAATCTTTGTATCCGAATAATCACTTTTGCATATTTCTGTACATTCACAGATTATATTCCAGATGCACGACATTACAATTGAACAGACATGCAGGGCTGTCTCTGTTCTGGAGAAACTGGCATCAGTCTCTGGATTCTCTCTAACTCTGTCGAGATAGAAGCAGCAGTGCTGTGTTTGTGCATGCGTGCTCATCTCTTTGCGCTGTTGCCGGGGCTGATGCGGAGGTTAAGTGTGGATGAGTGATTTCTCTGAGAGAGTAGACTGTGCAGTAGTGCTGTACTGGTCTATTCCTACATTAACGTAGCACAACCTAGTTGACCAGACTTGATAGAGAGAGAGAGAGAGACTCAGAGATGCACATCAATTTAAACGCACGGCATTTTTATTTTTCAAAGCAAGAGAACTGTTTGAGGTCAGGTCATCTCTTTTTCTATTGCCATCTCTTATTTCCCTAGAATCACCATAACATCAGTCCCTGTGCTCTGCGTTTGGTACTGAATTCCTGTGGTGGAGTCTGTGACAGAGTACCCTATGCAACACACATAAGAGTGAATAACTTTGGCATAACACACACATTGATATAATTATTAATGTAGAGGTCATTTATAATGTCAAGAAAGCAAGTGAGAATCTGTTTGAGGGATTGGAGTCTTTCTGAAAGAATTTCTGAGCTGTGAGGGTTTTAGAGCAGAACAGGTGACCATGTGCAGCAGAGGAAAGAAAGGCCGGTGGAAGATAAATCCATAGAGAGGTAGGTGTGTGTGTGTGTGTGTGTGTGTGTGTGTGTGTGTGTGTGTGTGTGTGTGTGTGTGTGTGTGTGTGTGTGTGTGTGTGTGTGTGTGTGTGTGTGTGTGTGTGTGTGTGTGTGTGTGTGTGTGTGGTATTGGTTAAAGCAATTTTATGGGGAACAAGTATGTCAACATCCGAAATCCTGTTCCTTGTGTGTGTGTGTGTGTGTGTGGGGGGGGGGGGGGGGGGGGGGGGGGGGGGGGGGGGGTTGTCAGGATTAAGCAAAATACATCTACTTATATACACTGTATATGTACATGTGTGTGTGTATGTATGTATATATATATATATATATATATATATATATATTATATTATATTATATGTCTGTGTAGACACTAATATTGTATAATATTTTAACATTAAAAATTATTAAATGATAATATATATATATATATATATATATATATATATATATATATATATATATATATATATATATATATATATATATATATATATATATATATATATATATATATATATATATATATGATGATTAAATGATTTGACAGCACAGTATATATGTGTATATTGTTATGAAACTGGGGCGTGTGCAATGCAGAGAGAGACGGAGGCAAGGCAGGTTTCTAAACTGAAGCTCACTTTAATATAACCGAAATGGCTTTTTATGTTATTAATAAATGTAATTAAAAAAATTGCTTCCACACCAACATATGATATATTTTTGTATATTATTAGCACATGCTACAGTTGTGTCATCTGCTTTAAATGCTTGAGCTCTTTAAATCGGGATGGATTCCATTTTAATTCTACTTCCTTGAAGTCAAATTCTGCAGGTCAAATGAGAATGCAAACAGCATTCTCAATCAAGTTCTGAATGGCACACATACCCAACCCTGCTGTGTATTTGTGTACCTATGTTTTTAATACTATTTTCATTCAAGTCAATATTGTATGATAATTCTACACCTGAATGTTTACCATGTTTATATGGCATGCCAAATACATTTATTATTCAAATAATACAATGGTAAAATGGGCTTTCTGCAACACCAGACAGTCCCTCCAAATGTGATTGTGTTTGTGTGTGTTCATTTTCCAGGGTGTGGACCATGAAATTTTGCTTAGAGAGGAATGAAAATAAAACAGTACATTTGTTGTGTAAATGTTCACTAATGGATGTGTGTAGCATAACAATATCAGGCATGTGTTTAACCTCGTTCACTCAGAATGAAAGCAGAAAGAAGAATAGAAAAAAAGAGACAGAGGCAGAGAGATGCAGGCTTGTGTTAATAGGATTGACTTGGCACATGAAAGAGGCAGTTGTTGGCCCTGTCTCTGAGCATTAACTCCACTTTACACACACACTCACACAAATATTCGAGACACACACATCACTGTCTAAAATGACAACTCTGCCTCTCTCTCTCTCTCTCTCTCTCTCTCTCATTCCCTCTCACTCTAATGAAGGAGCTGGTGAAGGAGTTATATGCAGGTGTAAAGTGTGAATGAAAGGAATAGAATAAAACACTACAATTGATTCATGTAAATCCACTGCTAGAGATATTGGCTAACAAGAATGTCTTTTTATTGAAGAATGTGGAAAGAAAAGCTTGCTTTCCCTGCCTTTGTGTGGCTGAAAGAAGTGGTAGGTAAAAGAGAGAGGGAGAAAACTGGAAGTTTCTATCATCTTTCTCCTGTGCATTTGTCATGCATAATCATTAGAGTTACAGAATAACTAACTAACAGCTTAACAGTTGTTGTTTTTTTCAGTACTGTGACAGTAGCTGAGCTGCTTTAAAACAGTGTGACGTTTCCAGCAACAAGCAACTTTTTCGAAGAAGTAGCAAAAACACAACATTACTGTTTTCATGTCACAATACAGCACATGCAGCTCTACAGCCAGACAAAAAAACGCAATAATCAGACACATTTAAGAGTCATTTCTTAAATTCGATTTAGGAAAGTTGATTTTTCAGGTGATTCAATAAGATTTTAAACATTGTATGAAGAATGGCCATCTCAAGCTAAACCAAGATTAATATTAACATATTTAAATTCTGAAATTGAAAATGGCTGCTGCTCTTTTTTATTAACCTTATGACCTTTTGTCATTTAGAATAAAAAAAATTGACTTGCCAATTTCAAGTCACTCTCTCTTTCTCTCTCTCTTTCTCTCTCTCTCTCTCTCTCTCTCTCTCTCTCTCTCTCTCTTTCTCTCTCTGTCTTTATGTGGTAAAAAGTAATTGTTGTTAATTGAATGTTAAATAAGAGTAAAAAAAAAACCTCAAAGGATGTAACATCCTCTTTCTTAATGAGTTAGGCTTGTCTATTAATGAAAATGAGTCATGGACAACAACATTTTTTAATATTTTAATGTAATAAAAAAAAAAAAAAAGACAAACTGCCCTGAGGAGGAAAACCCTGGACTAACTTGACTAGAAAGAACTAGACAGGATTGGACAAAGGACGAAAACCAACATGAGCGACACAGGAAAAGACAACGACACAACATAGAACAGCAAACACGAAGGGATTAAATAGTGACACAGGAGGAAGGGCTAATGAGGGAAAACAGCTGTGTAAAATCAAACTTTAAAAGAGAACAAGACGGGCGGGGTTACACAATGACAGGACTCAAACACGCAACCAATGCTAACACGCATAAGCTGTGTGTCCACGAGAAACAATGCGAGACGACGATATGAAAGCACGTGGCCAAATTAAATGGGAACCGCGTGTTAAACAATACACACAGACGAGAGAGATACACATGGCTTAGAGCGCACAAGGACGAGCAAACACTCGTCTCGTGTGCTCACAACACGGACAAACACAAAGATCATGAATGTCCGAATCCCGACACAAAACAAAGGCTGAACAAGACCAAAGTCTTGGGATCGGACATCATAACCCGCACACAAGACGCTACACAGACGAGAGCTTGCGACTCGACACACTCAAACCCGCGAGCTCCCACAAAGACACAGACAATAGGGCAGTGTCAGAGCTCTGTTAACCGAAGTGACAGAACCCTGACATTAATTCATGTAAAATTCTTATTTTGTAATGATTGAATTAATTTTCTTAGTGGTAGTTTATCCCCTTTAAATTGTGAATAGCTTGCATAGCTTGGCAAACTAGAATTTCAGAGTTGCTTCCACAACACTCATCCTCGTTCACACACAGTCTTATCACACACACAATAGGCTATTTGTTAAACACAGAATGGATTAATGTACCTCTCTCTGCTTATCTAGCACATGCATCTGTGCGTGTGCATGTTTAATACGAGTTCCCCTCTAAAAGCAGAGATCAGGTAATTTGTGCTAATTGCTATTCATATGGATAGCAACCTCGTTAGCGATGTGCACACACCGGAAGGCGTTTGCCACTGCATGAGCGCTAGCTGTAATTATTGAGAGAGTGAGGGACAGACGCAAAGACAAAAGTTCTCTGATGGTCTCCTCTGGCCTTGGTTACACCATAATGAATGTTATTCACATTATTTCTGTGTCTTATGTCTCTGTCAGCGCTCTCACTGAGGTGAACAGGAAATGAAATGAATTATTGGGGGTAAAATGTTATGTCAGTCAAGCACAAGTTAAATTATAGAGTAATTTTATAATATAGATCTTATTTAGTTTTGTCAGGCTCTCATTTGGGCCTATCAGTGCCATCATACTGCTAAATCACTTTAACAAAATCAATTTTGGTCAGTAGATTAGATAAACCATGATATACACAAATAGGATTTCCCTTGCAAGAGTTAATATAGTCATCATTCAGCCTGAATAATCAGGCGCAAAGTAAATTGCTGGGAATAATGTGTGGAACTAATCATATCTGATGAGTTTATGTAGCTGTTGTGCCTGTGTTTGATAACCTGTCTGCATTTGAATGCTTAGATTTATAACGGTTGTACTTTCTGTGTTTATTTGATTGATTGGATGTTTCTGCATTCATTCAGGTTTAGAGTTCTCTTTGAAAGCTTTCAGACATAGCTGAGATTGATGGCCAAAGTAGTGTCCCTCTGAGGCCACCGTAATAAATGTGCAGCAATGTAAGCCTCCGGCTGCGTCCAAAATCGCAAAATTTGAGTAGTACTTACTTCGCAACCACTAATGTACATTCTATATAGTATGATTGTGCACAGTATGAATGTAATCCGACTTACTACATTGTCATGTGACCTACCAGCATCAGATACGGAGCTAAATGACCAGTCAGACTATATGGAGCATACTTTTTTAATGGTTTCAAAGTTTGTTCCTTGTGACATACTCAGTCAGTATCCAATTTCGGATGCAGCTATTTTCTTTAGAACTAAGTATCTGTATTCTGCATCAGTATTGGACAGGATACAGATTTTGAACAGATTGTGCAGGTTGTGTATGAACGAGAATGCGAACACATATCAGCTATTATTATATTATCTCCTTTGCTTGAATTGAAACCATATTGGCATGTGCTAAAACAAACTGAGACTACATTACAGTTTACATACATACGCTGCATGGTTAAACTATGTATTTTTCTTGTCATGGGAAAGTATGTTTGAGTCTGTAGTAACAAATTATATATGTCAATACACATGAACGTCAATCTCATAAAATTCTACCTGTATGAAACATGAGCATTTACCTTCGTTATTCATGATTACTATGTGAAAATGTATAATTGTTACCTTAACAAGCCATTTTTTATCTAGCCTGACTTCTTAAACTTGCTATTGTCAGTGTAATCTAATGTTTTTAGGTAGATTGAGTTATATCAAATAATATTTTAGTTTGAATAAAACCAATTAATACAGATGTTAGCAAATGAATGATGCAATTAGGTTACCTGACAAACCATTTTACAGTGTACTTAAACCAACCTTGAGTTTCTCATCGCCTTTCTTCTTCTGAAAAAGTATCAACTTGCCTGTGGAGACACTTCTGCAAAATGATATTATGTTGCTTGTGAAATGAGAAATGTCCAGTACGTTGTTTTACCCAAACAGATGAACGTTACTCTGGCAATATTTTATTACATTCATTACTGTATGTTGAGCAGTTCAGACATGAAGTGCCTGTTTAAGCTTAAAAAGGCCACTATTTTGTTTTTGGGGTAAACTAGAATAGGTTTCCATGCTTGAATGTTCGAAAAACATTATTTTTCATATATTTTACATTTGTTGGAGCACCTCTCTTTCCCATCTCTAAATAATGTTCTGTAATGAATCTCTTTGAAGCTCTCCTTTAAAAAAAATGTGATGTGCTCTGATTGGTCAGCTGTATTGTGATTGTTTAACTGCTACTTACCTTAACTGAGTTGCTAATGCAACTCAATGAGGCCTCTTCTCCTTTTTATATAACAACAAATTTTAACTTGATTCTACAAGTGACTGAGTTTTTATTTTTATTTTGACTCATTCTTCATGGAATCACTCCACTGCGCAAGTGTAATGCTGTACCAGGTGAGATACTAAGCAAGTGTACTATGTCAGTAAGGCCAAGCATTTGGAGCAGGTTATGTGATACAAATCATGCTTTATGGTTAAAGTAGTTAATTTCATAATGTAGCATTGTGCAAGGAACCATGTAAAAATAAATCCATTACCTGTCTCTGTAATCATAAATTGAGTGAAAAGAATATAAGTGGTAATTTCAGCTGGAAACTGCAGAGAATTGTAAGTGTAAATGAAAGTAAAGGCACATTTTTCCAATGCGCCCATGGCTGCATTCCACTTTGCTTTTCACTTGCAAACTTCCCAAAGTGTTTTCCTACAGAAGAATTCCCAAGTCCATTTGGAAGTGCCTTCCACTTCATTTGTGTAGTAGACCCTCGACCCCTCGATATTGATTTAAAGAAGCGAGTCTACTTCAAGCAGCTCCTGCTCCCAAAATGTAACTCAATTGTGAAGTCATTATAGATAGAACTTGTCCCCACCCTTACAACTCTAGTGTTTGATATACTTTAAAATATTAGAGTTACTTTGATAATTAGTTTGATAGTTCTTTGATAGTCATTTATTGTATTACTATCATTTTTTGTTTGTGTATTCCTTTTTATATTTTCTCCAACATCCTGAGGGGTTGTGGGGTGCGCTGCTCATATATTTAGCAGAGTTGCACGATTAATCATTAAAAGATCGCAATCTCGATTCTAACACTAACGCATCTCATTCCTTAATGACAGTGATTATGCTATGTGTATTAAACCTTTGACAAGTATGATCACAGCAAACATTCATATCTGAGTTGCCACTGCTGCTAAGCCAGAGACCACAGTTGTCATGTATAGCTATGAAACAGCTTCACAAACAGTTTTTTCAACCCCACAATAATATAATTATTTCTGTTACAGTAATTCAAATGATCACAGAAGAACTAGGATAAGGGTTTACAGTTCAGATATAAACACTGGCGTCTACAGCAATCAAAACACAGTAAATCACCCTTTGAAAGTAACTAGGCACATTAAATAAGGATTGCATCTATTACATCATTACAAGGTGGCGACAAGTAAATGTTAAAAATGTAGATGTATATGTCATTTAAAAATGATTCATCCAGCACTGAAACAAGTGAAGTATTTAAAAACATTATTCAGCTCTTTTAAATAGACTGCAACAGCTAACATTTGGTCAGAACCTCTTGTAAATTACATGTTGTTTTGTTTAGGCTTGATCTTGTTACATGTAGATGGTGCTGCGTGTGCGAGT
This sequence comes from Rhodeus uyekii, assembly GCA_037043235.1. Classification (NCBI taxonomy): domain Eukaryota; kingdom Metazoa; phylum Chordata; class Actinopteri; order Cypriniformes; family Acheilognathidae; genus Rhodeus; species Rhodeus uyekii. The sequence goes on along the minus strand of JAWRVZ010000017.1, from coordinate 227,906 downwards.
GCGATGCGGAAACGAAGGCAAGGAGAACAAGATCCACTCTGGAAACTCTTTATTCAAAAAAACGCAAACCGAAAACACTTTAAATATAACTGAAAACGGCACTTATCATGCAAACTCGAAGAAACAGGGAAAATCCACACTCATAAACACACGGAGGAACTTGGACGTGAAAACGTTAACAACTGACAAAGACAAAGGAGCACAGGAGGGTATTTAAGGACAAACACGAGATTGGTACCAGCTGACGAGACTTGGGAAGTGATTGGACAGAGATGGGAGCGTGTAAGACCTGGAAGATACACAAAGAAACCCGGATGTGATAGATGCGACGAGACAAGACTGTGACAGATCTCTGTTTTTATTTTTCCCTGTTATCTCAATGGCAAAACCTGTCCTAATGTACCTGAATTAATCTAGATATTTTTAAACTTAAGTGCCATGTTTGTAGGATTGTGTATATGTCTTATTTTATGAAGATACATTTAATTCCCACCTAATTTGCATGCAAACATTTCTGCCTGTTGTCATTTGTTGACGCTATCTTTGCATAAAGTCTGATTGGGTGGGAAAGACAGATGTCTAAATCCAGCCCTGATTGCACGTTTTGTTAGTAGTTGCCACTAGTCCAAGAGATGGAGCAAAGTTAACAAGGGAGGAGCATATATAGGCTCTTCCTTAGCGTAAAGGGTTGTGGGTAAATCCCAAAAAGCGTGAACTGATCACTTTAAAACTTCAAACATTCACCAGAAATAGTACAACCTCAGGGAACTTCAGTATTATGAACTGTACTATATTTTGGGGAGTACTAAATCCAATTTTGCATACCATTTAGGATAGTATGCAAATTGAAACAAAGCCTAGGATAATATTTTTTATTTTTTTGTGTATGCATGTATATGTTTGTGTGCTATTCTTGAAATAGTAACCTTTTCTTTTTCGTTTCTTTTCTTTTCTTCACACACCCAAACAACAACACCAAGCAAACATACACACACCCCCACATTTTCTCTCATTTCTATTTTTTTTGGTGTGTGCATGTCTCTCTTTTGCCTTTCATGTTCAAAGCTGAGTGAATGAATGCATTCTCTGAGGAATGAGGTGACTGTGGGGGGGAGGGGGTCTATAATCAGCATGGTGATGCGGAGGTGAAGAAAGTACGGGAGCGTGGTGACAGAACAAATAAAAGAGAAAGAAGAGATTGCATAATTAAATGGGTTTGGCGGTCTCTGGCAAAGTACGATTATTATGATTTTCTGGTCTATAAATATGACAATTTTATCTTTCCCGTAAGGTTCTTTAGAATCAGCGACAGAAGTCATGGAAGTTGATATAAAACATAAACATGCGTAAATCATATTCATAAAGATGGCTGAATTGATATTGTGGTGTCATATCCCACCTCTGTTATACACTGGCCTTTATGCTGTTTTGTTTTTTACTTTTATATCTTTCAGACCTATTATATGTAAATAAACCTGTTATGATTGGCTAATCTCCAAACATTTGTGTAGCTAACACTGTAGTTCATCATTGCAGCCAAAGATCCTCAAAACTGAATTGCATTTATGCATAAATCATATGTAAATGTACCCTGGTTGTCAATACCATGATGATTTTTTTTTACAACGGACTGTAGTTTTGCCAACTACAATGTTTTAAACATATTTTGCTGGCTGTGAAACATTCCTCCCAAAGAAGCAGTCCCTAAAATGAATAATTAAAAGAACAGTTCACCCAGAATTTCGGTTATTATTTAATACGCCTCATGTTGTTCCAAACAATTCTGACATGTTATCTGTGAAATAAAAAAGAAGGATATTTAGGAAAAAATGTCTCAGGTTTTTTTTTTTAGGTTTATTTTATTTTTGATTTCTATAAAATCTCCCACAGAAAGTACTACATATTAGGAATTATGGAAGTGAATTATAATTACATAAAAATTATAAGTGTACTATTCCTTTAAGAACTTTTTTAAATTTTAGATTGATAAAGATTTTTGTAGGATGTTGATTACAGGACACTTGTGTATCATTCCACTCCCTAGTTCTAGTGTCCTTCTAGCAAAGACCTTGATCAGACTCACTCTGGGTCTTAATATTCTCTATTAAAATAACTCACTTCTGTGATTTTTCTCATGAGCAAATGTTTCATTTCACTAGGCAGTTTCCTTGCTACTGAAGTAGGCAGAAAATTCAAATTATTTTACATTTTGGTCTTTAATTTTAAGGACATTTTGCTTTGATGTTGTACTATACAATCTTTTGGAACTGTGTTGTGTTGCCACTTGATGCACAGTGTAAATTCTGGGTCTTGAAGCAAAATCAGTTGAGAGGCACTGCATTGTGATTGTCTACACAATGTACATCAAACTCTTGTATTTGAAAAGGGCAAAGAAAATCCTATTATCCATGATATGAGCCCTTTAACTCAACACCTCTGTGTATTTTTCTGTCAGTGTTGTTGTGTTTGGTCCACTGGATGGCCATTATCTGAACTCCCCTCTGTCATTCACACACTCATTGCATCATTCTGCTCACCTGGCTCACATGTCAAGAGCATCCCACTCTCTCTGGCTCTCTGTTCGGCTCCAGCTCTTTATTTACCCTCTCTTGCCATCTTTGATCTCTGCCTTATGTCCTTTCCAGTGCTCAAAGAAAATAGCCATCTATACTCTGCTTGTTTATGAGTGTATATAGGGGAGACCAGGGAAAGTTGACACAGTGCAATTAGTCAATTTATACAGTAGTCCAATTACACAAATAGCGATGCTGATATTGATTTCTGACACTTGGTTCCAAACGCTTCTTAATTAGGATATTTCTTGTGTAAATTCTCTCCTCTGGAGTAATATCTGTGTGTGATCGATCGAGTGTGAATGCACGTCGAGAGATGAGGATGTCATGAACCAGGAGGATATAGGTGCGCTGGAAGCAGCTGCTTTAGTGTCTTCAGCAAGCAATATGAAACGGTCTAAGTGTGTTATGTTGCTGGCAGTATGTTTGTGTGTTTAAAAGATTGCCAGCTAAAAAAGAACAGGACATATGGCAATTTAGATTGTTTATCTACTCTCTACATTTCGGGCTAGGATATAAACAGTCTTTGTGTTGTTTGTTTGGGAGCAGAGCATGCACAGTCAGTGTTTTAGAATGCTGGCTGTATTTACTAAAGAACATACGCTCCGCTCCCGCCTGGCAGAATATAAAACAACGCCGCCCAGGCTAATGATTCTCAGGTTCTGGTCCCGCCATTGCCGAGTCACAGCTGCGTTTTTTTGTCCTGGGTTTTTTGTCCCGGTTCCTCTCCTACACATTCTGCAGTTACCTCCACACCGGTAGAGGCACTGGTAATGTGGTTATCCAGCTATGAGGAGCTGGATGTTGTCAGCATCGAAGCTGGAGATGAACATTCGCCACTTCGCCACTTCAAGATTCACCTCTCCAGCTTATGAGTTTTGACTCAAGTATGACGGGGCCTCCTTCCTTTTGATCCTCACAATAAGGTTTTCAGGCCAAAAAAAAGGCACAGTAATGGGACACTGAAAATAGAGGAGGTGCTTGCTAGCTACCTCACTCCACAACATTCATCGCTCCTTTTTGGTCACGACACACCAGTTAGAGGATGAGAGCCAGCCGCAGCCTCAAAGCCCCATGCTGTGCCACTCAAAAATACTCGTTCACCCCCTCGGAGTATGGGTCGGGACAGTGATCTCTGCTATTCCTACCACATTGTGTGCGTCAGGATGCAGCGATCCCCGCCAAGTCTCCCATTTGCCACCTGGGAATACTGGCGTCGCTGGGTAACTCGCCCCTCCTCAGAGAAAGGTCCTAGAGCAGTCACTTCAGGTGTTCAGACAGGGTCCTGGTGCGAACACTTAAGAAAATACCAGAGGCCAGACTCGAAAGTAGAATTTCTGACAGCATTGTTTGCCAAGTATTTCTCTTTGGGTCCTGTGAGTAGGCTCTGGTAATGGACAAAAAACAAATCTCTGCTGCATTAGGGGTCATCAAGTATCTCTCCCAACTATGAGATTGGGTTTTATTACCGGTACTTCACTGTTCCAAAGAAGGATGGAAGGTTGATTCTAGTCCAGAGCGAGCACATACGGTCCCGCTTACTGTGCTCACAGACAATTCTCTGAGGAGGCTGCCCCGGCTTGCAAACGGTCTGATTAGTGCAGCGGCTAGAGACGGGTCTGGCCTGATCCCTACCCTTATCTGGTGGTCTTATGTCCTCTTCTGGAGCACGCACTGTGGTTACTTCCACTCCAGCAGAGGTATGGTACTACAGCTATCCAGTTACCATTACCATTGACACTGGAGATGAAGTCCTCCAACCAAAACAAAAATACAGTCAAAATGTATCATCCATCAAAATCTCCATCATTCAACAACTTAGAAGTTTCTGAAGGTCACCTTCTGGGGTAAGGCTTACCAATTCAGTTTCTTCTACAATTCTTCTTTTCTACAGTACCCGGTCTAGCTTTACTACCCCACAACCTCAGGGGCCGTGTTCTGAACTACATCAATGTCTTGCTGATCCTACTTCAGTCATGAAAGTTTGAGGTATCGTTCCTGGTCCCATGTCTGCTCCAGAGTTGTGTTCATTAATAAACAAAAAGTAATTAATTCTGTTCATATATGTTCATATTAATATTTATAAGAAATATTTATTTACTCTCAAGGACAAGTCCGTATTCATATTTATAAGCCATATTAATTTACTCTCAAACAGGCATTTTAGTCTGGGACTATGTTTAAGGTTGTGAAACCGGGTAAAAGTCTCATGCCCTTTAGAATCAGAATCAGAATCAGAAGCATATCTTACTGTATGAACTGTGTACTTTATCCTTGTTTTTCGGGAGCAATAATAGTATAAAGTATTCATTTTTAAAGCCAAGAGTATACGATTTGCTTATAAGTTTGGGATCAGTAAGTTTTCTATCACATGTATTTTGTTGCAGCAGATAAAGCGAAGGTCCCAAATGGTGCTTTTCTCTTGTCTATGTAACTTTGTGTAACAATCAGGCATATGCTGGACTTTAATTAAAAAAATGATACTTTATTTCTGCCTTGATGCAGAGTGAATTTCAAACGTGCACACAAAGCCTGCCCTTCAGATGCAAAAGGTAACAGTGCTATCGCATTCCTGTCACCCTTCCTGCACAATGATCTTGGTTTAAACTCCCTCATCACATGCTTTTCTCTTTTCACTCTCTCCAGTTTCACCATCCTACTGGTATTGATGTGATGGCTTTCAGGAGGTCTCGCTGCATATTTATTTGTGAGAAGTGAAAGGAGGTATCAGTGATATGCTTTGAAGCTGTGTTTTGAAGGGATGCATGTGTGACTGGGTGTCAGGTTCGAGTGAGGGGATGGTTATTGCATTTGTGTGCATACTAGTGTGTGTGTATTGTAGGGGTTGCACACTCTTTGCATCAGGTTGATGGAGAGCAACTTGCGACCATTGGAGTGATAGGGGTTTGATGTTTAATTAGGCCCTAGGCTCAGACATGTCTGATAGAAATGAATTTCTGTCTGTCTTTTTGTATTTCTGTCTGTTACTCTCTATGAAATCCTCCTTGTTTTTATTTTGTTTTGCCAGGTGTGTGTGTGTGTGTGGAATGTGCGTGCGTGCGTGTTTTTAATAGTAATATGTTTAATATTGAATAAAATATTAAACTTATTAATGTAATGTAGAGTAATACCTTGAGATACGAGCATAATCTATTCTAGGACCGAGCTTGAATTGCTCATATCTCAAATAATTTTTTTCTCGTAAGAAATAACAGGAAAAAAATGTATCCGTTCCACCCTTCTAAAAAACAAACGTGTTTTTAATTGTGATAGCGGCTAATGGCGACATGTACGGAGGAGGAGGAGGAGGAGGAGGAGGAGGGAGGGATAACGTAGATAATTCAAACACAATACAGAAGTGTGGTGTAGTGGATATCCTCAGAACCTCATATTTTATTATTATTATAGAACACACATAACTCATGCTGCTCCCAGCATAATACTCATGAATCACTCGTCACCCCTGGTAACCCCCGCTGTAAAACCAAGGTGGCCCTCTAGTGGAGATCATATGCAATTACCCCATTAATGAGGCGGCTTGAGCTGCTCTGAGTGCTTAACTACCAAGCATCAGCGTCTGTAAGTGCGCTCGCATCGCAAAATATTTACTTGTATCTCAAAGCAAAAATGCTCGGGGGCTTGCTCATATGTCGGGACACTCATATCTCAAGATATTACTGTCATTTAAAACAGAAATGTTTATTTTTTATAGTTATCTAAAGTACAAGCAGTTTTGTCTTTAGATTATATTACTCTGTTATATTATTGTCTTTGAAATATGTTTAACATGTACTGTCAAATATACTGACGAGATTTTATAATAAATCAAAATTTCCTTTAATGTTTTACTTTGACACTTGCAAATGTTATGTATTGAAATATTTGAAAATACACATTTGTACTAATAACATTGCAATTTAAATATAAAATATATTTAAACTTTAAAGGTAATATTTGATTACACTGTAGTTAAAATTATAATCAAGAACTTTAAAAATATGAACTGCTAATAAAAATTGCCTGTAATTATCTGTTCCCTGTCAAGGGAACTCGCACTGCGTTTTTGGCGTTTCGACGCAGCGTCTCGTTCCCTCTTCAGGGAACTATGGTTACATGTGTAAACCTGAGATGATTATGCTATTACAACTAATTACAACTACAACTAATTCACAACTAATCATAAATAAATAAAACTCAAATAAATCCCAAAGCACATCACCTTTTTCACAGGTGAAATAAAGGACATACTAAACTATTCTGTTATTTTCCTCTCTGTTTGAGTTTTCTTGTAACACAAAACCAAGGAGAATTAAAAGGTGAGTGGGTGAGTTTGTGGTACGTGTATGTGTGTTTGTGTGTATGTTTGATTTTCAAGGTCCCCCTGCAGGATTAATGTGTTAGCATGTCTTTGCCGCACATGATAGAGGCCCCATTGCACTAAAGTGTGTATGTGTGATATGTTTGGTCTCAAATTGATTCCTCTGTTGGGCTAAACGAAAGCTTATGTTGCCGCTCCAGGGCTGTATTTTCTATCATATTTAAACACAGGCAAGATTAGCATGGCTATATTTTTATTTGCAGCTAAAAAGCCTCTGGGTATCGAGTCTAAAGCGCTCCTTTTGTTTCCTTCCTCTCTTTGCATCGCTCCTTCATCTGTCATTCTCAGCATTCTCTCTCTCTCTCTTGCCTTCTGCCTTAGTTTGATTTCTGTGCTCTTGTGGGTCTCATAGTACCTACAAAAGTTCACCAACTTGCACACACTCATAAGCATTATGTGTCCTGAAATGTGGGCAACAGGGGTATACTTATCCAGTGGTACCTCGAGATACGAAATTAATCCGTTCCGAGGCGGCCTTCGTATGATGAGTTTTTCGTATATTGGAACACATTTTACATGTAAAATGGCTAATCCGTTCCAAGCCCTCCAAAAACACCCCATTAAATTTCATAATGAAGCTAAATTGACCTATAAACAATGAAATAACGTAAAATGTCAAAGCTTACCTTTCGAGTGAGGCTATCTCCGAAAGTGGCGGCAGAGGAGGAGGACAAACGGCAGATAAAGTAAAGTTTCGGGTGCGGAGTGGCTGAGCTAAAGCACCCCAGCACGTACGTATAGAAGATGCATGATGGGAGGGATGCTGTCCAATTAGAGAGAAGGATCTCATGGCTTGGCTAGCATCAGGAACCAATGGGAGAGCAGGAGGATGGTGGCGAGTCTACTATAACTAAGATGCCGGCGTGCGGCGTGAGTTTCAAAATTGTTATGGGGCGAATCTCGGACTTTCAGAAACCTTTCGTATCTTGAAAACTTTACGTATGTAGAGCAGTAAAATTATTCGTCTTTGCTTTCGTAACTTGGATTTTTCGTAAGTTGAGCCTTTCGTATCTTGAGGTACTACTGTACTTGTGTTAATGTATTCCCCTGTGAAAAAGAAGTATACAAAAATATATTGAATATGCCCTTATAATGTGCTTCAAATCCTAAAAGTATATTTACAAAACTGCACTTGAGGATGACATTTTAAATTTAGAGTGATTTAAAGTGTACGCATTCCTGGCTGTTTCTTAATATAATTACACTTGTGCATGTTTGAGCTGCTTTAACTGAAAGTAACTTATCATTATTTTGTCTTAAGATGCCCACTTAATATTTTGTTTCAAAGTAAAATTTTAAAAGGAATCTACTTAAATGTCCAAATTAAACTAATGCTTGATCCTGGCTTAATCTTAGCCAATTTCTAAAAAAAAATTGAAGAAACATTGGGGTGTTTGGGAGTATATGCTTATAAAGAATGACCAATGAATGTTTTTGGTTGCATCTGTGTGTTTAACAAAACTTTCAATAACATTTACTGAATGTCAATTTTAAGTGGTTGTATTATTGTCTTAGGATGCATAAAATCTCAGTGGAGAATATCTGTGCAATTAAAGCCCACACATAATCAGAATCTAAAATGTTTTTTAATCGTAGATCCTTCAAAGAGGCTTCAAAATATGAACATCAATAAGATGACAAATTCTTGACACAATGTCCCTCTTTAAGAGCTTCATGGTGGATTATTGCAGAAATCCATGTAGTTTTCAATTTATGACAAGGCCAGAAAGTGGTCTTGGGAAATAATGTGAACCTACGTTGTTGGGCAATTCAATTGGGCGACCTTGAGATAAAAGCAGTTTCACATGAGACGCGAAAAGTCATAGTTCATTTTTAAGAAGAGACACACACAGTGACAGATCGCAGACCATTCTAGTATTGCAAAGGCAGCGCAAGCAGTGCTCGTACACTCAAAATCCCGTCTTGTTCATTTGCAGTTCTTCATAGTGGTTGAAAATATGAATATTACTATAAAGCATATCTTATGCACTTTGTATGGTGAGTCACATGACTTGACTTTAATAGCTATGCATTAAATAATGTAATTTTGTAGAGAGCGCACATGGTCTCTCTCTCTCTTACATACATGCATACCCAGAGAGAAAAGGTTTTTAAACAGTGGTGAAACATGACATTTTAAAAGATGAGTATAGTCTGCCGTTTTGCTGTAGGGTTGCAAAGGGAGCAATGTGCAACAGGTGAACAGTCCAGAGACAATCCCACGACAACAGTCAAGAATGGAGACTTGGGCACAGGATTCAGCAGCCAAAGAATCTGCAGTCATTGGAGTCAGGACAGGACTCCAACACACACACAACAACAACAGGGGACACAAGACAGCAAAAACAGGCAAGAGCACTCAAAATATCAAACAAGTATAATGGAGAGCTTGAGTAAAAAGTGAAAAATGAAAAGTGAAAAGCTTAAGTAACACAACAAGAATTACAAGTAACTACAAACGAAAATGGACAATAACACTCAGATAAGAAAGCAATGCTTCAGTTAGGTCTATGAGACAAACACAACACAATAATCCAGAAAAGACAAGCAGTAGAATGAGGACAAGGCAAGGCCTAAACAAGGGGTCATGATAAAGGGAAACATGGAGGTAAGACAAATGGAGTACATGGCCAACATGAGCAAAGCCATGTGCTCTAGCACAAAACACATATGGAAACAATAAACAAAGACTGAAAGCACAGCGGCCAGGACAGAGCCCTGACTTTCTACTCCAAGTTTAATTAGGAAGTTTAAACTTTTCAGTAGACTTTTTGAGACATTTATAATTTTCTGTTATTTCAATTAGCGTGCCACTATATACCGTATTTTCCCGCATATAGCCCGCAGACACAGATAATCCGCACCCTCATATAGCCCACGTGTTTTGGGGTTTTGTGTAAAAAATCGTTGGCATAACCTGCACCCTTATATAACCTGCACCCATAGATTTCTGAACTTTTTTGTGTAAGTTCACATTTCGAATTTCGAATGTTGCTCGCATGTCGTCAATTATCCATAACTGTTCAGGCTCGGTACACAGTGCTTGTGCGCGAAATTCAAACAATAAGAAAACAAACACAAGTCAGAATCAGAACAAAAAGAAAAAGCAGTTTCTCTCGCTGTGGAGCAGCAGAACGTATCTTAATAAACGATTCTACAGGTGTTGATCATCGGATGAGATGAGAATGACCGTCTTCTTGCATGATTGACAGGTCAGACAGCCTATCAGCGCCAGCTGTCAGAGTGATCATACAAGACCAGAGACAAATACCGCAAAAAAAACCTTGCGTCCTTGAAATATTACGTGTAAAAAAAATTGTGATATAGTATATAATTAAAATATGGTACCATTGCATGTATTTCAGCTACAACTATTTTTGTATAATTATATTATTTCCAAAATTATGGTTTTAACTTCCAATATTAGTATATTTCAAAAGCTCTGATTGGGTGGACCAGCTGTTGAAACTTATGAGGCCTTGCCTCAACTAATTTAATTCATCCTCAAGGAAAGCATTTACGTTGCTGCCTCTCTCTCTCTCTCTCTCTCTCTCTCTCTCGCTCTCACATTTGTTTTCATTTACTGGGCCGTAGTTTGTTCTTGAACAAGCGTTGAAATATTAGAGCGTGGAAAATTGACTGATTAAGTAAAACAATTATTATATCCTGATCAAAAGGCTCCCTGGCTGTGCCCTTCTTTCCATCACCTTTCATGCTGTCAGACTCCTGCCTGGCATGCTGTGGTTGTGTGTGTGTGTTTGTTTGTTTGTCACCATGGCACTCGCCTCAGTCTGATGCTCCCTGAACAGGAAAAAAGATGAGAGGGGAAAAGAAAATATGAAATGCTTTTGGCAGAAATGCAATGAATGACTACACATCAAAGATTTGGCAAGGTCCCAATCAGGGCAGCAACACTAACCTAACAGCATTGTCTCTGATGTGTGTGTGTGTGTGTGTGTGTGTGTGTGTGTGTGTGTGTGTGTGTGTGTGTGTGTGTGTGTGTGTGTGTGTGTGTGTGTGTGTGTGTGTGTGTGTGTGTGTGTGTGTGTGTGTGTGTGTGTGTGTGTGTGTGTGTGTGTGTGTGTGTGTGTGTGTGTGCGTGGTTCAAGTATACCCTACATTACGAGGACAAGATGTCCCCACAAAGATGTCAGTATCCAAAATGTCCTAATTGGGACATGTTTTGGTCCCCATCAAGAAAGAAGTTACGTTTGTCGAAAGTGTATGTGTGTGTGTGTGTGTGTGTGTGTCAGTGAGAGAGAGAGAGAGAGAGAGAGAGAGTTTGTGTGTGTGTGTGTGTGTGTGTGTGTGTGTGTGTGTGTGTGTGTGTGTGTCTATATAAGTCAGTATGTACATGTGAGCATGTGTGTAATTAATTTTAATGAGCCACTTTACTTCTGAAGGAGCAGATCTATTTTTGAGTTTACACAAAATATTATTAGATGCAAATGTTTGTGAACAAAAAAATTGTTAGTGGTATTTCTGAAAGTGTCATTAAGCTCTTATAGTAGACTTGTGTGAAGTCTCACTTATTATTTGGCCACATAATGGACCCTTTTCAGATTTCCAGAGTAAACGGTAAAGATGACAGCAAATATAATTTTTGTATTTCCATTTGCTCCAATGGCAAAAAAAGAAAAAATGTTTGCATGTCTATTTTTCATACTAAAGGGGAAAAAAAACATTGAGAGATTGATTATGGCAGTCAGAAATGAGAATGATGTCAAATTTGCAATCACTCCTTTAGCTGTTGTGTTAGAAGCTTGCATCCTTGCAGCAGTGTTAATTTGTATTTTGTAATTTACTGCCAACCAAGATAATAAAGTGTAGCATTATAACTGTATTATTTATTTATTTTATGAAAAACTTCACTAGTTTTGCGATATTGATAACCATGGGAGCACATCATCACAGTCTAAATAAATGGTATAAAGCTGAAGTTAGCATTTGTTTATTTTTGTTTGTTTGTTTTTCATAACCATTAGCAAAACAAATCAGGGTAACAAAACAAAAACAAAACATGTTTGATTTTTTCTGCACAACAATGATTGAATCTCTGACTCAATAAGTGCAATTGCGCTTTATTCCTCAAGGTGGCAATGTTTTATGCATATTGATAATGTGATGTTTCATTCACAAATACCGCAGGCATAAAACAAAAGAATATACAAGTATCAACACCAAAACTTGAAATAGCTCTGTGTTTTACTGCAAGTACTGTACAAAATTGAATAATAGTGTCGCTGTCAATTGATGGTGGATCTGGTGAAGAAGCTGTTACCGATCAAATACTGACTTTAAAGACTGTAAAAACTATATTTTTTTAAAATATGGTTATCACAAATATGAGCCAGATGCCGAATATACTGGGGAAATTAGTTATGATGATAACAGTGATGAGCGTAAAAAGCATCTGCTCAAAGTAAAACCCGGCCAAGTTCCAAAAGGTAATGAAATATGTTTTTTGTTTGTTTGTTTGTTTTTTAAATATCAGATTTGTATATTATTGTGGCAGTTAGAGATCCATTCATGTTATATATAGATACGGGTCACTAAAGACCCGAATAAGTAATAATGATTGGCAAAGCGTCATGTGTTTGTGTGTGTGCGTGCGTGCGTGCGTGCGTGCGTGCGTGCATGCGTGTGTGTGGTGAAACATTTAAGCTTTAATTAAAATCTTAAAAGGTGATACATTATCATTAGTGTATATTTGTTCAAAAAACATGTAATGGGTAGGTTAGGTTTAGAGTGTAATAATTATAAATATCTATATTTAAAAACATAGGGTATGGAAGGCCTAGTTTTCCGTTGTGTTACTTTGTATTCAGTATGCGTTTGCATGTTAAACTGTACAATTTTATCAGTCTTTGGCTATCTCAGATAAAAATTCAATGTCAGGGCTGAGTCTCAGCCATGTGAATTGTGATTAGTATGCTGTGACAGAGTCAAGGACAGCTGATTAATTACCCAGCATTCTCTCTGATGGCTTAGTGATGTCCTGAGGAAAGATTATCGGCATATGCAATTTTCAGCCGCAGTCACACTATATTGTCGACAGTACTCGCTCTGAGCAGTACAAGTGCAGGTAAGCATGTGTCATATATGAATTCATTTCTCGACATCTCATCAGAGATTACTTTTAATAAGCCAAAGTTATATGAAAGCATTGCAACACACAGATTTCTATCTAATCGGTTAAGGTCAAATCAAATATATCAGAGACAGGAGCTTAATTTAATAAACTTAGGCTATGCAGTTTGTTAATGTACACATGATTAGGTTTTGTGTGTATGAGAGTCACGGTATGGTTCAAATTGAGACTTTTGTTTAAATCTGGCAAACACATTTTGATTTTGCCATGATTGCCACATTTTGGCAAGATTTCTATTGCTGTAGATCAAATCAAATTTATATTGTTGTGAGGCAAAACTTTGATTGCTTGGCATAACGTTCAATAACTTGCCTTTGCAATGAAGCCTCAGACAGTGGATGAAATCGACAGTTTCATTCCTGCTATGTGATGAATTCTACAATGAATGTCAAATTAATAGGAGCACAGCAACTGATGACGTTTGTGAAAAACATTGACAGATGTTCACTTAAAATGTTTGCATTGTGTTGTCTCTATTATATGGAACATACATGTCTTGTTAATTCTCATGACTTTAATGTTATTATGATTATACTATGAAAATTGCCTCAAGTTAAAGTTCCGAAGAATAAGTCAACAGCCATTAGATGGGAAACAAAAATTGAAGTAAAAAAGTTTAAAGTTAATGATTAAAAAGACTAAAATTGAAATAAAAATCTAAGCTAAAGAAAAGTATTTGAAAAAGAAAAATGACAAAAATTCATAAGTTATGAAAACTTGAACTAATATTAAAATGAGAACTTGCAATATAAAACTAAAGCAAATTCAATATATATATATATATATATATATATATATATATATATATATATGTGTGTGTGTGTGTGTGTATATATATATATATATATGATAATAATTTTAAAAATGAACACTAAAATAACATTTTTGAGAACATTAGCTTTTGACCTTAAGCAATGCCATTTCAATATTATGTCACTGAGGATGACAGAATGTAAGCTTCCTAGTCAGTGCTGTCAAATAAATATTGCACAGGATTCAAATTTGTAATAATAATTTGATACACATTATTTAATATTTTTTTATCACAATGATTAACAAAAATAGCTTTTAGCATTGCTAATATATAAATATATTTCTTCCTCATGCAGTGATCTAAATCCCCATTGGATTGCAAGGAAGTTGCATATCTGAAAGTGAGTTGAGCTCAAATTTAAAACATCTTAAAAATTGAAGTTAGCTGGTAGGCTGATATGCTAACATGGGAAATGAGCAGCAGTGTTGACCATCACCCGACTCTTGACTTTTGTGAAAGAGAGCCTGGTGTACCTGTGATAGATTGGCCCTGGCACGCATTAACACACACGCTTTTGGCCCGACAATGGAAGGACGGCTAATGGCATCCCTGGTAAACCCTTTTTGAGAGTGTAGCCGGGTAAAAAATAGCATTTAATTAATCAAAAAAATCATTATTGATGTTACAATATTGATTTTAATGTTGATTAAGAGGGACAAATTACAGACGTATTTGTTTGTGGAGAAATGACATAGCTATTAATTAAAAGTCCAATTCATACTGCACCAAGAGATTTTGACCAACAGCAACAGACACTTTGTGCATCTTTTGCCATTGGTCGGCGCTTGTTGCTGTTTGTCTAGTCATAGAATCTCTGAGAATTAACGTAGTGTAATCTCACAATTGTCTGCATTGGTCACCATCTTTTGACACAGTGCACTGACCTGTAGGCTACACAGGCAAAACAAGCCAGAACTATTCATGAATTAGTTCATACAAATTTGTTTATTAAGGCCACAATCTACAAATGTGATTAATTTCATAACATTACACATTAATCATGACACTTTTCACACTTTGTATGCACTTAAGTGGCCTTTAAAGGGCTATATGTTAGAATTTTCTTGCGCTAATCATTTTTTTATTGCCAATGTGTGAACATTGTGTAAGAAAATATAAAAATTGAGACCTTCCCCGACTTCCCAGGCTATCTATCATTGTCTATGATTTGTATGTAAAGGACTTGAGACGTTTTTGCTCTCTCAACTGCTGTTTTGTCACCGCCAACATTTTGGTTGTTTGTTTATTTTGTTATTGAGAGTAAAGCGTGCGGCTAATATCTTTTTTGCTCATCAGCCACTGTGGCTAGTAGTGTTCCAAAGTTACTAACCATTCAACATTTTCACTGGCTACAATTTTGACATCGATATGATACCATAAAGATGTTTTACTCTTAATAACATCTCCTAATTTTACACCAGGTTTACGTTACTTTAAGACCTAACACACGGATCCATTATACTGTTACACATGCATGTTTTTACATTCACAGTAAACATAACTGACTGTGTTTATGAGAATACTCACCAACACCAGCATTTTGTCACTATTTTGTGTGCATTTGACTGTTTACGAACAATAAAACAACAAAATTTAGCCTGAGGCGGCTTTATGAGTGCGCACTTTGGCTGTAAGCACTAAATTTGCGGGAATTAATAAAATGATGCACAATACGTGCAATCCCACACCAAACTTCAAGCCCTGTAACACCAACAATATTCATCTTTAGTAAATGAAATGAGTGAGGGGAGGCGGGTTTGTGTGTCACTCACAGTTGGCGAGATGAGAGAGCGACAAAGCGCCAATGGTATATGCACGGGTGCACATAACTGGTACGCATGCGCAACAAAAATCAGAAATGCGTAGGCCAACTTGAGTCACTAAGCGCCTTTGCGTACTTAACCGATCTTCTCATCTCATCGTACACAACCTTACAGTAAGAGATGTCCAAAAAGCAACAGACATTAAGCAGCTTTTTTGGCGTTTCACCAACTTCAAAGAAACGCCAACTGGAGCCTGAGCCGAAAAGTTAACGATGAGCGCACTGAAGTGCATATCATTCACGTGAAGGGGGCACGCGGATCATGCAGAGCATCGCTCACGCCAGGGGTCGGAAACCTATGGCTCGCGAGCCATATATGGCTCTTTTGATGGCTGCATATGGCTCTTTTGAGATATATATATGGATCGATTGCTCCGCTACTTCCACGTTCGCGAAGGACAGGTAGATCGCTCCGCGGACAGTGATGGCAACACGGAGGAGGACAGTGAGAAAGACTGCACTTATTAAGACAATGCTACATATGTGAGTACCACAATCTCCTGGTACTCACCTGATTAACTCACTGAAAAAGTTATGTGCACCCCTGGGTATATGTATCTATTGTGTAGCTTTCAGTAAAATCTATATTTTTGCCAACACCTCATTTCACATAGTTTATTATTGCAGATTCCTGTTTTGAAAAAAAATTGTTGCCTATATTATATAAAAATTCTCCAAAGTGGCTGGCTAGTAGGAGTTACAGTGTTACTGTCACTGTGTTAAGGGCCAGTCACACAGCCGATCACGCACGAATCACTCACAAATCACGCACAGATTGGGTTTGTGCGTGCTTGTGCCTCGAGAAATTGACAAAATTTTCAGGGTGTCACGCATCACTGACGAATGACTGACATATCGCGCACGTCGACGCATACGAGCAAATACGGTGCAGTATTCCACGAACATCCGACGCATGAATCACTGACGGAGCACATCCAAACACGCACGCTTCGCGAACGTTCCACATACAAGCACTTTCAGAATGAACATTGTCAGTGGAATGTGTGCGCGGTTCATGCGTGAAATGAAGGTGGGACGTCAGTGGACGGACGTGGACGTGCGCGGTTTCGAACCAGTTCCGACGCATAAGCACTGACGGCTGACGCGCATAGTCACGCATAGTCACGCATACTCGATGCATAAACTACAGACGCCGACTCATGAATAACGCACACCTGTGCGTCGTAAAAATGTTGAACCGTTCAAAACTCAAAATCACGCACAAACCGCCTTCGAAGCACATCCACTTACAATCACTGACGGTCCACGTTCGTTCCACCGACGAATTACGCATACGACGCACACTCCGCGCAGAAACGAAAATCTGTGCGTAATTCGTGCGTGATTGGCCCTTTACTGCTGGAATCCACCCACTTTTGGCGGGTGATAATGTCAAGTTCTGGTTAATTGTGCACAAGTGCAAGCACAAGCAATAAGTTGCTGGCTGCAGATCACTTAACGGCCACTAGTATCACTAATAACAGAGGTATCAGAATTAAAGCCCCTTTATTTCATTAATACTATTAGATTAAGATTTGAAATTTGATTTACACTACAAGATTTGAAATACTCTTTTCACAAGTGATATTCTGCTCTCTATATATACTAATATGGTAATATTTAAACATGCTTAGGACTTTCTCTGCTGAACTTAATGCTTACACATTTGCAGTAGTTTTCCTTTACAACGTGAAATTTAGTGGAGGAGAGTATTTACATGGAACATGCAAGTTTTTTTACTAAGGTTTGCGCTAGTCAGTTTATTGGTATTTGCCCCATTATTTTCTGCTCATAAACCAGACTAATATGCGCTGCTCTTGGTAGAGTGTGTTGGTCATTATGAAAATGATGCGGCTGCATCTGTGTTGTTTTATTTGTACTTCGTCAGTATTTCACGCGCATAATTTTGCAGTCCCACTGGAGTTGTTTTGTAATTGCATTCTCACGATAATTTTCCCTGTTTATTAAATCTGGCACTGAGTATTAATCACTGTAAAACAGTTAAAGGGCCAGTCACACAGCGAAAACGCACAAATCACGCACGAATTACGCACAGATTTTCGTTTCTGCGTGGAGCTTGCATCATATGCATAATTCGTCGGTGGAACGAACGTGGACCGTCAGTGATTGTAAGTGGATGTGCGTCGAAGGCGGTTTGTGCGTGATTTTGAGTTTTGAACGGTTCAAAAAAAATTTGCGTTATTCATGAGTTGACGTGCGTAGTTTATGTGTCGAGTATGCGTGACTATGCGCGGGACACGCATCGGCCGTCAGTGCTTATGCGTCGGAACCGCGCACGTCCACGTCCGTCCACCGACGCCCCACCTTCATATCACGCATGAACCGCACACGTATCATGTTCATTCCACTGACATCCACTGACAATGTGGATTCTGAAAGTGCTTGTACGTGGAACGTTTGCGAAGCGTGCGTGTTTGGACACGCTCTGTCAGTGATTCATGCGTCGGGCGTGCGTCGAATGTTCGTGGAATACTTTGGTCAATTTCTCGACGCACAAACACGCACAAACCCAATCTGTGCGGGATTTGTGAGTGATTCGTGCGTGATCGGCTGTGTGACTGGCCCTTAAGGATTTGGCATGCATGTGGTATTTGAAAGTAAGGAGCAAAGAAAAGGGATGCAGTGAGAGAATTCATATTCTCCCCAACAGCAGCATGCATGCACTCACAGACGGCATAAGGATTGAATCAATATTAGAGAGCAGCACCCAATTTACTGTATTAAATGTTAACCTTTAAAATTATGTTCCTGAGCCCCTGGAGGTCTTTGAATGGCAGCCATTCTGGCACATTGAACTGATGCCCTGCAGCCAATGGCAGAACATGGAAGACATCACATGATGGCACATATGTGTTATAAGTGGATTACCCCATGGCCTGCTGGGTAAAACAGATTAGAGCAGATCGCTCGAGTAGCAGGCACAGTGTGGGTGCTGTAGAGTTAATGTTAAACCATCACATGCTTGTCAACACTTCAGTACTGTAGACAATAGCTACCATGAAGGCCGTGCCCTCACTACATGATTTTTGCTCTGAATTCACTGTTGCAGATTAATGTTCGAGGTCTGTAACAAAACCCCCAGATTGTAACCAAATCAAAGCTTTCTCCAGTCACCGGCACTTGTTAAGTATGAGTAATTCAGCAACAACAGTGATGTTTGAAAGGAGGAAGCATGACCAATATTTTCCATCACCATAATTCCCCTTTTTCTAATTTTATTTCAAGCTTAAAAAATCTGCAAAACATTTAACTTGGAAACTTATGAACTGAAGGCAAAACATGTACTATTGCATTCGGTTTTAATCAAATCTGTGTTTATATCATATTTACAGATATTGCATGAAGTCTGTGACCCAAAAGAGATTGGTATTTTTATTAAAAATATCTAAGTTTTAAAATAAAAATAATAATTTGTTTCTAACTCAATTGTACAACTCACTGCAGTTCAAACATTTGGGATCAGTATGATTTTTTTAAAGGTTTTTGAAAGAGTCTTGGCAACAACGCGACAACCCCCAAAAAGGGAATAATTCTGCAGATGATGGTCATAGACAATTGTTCTATTCTTATTTGTCCTGACAGATTTGTCTATAGTTTTATGTTTTGTTTTGTTGTGTACTTGTCACAGTCTGTAGCATAAGCCAGTACTTACAACCCAATCAGGTTAAATAGGAAGTTCTGCTCCACCTGGATGGCACATCCATATGTGTCGTCACAATGAGTTTTGGTGTGTCTCCCAGCACAGTTTCAAGAACATGGAAGAGATCCCATTAAACAGACCATTACAGGAGGTAAGCTGGACTGGGACGTAGAAGGGCAACAGCCCAGCAGCAGGACCAGTGTCTACTTTGTGCGATGAGGATTAGGAGGAGCACTGCCAGAGTCCTACAAAATGACCTCCAGCAGGCTACTAATGTGCATGTTTCTGACCAAACTATCAGAAACAGACTTCACAAGGTTGGTACGAGGGCCTGAGATTCTCTAGTACAGGGGTGAGCAAACTTTTTTTGACTCTCGGGCCACAATGGTTTCTAAAAATTGACAAAGGGGCCAGAATAGAAGGACGGTGTTTGTGTGAACTAATAGAAATTAAATTTAAAAGCCATTACATGAAAATATTTGGCAGAGTTCATTGTAAAAATTGTTTTCCAAATGTATTAATTTAATACCACAGTAGATAAACTCTCATTCAGTTTCAGTGGGAACAGTGTTGTTGATCTCCTTTTTTTGCAAGTGCATCAAAGTCTGGAGTTAGTTTTGTTGTGGCAATTCTCAGGATAGATCCGAACTGCTCACATAAACATTCTGCACCACACTTATTTTCACTGTCCATACTCATTGCACTACCTTAAATCTACTGCTTACCTTAAGCTAACATACAATTGTATACATCTACCTGTAAAATTCTGTTTATAGAGACATCTGTATATTACATTTACACTTATAGTACATACTCACCTGTAAATGCTGTTTATAGTAAGAGGCACCTGTAATTATATTTATAGCACACACTCATCCTGCACTTGCTGTTATTGCTCTTCTGGTTAGACCTAAACTGCATTTCGTTGCCTTGTACCTGTACTTGTGTAATGACAATAAAGTTGAATCTAATCTAATCTAAACTCCTCCCCTTCACATAATTTCTGAAACCTTATGGGATAACGCCAGTTGACAACTGGCCAATTGCCGCGCGTTGCAGCTCTGCCTGACAGACAGTATAAACAGCACAAACGCGGCAATTGCGTCAGAATCATGACTGAACGCTACACAGCTGGTCAAACGCGAACACGGCAGCTAAAGCAATGTCTCGTTCCCATCTCTCAGGGAACCAAGGTTACAATAGTAACCGGAGACGTTCCCTTTCGAGAGCGGGAACGAGACTTTGCATTGAAATGCATTTTGGAACAGTGGTTGAGCCAAACAATATCAGCATCTTCTGTGTTGAGTCTTTAAATTAGCCGTCCATCTCTGAGCTGTAGCCGCTCTTTCTTGTTTGCTAGCATAGTTGTGTGGCAAAAGGACAGCTGATATTGTATTCTTTAAAAACCGCTAAAGTTTATTGGCATATCAGACATACAGCCCTTGATCGGACTTCAGCAAAAAAATGTTTTGTTGTTCACTCTTTATGAAACACTCGACACTTACTGTCTACTTTTCTTTACTTCGGTTCACTCATTTTTTACTGAAGGACTTAAAGTGCAAAGCAAAAAAGTGAAGTAGATTCAATCCACATCACACCCAAACAAAGGTCAATGTCTTTGGAGTGCGGAGTGCATCTGTTGGGGAAACACAGACATTACAGGGAAAGGTAAATGAAGGAGGTTTAATTATAATAAAATGTAAAATAATTATACGACTTGGACAGGTTTGGCAGGCCGGATTGAAAAGCCCAACAGGCCATAGTTTGCCCACCCCTGCTCAAGTAGGACCTGTGCTCACAGCTCTGCACTGTGACGCTCAATTGGCATTTTCTGTTCTCTCCCCTGATGAGAGCAGTTTCTGAAATACAAAGGCATTGATGCCATTGACTGGCCCTCACGTTCCCTAAACCTGAGTTCTTTTGAGAACCTCTGGGACATTATGTATCAAAGCATCTAAAGCCACGGCACTACAGTCTGTCCAGGAGCTCACTGTTGCCCTGATCTGGGAGGAGATCCCCAGGATACCAGCCGCCATGTCATCAGGAGCATGCCCAAACGTTGTCGTGAGTGCATACAGACACATATGGGAGAAATACACACACACAAGCTCAACTTGCCTTTAAATGAAGTTCATCTCAGCAACTCATAATGTAATCTAGTCCTTCAGTGTGTTTTTGATTTATTGATTTTGGTTTCCATTGACTGTTATCACATACTTTTGCTCTTAACAAATTACAGAAGGTCACCAACTCACACTGGACTTTCAAACTGAATATTTAATTAACAGAGATCCAATGTGTGATTTAAGTGTAATATTTTGTAGAAACTGTGATAAATTATTTTCAGGATTCTTTGATGAACAGAACGTGCGAAGCACAGCATTTATTTTGATTAAAATTTACAGTCTTTTGAATGATAGTGTATATTCAGTGTATACTTTTATATTAAGAATTTAATTTGTTATATTGGAGTATCTGACACAAAAAAATATACGTTTTATATGTGTTTTTATTTGGCTACAAAAAAAAGTATTCCATCAAAACTGTTCCTAAAAAATAACACAGGGCAAAAATTGTACCTTCATAAAAAGTTATTTTCTGACACTGA
Organism: Rhodeus uyekii; assembly: GCA_037043235.1. NCBI lineage: Eukaryota > Metazoa > Chordata > Actinopteri > Cypriniformes > Acheilognathidae > Rhodeus > Rhodeus uyekii. The sequence goes on along the minus strand of JAWRVZ010000017.1, from coordinate 205,899 downwards.
CTTTTCTGGCACACTCCCGTGATCAATTGCCTGGTTCTGGTGTGTATTTATGTGAGAAAATGGTTTTGAAGAGGTACTGGGATGTGTTTGCCCAAACAGCTTGTATGTTGTGCACCTTGTCTGTGTTTTGTTGCTTAGAAAAACATGACTGATGGCAAGAAAGATTGTTGTGTAACACAAGCAGTACAGTGATTGTGGTGCTCAGTTATGTTTGGTTCCTGGTCACATACTAAGGGCTCGATCTAAGATGTGTTCCAGGACAATGTATGTCAATGTAGAGGTGTTAATTTAAAGAAAGAGAATTTAACATTTTCAAAACGCTGTGGAAGAGAGGAACTGGAAGCAAGTCACCCTACCCTTGTGTTTCCCCATCCTAATCATTTACTGATTCGAAAGCACAGCTGATAAAATGTCACGCTTCGCTTGTGTTGTTTGTAATTAGGGCATCAGAACGCTCTCAAAACTTTCACCTCAGAGGCTGCAGCTAATAAAAAAGAAATTCCCATGTTAATCCTGCAGAATGTTCCACAGAATTACACACTTTAATCAGTTTGCCTCATTTTTAAAAGTTGCTGTTTAGATTTTAATAGGCAAAACTTAAAAATCTATTACTGGATCATTATTGTAGTGATTATTGTTATGTTTTTAGCATGTTATATGTTTGGCAACAGTTCTTCTAATCCTAACTGATGGAGTGTGTAGCTTTTTATTTCTTAAACAACCATGTATAAAGATGGCTATATTCCAGGATGACAATGTCATGATTCATTGTGAAATTGTGGAAGCATGAAGAATCATTTTTCATGAATCATGAATTCATTTAAAGTTTTGGGATGTGCTGGAGGAGACTTTACAGAGTGCTGCTCTTGCATTGTCAATGCAAGATCTTGATAAAAAACTTGATGCACCGCTTGATGGAAACCTATATTTCCATCAAGAGGTGCATCAATTTTGTTGGCCGTAACCACCATAGACACTGAGAGGGACAGATTTAATGTATTTGCCAGTTTTTTCTAATTAGTTATGTCCAATTGGATTTTATGTTACATCTAATGTTGCCAAATTAATGTTTATTGCAGTTTAAATCGTGTGTTGCTATAATGGTTTGTGTGAATGACACTCTGCACCTTACATATTAGTATTTACCTTATGGAAAAGCTGCGTGTGATGAGCTTTTATTTATCATGTGACTCTTACACTATGTTTGAGGGTTGTCAGTGAATTACAAAGGTGCAAAACAGATGTTAGTAATGAAATAGGCTGGTAAATAATCAGTTAAAAAAATATGTTTTGTTTGTTAAACCTAAAATATTGATACCTTAAATTTATGGGAACCACAGCTGCCAGTTTTTTACTGTATATTTAACTGATTATTTTTCTTTTTTTACAGTATACAAATAAAAGTAAATGTGTACATATTTTCAAATAAAATATTATTTGAAAATAGATTAAATTTATTACTTCATAACTACAATAGATTGGACTTTTTACCGCTCTTATTTATATTTCTTTATTCCTTTTACCCTTATAAATAAATAAAAAAGACCAAGAACTTGCTGACTGTTGTTGCTGACTATGTCCGTCTGAATATTTTACTTAATATTTTAATTTTAAATTAGATTTAGAATTACAAAAGTAAACAAATCTAGTTGTATTTCACATGTTTTACAGACATATTTGCAGCGTGGTTTAGGGGTTTGTAAGAAGCTAATCTATTTACATGCAAATTTAGATGCTTTGAAAAGTCCAAAAACTGGTCTCCCATCTCCCGTCCAGGGAGGATGAAATGACTGATGAAAATGGTGCCGTGCTCATGTTGAAATGTCACGAGGGACAACAATGGAACAAATGAAACTAGAAGATCTGTTTGATTGTAATTGGTCTATGGTGAGAATCTCCTCATCAAATTACATCAGAAGCTTAGAAATGTTGTCTTCAGTGAGCTTCAAGCTACATTAGACATCAGGCTCATGTCTCATGTCAAAAGATGGATTTTGAAGGACTTTTGTTACATAATACATCACGTGTTATAAAATAACAGGATCTGGAACAACTTTTTCAGCTTGGTAAGTCCATTAATTGCCTGATGAGGTGTTAAAAGATCTAGTGTGATCGACTCTCGCAATCTAAACCAACAAGCTGTTACACAGAGCAGATGAAGCCTGTGAATATATTAGTGAAGAGACAGACAGTCAAACGTTCTCATTAATTATGTCTCGACATTGTGTTTCATGTCAGTTTCCCATCAGTGAGGGATTATGGGTAAGAGTGTGTTTGTTTGTGTATACCCGGCTTTTTGACAGCCGCCTGCAGTGCGTACCACCATAACATGTGGAGTTGTCATCAGGGCGAATCCCCTTTAGGTTTGTGTGCACATGATCACTTATACATATGCTCACAGAGATCACTGAATCCTGAAGAGCTTTCTAATGCTCTGCATATGTCTCTGCATGAATGTGACATGTCTTATGTTTCTGTGATGAGGCATAATTGCCCTTGGCAAACAAATACCAAATGTTTCTCTGAATGGAAAGTGTCATAAATGAGACAAATCTGTGAGATAACTCATCAGAGATGTGACAAAATGATCTCATATTAATATTATTTATGTTTCACAGTGACAAGACAGGAATGTGATTATAATCCAACATGTTTATAGAATTTTTCATCAATCTATTACTCATCAGGGCGGCTTTAGAAAACGTCTCGGGTTACTTATGTAACCCTGGTTCCCTGAGGGGAACGAGACGCTGTGTCGAAGCACTAGGGGAAATAGCCTTGCGTGAGTCACGTGAAGATCTATGCAACCAATGAGAAGCGAACGCGTGTGAATGCGTCACTGCCGGCCGCAGCCGGTGACGTCATGAGGAAGAGCATAAAGCGCGTCTGAAACCGGGGCGCGTCAGCCATGAATGCCTGAAGCGGGCCCGGATGCGCCCGGAGCTGAGGCCAAGACACAGCGTCTCGTTCCCCTCAGGGAACCAGGGTTACATAAGTAACCCGAGACGTTCCCTTTCAGGGAACTCGAGCTGTGTCGAAGCACTAGGGGAACGCTATGCCAACGCCACCTCAGCGAGGTCAGCATCCGGGTGTGTCCCAGCTCACTGAGAGAGCACCCTGGTTCCCGGGGCGGCATCGAGGTCTAGCTGGTAGAACCTCATGAATGTGTGCGGCGAGGACCAGCCAGCCGCAGCACAAACGTCAGGCAAGGAGACTCCGGAGAGGAGAGCCTTGGATGCCGCCATGCTCCTAGTGGAGTGGGCTCGGACCCTCAAAGGAGAAGCATGTCCGGCCGACTCATAAGCTAGACAGATAGCCTCGACTATCCACCTGCTCAGAGTTTGCTTGGAAGCTGGGGCACCCTCGGGGGCCCCAAAGCAAACGAACAGCTGGTCCGACTTACGCCACGTGGCAGTCTTGTGAACGTAAGCGTCCAGTGCTCGCACTGGACAGACCTTGTTCTTGTGCTCCTGCTCATGATCGTCAAATGGGGGAGGGCAGAAGGCCTGCAGCGTGACAGACCGAGCCACATTAGTGGGAACCTTGGGGACGTAGCCCGGCCTCGGGTGGAGGAAAGCTTTCGCCATCCCGGGCGCAAACTCAAGACATGATGGGGCCACTGAGAGGGCCTGAAGGTCCCCGACCCTCTTAAGCGAAGTGATAGCCAGCAAAAGAAGGGTTTTTAGCGAGAGGTACTTGATAGAGATACCCTCTAGAGGTTCAAAGGGTGGCTGGGACAAGCCTAGGAGTACCATGGACAAGTCCCAGGCAGGCACCCTGGTCTGTGCCGCAGGTCTCAGCCTTAATGTACCACGGAGGAAACGAGTGACTAGGGGGTCCCTGCCCAAGGACACCCCACCCAGAGGTACGTGGCAAGCCGCTATAGCAGCCACGTAGACCTTCAAGGTGGAGGGGGACAGCCCTGCCACAAATCTTTCTTGCAGGAACTCCAGTACTTTGCCAATTTGGCAGGTTACTGGGTTCAGCTGCCTTTCACTACACCAAGAAGTGAAGAGCTTCCACTTCAAGGCGTAGAGTTTCCTCGTGGAGGGAGCTCTGGACTGCAGGATGGTCTCAACAACCTCGGCTGAGAGACCGGCCTCTATGAGCTGGGCCCCCTCAGGGGCCAGACCCACAGTTTCAACGGCCCTGGTTGCGGGTGAAGAATGCAACCTTCCGCCTGGGACAGAAGGTCCCTCCTGATCGGGATCTCCCAGGGGACCCCGTCGAGGAGGGACACAAGGTCCGCGAACCTTGGCCAGAACTCCCGGGAGCAGAGCGATCGGGGGAAAAGCATACAGGCGTAACCTCGGCCATGCCTGCGTCACGGCATCCCGCCCCAGAGGCGCTGGATGTGTGAGTGAAAACCACAGAGGGCAATGGGAGTTTTCTACCGAGGCAAACAGGTCGACCTGTGCCTTTCCGAACCTTTCCCAAATTTGCTCCACCACCTCGGGGTGGAGTCGCCATTCCCCTGGTCTCGCCCCCTGTCTCGACAGGGCGTCTGCTCCCACATTCTGGACCCCCGGGATGTAAGCCGCCCGGATGGAGAGCAGCTTTCCCTGGGCCCAGAGGAGGATCTGTCGCGCCATCTTGTAAAGTGGTCGCGAACGCAGACCCCCCTGGTGATTGATATACGCAACCGCAGTCATGCTGTCGGTGAAAACAGTGACATGGTGGTCGCGAAGGTCCGGTAGGAACGCACGGAGTGCTTTGCGGATCGCCAGTAACTCTAACATGTTTATGTGCCAGGTTTGGTGCCGACTGTTCCATAGACCTTGTGAGGAGCGGTCTCTCAAGACCGCCCCCCAGCCCGAGAGGGAGGCATCTGTCGAGAGAGAGACTCTCCGAGCCAGAGCCCCTAGCACTGGGCCTTGAGACAGAAACCAAGGATTCTTCCACATACTCAAGGCGCGTAGGCATCGCCCCGTGACCTTGATAATGCGAAGCGGGTTCCCTTTCGGGGAAAACCCCTTGGTCTTTAGCCACCACTGCAGGGGTCTCATGTGCAGCAGGCCCAACGGGATGACGCAGGAAGCCGCTGCCATGAGCCCTAACACCCTCTGGAAGTGTCTGACAGTGAGTGGCTGGCCTAACTTGATGCTCTTGACGGCTGAACAGATAACTTGGATGCGCCCGGGGGAAAGCCGGGCCGACATCGCTACTGAGTCCCAGACGACTCCCAAGAAGGTGGTTCTCTGAGCAGGAGAAAGGACACTCTTCTTGGCGTTCAGCCTCAACCCCAGCTCCTTTATGTGTGCGAGCACTACATCTCGATGTTGCTCCGCCAACTGCGGCGACTGGGCCAGAATAAGCCAGTCGTCTATATAGTTTAAGACACGGATGCCCCGTGACCGCAGGGGAGCTAGAGCAGCGTCCACGACTTTCGTAAACGTGCGGGGTGAGAGCGCTAGGCCGAAAGGAAGCACCCGATACTGGTACGCCTTTCCCCCAAAGGCGAACCTCAGGAACTTCCTGTGTTGCGGAAGGATGGAGACATGGAAATAAGCGTCCTTGAGGTCGACTGTGACAAACCAATCCTCGGATCTGATCTGCACTACGATCTGTTTGAGCGTTAGCATTTTGAACTTTAGACGCTTGACCGCACGATTCAAGAGACGTAAATCCAGAATGGGCCGCAACCCTCCATCCTTCTTTGGAACTATGAAGTACCGGCTGTAGAACCCGGACTTGCTCTCTGCGAGGGGTACATACTCGATGGCCCCTTTCGCCAGCAAAGTGTTTACTTCTTGTTCCATGACCAGAGCCTGCTGAGGGCCTACAGCAGACTGTAGGACCCCCGAGAACTGGGGTGGTGAGACCCCGAACTGAATGGCGTACCCTAAGGTGACCGTGCGCAGGACCCACTGAGAGATACCGGGTAGCCGTGACCACGCATCCCGGAATTCTACTAGGGGAACCAGCCTCCCGGGGCTGGCCTCTGGTGCTGATGGCATGTCCACCACTGGGCCGGGATTTCCGGATTCCCGGGTGGAGTGCTCTAGGACCCTCCTCAGAGGGGGTGGTTTTCCCATGGCGGGCTGACTGGTCAGCTGCTCCAGGGATACACCACCTTGTTGCGGCTTGGCGTCAGGGCCGCTTGCTCTTAGCCTTCTTAGCGCTCAGGACAGCCCTCAGATCGCCCCTCTTGCCAGAGGCTTGAGCCTGTCGCCCCGACCCCCCGGGATTAGCCGGAGGAAGACGGGTGGCGACACTTCGTTTTTGAGCGGCCCTGTGTGAAGAGCTCTGAGACCCCCTTTGACTGGCGGTCTCACGTGGAGGGCGGCGGGGAATAACTTTACTGAACGCCACCTGCTGTCGTGCAGCCTCCTGAAACTTGTCGACAACGCTTTTTACGGCGTCGCCGAACAAGCCCGAAGGGGACAGAGGAGCGTCCAGCAAAACAAATTTGTCCCTATCTTTGATGGAAGACAAATTGAGCCAAAGATGTCTCTCCGTAGCCACCAGAGCTGCCATGGAGCGACCGACAGAGTAGGCCGTCTCCCTAGTGGCCCGGAGAGACAGATCCACGGTCCGGCGCAGCTCTGCCACTGTCTCCGGACCGATACCGCCGCCCTCGTTGAGGTCCCCCAGCAACTCAGCCTGATAAGCCTGCAGCAGAGCCGTGGTGTGCAGGCACGCTGCGGCTTGACTAGAGGCTGAGTACGCTCTCCCCACCAAAGACGACGTGACGCGCATCGGCTTGGAGGGGAGCGCCGGAGCTTTAATGGAGGACGCAGATTGGGGCACAAGGTAGCTCGCAAGCGCCTCATCCACCTTCTGCATCCCCCCATAGCAATAGCTTTGAGCCCCTGCGAGATTCGTATACATCGAACTGTTCCGTGTATGAACTCTCTCAGAGGCTGGCTTTTCCCACGATCTGGATACCTCGGCATGCAAATCGGGAAGGAAAGGCATAGCTCGGCGCGGGGGAGTGACGCGAGCCGGCAGATAACGCTCGTCCAACATACTTCTTTTAGGACGGGCGCTTCTGGTCTCCGCCGGCCATTCAATATCCAGACGAGAGACAGCTCGCGCCACAACCTCAACTAGCTCTTCAAACGCCGGCGAGGAGAGTGGCGAAGCCTCCTCTGCCGGGTCAACACTAGCTAAGTCCATCTCACTATCGGAACTCGACAAAGCTAATGTTGGAGTCACAGCACGAACATCTCCCGAGGAGTGCCCGTGACTGGAACCCGTTTGGTCTCGTGAGGGCTGAGGTAAGGACGGACCCACCCCAGCAGCCTCAGCGAGATCCATTTGTGAACCCCAGGACTGAGAGCGCCGCAACGCCTCGGCCGCTGCAGGTCCCGAACCCCGGGGAACACTAGCCTGGGCGGCCTCGTTACAGACCGCCAGGCGGGAGCGGAGAACATGCAGAGAAAACTGCTCACAGTCTTTACAGCCGGCGCCCTCAAGAGCCGACCGTGCATGTTCCACTCCTAAACAGATAACACACATTACATGTGTATCCCTGCCCGTTATAAAACGAGGACAGGGATAAACACACGGTCTGAAACTCTGTTCATCTCTCGCCACACTTTTCACACTCATTCTTTGATTTTTTAAGCTATCAAGTCTCAAAAACCACTCTCGCACAGACACAGCACGCTGAAGGCATTCAGAGCTGACGCGCCCCGGTTTCAGACGCGCTTTATGCTCTTCCTCATGACGTCACCGGCTGCGGCCGGCAGTGACGCATTCACACGCGTTCGCTTCTCATTGGTTGCATAGATCTTCACGTGACTCACGCAAGGCTATTTCCCCTAGTGCTTCGACACAGCTCGAGTTCCCTGAAAGGGAACATTCAATGCTCTGCACAAGTCTTATTTTCTGGAAACATTGAATTAACCATTAAATCAAACATTTACACGCGTTTTAGTTTTTTAAGCGCCGCCTGCATTGCATGAGACATTTTCAGCATTTGTATGAGCTAAACTGCACTGGCATTAAGTAGGGCTGGGAGATAAATCAAATTGTCAAGATAAATGTTTTGCTGGCAGTATATGTGTTGGAGGTGGAAAGTTTGATTATTTCCAAGAATCCTTCAAACTGTGCTTTCAATGAATTGATTTAAAGGTCTTATTCAAAGGCACTCACACATTTTTATGAAAGTGTTAGAGTGGTAGTTTTTATAAAACCATATATAGGCTAATAAGGGAGGAATAATATACGGTCCGCCTATGATCATGCCCCCAGTGTGAAATGGTCTGTGAGAGTGAAAAATGGTTAAATATTTTTTCTCCTTGTACTTAATTTGTTTTAAAAAAAACAAGTAAAACATGCTTGGACTATTTTTTTTACTACATTTAGATAATTGCAAGAGGGTATATTGGCAACCATGACTATCATTTTTACTCTAATTAAAATCCATTGTAAAGCAAATTTCATAAACATAAAATAATATAAAGGTTGTGATGCATTTGTAAACAATGTCTTTTAAACTTTTTGGGTCAGAATAATTATTGTTATAAAAAAATAAATGAATAGCCTACTTTTAAGGCCCTGATATTCTTCAAGTGAAATGTCATTTCAAACAAAATCAGGCCAAAACAAAGTTTGGTTTGTATTCACTTCAGGAGTCTGAAACAGAATACCAAGCAAGTTTTCCAAGCTTGCTCTGGCTGGTAAACACCTTCGAAATACCATTGGTCCATGGTGATTGCGTAATAGGCACGAGAGTTCTGAGAGCCCGCCTTCTTTGACGTGGAATTCTTCTCCAGTTCTTTTCTTTCATTCAATCCCTCAAGTAAAAACATGAACAGAGTGGAGAATCTCTTTATAGTAGATATTGTAGTTGTATTTATGATTTAAAGTGACCCTGACAGGTTTTTTTTTCCATGTTTAATACTTTGCTTGCTTTTAGAATATCTATTGTATAAAGTGATATATAAATATTTGCAGAGCTCATGCAATCATCCACATCCGTATGATCAGATGCTTTCTTAACTGCTTGTCTTAACTGCTTTTCAGCTAAATATCGACGTTACTTCTTCAAATAAATAACGCAGGTTACTTTGTTTTCCCATGTATTGACAGTGTGAACATGATATTATTGTAACTAAATGTGAGCATTTACTCATCTCACTTGCACAAAAAAAGTTTCAGTATTCCTCAAAATGAATAACATCAGTGAAACCGAATCTGAATATTACACAAACCTCCAATATTTAAATGTTAAAGAAAAAAATATTTGTATGCATTTAATTTCACTCTATTGATCAATGTACTTTCTGCTTGCCTTTGATTATTCAGTTCAACCATAAGCAAAAATGCCTTTATTTATTTTTTATTAGTGAAGTGTTAAGCGTTCTTCTGCAGCATTCTATTTATCTGTGATCCAGAACAGAAAATCAGCTGAAAGGTTTATTTGGGTTTCCCTTCAGCCTTATTATTTCAATTTTAATGTGAAAGCATTTGACTAAAAATAGAACTTTTTTGTTATTAAAAAACAAACAACAAGCCCATCAAAATTGACGAAAGTATTCCACAAACATTCAACGCATGCCCGACGTATGAATCACTGACGGAGCGCGTCCAAACACGCATGCTTCGCGAAGGTTCCATGTACATTGTCAGTGGATGTCAGTGGAATGAACGTGATACGTGCGCGGTTCATGCGTGATATGAAGGTGGGGCGTCAGTGGACGGACGTGGACGTGCGCGGTTTCGAACCAGTTCCGACGCATAAGCACTGACGGCCGACGCGTGTCCTGCGCATAGTCACGCATACACGACGCATAAACTACGCATGGCGACTCATGAATAACGCAAAAATTTGAGCATGCAAAAATTTTGAACCGTTCAAAACTCAAAATCACGCACAAACCGACTTCGACGCTCATCCACTTACAATCACTGACGGTCCACGTTCGTTACACCGACGAATTACGCATACGACGCACGCTCCGCGCAAAAATTCGTGCGTGATTCATGCTTTTTCGCTGTGTGACTGGCCCTTAAATAATAGATTAAAACATATTTTTCATTAAAAAAGTCTAATAATTTTTAATGTATAATAATTCTTAGATTTTTCAACCAACTAATAAAAAAATTTGTTAAAAAAAATTTAAAAATTAAACGTATTATTAAAATAGTTAATTGCAGCCCTACCCAAAGAACTGTGCCATGAGTACATCAGGGCCTCTTCAAGTCTGCATTAAACATCAAATGTTTCTTCACCAAACACCAAACCGGCATATTAAAATAATTTCTGAAAGGTCGTGTGACACTGAAGTCTGGAATAATGATGCTGACAATTTTACATTAATAAATTACATTTTAAAACATGTCAAAATTGAAAATTTATTTTAAATTGTAATATGTTCACAATATCACTGTTTTCACTGTGTTTGTATATATGTGTGTGTGTGTGTGTGTGTGTGTGTGTGTGTGTGTGTGTGTGTGTGTGTGTGTGTGTGTGTGTGTGTGTGTGTGTGTGTGTGTGTGTGTGTGTGTGTGTGTGTGTGTGTGTGTGTGTGTGTGTGTGTGTGTGTGTGTGTGTGTGTGTGTGTGTGTGTGTGTGTGTGTGTGTGTGTGTGTGTGTGTGTGTCTTTTTTTCCCCCACTTGCATTTCATCATTGCGTTTTTCTCTGAAAACAACCTGAGGAGTCTTGTAACTGGCATGACAGTTTTTAAAATGCCTTGAGACATACAGTCTTAACAACCTTTGACTCAGAGCTGTGAAAGGCTCTTCAAACTGCACGAAAAAATTCTCAACAAAGCTTACTCGCAGACAAACCACCCAAACACCGCTGCAAGATTCTTTTCTCAGTGAAGACTATATAAAGACAGACAACTGATTTAACTATTCTATTGCAACATATCACAGGTATTAAGCATATCAGATGAAAAAAAAGGATGAAAGAACCCAGGGAAAAAAAAAAAACGGATGTAAAGGACCCAGGGGATATAGTATGATGGAGAGAAAAGTACAAATGGATTTATTGGAATATAAAAGTCATCATGTTCTTTTTTAGAATAATCTCCTATTTCTACAAAAACCGAGACCTTCAGCTTTTTGCTGGTGCACTCAGTTTGACTTGAGCGCATTGAACAAAGTGATGTATTTTTCAGCAGGTGCTTTTTTCTTCTGTGTTTGAAGATGAGCTCTTTTCTAGTTAATAAGAAACGTCCTCCAGTATTAATATGGAAATGAAGTGATGTTAATAATATAAAAAGTCTGTCTCCAGTCAAGTCTGAGCCAATAATTAAGTCCCCAGCGTAGGCAGACAGAAATCTGACGTGTGTGTATGTGGGCACATATGTGGGTGTGTAACGCCGTCGTCATTCACTTTCACATTCAAAGTTCCTTTTTTGCCTATTTCTTTCTTCTTCTTTTCCTTTTGTCTACATGTTGTGTTAAAACGTTTTCAGGTGTTTTAGATAAGGCTTCTTCCTAACTGGATATTTAGATCTAACATAAAAGATAAAGCATTCATGGTAGGGGTCTTGTGGGGGGAAAATTGATGGATACAAGGCATGTTTCAGGACTGGAAGCCTTGAGACACTGACAGCAGCGTAATGAGTACTGAGAGGACAGGAGATCCATACATTGAGCACATTCTCCTTGAGGATACAGGTAGTGGACAGAGACCAGACTCTGTGCAAATGGCATATCATGTAATTAACCCGAAGAATCCTACTGTATTATTTTGGGTACTCAAATTCAGAAGACTTCTAAATGATCAACCTGATCAAAACTTTGAACTGCAACTAAGGTTTATTTGGTTATCCACACATCTTGTATTTATTTTAAGTTTCCGATACAGTACATCGTGCTTTTTGAGGAATGTTTGTTTGTACATCTTTTATTGCATTGGATTATATTTTTGAACCCACAGTAAAAACTTGATGATAAAACTAACCAATTAAATATCATCTTTATAAGGCATATTATTGAGATATACACTCACCTAAAGGATTATTAGGAACACCATACTAATACTGTGTTTTACCCCCTTTCGCCTGCAGAACTGCCTTAATTCTACATGGCATTGATTCAACAAGGTGCTGAAAGCATTCTTTAGAAATGTTGGCCCATATTGATGGGATAGCATCTTGCATTTGATGGAGATTTGTGGGATGCACATCCGGGGCACTGAGCTCCCGTTCCACCACATCCCAAAGATGCTCTATTGGGTTGAGATCTGATGACTGTGGGGCCGTTTTAGTACAGTGAACTCATTGTCATGTTCAAGAAACCAATTTGAAATGATTGGAGCTTTGTGAAATGGTGCATTATCCTGCTGGAAGTAGCCATCAGAGGATGGGTACATGGTGGTCATAAAGGGATGGACATGGTCAGAAACAATGCTCAGGTAGGCTGTGGCATTTAAACGATGCCCAATTGGCACTAAGGAGCCGAAAGTGTGCCAAGAAAACATCCCCACATCATTACACCACCACCACCAGCCTGCACAGTGGTAATAATGCATGATGGATTCATGTTCTCATTCTGTTTATGCCAAATACCATCTGATTGTCTCAACAGAAATCGAGACTCATCAGACCAGGCAACATTTTCCCAGTCTTCAACTGTCCAATTTTGGTGAGCTCGTGCAAATTGTAGCCTCTTTTTCCTATTTCTAGTGGAGATGAGTGGTACCCGGTGGGGTCTTCTGCTGTTGTAGCCCATTCGCCTCAAGCTTGTGCGTGTTGTGGCTTCACAAATGCTTTGCTGCATACCTCGGTTGTAAAGAGTGGTTATTTCAGTCAAAGTTGCTCTTCTATCAGCTTGAATCAGTCGGCCCATTCTCCTCTGACCTCTAGCATCAACAAGGCATTTTTGCCAACAGGACTGCCGCATACTGGATGTTTTTCCCTTTTCACACCATTCTTTGTAATGCACTGTAACAGTGTGTCTTATATAACAGAGTCAGACACAAACAACAACCAACAACAGAAGTGTGAACATTGAAAACTAAATACACACAGTGATGAATGGAAAATGACAAACAGCAGAAGTGACAATTAGTGTCCATGGGGACAGATGAGTGGCGGAAAACTGAAACAGAGACTGAATGAAAACAAAACAAGGGTCTGTGTGGTGTAAGAATGTATATTTATTTTTTAGATTTATATTGTGTAAATAACCTATTGATTTACATTACAACCTACTGTATCAGAATTTCATTGTGATCCTCCTCATTACAGCAATTGCATTCATTTTTGCTCAGTTTGGGCTCACTTTTTTATATTTTTGAGCTCCATATTCTCCTATATCGTACTATATGTACCAAAAAAAAAAAAACACACATGCAACCACACATAAACTGCACATGCAACATAGAGGCAATAATATAACATAATAGTAATTAAAACTGTTGTTATATAAACCATTTTTCCTTGGAAAACTTTTTTAAGCAGGCAGTCCACAAAATATACTGCAAACTATGCATTAATCTGCTAGTATTGCATTATGAGCATTGCCTGTTGCTCTTCTGTTGCCATTGCTGATCGCTCATTCAAATATGTTTAAACATCCGTCAAAGTAATGATGTATGGCTCAGTGCTACGTGACGTTAGGGAAAGTAAGTCCCACTGTGCCTCTGTGCTTGGCAGACCTTTTCTTTATGTGTTTATTTGTGTTTATGTGTTTGTGTTTACTCTTTTCTGAGGCAGATTGGCTTCCCAGGGACCTGCCTGCAGTTTAGTGCTAACAGCCAATTAGGAGCACAGAGCCTGAATACACTAATACGCACAACAACTGTGCCGCAACACAAACAGCAAAAAGGATGGAGTGAGGAAAAATAGAGATCTGGTGAAAAACAGAAAAAGGCACCTCCACTGGAACTGATACAGTCCCTACCCTGTAACCATCCTCATATTTCCTCTTAGAAAACTTATTTTCACAGAGAAAGATACCGAAGCTCTTTTCGAAAACCTAGTGAACTGTCTGCACAAGATGAATTTTAGGGTATGAAACTTACCCTAAAAAATGAAAGAAAAAGGCTTTTCTAAAAGGAAATGTGACTATATATCTTCTTTTCAAAGAGTTAGGCGTATGTAAGTTACTTTGGCTACTGAATATCCCAAATGTTACAAATTAATTCTGATATATCCAGTTCATGAAACTATAGATGGCACAGGCCAATTGACCTCTGCTGATCCTGCCGCCAATGAGACCATATTTATACGTAAATACCATTGCTTAGTATTTTCTCTTTAAAACTGCAGTGATCTAAAGACAGTTTCAAAAACGTGGTTTGAATTGCTGGTGTTTCACAAACTACCCTGTAACCAATCACGTCAATGTGCTGGCGGACTTTAGCATGAACATGGTTTAAGTAACATTAGTAACAGATTAAGTAAAATACGAATCATATTAATCACTGTTATGTGTCAGACATTGTAAAGTGTTTACCTCAGTAAGTTGACAGAGTGAATCTCTGAGCTGATGCGAGTGAGCGGAGGCAGAGCTGATATTAATATTAATATACCATATATATGTTAACATACCATATATTAAACATAATATATACAATATATATGGTATATTCATTTATCCATTCATAGGGAAAAAGAAGAATCTACATGTATCTATTTGTAATCTATATGTATATGTATCTATATCTGTGTTGATGTAAAGTAACATTATGAGAACATCTTGAGCTGTTTTTCTTGGCCATGTCATTTTTTAATTTCAGTGATTTTTAATTCCTGGTTAAATAAAGAAAATTATGTGATGACAAAAAAGAACCATTTAATTTGTTTTATTGCTTTGAAGAACTTCATATTGCACAGAGCACGGGACATTGGGTACTAGTGTGTGTCATTATACAAAGTGAGAGGCAAACATACACACTTGTGTGATTCACACAAATATTAAGAGATCCTCATAAGAAGGCATGCAGACAAATGGGAAGTTTCAAGAAGAATTAGACAAATTAGAGAAAGCAGAAAGGTGCAATAGCGTAAAGGAGAAGGGGAGGAAGAGACAACAGCGACATTGCTCTGTTTGATGTGATGCTATATGGCAGCAAAAGAGTGTGGCTACAGAGCTTAGCAGGACACCTCTAATTGCACATCCTACTGTGTATGTATGTGTGTGTGTGAGAGAGAGAAAGCATGAACGTGTGATGAGGTGCAGTGAAGTAGAGAAAGCACTAATTACAGTTCGCATTGTGTCTTTTTGAGAGTAGTGTGTGTGTGTGTGTGTGTGTGTGTGTGTGTGTGTGCTTGCATGTGTGTTTGCATGTTTTCGGCTGGGTGCGTTAAAGTGATTTCTTTTATATAACTTTCCTCTTTGTGTGTGGGAGTGTGTGTGCATGGATTTGACTTCAGCCAAGTCTGAGGCTGAAGTTTAAGTCGAGTTGTGCCATGTCAAGCCGTGAACTGCGGCCTTCAAGTCTTTAAGACTTTGAGTAAAATAACATTTAAAATAGAGATAAAAATGTTTATTGTTTGGATTTCCTTTATCAAAACAACAACATTGTAGGAGATTACATGGGATCACTGCCTTCATAGTAATACCATGCCACTTTGATATGTACTATGACAAAGAATTAATATTTATGGATGTGTGGGTCATTAAATTTTATATAAATCATTACTTGCTTGTGATGCCCAAAATTTTCTCAATAATCAAAAGTTTCCTCACCTAATACAGTGAAACCTGTTAAAGACCGACTAGTGAGCACCTCACTAGTTAGAAAGGCTGAATCATGTATAATCTATTGTGTGTGTGTGTTAAAAAAAAAACATGAGGATGTTTCTGTCCCTTTGCACACTCTCCCACGCTTGATAAATAGTCAGACATTGACCACTATAAAGCACACAATCTCAAATGCTGTTTCTGGGTTCAATAGCAGTTGATGTCAGCTTTGAGATATAGTTTAACGTTAACATGGAGAGGATGGGTCAAAAGATTGTGATCAATAGCTAGTGATGCTTTCTCCATAGAACAATGCTTTGATGTGAGAAATAAAGTATATAACATATGCCCTCCTGAAAAGACATACTCTTATACTCCATTTTTCACAGTCCGATTCAAAAGTGGATCTTGTGTAGCCCTGCTGATAAACTGTGTTTTGGATGCTAGTCTCCATCGTGAAATGCTGGGGCAATCTTAAACGTTTTAAATGCATGTAAATGCATTTAAATGCTCTCTCTCTCTCTCTCTCTCTCTCTCTCTCTCTCTCTCTCTCACGCTCTGTGTGTATTCTTTCATTTTGATTAACAGGATCAGATGAACATGCTCTGCCCATTTCATTCAGAACACCATATAGTCGTAAATGTAGACTTGAGAAGCACCTATATCGGATTCCTTTGTCCCAGATATTTTCAGTAAATGGTTTGATCCTGTTTATAAAATCAGTGTGAGTGATTCAAAGTGTTCAACTCACTGGCTCAAAACATCCGCTGCCAGTAGAGTTCACTGGAGAGGTAGATTATCATGGATTTAGACAGTGTTGGGGAGAGTAACTGAAAAGTAATACATATTGCATTATCGCCTTAAAAAGTAACTACGGTAAGTACTTTTTTAAGAAAAGTAATGCATTACTTTACTTTTAAGACAAAATTGCTCTATTTTGGGCTAGTGTAAAGGCCATTTCACATCAAAATGTAAATAGTAAAGCTGCAGGAAATGCAAATTCATCCTGTACAGTAATCTCAGCTGAGCTGCCATTCTGAATCGCAGAAGAATAGGATGCAAGAGAAGTTTAATACTTCAACGGCAAAAAATTCTAATTTAAAGTCATTTTTGCTTATGGTTGAACTGAATCATCGAAGGTCAGCAGCTGCAAGTTCACTGGTCAATCAAGTGACAATAAATGCATAAAAATAGTAGTTTTATTTAACATATTTAATTAATCTAGAGCTACAATAACCATTGAATCCCATTTTTTTCTCAACATGGGGATAGGAGTTGTCAGTCAGTAAATGGAAAAACAATGTAACTTGCATTGCTTGTTTTAAAAGGTAACAGTGATATTTTGTAGTAAATTTAAAAGTAATATGCTACTTTACCAGTTACTTGAAAAAAGTAATCTGATTAAATAACTTGCGTTACTTGTAATGTTACCCACAACACTGTATTTAGAAGTCATATGGACTGCATTTATGAGACAGTTATTATGTGTTTGTGTCCCTTTGAAGCTTGAAAGAGGTTAAAATGTAGTATTAGAATGTAAACTTAGCATTGCAGGTTTTTTTCAGCTGCTAACGTCCTTTTGTCCATCACATTTTCAAAACTCTAAACACAATTAGCACATACAATTGAAATAGTATCCATACCATTAAACACTTAATGTTGTTTTCACACAATACAGTCAATTCACGTTTCTAAAACACTTTAAAAATATTGAAATGACTAATAAGCAGTTTTAGGTCACAGATCACTGAAATACTGAGAAATAGATGGATCTCAGTGGGAAGCATGGTCAGGTGTTGAAGTTCTTTCCATTACTTGAGCATAGCGACTCTTTGTCCCTTTTCACTTTTGAACAAATGGTTTTGTTCAAAGTGGATGCCGAACAACTCAGAGAACCAGAGAAAGAAAGAAAGAAAAAATGTCTGTTCAAAGGAGAGGAATAGTTGAAGGTGGAGAGGGGGCGCTGGATCAGGACAAGGGAGAAAAAGAGTTATTGGAGAATAGGAATAATGTAAGCTGGATTGTGCATGTTTATGTTTTTGCCCCTTACACATGTGGAACCTATGAAAGCCTATTTCTGCAATGGAAGAGAAAATAGAAAACCTAGACTAATTGTGACTTTGTGTCTCAGAATTTTGATGTTTTTTCTCCATTCTTAGTTTATAGTCACAGTAATCTTTTTTAATCGATGACAGATAAAAGCATTCACAGTAACCAAAGCCGCGTTGGCAGCAATTTCATGTTTTCATTTCATGTAAAGCTTTTACTACAACAATGAGCAGAATATGCTGTCTGTGTAGGGCACTAAATAAGGGGGCACTATCAACACCCCACGCCACCTCCAGAAAGTAATTTGGCAACTGACGTGTACTTTCTTCATTTACTTCTGTTACTTTCAATTTTTGTTTCTACTGCACATTCTATAAAGCAATAAATTATTGACTTTTAGATAGTATGTTGCCAAGAATGAATATGTTTAACACACAACCGAAAAAGAAGGCTTACAGTAAAAGGAAACTGAATTATTAAAAAAACAATGGATTTCATATTGTCTGTAGGTAGAACTGAAACATGACAACTAATGCAGTTTTCATAATGCCATTAATTATTGGTAGTTTTTGACACTCATTGTGCTTTGTTCATGTTGGATAGAAAACTAGTTTTGCCGTTTTTACAGAATGATTCGATTTTGAGGCATGTTTAGCTAGTATATGTAGAAAAAGGTTTTTAGTTTGTATTTATTTAACCCTTTCGCATATACAATCACACCGGTGTGATCAGTCTTGGCTGGGCCCTTGAGGGTACGATCACACCGGTGTGATTAGAACGTTCGTGCTTCACGTCATCAACTGCTAAATTCAAACGTGTTTTCGCGCGTCATCTGGCACCGATTCAGAAATGGACGCGCTCAGAGCTTGTCATATAATTAAGTTGGCTTGAGAAAGCCAACTTAGTGATATTGTATCTAAACTTATTATTATTATTATTATTCTTCTTACCTAAAATTCTCAATGCATCTCCTCCTAGAGCTTTAAAGCTACAACCACTAAACTCTTTTCAGACTTCAGACCTGTTCTGACTTGAGTTGCTATCCCTTTTCAGACTGATCAGACTTATGATTTTTGATAAAACTGAAGATTAAAGTCATAAAATCTCCATAGACTTTCACTAATGAAGTGAAAACTGAATTTTAGATAGAGCGTCCACTCCATCTGTTGGTAACATCACAACATTACACCTGATATATAATACATTTCAATACAGTATGTGTGAACATGTCCATTCCAATGGGCATGCATTTTATTTTTTTAAATCCTGAAAAAAAACTTGCAGGTCTACAATCGATTTTTTACTTTAATTAGTAAGTTAAATCTCTCTATTTTACATTCATAATATCACAAAATTACACCCCTGTCAGTGAGAGCACTGAAGTTTGAACGAATCAGAGCGCTGCAATTCAAAGCCTCAAAGCTTTTCAAAGACGCCATTACTGCTGGAGAGAGAGATCATAATCTCCTAAAATAGATTTATGTGAGAGAGTTTATGATCAAACGGAAATTGTTTCCGATTATCAAGTAACCGCTGCAGCGTGTTTCCTTGAAGATTTATGCACTTATATGGCCAAATTCTGACTCTCATTCGTCTTTACTCGGCAAAGGATTTTCGCTGTTGAGCACTATGATACTATAGGAAAGGTAAGTGAAGTTTAAACGCGCGTCCTCCTGGACTCGCGCCAAAGCATAACCGTCTAATCGCCTAAGTTTATTTATAGCGCTCATTTATGTACTTTATTGCCGAATTCTGACTCTCGCTCGTGTTTGCACGGGGAAGACGCATGTAAATGGCTTCCCTGAGCAGCGCGCGCTGACTCTCTTCAAATGCAGCGTCTAACAGTCAAAGTTATTTATAACTAATTCTCGAGTATATAGTTACATTGTGTTAATTCTTTTATCTGCTTTTAACTAAAGTCTGACTCCTGTTCTCGAGTTCAAACGCGTTTCCTGAGCAGATTCGCTGATAGATCGATGTTTTGTGAACACTTAAACAATAAATGAAATAAGGTATTTAAAAGGATGCAAAAACGATGGCAGATCGCTTCAAACTGTAAACTGCTTGAGTTCAAAAAAACTGCATTACTCTGCTGCATTACATGAGCAGGAATTATTTTAAAAATACTAATATTTAAGTTATTTTGTTTCCCATGGAGGAAGGCTTTATACAAATATTACATTGCGTTGATTCATTTATCTGCTATAATTGCCGTGTTGAACTGAAGTCTGACATGGCAGATCAATTCAATCTGAAAACTGCTTGAGATTAGAAAAAACAGCATTACTCTCCTCATTGTACTTTAGCAGGAATGATTTAAGAAATACTAATATTTAAGTTATTTTATTTCACATGAAGAAAGGCTTTATACACACACACACACATACATATATATATATATATATATACATATACACACACATACATATCTATCTATACACACATTTATATAGTAAATAAATGTATAAAGGGCTCCATATATATGCAGTGGAACTGCAGTCTGTTTAGAAAGTGGTAAGACTATATTAATAATGCTTAATTACATCTTTAAAATAGAAATAAAACAAAGTATTCACATTAGTGAAAACTGACCGTTAAAAGCCAAGGTTGTAATTAAACCGTAAACATTTTTATAAACTAATTGCAATTTTCAACACTTTGGGGATCAAAAAGCATTGTTATTTATTTTTTGGTATTTCGTTACAACACCGATGATCCCTCATGATGAAAAAACTCCATGTATGTTCCCTAGATGCCATTTTGTGCACTAACCAAGTATTGCAACACTTCTGTAATCAATTAATTATTTACTCATGTTTATTACCAATGTAAATGTTGTTTATTTTAGATTAATATTTAATATTCATTATTATTCTTTGATATTTCAGACCACTCACTGTTCAGCTGAATCATCAATAACCTCCAGTCTCTGCGTCAACTGACTCTTGTGTTCTTTAAAACGTTAAATCTCACTAGTGACTTGTTAAATAACATTCATTCTCGTCAGTGACATGTTAACTCATGTTAAGGCCCCGTCCACACGGAGACGCGGATCACTGCATCCGCACACATTTCTTATCGGATTGGCGTTCCGTCCACACTGATCCGGCGATTTGGGAGACTGAATCCGCTCTCTTTTGATACCGGGTCCTAAAGTGGATAGATCTGAATCCGACACCCTTGCGGACTCGTGTGGACGGCCAATCCGTATATTTTTTTGTTTACCGATGATGTCATCACATCACGTGTCGGCTGCGTCACAGTAACAGCAACAGTGTTGCCAGATTGTACTGAAGATTCCAGCGCAGCTACAGCTTAAAACCCTCCAATTTAAAAAAATACCAGCCCAAAGTGCGTACTCTTATAAATAATGAAAAATATTGAGCGATTTTATGCATCAAAAACCATCCCAAATTTGATCAACCAGCCCAATGCATTTTTTCCCGATCGGACGTGACAAAAAGGTAACTAGCAATCTGGCAACACTGAACAGCAACAACAATGCGCATGCTCAAGGTCGTCTTCTCTGTGTATAGTGTATTATCTGTGGCAGAATTACAGCGCCCCATACTGGTCTGGCATATAAACTACACCGGATTCAGTCGGTTTCAGTGGTATCGTGTGGACGCTGATATTTTTTTTTGAACGAGGAAAAAAAAGATCGGATAGGGAACGCGCCGGCATCGTGTGGACGTGGCCTAAATCTCACAAGCGACCTACGAATTAACAAATCTCACTAGCGACATGTTAGTTCACAATAAATGTCAATAGCGTCTTGTTAATTAACGTTAAATCTTGCTAGCAACATGCTAGATCACGCAAATTCTCACTAGTGACATGCTAGATCATGCTAAATCTTGATAGCAACTTGTTAATTAACAATAAATCTTGCTACCAATATGCTAATTCAGCTAATTCTTGCCAGCAACATGCTTATTTATGTTAAATGTTGCTAATGACTTCGGAATTCATACTAAATCTTGCTATCAACAAGATAATTAACATTAAATCTTGCTAGCAAAATTGATCATTAATTGATTAAAGATTAAATTATGATCAAAGAACATAACGACACCTTAGTAACTGCCTAGAAACAACGCAAAGCAATAACTAACAAGTGTATATATGCTCAAGATCTAATTCTTTCCATCTATCTATCTGTAAACTTAAACAACTTGTTAAGCTTTTACAAATAAATTTAACTTTCACAATAGGCTTTCTCAAGCCAACTGAAGTTTATATCATAAACTTCCTCTATCTAGTTACAACTACTCTTGTGTTTTCAACCACATAAGGTTTATTTTCAGTTTCAGACATTTAAATACTCATAAGCACTCGCAAAACAGTACATTTATAGTTTAAAAAATTAACACTGACGTCCATAAAAGCAGAAACAGCAATCGTTCAATTATAAATTGATCAGATAAATCACATACACATTGCATAGGTAAATATAAAGTTCACTGTATTCTTCTCACTTCACCGGTCACTTACTGTCATGTTTTTCGGGAGAAGCGACTGAATTTGCGTTGTAAATCAGAACGATCAGATTCTCCGAACTGCGGTGCAAACAAACATGGCGGCGCCCTTCGCGCATCATAGATCAGCTAACATGATCATTATAAACGTTTTTAAACGACAAAACACATTCACTTCCACATATTTGAGAATCGAAATATCAGGTAGTTAATAACATAGCCAACAAGTGTGTGAATATTTTGAATAAATAAGACATACACTAAATAAATGCGATGCACATGTCATTCAGCGCTCTTGAGGCTGCGGTGTGTCAACGTGACAAGCATGACGTGTCGCCATGGAAACAATAAGGTAAACATTCTAAAATAACGGTTGCCAAAAAAAACTCATGCTGGGGATCAGAGAGAATATTTAGAAATGACATGCGAAAGGGTTAATAAATTGTGAAAATTAACTATTTGGCCAATTGTGTGATGTACGTGTGCTCTTAATTACCTTTGAATACCATAACAATACATGAATATAGTAGTTAATGTGAGTCTTACACTAGGCCTAGTTTTGATTTACAGAGTGTTACTCGAACTCTGTGTGGGTGTAGCTTGTTTGTGTAGTTCTGTTTATGTGTGTAGCCCATGTTCCACTCAAGTTATTAAACACCACAACCCCAGTGGGACGCTCCCTCACCACGGTCCCGGTGGGAACCCGACTCGCTGTGAGCTCAGCATGCTCTGACACCTTCAGGGCCATGCAAACACACTCCAGAGGTCTACCAGACACACGTACACACACGCTCACAATTCACCCATGACCAGCACGTGGAGGGCAGGCGATGGTGTGTGTCCTTGTCTCAGTCTTTGGCAAGGCCTTCTTCCACTCCCCCTGGGAGTGAGGGTGTGTGTCGGTTTGTGTGTGTGGACAGTCCTCTTCCTCACTGTGCTTGTGAGTTGGGCATCTCTGCATGTGTGAATGTGGGTGTATGACCGTCACGCCTCTCGTTGAGTTAAATCTGTTCCTCCTCACCGGTCTATACGCTATGTGATGGATGGACTGTTTTAGAAAAGAGCTTCTCTCTCTCCTCTTTCTGGATCTCCTCTTTCTTTTTCTCATATTCCCTTGTCTCATCTGTCTCCCCCAATACTCCTCACTTCTGTTTCACTTTACAGCACTAGAGAATACATTTCAAATTTCAGTCATAAAAATTGGTTTACTTATTAGTGATATTTGCTAAGGCAATTCTTTAGGACATCAGTGAATGCTTTGATCAAATATAGGATTTGTTGTCAGCTTTTTTCTCAACAGGCTGTTTTTGTAAAACATACAACATTTAAGTATTGAAAAAATTGCATGAAACTAGATTTTTTGTTTTGTTGTTTTTGTTTCAAAGCCGAGGCTCTGTTATTTCTTTTGATATACAAATAAGTAAGTAAAACTGAAATAAAAATGAAAGCTAAATTGAAATATTTAAAAAGGTACAAAAAACAAAATAAAAAAAGCAAAATGTATAAACTTAAAGTTTTTTTTAAAGCTAATTCAAGACCATAAATACTAAAATGGTATATAAATAATAAAAATAAATATATAGATACTTGACATGCTGTCAAGATGTGGCAACAGTAATGAAAATCTAATGAGTGAATAGATTTTGTGGAGGAAAAGGGAAGACCAAAACCAAAAAGAACACATTTTGATAGCAGATGTGACTAGCAATGCTCATGATTTGTACTTTGTTACATTTCAAGCACATTCATTTTAGCCCCTCAGGTTTGGTTTTAATATATACTGACATTTCTGAATCTTGGTCCACATGTAAATTCATGAGAATTCCTGAATTGTTTAATTACACGATCAGATCACAGTGCAGTGAACAGGAATCACCTTGATCTCGGTAGGTCTTGAGAATCAAAGTTTTTATTAAAATCGAAAGCATTTGAAAAGTCATGGCCAAATCGAACTGCTTTTCCAAGCTGCAGTAATTTTTGTGCCAAATGGAGAAAAAAAATGACCTAATAAAATAATGAGTATCCTTTCAATATGTAGGTTGGTTAACCAGAAATGTGCTGCTATCAAAACATTAGGGGTGTAAAAATATTCAAACTGAACCAAAAAACATACTCTCATGGCGTACCGAAAGCGACCGCCGCCTGCTGCCAGTGCCCAGCCCTCGTCTGAATATGTTCATTGTCCATAGACCTCACTTTACTTCATGTCACATAAATTAATTTTTCCTTTACATTTGATTAAAAAGTAATTAGGGGTGTAATGGGGCACATATTTGTCGCCCAAATTTTACGTAACAAATACAGCACTGTAGCCACCAGTAACCACCAATACCCGCAATAAGCTCTGCGTTTTGCTTGTTTTTTCTTTCGATAAGAATGCTGTTTAGACACTCTTTAATGTGCAGCTCAAGCGGCAGTGCGAATGAATGCGATCATCTCTTCCTCTTTAGTACTAGTTATAGAATAAACAGGAACATCTGAAGTTATGTTGAAATGTACAGTATAACTTACTGAAACATATCATATCTCGTGTAATCGCTCGTGAAATGAACTCTTCTGCTAATATGCTTATCAATGTGTTCCTTAAATGCAATGTAAGTCGCTTTGGATAAAAGCGTCTGCTAAATGCGTAAATGTAAATATATGCATTATATTAGCCTATACGTTCATTCAATTTTACTTAACCTTTTAGTGATATATTGATTATTTAATGTATGTTTAAATAAATCTGTGCTGGAAAATGACTGCCATACTGTAAATGATTATATTTCAACAATTGACTCCTATATTTAGATTTAGCAAAAACTGCCTCATCTGTGCAGTTTACATGTTTGTTATTTGAGTATTGATTATCATATTTAAGAATAAATAGCAACTGAGTTTAGGTTTGCGTAAGTAAGGGCTCCCTGTGTGGTTTACAGCATTAGCGTAGATGTGTTTTTTGTTATTTTGTTTTAAGAAACTTTAAATCATAATTGTCTAAAGATAGAGACACAATTTGTTCAGTAAACCATTGTTTAATAAGAGAAATTAAAAAAGGAAATTTGATGTTTAGTTTTCTCCTCCGGGTGTACCGAGCCGTCATTTCAAAACTGTGGTATGAACAAAACCATTGGATTTGTGCATCATTATACCCCTACTTTGCATCCTGGTCATTGACTCAACCAATAACGATAGTTTTTGGTGTGAACAGACAATGTGTTTGTCGGAGGAGAAACCTCTTTGAAAACAGTAATGTCTGGTGACAGGAAAGGTGAAGAAATTACTCACTTTACAATGGTAAACAAAAAACTTGAAATGTTTAGATTGTTGCATGTGTAATGCATGAGCAAAGAAAGGATTTAATATATATGTGTTTGAGAATAAAGAGCACGCAAGTCAGTAGTAGAAAGGTCTATCTTGCTCTTTTAATACTTTCTACATCCCCTCGAAAACAAACCCTATGAGTCTCACACGCTAAGGAACGTTGCAGAATGACATTTGATTTGATGAACTCAACATTTTTTTATATGAATACACATTTTTATATGAAAGAGGAAATAAATAGTTCCTTGGTGAACTAAAAGAGTGCGGTGAGATGTGAATGTGCATTAAATTGCCATTTCTAGTCGAATACACACACAATATTAGCCTTTAGGCCTGAACTGAACTGCACTGAGAGTAATAACCAACTGCAGAACGGTTTTTCAAGGCCTCTGCAATATTCAAAGCACTGTAAACACATTTCACTTGTCCTCGAGAAATCCCTAAAGATTATACATTGCGATAAGATCATGTTATACTAATCTAGTATGATACAAATCATGAATGATGCCTGACAAAATGTAAATATCAAAAGGTGACTTCCATAGGGCAGAGGTCTTGTCAATGTTATTTAATAAATGAGTCTAACCAACATGGGTTCATTTGTCAAACCTTAATTGACCGAAAGTGGTTTTGAATGCGTTTTGATTTATTACTTGAGTGTGTAGCACAGCATTTGGGTCAGAACTGATGAGAGCGTCTCCGATGGAAAGACGATGACTGAATGTAAAACATTCAGATGAGACACTGCTCACATCTCTGTTAGTTACTGAAATCCCACATGAAAAAACGCAACAACCATGAGAAAAGCTTTGTGAATGTAGCCACTGTTCCTTGTGACCTTGACAGGTTGTAGTTTAGTGGGAGTCCGACTCAGATGTACTGTGGATCTGGCAAGAAACACAGTAAGAGGTAAAAAGGGAATGAAAGAGAATTTTGTTATGTGACATATGCTAAAAAGACCCTGCCACATGCCCTCATTTTAACTCCTCTCTTTCTTTCTCTCTCTCTCTCTCTCTCTCATTTTCATTCGGTTTCTCTTGTCAAATTGAACCATGGGGAAATCATGCAGGCCAGACATTTGTAGTGTTTTCAAAAATGTGGGCTACATTCACAAGTACTTCTCGCTGTCAATTAGAGCCCCCTTTCTGGCCACAAAAACACCAGTAGAAATTATTTTTTGACTAATAAGACAGATTAACTTTGGGTATTTCCAACACACTCAAAGTCAGTCTGTTTTGGAAGTAAATGTATTTAACCGTTCTTAAAACAAGATCAATTTACTTAATTTTTTTTTTTTACTCTATTTTTATGTGAAAACTGGTAAGATTTGTTATATTTTTTCTTAAAACCAAAATAAACTTTGCAGATTGCAGCTTCAAGTTCACATCCTTCTCTATAGGGCACAGCTGATTGGTTCCTGCTGTATCAGTAGCCAATGAGCTCGCTACTCAACTTTCAAATAGCTGTTGCAGTGCACTTTTTTTTTAAACCCTGCACCTTCTCCAGCTCCACCTGTATAGATCTGCTAAGCGCAATTCATGTATGCCAGGTGTTTTCAAAGTGTGTTGTGCGCCAGAGCATGCCAGGGGAGGCGCAGAGAGTTGTAAAAATGTATAGTCTATTTATAGTGCACTATTCCACTATTCCACCTTTTGACACAACCCACCCAGTAACGCCCCCCCGCCCCCCCCCCCCCCCAACAATCGCGTCCACACCCCCACCCCCAATTGCGCATTTACGGTGGTGGGGGGGGGGGCGTTACTGGGTGGGTTGTGTCAAAAGGGAGGCCCACTGTCTCAGACTTTGAAAACCTCTGATGTATGCCATACTATACAACAGCATGTTGAGTATTGTACATTTGCCCTATTAGGGGGAAGTTGCGGGGACGATTTGGAAATCCATTGCTGCTTGTATATATATATTTTTTTCTTATTTCTTCATATATTTTCTTTTTCTCATTTGAATGATTTGTGATTTATAATCAAGTTAGATATTTTTATTAGTTAAAGCCTTTCTTTATTTTCGTTATTTTCTTCATTGTTCTGTATCCCTTACCATGCCAAATGCTTTGCCAAACGTATCATAACTATTTTATTATTTTGTTACCCTATTTGCAAACACAATTTTTTATTATATTTGTACTCAAAACAACTTGCAAATGGGCTACTGAATTTGAGATTTGAGGGGGTAAAAACTTTCTCTAGATACCAAGAAATCATAATTGCCTGACATAGATAAGTCAGACGGTTAGTCCAGTGGTGGTCAGCCAGCTCAGAGGATGGTCACGCGCACACACACACACACACACACACACACTCACGCACCCACATACAGAAATACACACAGTGTGGGATCGCTATCTATTTGGACAGGCTGTCACAATTCTGAGCATAGTAGGGCAGCTGTCTATGGCTGACTGGACAAGGAGCAGAGAGATCACAGCTGGATGGCACACAGACTCACAGACTTTCAGCCCTTGGAACCCCAGAGACTTTGCCAAGTTTGGATGTCTGGCTGTCTGCGACCTCGACTGACTGGAGGAGCTGTGAGTCTGGAATGTGCATTAAAGACACTACCTCTGTTCAGGTCTTGTCCATTTCTCATCTCTCTCTTAATCTTTCCATGAAATGTACCTATTCTTCATTGAGTCCATCTTTCTGTCTTGTTCTCTCAGTCCATGTGAGCTACAGACATTGAGAGTTTACACCTAGACATCTGGGACTCTCTTAAAACTTACACGACATGTCAGACAAAAATGTTGGGACGGTTTGCAGATGTTCTGTACAGGTGCTTTTCCCTGCGGTATCCCACCTGTTTTAAGGGACCGCGTCCTACACTTTAATAGTGGTTGATAATGTTTGTCAAGGTTTGGTGCAGCACATTGTATTAGATTTACATTACCATTTTATAACTTTACATTTCATCAGACTGCTTTTACAGTTTTTTCCAATTGCTTACACATGTTTTCAAAACTAAGTCTCCTTTTTTCAAAACTCTACACACAATTCTCAAAACTGCACACACAAAATGCAAAATGCCTCACATCTCCTTCAAAAATGCAACACTGCATTCAAAATGCCATAAACACGTGTCAGAATGAAGCATTTGCATCAAATGGCAAAACCTTCTTTCATAATAATAAATTTTTGGATATACCATGTAAACACTGCTGTTCTAAATCTAAAGCTCTTTGATCTTTCATAGGCTTAAATCTACATTTCAATACAATGTTCTACAGTGAAAGTAATCTGGGTAACAAGTGCACCGGAAACGCCAATGCAATGTAGAAACAGAACAAATTTACAGTTTGTACCAATTGCTTACACACAAAATCTTTTCATGTCACACGATTTTTGAAACCTCTCACTCAAAGTGCAAAACTGCATGCCAAATCTTCAAAACCATAAGCTATTTCTCAGCCTTTGACTCAGTTTTCAATTGCATAAAACACCTTTAGAAAACACTCTACCTTAAACACAAAGATAAACGTGTAAACCAAAAGTATATTCTTTACAGTAGAATACAGTAAATTGTGTGTGGGGTCCAGGAATTGGCGGGCGGGGTTGCAGTCCCCAGTGCTAAACTTCATCTCTTCTCTGAGTTTGTTCTGGCCACAAAACTTCGTCCACATCACAAGATATGCTTTTTCTTTCCAAACATTGAGGGAAGTATCTCCTAGCATGGCGTATCCAACCTTGAACAGAGGCAACCTCTGTGTCTCCAGATGTGTCCTCCATTGCCTGGAGAAGCGGCAGGCAGGCAAAGGGTTGGCGATCATACACTTTCCAGCGCCAGGCTGAGAAGAATTCCTCTATGGGATTTAGAAAAGGTGAATATGGGCGTAGGTACAAAACTACAAATTGTGGATGGGTGGCAAACCAGTTTTGTACCAGTGAAAACTAACATTGTCCCATAGAACCACAAATCTAGCAGGGGCCTGATCTGGATCAGGACAAGCATTGTGTGAACTGCATCCAGAAAAGTCCTTCTCCTCCTCTTGGTATTTGTCCTCGTTGTCCCCTGCCTCTTCCTCCTACTCCTCTTTCTCTCTGTTCATTGTTAGCATTCATCGTTCAAATCAGGTAATCTGACCTTTGACGTGTTTATAGTCCTATCTATAAACTGTAAAGTAAAGGAGTGATTGGTTAGTGATCAGTTAAGGAATTAGTGTTTGCACATGTGAGGAGTGTGTCTGTGTGACCTGGTGACTAAGTGTAGTGTTTTGATTGGTTGTGTTTTGATTGGTTGCCGTCCTGTCAGGCCCAATGTAATTGATCCTTGTATTGATTGAATACAATACTATTCAAATGTTTGGCTATAGTATGTTTTTTTAACAAGTAAATACTTTTTATTCTGAAAGAATGCATTAAATTAATCAAAAGTGTCTGAATTTTAAGCAAATGCTGTGCTTTTAAACTTTCATGGATAAATCATGAATTTTTTTAAGTAACACGGCTTCTCCAAGATTGATCATAAAAAGGAATGTTTCTTGAGCAGTAAATCAAAGTATTATAATAATTTCTGAAGGATCATGGCATAATTTACATTTTAGAATTATATTAAACTGAAAAGGTTATTTTAACAGTTGTTTTAACATGGCTTTTTATCAAATAAATGCATCATTGTTGAGCATAAGAGACAAACTTTTGAATGATAGTGTATATCACAATTATTTTTCTGATGATATTGTGTTAATACCTTTATTGATTGTGCCTTTCACATAAGTTCCTGCAAATTTCAGTGTTTGGTTCATGCAGTTTTTATCACCATGAAATCAAAATCAAAATATACATAATTTGGAATATTGCCATATTTATTATAAATGATTTATCTTCATTCCCTCATAATCTTTAATCAAAATAACTTCCTTTCCTTCTTTCAGCAGCATCATCTTCTCTTCTTGGATTATGTGGGCGGGACAACATCACAACATCAATTCCAGATGGACAAAATTGAGCCCAGCTTGACAGGTTTTCTTGCTTGAGAAGCAGTTTCACACTTTTATAAATCACAATATCGGGACTTCCGTTTCATGCCAACATTAGAGCATGTTTACGCAGCACGTCAAACTCTTTTACATCAATGTTTATGTTTTTAAAAGTCTGAATACCAAGGTGTTGTGTTTCATGGTCTTTCCAACTCCACCAAAGTGTGTATTAGAATCTGTGTGTGTGTGTGTGTGTGTGTGTGTGTGTGTGTGTGTGTGTGTGTGTGTGTGTGTGTGTGTGTGTGTGTGTGTGTGTGTGTGTGTGTGTGTGTGTGTGTGTGTGTGTGTGTGTGTGTGTGTGTGTGTGTGTGTGTGTGTGTGTGTGTGTGTGTGTGTGTGTGTGTGTGTGTGTGTGTGTGTGTGTGTAAGTGAAAGAGAGAGAGAATGAAGAGAAATCCTGACAGAGGGGCCGTCACACATCAGCGCATCTCTCTCTTTCTCTCCACATGAGTCCGTCCCACCTTCCATGTTTCAACTACTTTCTTTCTTTCTCTCTCTCTCCCTCATGCTCTCATGTAATTATTCCTTTCCTCTGTCATCCTCTGTGCGTCACTCTTAATTGTCTCCCCAGCACCGCAACCCAAATTGAATTCTGCACAAAGTTCCCCCTCCATCTCCCCTGTCACTCAGCGATCCCAGCACTGCCGTGGCTCTTTACGTGCACAAACACACATGTACTGACCTTTTCTCTTTGTTATTAATTACTTGCGATATATATACACCAGGCTTTTGTTGTGATGTGAAATTGCTTGTGTTTGGAGTTTTTCCCCACCCTTTTCTCCACAGTCATTTATATATTTACTCTCCGACTCTGACCTGGTAATGGCTGCCTTTGTTTACCCATTAGATGTGGTCTCCCGTGGCGACAAGATGAACCATAAGCATGATGTGTCTGTGGGAGGTGTTGGCATGTCAGCCCTAAGCCAGTCGTCGGCTGTGTCATTACACTCTGAGCCGTACACACACAAAATTCATCCACGCAGGGTGTCACTGTCAATCCATAAATCTGAACAAAGCCCAGGCCCATGTTGCTCTGTCACTTCGTCGCTCGGTCATTAGACAGTTACGGTGCTATAAACGCTCCGTCTCGCTCTCTCACAGGGATGGGCTCATCTAGATCTGACAATGAAAGGCACAAAATTCTGTTTCTGTCCAACTTCAAGACTGGCATGCTAGTCAGTGTTTCCATCACACACATATTCATGAACATGTTCCCCTAAAAAATGAAAGTACTCACCCTCATATCATTCCAAACTTGTATGATTTTCTCTCTTCTGCGGCACACAAAAGAAGTTATTTTGAAGAATGTTTTTTGACCGTACAATCAAAGTCAAAGTGGTTCATAAGGTCCAAAAAGGATGTAAAGGTACGAAATGGAAGTTGCGATAGATTTTTCTTGCCTATTGTGACTTCTTGAACAAGAAAGAATATAGGGTAGAACTTGATTTTGTCCATCAGGAATTGTTGGATCGTTCTGGTGACTGAAAATTATTACATTTATGGTTAAAAAAAGAAAAAGAAAAGAAAAAAAGCTACAGATGTGGTTGCCAGAAATTATTATGCTGTGCATATTGGTGCCTGTATATTTAACAAATAATAACCTTATGTTAAATTAACCGATTTAAACGATAAAATTTCACTTTTTTGTCACTTAAATGTTTTAGCTCATTAAACAAATTTAAATATATATAAAAAATAACACAAGTAAACACAACACTGATTTTTTTAAGGTCAATAGGATTCAGGGCAGGACTTTGACTAGGCCACTCCAAAGTCTTCAATTTGTATTTTTCAGCCATTCAGAGGTGGACTTTCTGGTGTGTTTTGGATCATTGTCCTGCTGCAGAACCCAAGTTCACTTCAGCTTGAGGTCACGAACAGATTGAACATTCTATTTCAGGATTTTTTGGTAACCAGCAGAATTCATGGTTCCATTTATCACAGCAAATCTTCTTGGTCTTGAAGCAGCCCCAAACCATCACACTACTATCACCATATTTTACTCTTGGTATGATGTTCTGCTTCTGAAATGCGATGTTATGGCACACACCTTCCAAAAAGTTCACGTTTTGGCTCATCAGTATTTTCCC
Source organism: Rhodeus uyekii (assembly GCA_037043235.1). Classification (NCBI taxonomy): domain Eukaryota; kingdom Metazoa; phylum Chordata; class Actinopteri; order Cypriniformes; family Acheilognathidae; genus Rhodeus; species Rhodeus uyekii. The sequence continues at coordinate 173,394 of JAWRVZ010000017.1, read as the reverse complement.
AAAAGTCTAGGGGATCATAAAAATGTTTTCTAGTAGAAGTGAGACGAGCATTAATGTTCTTTCTGCTTAGCGGTTGTTTTCATCTTGGAACTCCGGCACGAAGGCCATTTTCAATACTGAAAAAATGTGTGAAAAAATGTGTTTTTTTTATTTGAATGTTTTTATTATGACTTGGATGTGATGGAAAAACAACAAGATGCTTGCGGAGGAGTCACATAAGTTTTAAGGGTTGTGTGTGTGTGTGTGTGTGTGTGTGTGTGTGTGTGTGTGTGTGTGTGTGTGTGTGTGTGTGTGTGTGTGTGTGTGTGTGTGTGTGTGTGTGTGTGTGTGTGTGTGTGTGTGTGTGTGTGTGTGTGTGTGTGTGTGTGTGTGTGTGTGTGTGTGTGTGTGTGTGTGTGTGTGTGTGTGTGTGTGTGGGTGTGTGTGGGTGTGCGTGTGGGTGCGTGTGTGTGCGTGCGTGCGTGCGTGCGTGCGTGTGCATGCGTGCGTGTGTGTGTGTGTGCATGCGTGCGTGCATTACTGGGACCAATTGTCCCCACAAGTTAAATAATTACTGGTATTGCTATGCTTGTGGGGACATCTGGGGGACAAAAAAAATGAATTTGGCTTATAAATCCTATGAAACGAAGTGTCTTCTAGTTTTCTGTGATGGGTAGGGTTAGGAGATGACTATATATTTTGTATATTGTAAAAATCATTACACCTATTGAATGTCCTCACATTGATAGGAATGCCAGTGTGTGTGTGTGTGCACGCATGCTTGTGTGTGTGTGTTTGTGTGTGTGTCTCTATATGTGTAAGGTGCTCTTATTTGAACTCCTCTGCTTCATTATATCTTGATGATTTTGCTTCAGTATAATTAAGTACATCTCAGACCTTGGCATCCATGCATACACACTCACATCCACATACATATACATACACTTAAACATATGAAAGAAAGAGCCACAGTGCCATCTATTGATCACACAGCCTTTACTCTCCCTATCCTCTCTCTCTCTTTGTGGTAGATGCAAAGACAGCCTCCTCCATCATGTGTCCCTCATATCAATAACAGGTAGACACGTCAGTGCTTCACTGCAAAGGGAGCTTGTTTGTGTTGTTGTGAGACTGTGGATGTGTGGGGAGGGGAGAGAGACAGGAAAAGTGCATGGAAATGAAAAACGGGGGAAAAAAGTGGGCAAATCAGTGTTTGTTTGAGTTCACCATGTCACATATTATAACATATTACACACTATATATATATATAGAGTGTGTGTGTAATATATTTTTTAAAAACAGAAATTCTTTCTTATGGTATAAAACCTTTCTCTCTTTCTCATCCCCTCTAGGTCTTACAATTTGTCTTCACTGGAATCTTTAAATCTGCATGTCACTTCAGAATGTTTACAACCATCTGTGAGTGAAACAAGATTTTAATATCAAGTAACTGATATTTGAGATCTGTGGCCTGACTAATGTCATTCAGAGGTTTACATTTCTTCCATACATTAGATCTTTCAAGACCTGCTGAGTTGCCTCACTGCATAGAAAGCCTACAAAGGCAGACGCTTTCTAAATAAGCATCCATACTGCGTGCATAAAAATAAATAACTCACAAATTATTGGGTAAAATAATACATTTTATATTAACTGAACGATTCATATCAATTATTTTAGTATTATTTAAATACTATTATAGTATTTATTCAAATTTTGAATGAGCTTTTATTTTTTATTTTCAGTTTCATTTTAAATGTATACATTTTGATATATGCATTTTTATTAATTAAAAAAATTGTTAATTCCTTTTATTGTTTCAGTAATAGTAAATTATTTTGAAGTTTAGATTTTTTATTTAATTTCAGTTTTTCAATTGACAAATAAGATTTTTAATGGTTTCCAGTTTTCCAACAATAACAACACTGATTTATATTCATGCCTTTCAGTGCTGAATGAAATATAAATGTATAATCACGATTAGTGATTCTTGTATTCCACCCTCCAATATCAGTGCAATGCATTATGGGCTTGCATCCTTTTCTAAGGATTCATTTGGTTGCCTTAAAATGCTGTTTATGCAGGCAGCTCACCAAATTTTGTAACATCAACAGTGATGATGATAACCCGTATGTGTGGGAGGATTGACACCATTTTAAATAAAAATAATATGTGCTCAAGGAAACACAGTTGCTGCTGTCAGGAGTTCAGAGTGATGGGGAAGGAAGATCAGGTGGAATCAGCTAAAAGACACACTCAACATTCTTATTCACATCTTTCGTAACAGGATGTGACAAGGGATGTAAAGCCTCCAAAACTCACAAAATCATTCTGCGCCAAAACAGACACGTTTCCTCACTGGACCATTTTTTCCCGTCTATTAACTTACACGATCACACATTCTAGCGCAAGGATGTTCCAAAGAAAAACATAGATGACCGAGTCAAGGTCAGGACCCCGTGTCCGTTTTGGTTAGCAAGAGACCATCCGAATCGTGAGTGGATCCATTTAGCTCTTTACATAGCTGCACTCCCTCCCAAGAGACGGACAGATGGAGAGACAGATAGGTAAAGAAAGAGGGATGACCGTTTGCTACAGCCAGAGGGTCCTCTTTAAGGTTTTACACAATCTCATACACAATACACCAGCTAATGGCGTGTAATAATCCCCCATAAAGACTTAATGTGCTTAATGTGTGGGGTCAGCCGAACACTTTTCTGAATGGTTTCATATGGAAGCACACGTGAAAACCGTCCAATCAGACAAACCAAGAGTGGAAATTATTGGACTCTGTAGTTATTAAAGGAACAATTCACTGGAGAATTAAAATTCCTACATTATTTACTTATCATCATTTTGTTCAAAACCATTTTGAGTTTCTTTACAATGGGGAACCCAAAAGGAGAAAACTGGCAGAATGTTGACGCAACTCTTTTCCATTCAACGAGAGTCAACAAGTAAGTTACTCAACGCATCAAAATAAGTACTGCTTTAATAACTAGTAAAATGCTTTAGTAAAACTTTTAATTAGACCTTATTACAAATGCAATTCAAGCAGATGAGTGTGAGACGGCAAGCTTAGAAAAGTTTAAGCCCTGAGTGGAAAGTTTGAAGAACTATTTAATCACGTTTGAAGCTGAGTTAGTAGTGAAATCAAACAGACGTCTGAAGTTTATGCAGTGACTGTTTAACAGATGGAGACTCCTCCATGTGTTCCAACAGGAATTCTAATATGTTTCTTTGTAAATGGCTGCTCATAATGTTTTCTGATATTGTCTTTTCAAAGTCTTTCTCTATAGAGTCTCTCTTGGGAAAAGGCTCTTACAAAAGTGCACTACTTGTAAATACTATAGTACTTTCAGATATACCATTGTACTGAGTTACCATATTTCTATACTATGGTGATTACATAATATTCAAAAGAACTTCAGAGAATATATCAATATTTCTCTTTACAAATCTAACATGGTAGTATCAAAGTGATGAAAACAGATGGCAGTGCTGTGGTATTTTAAAATATACCATGGTATCGAAATGTATGTGCTATCGTGGCATTTTCATGGTACTTCCAAAAAAAAAAGATGGTACTACCATGGTATCATGTCCAAAAGATTAATGTCGTATGGTCTTTTTTTGTGAATTCTATTACCAAAAGAGATTTTATTTATACTTCATTTACTGAATGATTTCATATTCATATACTTTTCAAAATTACTATGATACTCGAACGGACTCGAATGGAATAAGTCATTAGTATCATTATTAGTACCCATAATTTAAGTGATGACAGTCACAAAATGAATACAACTAATTGTTTTGGATTGGAAATGAGGTGCATACTGTATGTATGTAATCAGTTTGTGATGTGAGAATATGTGGGCTTTTATTAGTTTTTATTGCTTGTGTGTGTGTGTGGAAATGGATTAATAAACATGCAAAATTAATTAAGCTTTCCTGTAGCTCAAACAGTTGAGGGTGGTGCTTGCAACGCCAAGGTCATGGGTTCGATTCCAAGGAAAGCAAGAACTGATTAGAATGTCAATGTGCGTCTTGAATGTAATATAAGCCGCTTTGGATAAAAGCATTTGCCAAATGTAAACAGTTTATAAATCAGACTAAGTGATGTTTTTGAAAAATGTAAAAATGCAGAGTTTTCTGTGATGGGTAGGTTTAGGGTTAGGTGATAGAAAATACAGTTTATACTGTATCAAAAACCTATGTCTATGGAGAGTCCCCATAAAACATGAAAACTCAATGTGTGTGTGTGTGTCTGTAAAAGTAGAGAATAGAAAGACAGAGGCAGAGCTGATGTGTGACTCCCTTAAACGGGAGAGTAAAGGTCGCGTCTATGGTCAGTCTGATATAAAGTCACTGAGCTATCACTGTAGCAGTGGTTCTGTCACCGTGGCGATTTGCTAAGGGGTGCAGCTGCTGTCCGTTTGGTGGCTAGTAACGCTCAGTGTGTGGTCATCCTTACTGCTGTCAGGTTTTTAATGTCATTTTTTTTTCCTCAAACCCCAAGTGCTTACTCCATTCTTCCCTTCTTATCTACCGATGACAGAAGTCTAGTCCACACCAGAGAACCATTCACCCTGACATAACCACACACACACACACACACACAAGGGATCACACAAATCTGATCCCCTGTGGATTTGTCAGTCTTTTCCGTCTTCAGTTACTATAATGTTTTTCAAAGTAGTCTCTTATGCTCACCAAGGCTGCATTTATTTAATCAAAAATACAGTAAAAATTCTAAAATTATAGAATATTGTTCCAATCAAAACTAAATGTTTTCTATTTTAATATATTTTCAAATGTAATTTATTCCTGTGATGACAAAGCTGAATTTTTAATATCATTACTCCAGTCTTCAGTGTCACATGGTCCTTCAGAAATTATTTTAAAATGCTGATTTGCTGCTCAAGAAACATTTACTGTATTATTATTATTGTTGGAAAAACAAAGTTTGTGGAAACCATGAAACACTGTCGTTCAAAAGTTTTGGTAAGTTAAAAAGAAAAGTTTACTCAGCAAGGACACATTATCAAAAGTGACAATAGAGACATTTATTGACATTTATTTCAAATAAATGCTGCCTCTGTGAATTTTTAATTGTTCCAAATTGCTGAAAAAATCACAGTATTTACAGTTTCCACAAAAACTTTAAGTAGCAAAAACTGTCAACTGTATAAACATTAATTAATAAGAAGAACCATTGTTAGTAATTGACTATTACTGATAATAATTGAGCACCAAATCATTTCTGATTTCTGAAATTATTTCTCAAATGATACTGAAGACTGGAGTAATAATGCTGAAAAGTCTGATAGCTATGACAGGAATAAATAACCTTATGAAATATTTTCAAATAGAAAATAGTTCTTTGAAATTGTAATAAAGCCTTTTTAAATGTATATAAGATATATAGATTTGTGTTTGAATGCATTCTTCTGGGACTTTTCTTATAGCCTATGAATTCCAATCCCTGCATTGAGATGCACTGAGCATTTTAAATCCGAGCCCTGATGATCCCAAATGGAGGGCTCTTGATTCTAAATGACACATTAGATGAATCTTGATGGTGAAGTCCCTCTGATCTTGGCGCGCTAGTCTTTATTTTTAGAGCAATTTCTCCGAGACGTATGAGCACTTGGAGTCCTGATTAGCTGGTTGCACTCAGCACTGAGTAAAATTAATTGTAATTAATTCAGAATGGCATCAGATGCATGCAGATGTCTTATGGCAGCTGGGATACGTCAATCTAAAATAAATGCCCTAAAGCAGGGGTCTTGCCATAAATCCTATCAAAATCAGTAAACATTTCTTTTTGAATTTGAGGTTGAAATGGCTGCATGTAATCTAAAAAGTGTTTCTTTTTTTTCAGGGTGTCATATCTGGTAATTGCAAGTGTTAACTCTAGAGGGAATTTTCAACTGCAACTGATCTCAATGACAGCCATGTGTTGAATTTTTCAAAAACTGACATTTGCTAATGTTCTTTCTAGCTTTAGTCTTTTAAAATAATTGTTTTTATATACTCACATAGCAGTGTTGGATGATGTTGCCCCATTCTAGCATATTACCTGTCATTCATTAGTACTTGTAAACATTATTTTCCATTGTCACGTTTCAGTTCTGACATGTGGTGTTGTCAGATTGCAGTTTGTGTTGTGTAGCTTGATTTGTGTCACAACTATTTACACGTACTGCCTCCGGATGTTTCTTTGGATGCCTGTAATTACCTTTTCAAATTATAATTATGGTAACCAAGTTCTGCCAAAGTTACTAAAGTTGTTTTTCTTGCCTTAACCAAGCTGCATAAACTTTGTATTTACCACGTTCAGTGAAGGTATACGTTTGGCCCTCTAGCCGCTGCAAAAAATTATACGATCTATAAGTTATGACAACATATGTTTTTACATTGCTTTAACTTATCAAATTTACTTGAGCCATTTTTAACTTTGTTATAAATGTTATACATTTTTAAAGTAATGTAATTTTTTATGTAATTTAAGTTGAAATTACTTAAACATCCAAGTTGATTGTACTTAAAAATGTAACAGCTAAAATTTTCAATGTGTTAATTTTTTATGAAAATAAAGTTACATGGTAGGCTTTAAATAAATTAGCACATATTCTGAAGGCGTACATTGTTTGAAAGAGATCCAATTTTAAATGATAATTTTACAGTATAACAGTATAACAATACTGTCGTATTTGGGCATGAGGTTACAATGCTAAATTTGATGTAAGTTATATATTTATTTGATTAATTATAATTGTTCATTGCGGCAACATTCTGAGAGTGTTTATAGTTGCAGTGGAAGGTCTTATAGACAAACAGCTGTTTCAAAGTTGGGTAACTCGCATTTAAAGTCAAGAGAAGATAGAAGAGTGTTGTAAATAATCATGTAAATAAATATAAAATAAATAAATAAAAGAGAAACAGTCAGAATTATGGTCGGAGGAAATATTTCCCTAAGGCATATAAAGTGAGGGGTGAGAGAGAGTCAGACAGATAAATTGGAAAACAAGAATTTTCATTGGATATAATAAAAGAGCCATCAAAAGACATCACTCATCCCATTTGAGCTGTTTCCTGCTATATTTGAGCTAGTTCTTTATACAAAAAGGCCTGAACTCCTTTTTTCAACATATGGTCAATGAAAGTGTTGATCATCAACCTGAGGCAATCAAACGAAATATTACATGAGCCGTTTTCTTTTATTGAAATATACAGCTAGCAGGTTTTTGCTATTTTGTTATGTTTTTTGCTACTTAGAAAAACATGATTTGTGAGATTTTGATATTTTCTAGTAATAAAAATGTAATATGCTTCAAAACTGAATGGAATAAAAAAGTGAAATAAAAATTAATAAAAAAAACAGACAAGTTGAAAATGTAATCTAAATTAAGCTGTCACTCAGTGGAGCATGGATAATGCAGTCAACACTACAATTTAGATCCATAATTAGCAATTAATATTAATTAAAAAACAAAAGTTTTTAGAACAAATTAGTTCAATGGATTTTAGCAAAATAATGACTTTGTTTTAGAATTTTAATTATTCACTTAGCTATAGTCTTTTGAAAAAGAAATATATATCCTATTTCTGGAAAGTGCCAGCAGTGCATGGAGCTTTCCCATCATTTTTACTGTGTAAACGGACATTTCTTTTTCCTGTTATGGTCCATTACTTCCTGGGTGTTGTGTTCATAACACTGAATAACTTTCAGCATACTCCATAAAAAAGAAAAAACTTTGTTTTGATTCACTGAGCCGAATTGCACTCCTTTGTCCAGATTTCCTTTATTGTCATTTGTCTTTTTTATTTATTCTCTTCACCGAGGATCACAGTGTGCTACAAAGACAGAAGTATCAGACATTACGAATGCTTATTGATTATTGTCAAGTTAGCAACCTGAGCGGTACATGCCTTACCTCTTAGATAATTGGATAATGCTGAGAAACTCATGCCATGAGACAGATGGTACAGTGTCAGAAAGCAAAGTGACATAAAAAGAAAAGCAAGCAGCTATGTCTGAGCTTTTCTGACTTTAATCTGAGAGCAAGAGATGAGCCTATTGGACATGCAGATGAACATTTCTGTTGGCAGAAAGGGAAACAGAGTTAACTGGAGTGAGACGTTTCCGTTTTATCTTTTGCCTGCTATATCTGTGGCATTCTGATATCACCGCAACCAGAAGATAAAGAAGCAAATGACTAAAGAGAAACTTTCTCTCTCTCTACCAGGTTCAATCACATGCATTATGAAATATATGATAGTACTTGACAAGCAAGTCATCTTGTTTTGTGAGGAGATTTTTAATTGAGAAAAGACAAGATATCTCAGACATTTTAATTAAGCAAAAAGACTTTGATTTTCTATTGATTCCGTTGATGTTTTTCGAAATGGTTTTTTAATGTTTTGTGGGGTAATTGACACATGGCACAGTCCATTAAGCCTTATTCAATAATTAATTTGAAATGTTTCTAAATGGATATCTGCAGTCATCTGCAAAATCACATATTCTTGCAGTAACCATCCGACATTACAAAACAAAGACATGTTCGCAGTGTTTTGCAGGAGAATGAGGAAGATTAACTCAAATTATACATTTTAAATATACAAAAACAAAAGGGCATTTGCTGTGGAAAACGAAAGGTAGTCCAACGGGTCCAATTTCCACAGGAAGAGACAGCAAAAAACACCACTGAACATTCGCGACAACGGACGAAGACTGAAGGCAATAATGGGTAGATATCCACAGGATATGATTAGTCAGAGGTGAAAAGATTACAGGACAAGTGGATGGAAAAACACTGGGAGAATCACATGAGGAAACAGGAAGTGGGAGGAGACAGAACTGTGACAATAACAGGATAGAATGATTGTGATATTACTTGTATTCTGCATGTAACAATAACGTCAACTGACACAATATTGCCAATTATATTGTCTTCTTTGCTCTGCCAACAAAAATAGCCAAGCAGAATCAAGTTAGTACGTGTGTCTCTGGTGTTCCTGAATTAATCCAGTGTTTTTGAACTATTCGATTGAGTGCATAATTCAATGACTCACTTATATTTACTTTGTTTCAGAATTAATAGGGCCGTATCGGAAATCACCAATATTCTCTTTTTACTACATTACTCCACTAATATAGTTCAATGATTGAGTGAACGAATTAGTGTGCTTCTTGAAAGAGGCATGAATTAATTTGCCGACACACTCACAGTGACTAGGTGTTGAGTGTACATCAGTTGTGCACTCATTATTCAGGTGTAAAATGGTATTGAATGAGTTCACTCGATAATGTCCACTGTGGTTTCAGACACCACTACAAATTAGAGTTGAGCCGGATACTCGGCTGAAACCAGTATCTGGTACAGATAAAGCACTTTTGCCGAGTATGAGTATTATACGAGTAATGCGAGTCAATATCTGTGCTCGGATTGAATAAAAATCCACATTGGGTAGCTGACTGTGTCTGCGTTCTGTGTGTCACAGAGACGAACTCCGTGATTCCCTCCTCGGGCCACCGGAGGGAGCCATCGCCCGAATACTGACACACCTCACACACCCACATACACACTACATTTCCCAGCAACCCTCACACTGGACTTATCACACTCACCAGCTGGACTCCATCATAACTGTTTGTCACACCACCTGTTAATCATCACCTGGACTATAAAGGACTGCTTCACCCATACACTCACCGCAAAGTCTTGTTTAGCCCTGGTTGACATTTCTGAGCGTTATTTCCACTGATTGTTTTTTTGTTGCCATTACTGCTGTTTACCGTTTTTGAACCTGTCTGCCTGCCTATTGACCCCTGCCTGGAATTACGACCTGTGAACGTAATCTGCCTGTTCTGACCTGTCTGCCTGCTATATGGTCTCTGATTCTGCCTGCCATTCTGTTCCTGTTTGCTCCTGTTTGACCCTGCCTGTACGACCACCTCTGTTATCTTTATTAAAGTACACATATGTATCCCAGCCTGAGTGACGCTTCATTACACTGTGATAGACTAGTCACAGCGCCCCTCCCCCACACATGCAGATTTGCTGTGTCCCGCTCTGCTCACTCACACACAGAACACTAAGAAGAGAACAGCTCTCTTTCTCTCCCTCAGTCACTCATATCCGCGGGCCTTTTCCGTTAACGTTTAGGGTTTCTTCAGCTTCAGGTTTGTTTTTTTTTATTTCGGTTTGTTTGTAGTACTTCTTAACCAGTAGAGTTCTGGTAAACATGGGGTTTGTTCAGACGTGGTGCTTGGTAGAATGCGACTAGCGTTGCGTCTCTGCCTGTCAGAGATTTTTGTTTCTTTTTTTAACCGTCTGCTGGCTCTAACCAGTTTTTTTTTACTTCACGCAAAAAATAAAGTAGTGGTATAAAAACTACATTACAAATTAATTAGCCACACACACAGACATACCTGGTGTGGAAATAAAACAATTTGAGCATCTGAAGCTCAATGCTGATGCTGTCATGGAAATAGTTTTCTAATCAGAAATAAATATAAACATTTCTGATCAATCCATATCAATTGCATGATTAAAAATAACATACCGGTTAAAGCCCCGCCCATTTTAAGACAACCCGACCACTTCCGGGTTAAATCCCGCCCACTTCCGGCTTAGGCCACACCCAGTCCGAGTACAGATCATTCATATGGTTAACAGATACAGATACAGATAATTCATATCGTTAACAGACACAGATACAGATATCCCTCGCTCCTCCCTACTACCTAATGCTTGCTGTCCCTTGAATGTGAATGTGTGTGGAATGAATGTGTGAGGCTTCTCTTCTGTCGTCATCCACATCCATTTAGATGTACAAAACAGCTTGTTATGCTGCTTGATAAACCCTGATGTTTCTTATCATTTTAATCTAGTGGATTGTAGCGCAAAACATTTTACCGTTAAGTCTCACAAGCAAGCACATAGAAAACATTTGACTTCTTTTGGACACAGCCTGAGTGTTTTGAAAGAATCGGTTGGGTTGAATGATTCAATGACTCACTTGTCATCTAATGCGCAATCACAGATACTTATCTCATCCTTGCAGGCTTTTCATTTCCCATCAGAGCATAACCGTTGTTTAGCTAGTTCGTTTTGTCAGTGATATTAATCAATACAATTCTGTGCACACCAGGACGAAAATGTTGTTTTGGCTGCCTAACTGCCGCATTTGTCTTCAGCTCAGCCATCTGTGGCTCTCAGACAAATGAGATGTGATATTCCATCAAACTGACCCTCGCGCACAAGCGAAACATCTCGCTGTGTGTTAACCACTTTATGAACAACTCCACAGTTACAACGTTCGCTCTAGAGCATGACCTCTGAATGTCTTGAGGAAAGACTCTTGGCTCCATCTCTTGCTTCTCCCCCTGCCTCTTTCTCTTTCTTCATGGATTTAGTATTGACAGAAAAGCTGAGAGTGTCCAGGTAACATTTTCAACCCTGTCTCTCCACATGCTCTCCCATTTCTGGCCAAATAAAGTTCAATTCTGTTATTTTGTGATTTAGTGTCTCTGCTGGCCCCGCGTGCCGTGCCCTCAGTGGACCGGCTCATCTTGTTCTCATCCAGTCATTCGTTTTCCTGTGCACCGTGATTGGGTTATATCGAAATATTCATTCATCACACGGAACGACCTTTATTCCACTATCAATCAGAGGGTGTCGTGTGGGTAAAGGCTCTCCTCAGCGGCCCTCCCCCTCCAGCACTTCCACACAGCACAAACAGCCTGATAATGTTGTGTTGCCTGCCATCCTCTCTTATTACTGCCTCCCAACTCAGATTTATCATCTTCCCCTCCCCTTAAAATCTGTAAAAAATAACCTCCACTTTGCGAGTGCGGTTCTTTATCATCCTTTACTTTTTAAGCCTCCTTCTTTTATAGTGGCCTTTAATGGGCTTCACTGATGTGCGTGCGTGAGAGAGAGTGTATTGTACTAATGTTTATGATTATGACAGAGTTATAAAGGAAAATATTCTCCCCGGCAGCCCCTTTTATCCAGAAAAGCTTTTGTTGCCATGGAAACACATTTTCAGAGTGCAATGATTGATATTTTTTAGTGATGAGCAAAACAAAAAATATATCAAAATTATCTAGATAATATTGCAGGTCTCTGTGTTCAAAACATTTGTTTGTTAATGTGTTTTCGAATAGATGGGAATCAATATGTTAGTGCAGATATTACCTGCCTGTGACAAATGGATGGAAGGGGCAAAAGCGACAGGTAAACAGGTCCATTATGGATATAATGGAATCAAATAACAAACATGATTCATTCTCATTTAAAAAAAAGGGAGTGACAATATTCTGCCCTGCCTTTGGCATTCAGGGTTATATCTAATGTGTATTCGATGAAATCAATTCCATTTCTGTGTGGCTAACGGTGTTCAACTTGGAAAAATACCACTGAAAACATGCCAGCGCCCAATCTACCCATTCAGTTTTGAATGGCCTCCTATCAATTATAAAATGTCAGTGCATAAATTCCCCCTGATTTAAAAAACATGAGTGGAAGGCCATCTGATTGACTTCGCTCTGCTCCTAACAAGAAGCAATTTGTACTCTGCTATTTCCCCCTGTGAATAGACTGCATGTGGAGAGAACAAATGCGATTACTCCCCCTGTGTGTGTAATTTGAGAGCAGCCCGGGATGTGATTCTTTCTATTTTTATCTATTAATTTATTTAGTCTAAATATATTAGTAATGCGTTCTAGAGTACCTTCTTACATTCCCAACAGATGTATACATTTAAATAATACTTTTATTAATTCATACATGAACAATGTGTGAATTAATAAATTATTTATAATGTATACATTCATATAATATGCATTCCATGATTAAAGGGATAGTTCACCCCCAAAAATGACAATTTTGTCATCATTTACTCACACTCATGTTGTTCCAAACCTATATAAGTTTCTTCTGGTGAACACAAAAGACAATATTTTAAGAAATGTTGCTGATTGACGTAGCCATTGACTTCCATAGTATGATTTTCTTACTCAATGGGTGCCGTCAAACCGTCTGTTTACCAACATACTTTACTATGTTTTCTTTTTTAGGTGAACAGTCCCTTTAAATTAAAACATATTTACAAGGATCTCTCCAAATAAATAAATTATATATTAACAGATAAGGTGGTTAACAGAGAGAGTGAGTAAAAAATATTTTCAAATAAGTCATTACAAATTGTTTTTAGTCAAAACAGCTCAAACATGCATTTTAATCTGAGACTAAGTTAAAAAATAAAAATAAATTAAAAACCGTCTGGTTACCAACATTCTTTAAATTATCTTGTATTTTTTAAGTGAACTGTCCCTTTAAATTAAAACATAGTTACAAGGAGTTCGCCAAATTAATTAATTATTTTCATACTAACAGATATGGTGGTTAACAGAGTGAGTGAGTGTGAGTGTGTATGAAATATTTAAGATAAGTCATTACAATTTGCTCTCAGTCAAAATAGCTCAAACATGCATTTTAATCTGAGACTAAGCTTAAGCCTTGTCTGTGAAACCATCCATAAATAGGCTAATTATACAGTAACACAAACACTTTAAAGTATGTCCTTTTAACAAGTTATCACAAAAGAGTTTTTTTTTTTGTATAAAATAAAATAAAACCAATTTTAAAATCTTTTCCAAAGAGCTCTGCTTTCATTCGCCGTGACCTTCGGTCTCAGGTAAAGCGCGCGCATTCAGCTCACGGCCGCAGCGCGCGCTCCAGTCAGGAGTTCGGCAGCGCGAGAGCAGCGGTTCGGTAATTAGTCACCGTTAATATTCATTTAACAGACAGCGCCTGTAATTATAAACCCGTGTTCCGTCTGATTAGCTGCTAATTTGTAGTTTACGCAGCGCCTATTGATTATACGCATGGGTTTGTTGAGATAGTTAACAGCTCGGCTGCAATACGTTTTACTCCAGCCACTCAGATATTCAAGATTGCACGAAACCCATTTTAATATTTCAACAGACCTAATAAAACATAAAAAGGATCATCTTATGGCGTAGGCGCGTGTTAAAGGGACAGTTTTAGCCTGCTCGTTTTTCTAAGGAGAATTTCTGAAAAATCTTCAGTGCTGTATGCAATAGTCCATGCAACAGTTGTTTCCAAGCTGCAAAAAAATAAACAAATAAAAATCATTTGTTTATTTAATGTTCTATTTCCACATTTTTAAATCCTTAAGTTCGTTTCAGACTAAAAATAAAAGTTTTTCCTTTTGCTGCATAGATGTTTGGTGCTGGATGGAATGCTTAACTGCTAAAATTAGTGCCGCATTACTGATAGAAGATTTATTAAATTGTGATAATAAAAGCCATTATATTGCCATTACACCCACATTAAAACAAGCCACATCATTAACTTTGATTAGACTGCAGTGGAGTTTATGCTCCAACTTAGCCACGGAAGCAAATTACAAGCAATTGCTCCATTAAAAAGATGGTTATGAGAAGGGCTTGACTTCGGTTGTGATTTTCGGCTGGTCATTTGCTTGCTAAATTCCACAGGTCAGATTCTGGCTGAACCCAGTCTTCTCCCATGATGCTTTGCAGAGTGAAGTCTTGAAAATACTCAAGTCGGTGACTGTTCGGATGAGAGAAGAAATGTTAAGATCGTAGCGATGTGAATGTCCAATAAAATGAAACCGAAATAATTGTTAAGACATCTACGCTTACAAGTCCGGTCCCTGTCCTTCTTGTAGGTCTTCTTTAGGAACAGGATACAGGGCCTCGTAGGTCCTTCCTGCACCAGAGCCATGGATGGCATAGGAGTTCATCTTATTAATGCCCTGAGGGAAATACTTCCAAGGCAGAAGTGCTTCTCCCGTCCACTTCTTTTTCTCTATATTGGCTTTGAATGACAGAGGGACTTGTTGCTGTATCAGGTTATAGCATAAAAAAAACAAGCTACTGGTTAAGAATTATATTAGGACATTTGATAATACTCTATATTTTTTAGCTCCTGTGCGATTACTTAATTAATAATTTCTGAAGTTGAACGAAATGAAAGCCTACTTTTATTCAGCATGGACTTTTAATATCTATACATACTTACACTCATGGCCAAAATCATTGGCACCCCTGACATTTTTGAAAAAGTATTGCTCACAGAAAAGTATTGCATTAACACATGTTTTGCTATACACACGTTTATTCCCTTTCTGTGTATTGGAACACAACAACAACAACAAAACTTTTTTGTTCCAATACACACAAAAGGAATAAACGTGTGTATAGCAAAACATGTGTTAATGCAATACTTTTCTGGAAGCAATACTTGTTTTTCTGGAAAGATTTCTGGGGTGCCAACAATTTTCACCATGACTGTGTTAAATAAATAATATATATGCACACAGTATAAATATATATAAATAAATAACTGTATGTAGCACAACTTAAATTGTAAATGATAAATTACAATGCAATAATGAGTGAAAATGTTAATTAACTGATGAACAGTGTGAATTTGCTTACCATAAATGCATTATGTTTTCCATTCAGCAGCAAAATAAGGTGTTGTCCATGTCTGTAGTATAAAAATATTATTACACATTAGCAATGAAAATAAAACTTTTAGCTGCCTGAAAAACTGAGTAGGCTTAACTTACGGGCAGACTTCCACCTCTAGATATTGCTCGGTGTTGCTGTTCAAGAAGAAAGATTCTACCACTGAAAAATAAGTCAGTAACACAAATTGTAAATATTGTATCAAAGAAAAAGTGAAAGGTAAACATCTTCAAGTTTCATAAACATTTTCTTCAAATTGTAATTCTCACCAAATTTAAATGAGACTTTTATTTATCTAATACGTAATTGTACAGACAGTCCAAAGATCGAGGGTTACATGTGTGTATGCAACAAGATCAGTTGATTCCAACCATCTATTATATAATCCAGTGTTTTTCAACCACTGTGCTGAGGAAAAGTATTTAATTTCACCTAATTGGTCCAAAAAAACATTTTTAGAAAACGAATTAATCATAAAATACTTTTTTCCTTGTGTTTATTTGATTCCCATTCAAGACACGTTGATAAGAATAACTGTATATCGTTAATATAGGCTACAGAGTTTCATTTTTTAACATTTTCAGTTGGTGGTGTGCCTTGTGATTTTTTTTTTTTTCGATGAAAAAATTTACCTTGTTTAAAAGGTTAAAAAACACTGATATAATCCAATGACAGAAAGAAAGAAACGGAATCTAAACCAGATTAACAGTATATATATGAACATACCCTCATAGTCCCAGAGACCAGGGAACGGCTCTCCAGGTGGTCCGGCTGGTGCAGGGGGGTCATTAAAGAAAGGAGCAGTCACCTGCATTAACAAACCTTCCTCGCCAGGTGAGAAGCGAATCTTTACCGGCTTATGACCCACAGGTAAACTGTCCCAGGTGTGTTTGATATAGAACTCCATGGCCGTTAGGAGGATACAACCACTGCAGACACTGTTAAGCATGGCAAAATCTTATTTTCTTCTATAACTAGACCTGAAAAATTAATAAATGACTATCTTGTTCAGTTTTCAATATGCTGCATATAAATTTGTAAGCATCAATATATGATTTATCCTCAGTTCTGTGCTGTATCACGTCTTAAGCGGCTCAGGACACAGGACTGTCTGATATGCAATAAGGTTCAACAGTCATTGATAAGCATATGATATCATAAACATAATGCCTGATGTCACCTTATCGCACAGTGTTCCCAGGACTGAGCCTCATTGCTTTTGTTTTGTTTTTCTTCTCCATTTCTGTCATTGATGGTGTTTGGGTTGTAGTTGGGCACACTTGATTTTGATATCACCACTGTCTTCTGCAGTTCTGTTTTTAATCATAATTTATTAATTTTGCAACAGAATCAACAGTGAATAGACTTGAGTTGAATAATGACACTATTGTTTTTGTTTTTTTAGCTGTGTTTTTTTCGCTGTAAAGCTGAATTGTATTGTATAAAGCGCTATGGGAAGAACACTTCCTTATTTCTGGCATATATCAACAAGCATCCCACAGACTTTTCAGTAGTCATACAGGCAACATAGTCGGTAGTAAATAAAAGAGTGAATTTATGATGAAACAAAATGATGAAGTAAAGTGTTACCCTATTAAATCACATCGAGGGGAACATCTGGTTAATTCTTCAATTCAAGAACCATGGGGGGAAAGAGGAACTCCATAAACCACACGGAACGCAAGCGAGTTGAAGTTACCCGGGAACTTTAAGGCGTTGCACAGCGTCCCTGAGAACGAATCTGATTGGCTCTGAGGGTGAATCTGAGTGTCCCTGAAGATGAATCTGATTGGCTGCTGCGCTCTTTAAACTACAAGGCGGAAGGATTTGGAGGTACGATATTTTCAAGGTTTTCTAAACTTATATTTATTTACGGTTTTATGCTATTTCTCATGCGTTTAAAAAATATAGATGTATAATTCGCTTAAGGTTTTATGACAGGGTATCAAACCCGCTTATTATGAGTGTTGAAATATGTGTAGCCGTTAGCTACTAGTTAGCCAGTCTAAATCTCCACCTGGATACCAATGATGCTGCCGTTACACTCTAGATTCTCTTCTTTATCGCTCGCTTAATCTATTAAAGAAGATGTCATTTCGTAATAATCTGGTTTGATAACGTACGTCTACTCTATTAAACCAAAAATAATCAATGAAATGGTTTTATAGAGTCAGTTAATCCAGTGGTAAACCAATATTCCTACACAAAGTCAGTCTCCAGGGATCATTTGTGCTGGCTGTGTATAAACAGACTGCTTCAATAAGGCAATATGTTCCTACCTACCAACCCACGAACTACATGTTATTATAGTTGTCGATGAGATATATTTACAAGCCATATTGCTTTCCTGTAGCTCTAACAGTTAAGTGTGGTACTTACAACACCAAGGTCATGGGTTCGATTCCCAGGGAAAGCAAGAACTGATTAGAATGTCAATGTGTTTCTTGAATGCAAATGTAAGTCGGTTTGGATAAAAGTGTCTGCCAAATGCATAAATGTATTGCCTGTACCTAACAGTTTTTTTGTTTTTTGTTTTTGCATAAGCAAACATGACAACAGAAGTCGAATTCCTTCGAGATCAAGGTGAAATAAGCTAAATCTCAGAATTAATAGTGTGTAGATAAACGTTTGGTTTTACATATTCATCAGCACTTGAACTTTGTTTTTTTTCTTATCAGTGAATCGATTAAACTCCGTCCTCAGTCGATATCAGGATGAGTTTCCTCCTCCCTCCTCAGTGTCTCAGGTTAGTTGCATAATTAGATGGCAGTCGTACTTTTTATTGCTTTATTTGTTGAATCTGTAGATCATTTCTAACATTAAGAACATAATGATCTTATGGTGCACAGTGAATGCTTTGTTAAGTCTTGTGTGTTCATTGCAAAAATAAATAAATGTTATCCTCAATTGTTATTTTAGGTTGTTTCAAATCCGCATGACTTGCTTTCTTCTGTGTTACACAAATGTAGATGTTAGGCATGTGAAGAGTAACTGCCTCAGTCACCGTACACTGTTATTGCTGACTTTTCCATGCGAGGAATGTGAATGGTTTTCAAACGGGTTTGGAACAACATGAGAATAAATTATGACTGATCTAAATCAGAGCGATGTTGGAGGAAAAACAGAAAATAATCCTATTAATAATAATGGCTTGAAGCTCGTGGGATGTTTTATATTTACATTTAATATAATGTTTTCTCTTTTTGTTTTAGACAGATGATGTGCTCATGGAATCTGCAGTTCCCTGGCTTTCAGACAGAGGGTAAGTCCTAATGGCCAGTTATTAACCTACTAAGACAGCATATAGCTCAAGTCATCTACTCTTTTAACCGTGCAACTGTTATTTATTCAGTTTTCATGAACACCATACTTTCCTGTAGTTCAATGAATAGAGTCTGGCACTTGTAACACCAAGGTCATGGGTTCGATTCCCAGGGAAAGCAAGAACTAATTAGAATATTAATGTGTACCTTGAATATTGAAAGGTATTCAAAATACCTTATTGAATACCTTATTTCAATATGACCTTATTGATCATATTGAAAGGTTTGCTGAAATGTATACGGGAATTTAAAGAGAAGTTTGCTAAGGCATAAGTGTGCACATGTTATAAATATGCTGTTTCATTTTCTTACTTTTTACCTTCTTTTGCAAAGGCAAGCACTATTCCAATTCCTTTAGGACATTTATATACAATTTTGTGTTTGTGTTTTGTTTTAATGTGCCATTTTAGGCCTGGTTGTGGCTAGAGAAATTGGCCTCAGATGTGATGACACTTTTTCACAACTTTTTCCTTAATAATAACATCCTTCATTTAAAAACTACATTTGTGCATTTTTACGTGTTATCTTTGACTAATATTTGCGTTTGTTTGATGATCTGAAACATTTAAGTGTGACAAATATGCAAAAAAAGAAATAATTCAGGAAGGGGGCAAACTCTTTTTCACAGGTGTGTGTGTCTATATATATATATATATATATATATATATATATATACACACACACACAGAGTTTAACATTTTTATTTTATTTTAAATGTAAAATGATCTGTGTGTAGTCCTATAATGTAATTATATGTAATGTTAGTTTAATTCTAATGTCATGTAAACCAGTTCCATGGAGCTCTAAATGTTAATGGCCTATAATCTTAATTGCTTAATGTTGTTTATGACCTGGATGTGTGTTTTCAGTCTAATGGCTCCGCTAATAGAAGAATATGACAGACACATACAACAGATGGAAATGCAGCTCAAGTTCTATCAGGTACACATGAAGGCTTACACTATACTACCCTACACAAACCTTCACACCACATGAATGCTTGCGTTACAGTTACAGTTTGCAACTGTCAGGGCTTGATGGGGCTGATTTCATGCTGTCAGCTAAAAATTGCAGCTTAATCCCAAATCAAGTGAATTTGTCTTATAATACATTTGCCATTCAAGAGTACCCTTTCTATCAATAACCCTCCTCCCACCACTCACTCACACACTTGTTTCTCCCTGTCAAACACTTAGAGGCAGATGACAGACGTCAAAGCAAGCCTGGAGCAGGTGGTTAAAGAAAATGAGCGGTAAGAGCTTTCAAATGGATCTGGTGCTGATTTCTCCTCCCAGACACAGGTTTATTATCGGAGTCAGTCAGCGCTAACAGGTTCTGCAGTGCGAGATGTGATGGTTCTGGTAATCACAGCCAGGACACACTTTAAGTTAATTCACTTTATTGTTGGGAGGAAGTTTCTGAGATTTGCTGTAATTCAGTGATTCTCAATTTTTTTTCTCCATTTAGAAAACATTTGTACGATAATCTTAGGGTAGAATTACACGAAAAACAACGTACTGAAAATGGAAACCTTTTTGGTGCACAGATGACAGCACTGTCAAAAAGATCCCCATTCACACAGATCTGAAAAAACTACTAAAAATGCTGGATTATTCGTGCCAGGCCAGTAGTTGTATATACATTTTATATCTAAAAAATTTAATCTAATTACACAATGTGGTGATTAATTAATCACACATCAAATTTGGCTGAGAAATTATCACGCAAAAAATATTCAGTCATTATTGTGTTAAATGAGAAAAGCATCAAATAGATGTTACAAAAAGTAGCTTTTGAAAACAAATTTTTTATTTGTTTAAACCTTTAGACATCAACATCCTTGAGGGAGAGTAACGGCTTATACTACTTCAAGCACTTTCTAAAACTTTATATTGTGAGCACTTACTGTGTACATCTGTCTCTTCATGACGAATCGCTTTCTATACTCCTCAAAAAGCATCTGCTAAATGAATAAATATACAGTAATACCTCGGTTTAATTCGTTCCAAGAGCTCGTAACTCAAAGTTCTCGAACACCAAAACAATTTTCCCCATAAGAATGCACTAAAAATCACTCGATTCGTTGCACATGACCATAAATGCCCATTTTAAATATTGTTTTGGTTTTACCCTATTAATTACAGTTAAAATGATAACCATTAAGATCTCATATAAATACTAATTAATAATTGACAATTAAACTCTAAAAAATACTTGACAATTTACTGTAACGCACTTCAGCTTTGAGTAGCGTCACTGCTGGCGTGAAGGAGATGAGAGGAGGGAGTTACTGCTTACAGGGAGAATTTCATCCCTTCTTTCTTACTCATCTTGAGGTCATTGTCTATATGCTGTACTGTACGTGTATATTTCACTACGTAAACAATAGCGATGACAATTAATGTGAACAACACAAGGTAAAACCGCTGTAAATCACTTATAAAAGTATCACTGTGTTGAATGATGCAACCAAATCGAGCGACGCTGAGAGAATGAACCAGTTAAGGGCTGATAAGCTTTGTGAGAGGCTGTGTTTAGGATATTTCCAGTAAAAATATGCGTGAAGATGCTGAGCGTTAAGACTTTTCCACACAAAAATGCGCGTGGGCAAGGGAATATTTTTCTTGCACTTTGATACAATGCTCGTACACCGATTTGCTCGTTTACAAAGTCACTCGTTAACAGAGGTATTACTGTGTATTTAAATTACATATTTTTTGAGTGAACTATGCCGTTTAACAGGTTTTTTATTATTATTAGTGTTTTTTTTTTACCCATACTGAAATTATGCTCTAGTCCAGTCATTCCCAAACTGTGGTCCGCGGACCACTAGTGGTCCGTGAAGGTACTGCAGGTGGTCCGTGGAAAGGCAAAATAAAATAATATTTTACCTTCATTTTACCAGAAAATTCCCATTAAAAAAAGAATATGTAGGCCTATATTATAGTATATAGTAGTTATAGTAGTGCTAGTAAGCCTATTTAGAGGTGCGGATTAATTCAGGTAAGACTGTGTGTAGACATTTTATTATGTTATGAGGTGGTCCGCAAAATCTTTTGATTACAAATAGTGGTCCACACACACAAAAAGTTTGAAAAACCCTGCTCTAGTCTACATAAACTATAACTGCCAGTAGGTGGCGGTAAATGTCTAAATGAGTCATTGAGGTATTCATTCATTAGATTTATTCAAACAACTTATTCATTCAGGAATGAAATGGCTCTCTTTGTAAATGGGCCATTGAATCATTGTTGTTCGGATATTTTGCTCGTTACTCGTGTTATATTGTTTAACCAATATCATATGGTATAAATCATACAGGGGCATTTTACCCTGATATTTTGAATCCCCAACCCCTGGGAGTACCAGTCCCTTTTTTTCCACTTCATTCAAGTCATGTCTGCACATAATAACTGAAGGTTTATGAAGGTTGACCTTTTGCATTAACTGTATATTAATTTTTATTTGCAGTCTTCATGCAGAGCAGAGAACTTCCATTGAAAAGCAGCTGCAGTCTCTGTCCGCTGGAACAGAAGTAGACGTGACAGCGGATGCAATCGCCATCAGCAATCTGGAGGAGCAGGTCAAGTGTGCCGTGGAGGTGAATATCCAGACCTGCTCCATAACCACCTCTAAAGTCCCACGAGCTACAAACCCGCAGGCACTTTCCTGGCCCTGTGTTCCGGCTGTCCTCTGACTTGTGCTGATGGGTGATCCGGGGTTATTCTGGTTTTAAAGCTTCGTTCTTTATTTAAGATGTGATGTGACGGCGCAGGTCGTGTTGTGCTGAGGGAACCGGTTTTAATCAGCGTGGAGGACGCTTCAGGTGCTCCTGAGGATTACATATCAACACTTGACATTACGGAGTAATGAGATATTAGTGCGTCACTCATCAAGCGTCCCACTTTCAGCCCGACATTGCACATCTTTGCCCTCCTTTAGGGAATAGTTCACCAGAATGTCATGTTGCAAATCACATCTAAACCTCTCTAGAGAGCATGTAAGCCTCAAGTGACTTCTCTTTTAGTTTATGGACTTTCCACTTTTTATCCCGTTCTAATTTCTTAATTAACTGAGAATAAAATAATTAAACATCCAGTGAGACAATTTTATACCTGGTCATAGAGAGACGGCACAGCTAAGACGAGTAACTGAATGGTTATTATATAAATGATTGTTTAAAATATTCACATTGATTTTGCCAATACAAAATAAGCAAGTATTGCACAATATTGCATAACTGTCCCAGTTTTCCACTCCTTGTCTTACAGAAAGAATGAGAGCATTAAGAATACAATATTTGTAATAGCAACTCTGGTTTAAACCTCATTAGCAAAGAAGGGTGATAGATCTGGGAATATGATTATTCATGCAAATCAGTTTTGCAAAATGTCCTTTTTAATTAATCTGTTTGAAGCCAGCGATTCATTTGCATTAATACTCAGGAGTATTCATAGACATTTTAAAATCTTTTTTAAAAAGTAAGTCCGTTTGTGTCAAAATGTAATTAAACGCATACGGAGTCAAAGTTAAAACTTTTAAAAACTATAATTGCTTTTTATAAACAAATCTCTCGCATTTAGCATAAGTAAATACCCATGCCAAAATATCATAGTTACTGTAATTAAATGGTGTTTATGAGCTCAATTTGTATTTTTTGCTCCAGAAGTTACAGAAACACTATGACTAAAATCCAAAGAATGTTTTTGCCCTGCCAATAAATCCCATAAACTTGGCGTTGTCAGCTTCATGCTTTATGTTCATGCTCTACAAACTGTATATCAGCAATTCAAGTTCAATCAGTAGAGCATTGGTGCTTGCAACGGCAATGTCATGGGTTCGATCCCAGGGAAAGAAAGACCTGATTCAATGTGTTCCCTGAATGCAATGTAAGTTGCTTTGGATTAAAGCGTTGTCCAAATATGTAAATGTATATCCATTGAGTTCAGTTAATATTGCATCTGGACTCAACATTGACGTCACATCACAGATCTCACACATGGAGAATTTAGTCACGAAAGTGCCACAATCATAGCGTTTAAAGTTTGTTTTGTGCGTGTCGTTAGGAGAAAGAACGGGCTCTTCAGATGTGGCAGACAGCGTCGCAGGAATTGGATCGTCTTCAGACGCAGTACCAGAGCTCCATGAGTGACGGACAGATGCACGCAGTTGAACGGCAGCACATGCAGGTAGCTAGTGCAAACGTTTATGCTTGCATACACAGTTCATATCTGGGGTGCCGCCACTTTTATTTGAACCTCTTAAATTAGTTTTCAATAAACACTTTAATTTCCTCACTTTATTTAAATGTAATATGATTTTTCAACACTAGGGGACAGTGTTTAACTACAAATAGGCTCAGTTAACAGAACAAACACCCCCAGCACTTTCATACAACTAAACATAAACCAGAAGGCATGCCGAGACAGATTATTTGCATATATGAATTTGAAATTAGCTATTGGCTGTAAAGTATTGGCTTGATTAAGGCTTGAAGCTTATTATAATACACATGACTTAATTATTGAAATACTTTGTCTGTGCCCTCACTGACGATCACTGCGCTGTTTTAGAATCAGCTGGCACAGATTCAACAACATGCACAGAAGCTTCAGCTGGCCAATCAGAAGCTGGAATCGGTAAGCCTTAAAATCTAAATCTACTGAATTTACTTTCCACAGTTAATGTGTCCTGGTTTATTGAGCATGTTTCATTGTTTTTACATGATAAAATATAATCTAAAACTTTTTGAAATTACTTTCTGGTCTCTCAAATCGCTTTGCATCTGCATTTGTTCTCATTTGATAAAAGCATTGCATTTTATATGATTTCATTAAGCGACATTCATTCTAAAGCAAATTGCAAATGAAGAATACAAGCAAACACATTTCAATTGTTCAAATTTATTTGGTAAATAAACCCCTTTAAACCCTCTTTATTTTTATGATAATGGGCAAGTGATTGTACATTTATTTCTTTAATTTTATCATCGGCCACTTTTGATTTTTCAATCAGTCTTGATGCAAAAAATCAAGTGCCTCTTTATATAATTTTCCACTAAAAATGTTTTTTTTAGACCTAGAAAATGTCTTTTAGATGTATTTTATTAGTATGTAAGGGTTTTATTAGTGATATTAATGCTGTTTGAGGGTTCTGTGTTCAGTCAGTTGTTATGCAATGGTTTTAAAGCCATAATCATTAGTCTTAGTCACACACACACATTTTCTCACACTAGTCAGAAAGCCACCTGTTTGCGTGAGTGTTGTTCATTGTTCAGCCTTGTGTGTGTGTGTAGTGGTTGTGGAGAGAAACACTACTCTATTCCTGAATATTTAATGAGCAATGTGACTCTCAACTTTTTCACACCTTATTCCACCTTGACCTCTAAACAGCCTCCATCCTCTCCTCCGTTCTTCATCCTTGTGAATTTCTTTGAAGTGTATGTGTTTGGCGTTATGCCCGGCCGTCGTTCATGTCTGTCCTGTCACACTCAGACCAATCAGCAGTTCCTTAAAACGGTGGCGGAGCAGAGCACTGAGCTGGAGGAGTTACGCAGCCAACTCAGGTAGCGTTTCAGATGGCTTACTCTTTATGACTTAACTTTGAATCGAATTCTGTTTTGCCCATGTCAGCTCAGTGTGTTTCTCAAGAGCTGAACTAAATTTTAATGTACGGCAGAATTTTTTGAAATACCTCAAAATCTTACTGATTTTAAAAGACTGTAGTGCATTTTCGATCCTATTCCCTGTCTTCGCACTACTATGCAATCAATAAAAGCAGTAAAAAGGTCCAATTTATGTAGAAAGTACTATGAAAATCTAATTTCTGAGTGATGTTTCAGGCAAGCAAAAGTCGAGCAGAGATCTGCCGCAGCTAAAGTGGAGGAGATGACCAGACTCCTGCAGAACGTGCAGGATCAGATGCAGAGGAGGGTGCGAGATGTTGCTATAATTGTTCTTGTCACCCTACTTTGTGTTTTCTTGTAATGTCATGTTTGTGTGATGGTGCAGGAAGAGGATGCAGCAGAAGCTCACGGAAGAGAGGAAGCGTCTGACCGGAGGCTACAGCAACTGCAAGCAGCACTGAACCAGCTAGAGGCCAGGTGAAGTCTATCAATTTTCAGTGTGACCGCTAGGTGTGTTGAGGAAGAAACTGTGCTTATATATATATATATATATATATGTATGTGTGTGTGTGTGTGTGTATGTAAGTTTTATTTACATTTTTTTGTAATAATTTTTATTTAGCATGGATGCATTAAAGAGACTGAAAAGGGCATTTATAATGTTATAAATGTTTTCTGTTTCAAATAAATGTTGTTAAATTATTAAGCAGTACAACTCTTTTCAAAGTTGATGATGATAAATTACTCTTGAGTAACAAATCAGCATAATAGAATGATTTCTGAATGATCAATGACATGGAGTGATGATGCTGAAAATTCTACAATCATCACAGGAATAAATTAAAAATATAAATAGATTTAAATAGAAAAAATCTTTTGAATTATAATATTTCACAATACTGCTGCTTTACAGCAATAAAAGTTTTTTAATGTTTATATATATATATATATATATATACATGGGTGAAAGTTTTCCGTATTATGACGGAATTCCGTATTTTGAACCTCGCCAGGAACCGTTTTTCCAAATCGCGTAAATCCGTTGAGATTTCAGTTCGGGGGGGGGGGTACAGGGCGACAGACCAACAGACCAATGTCCATGGCGACAGACCAATCGTACCTACTCGGCGATCTTCGGAGATAATGTGATTACGTAGAGAATTACCCGAGAAGTTCCGGGTGGGCGACAGACGAACCGCGCGGAGTGCAGTTGTGTCGGCGATTCTGATTGGTCAGTGAGACTCCGGCGTCCAATCGTATTTTTCAATTTACACTCGCTTGAGGACAACAACAGGTACAAGAAAACAACGCTCGCAAATTTTAAAAGTAATCTGAAAAAAAATGAAGAATTTGCCGGTTGGTTATAACACGAAGCAGCTTGAAGCTTTTTTGATGATGATGTAATGGATTGTGGTGATTAGAGAAAGTGAATTAAGTAACAAACCAAAATTAAATATAAATGTTAGTTATAGAACAACAGATGCAGAAGCAAAACCAATGACAGAGTTATAGAATACAATACCTCTGAAGGATTCTAGTAATAATTTAGAACTCCCAAAATTGGTGAATATTTTCTCAACTGCTAACTTGAAATACTTATTTCACACCCTTTTTATAGTAGCTGCAAGTTGCCAGGAGAGGTCGTTTCTACACAATAATTTGCAAGGAATGCAGGAGCTTCCAGGGGGCCTCCGGACCCCTGGCCAGGGCGTTGCCCTGGACCTACCGGGGGCCCTGGCGGCCCCCAGGCCCCCAGCTTTAAAGTTTCAGTATTTTCAGTTTTGCCAACTTTCACCCATGTATATATATATATATATATATGTATGTATATATGTGTGTGTGTGTAAAAAAAACAAATATATATATATATATATATTCCGTTTTTTTTGTTTACACACACAGACATATACATGTACTTACACATTTATATAATATATAGAAATGTGTGTAATGTGTGTGTGTAAACAAAATATGTATATAATCAGTTTTTTTATTGTTTACACACATTTATACACACACACACACACACACACACACACACACACACACACACACACACACACACACACACACACACATGTATGTGTTTATATATATATATATATATATATATATATATATATATATATATATATATATATATATAATATTATATTATAGTGTGTGTATGTGTGTGTATAAATAAAACAGCCTCCAAATATTTAACAAAAAAGAAACCTCCAAAAATGGAACAGAAAGAAAACCAATGCTCTTCACAAGTAAAGAATAATACATTTTACGCATAAAAGTAAAAAATAATATTTTATGTTACCAAAAAAAAGGAGTTTGTTATATTTTGTTGAAAATATGTATATATTATTTTTTTTATGTATTTGTTTGTTTTCCAGACTCAAAGCTGCGACGCAGGATTCTGAGTCAGTGCGCAGGAAGCAGACGGAGTGGGAGCGGCAAGTGGGAGAACTGCAGGGTCGATGCGCCTCTCTGGAAGAGGAGAAATTTGAAGCCCTCAGTCGCCTCCGCAACTCCATCCAGCTGGCCGAGGAAGCCTCACTTCACAGAGAACAGGTCACACTCTATATAAACGGTCCCAATACATACTGTTTTCTATATGTACCTGACTTCAGAATAATTTTGTGTCATTAAATGTTACTGTAGACTCAGTTGAGGGAGAAACAGAGAGGAGAAGAGCTGGAGAAGATGAAAGACGCCATGAAGCAGCTGATCCTGGATGCTGCCTTGCGCACCAGGAAAGAGGTGATCACAACTAATAAACCGGAGGTTAATCCGACCGGTTAAATTAGGCTCTGCTAGAGTTTAATGAGTCTACTTAGACAATAGTAAAGGCATCACAAGGGACGTTTGCACTGGGTAGTTCTAGGAACTAGCCAACAGGCCAGTCCCTCAAAAATGATTTTCCTGGTTACATTCGCACAGACTGTAGGAACGCTGAAGTGGCGTAAGCCAGCCAACAGTGAATTCGTCAACAACAATAACTACTGGAGGATGGAAGATGCTGTGATTGGAGCTGTGTTTTTGTTGTGCCATGGGTTTTTTGTTGATGGAATGTAGATTGAATGGGCTAAGAGACCATAGATAAAGATGACCTTTAAAGATGGTTAATGCTTGTTTGTGGAATTAGTGTGGCTTTTCAAAAATGGTGCGTTCCTGTGTTTCATATTGCATGCATGCATTCAATCAATCAATCAATCAATCACTGTACTCTTGCGTCACTTGTTATTGCTTTTGTGCTGGGTTAGACCCTACTGTGAAGTTAGACCCCCCCCCAAAAGGCATTTATGTAACTAAACACTCCAAGTAGTGGGTATTTCTGCAAATAGTTATAGGAACTATGAAAACATTCTTTACGTGCGAAAGATTCTGTTAATAACATTAAGTTGGACACAATTGAAAACAAAGTAAAGTATGCTTTGTTTAATGCAAGGATTTTCAAACATTTTGGTCAGGTGAGCCCCTTTTTTAAGTTAGTCACATCTGAATGTGTGGGTTTTTCTGAATTTGGTTAATGGTCAAAGGCAGGTAAACAAAACCTATGGTCAAAGGTACACAAAAAGTATACTTAATATTTCAAGTAAAGTGTTTTTATTTTATAATTGATTTAGATCTATAGTAAGTCTCTTTAAGCCTAGTCTGACTCAGTTGTACAGTTTAAAGGCAGCCTTACAGCTATGAAGCCTTTAAAGCTCTTCTGCCAAAAATAGCCTAAATGTTTGCACTGGGAAAGAATGGTTATGGCACAGTGAAGTCAGTGTCTTTGTAGTTTCTAATTCTAGTGTTTTGACATCCAGCTAATCTGTGATCACAGTGTGTGCATATAATATATCCATCATTGAGTGTGGCTTATTGTTTTGAATATTTTCTTTTCCTCTTTTATTAGGTTGAGGGTGTTCGTAAGCAGTGTAACGTTCAGATTCATCGCATGGCTGAGGAGCTGTCTGCCCTGCAACTGGTGACACATTCATCATCAGCATATGTACAGATGTGTGCAAAAACAACCGTTGCTAATGTGTATTAACATATTTCCTACGCTTGTGTGTAGGAATGTGCCGATAAAGAGACGCAGATTGATAGAGCCCATCGGGAAAGAAAAGCTGTGGAAGAGGAGCTGGAAAAGGTGAAAATAAATGCACATTTTTACTCGTACATAATTAAATGCAGTGGCTGCATGTTGCTGTGGTGATATCACAGTTGTTCTAAAGCAGGGGTGGGCAAACTATTTTTATCTCGCGGGCCACATTGGTTTCTTAAAATTGACAGAGGGGCCGGGGTGAAGGTCGTACCTGTGCATTTACTTATAAGAAATCCTAGAAAACCTGTATAAAGTCTTAAATCACTCGACTGGGACACGTGAAATTACAACAAAGCAATATTAATACAATTTAATCGACAGAAAAAACATAATATGCAATGGGACTGAATCATATATTTGCCTCAGCTCTAGATTGACAATCACAGGCGTCCAATCACAACTGACCTCTGGAAAAAAAGGGAACTAACCAATGACATTTGATGTTACTATTTACGTGTAGCTCTGTTTTCCGCTCGCGGATGTAATTTACGCGCGCGCAAACATCAGTTTTGCGCTCGTTCCTTTTTTGCACGGAATTAACGCCATAAAGGGGGTGTAGAGGGGTTTGCGACACACGCCTGCTCTCCACCACAGCTTCAGCGCCACTGCCGCTTGCAGCCGCGACAGAGTGACATTACAGGGAAATGTAAAATGAAGGAGGTTTAATACAGGTTCGGCAAGTTCGGCGGGCCGGATTAAAAAGCCCAACGGTCTGGATATGGCCTGCGGGCCGTAGTTTGCCCACCCCTGTTCTAAAGCATGATGTGACGCAAAGCAGAATAGATAGATATCTATAATGTTATGAAACACATTTTTAAATACCCATTTTTGCTGTATTGTGAAGTAACACAACTGTTTTTAACATTTATAGTAATAACTAGAGCAGTGGTTCTTAACCTGGGTTCGATCAAACCCCAGGGGTTCGGTGAGTCAGTAAGTACGTCCATAAAACACACACCTGAACTCTCCCGTCAACAATCGAGCATCGCGGGGTTCGGTGAATGCGCATGTGTAAGTGGTGGGGTTCAGTACCTCCAACAGGGTTAAGAACCACTGAACTAGAGGATAAAGTTCGTTGAGACAAACTTTAGAGTTTGGCTTGAGAACGTCGCACCAGAAACTTTTATTTAACATGTTGGTAGCATGATTTAACTACGGTAACTACGAAGTTGCTGCTATGAATGATCAGAAACTAACATGTTGCTAGGGTGTTGATAAGTGTTCTGGGTGGTTGCTAGGGTATACAGAGTGGTTGTTAGGGTATCCGGGGTGGTTGCTAGGCAGTTTCTAGGGTATTCTGGGTGGTTGCTAGACAGTTGCTAGGGTATTCTTGGTCCTTGCTAGGCAGTTGCTAGGGTATATGTGGTGGTTGCTAGAATGTTACTAGGTTGTTGCGAGGTGTTCTGGGTAGTTTCTATGGCATTTTTAATGTATTTTAACACTTAGCTAGTCACTATTAGCATGTAGCTATTCACTGCTAGCATGTGTAGCAAAGTCCTGTTTGCTAGCATGAGTCAATAAAACCAACCCCCATGTCTCTACGACGCTCATATTTAAGGTTAAAGGTCTGGCTAAACGGTTGCTAGGGTACTCTGTTTGGTTGTTAGGGAGAGGCTTGATGGCTTCATAGTGATCCTGAGACACTCATTGGTTGCTTTATTAAAAAGAGCCATCTTTATTGAGCATCAAATCAGCAGATTAGAATGATTTCTGAAGGATCATGTGACACTGAAGACTGGAGGAATGATGCTGAAAATCCAGCTTTGCATCAACAGGAATACATTTTATGAGTTCTATAATTGTAATCATTTTTATTTATTTTTTATATATTGGTGAGCATGAGACCTCTTTCAAAAACATAAATCAAACTGTGTGTGTGTTGTAGGTCTATAAAGAGGGCCGAGTTGGAGAGCCTGAGATGAGGAAGATGGAGGCTCTCCATCAGAGATGTTTAAATGCAGAACGACTGAAGGATGAAACGCAACTCACACTCAACAGCACAAAAAACCAGATGAAGAAGCTGGAGATGGAGTATGAACACACACACACACACACTAATGATCAGACAGAGGGCAAATATAAGGGTGTGTTTGCTGCGTCCTCTGTGCTTGTGCAGGTATTCAGAGGAGCTGTCGCGCTGTCAGGAGGAGGTGCGGAGGCTGCAGTCAGCGCTGACGAGCGCGAGAGAGGAGAGCGCGGCCGTCAGTGAAGAGAGAGTCACACTGCAACAGGAGAACCAGCAGCTGCACAGAGACATGGAAGCACTCCGGAAAGAGTGCGCACTGGCTCAGAGACGAGCCAAACAACAGGTGACAAACAACTGCATTCTGATACACACTGACACAAAGCTATCGTTTGCTAAAATCACTTAATCGCCTTCATCATTTCAAACTTCTTTGACTTTTCTTCTGTGGGATATAAAGGACAGTATTCTGAATATTCTGGTACAGTAATACTTCGGTTTACAAGTTTAATTCGTTCCAAGAGTTCGTAACTCAAAATTCTCGTACACCAAAACAATTTTCCCCATAAGAATGCAATAATCACTCGATTTGTTAGAGATTTGTTGGAGAATTTCCTACCTTCATTCTTACTCCTCTTGAGGTCATTGTCTATATGCTGTACTGTACATATATATTTCACTACACGAACAATAGCGATCGCAATTAATGTGAACAACACGAGGTAAAACCGCTGTAAATCACTTTTAAAAGCATCACTGTGGTGAATGATGCAACCAAACCGAGCGACACTGAGAGAATTAACGAGTTAAGGGGTGATGGGCTTTGTGAGAGGCTGTTGTTAGGATATTTCCAGTAAAAATGCGCGAAGATGCTGAGCGTTAGGACTTTTCCACCAAAAAATTTGCGTGGGCGAGGGAAAAAATGTCTCGCACTTTCCATGCTCGTGCACCGATTTGCTCGTATACAAAGTCACTCGTAAACCGAGGTATTACTGTGCTTTGGTTGTGTTTGTCTGCTCTTTATTTATTTCATTTTTTGGACTCCATCGACACAAAAACGGTTCAGAAATATTCAAGATGTATTTTTGTTCTGCGGAAGAAAAGTACATTTTGGGTGAACTGTCCTTTTAAGCATAGAAATGGTTTAACAAAAATATCTTCATCTGTGCTTCGAAGAGAAGCAATAGTCTTAGTGGTTTCGAACGACATGGGGTAAATTAATTTTGAATCTTTGTCTGGACAAATGTTTAAGGCACAAAAGCACAAACAGTCTCTCTGATAAAATTAAAGTTATGTCTTTTCAGTGTAAAAATCCTTCAGTAACATTTATAAATAGACTTCAGGAAGGAAAAGAGATGTGCTGAGTATGGCATCTTTAACCGGTTTTCCTTTTGTGTGTGTGTGTGTGTGTGTAGGTGTCTTCAATGCAGCAGGAGCTCTGTGTGAAGGAGCAGAGTTTGGAGTCCAGGCTGAGAGAGATGGAGGAGAGCAGTAAAAACTCCAGCGCTGGTTTGACCAGACTGCTGCTTGCTCAACAGAAAACCATCAGCCGCTACAAAGACGAGGCCAAGAACCTCACACAGGCTTTCCAGCAGAAGCTCAGCAGCCTCAGGTGAACGATCAATCACACTCGACATGCCACAGGAGTGTTTATTGCCAAAGCAAGAATCACTATTACTGTTACTCATATTTAGGGTTTGCGATCTGAACAGAGCAATAAGTACCGTATTTTCCGCACCATAAGGCGCACCGGATTATAAGGCGCAGTCTCAACTGCCGCTCTATTTTTGTACTTAGTCCGTACACAAGGCGCACCGCATTATAAGGCGCACGGTAAAACATATGGTCTACAAAAAGGTAATGGAAGCAAAAGTGAGTTTTACTGAACTTTATTCTACTGTATAACAATACACTCACATTGTTTTAATCAATCAAAGTCATCATCTTCTGTGTCTGAATTGAACAGCTTGGCAATTTTCCTGGTGTCTTGATTAGACAAAGGCACATGGCAGTGTGCAGCACCTGGAAGATGCAGCTTTCCTGTAGAGCGACTCTACATATGAGTATTCCAAGATATGAGCAAGCCTTCGGCAGATTTTTGCTTCTATATAGGAGTAAATATTAGAGTACTGAGGCCGACGCCGACACTCGTTCACTTCATGTGTTCACTGACTTGTACGAGTCATCCGCGAATACGGTAGATATTTTTCTCTCTATTTTGTGTATTATTCTTCATAATAGCGACGAATTCTCAGAAAGTAAGTAGTAAGGATGGTAGTGAAAAGAAGAAACGCATGATGACAATGGAAATGAAGCATGACATTGTGGATAAATATGAGCGCGGTGCCGCGTGAGAGATCTAGCACACACTTATGATCGCAGTACATCCACGATATGTACCATCCTAAAGCAGAACGATGTTATCAAGAATGTAAATCCTTCCAAGGGCGTGAGGATTATATTGAAGTTATGTTCGAATATAAATGATGAGATGGAGAGGCTTCTGTTGTTGTGGATAAAGGAGAAGCAGATGTCCCTCCACAGATATTTCGTCAAAAGGTCTGCGCCAAGTGAAAGTGAAAGTTAGGGTAATCAGGCGAAAAAAGGTAAGGAAAGTGATCAAAAGTAACAAATACAAATCGAAAAAAATCAAAACAACAATATAAAATAGAAAAGTAAAAAAAAAAAAAAGAATGCTAAGTTCAGTTATGCTTAGTTCCTGCTATTCAAGAAAATTACAGTTTTTACTAAACGAAAAAAGCATGAAAAGTGATCAAATAAAGAATACAAATCGAAAAAAAAATTAAAACAATGATATAAAATAGAAAAGTAAAAAAAAACGAAAGCTAAGTTCAGTTATGCTTAGTTCCTGCTATTGAAGAAAATTACAGTTCTTACTAAACGAAAAAAGCATGAAACGTGATCAAATAAAGAATACAAATCGGAAAAAAATTAAAACAATGATATAAAATAGAAAAGTAAAAAAAAAAACGAAAGCTAAGTTCAGTTATGCTTAGTTCCTGCTATTGAAGAAAATTACAGTTCTTACTAAACGAAAAAAGCATGAAAAGTGATCAAAAATAAATAATACAAATCGGAAAAAAATTAAAACAATGATATAAAATAGAAAAGTATAAAAAAAAACGAAAGCTAAGTTCAGTTATGCTTAGTTCCTGCTATTCAAGAAAATCAACAGTTTTGCTGGTGTCTTTATCTCTCATCCTGACAAAGCTCAGGAAGTTTACAGTTTCAATCCATCTCACATCCTTTATACACATTATTTTGTTTTCTTTGTATTAATTTAAGTACTCAAAACCTGTGCTCGTTCAGCGGGGTAAAGTTAGTTTTGTTTTCGATATGTCACACATTCAACGATAAATGGCAATAACTCCAAAACGACTCGCACAAAAAAAATCTTAACAACCTTATCACAAAAAGGAAATATATCTTAATGTTTCACAAGCTTCCATTTCATTTTTTGGCTGTATATAACGAGCACTGAGCCGTAAAGCCCGTCTGAATGTGAGTTTCGCGGGAAAGCTTGCTCATTGATGAGCTGTGCATAAGGGACCGTGGGAAAAGTGCAAGTTCTTTTCGATTTCTGCTATAATTTAAGTGTGTGTAGACATGAGACCAGTGGCATTCATTAAAGGGACACAGTGGACAACGTTTAAACCTGTCTTTTCAAAAAGTGAATTGCATGTCCAAATTTACCTTTCTTTTACCAATAGCTTTCTCCATAAGAAAATTGCACTTTTCAGAGACAAGCTTTTCAGGTGAAAATCACATTCAGACGGGTTTTACGGCTCCTTGCTCATTATATCTAGCGGAAATAACGAAAAAGAAGCTTGTGAAACATTAAGACATATGTATCCATAAGTATACATTGTTAAGATTTTTTTTTGAGTGAGTCCTTTTAGAGTTATTGCCATTTTATGCTGAATGTGTGAGGAATATAAAAAACAAAACTAACTTTACCCCGCTTGCGCTCTGGGTGTTTGCTGTGTGAAAACATGGATTGATAAGGGAATATGCTCCAGGAAGCACAGAGTGACAGGT
This sequence comes from Rhodeus uyekii, assembly GCA_037043235.1. Classification (NCBI taxonomy): domain Eukaryota; kingdom Metazoa; phylum Chordata; class Actinopteri; order Cypriniformes; family Acheilognathidae; genus Rhodeus; species Rhodeus uyekii. The sequence goes on along the minus strand of JAWRVZ010000017.1, from coordinate 137,817 downwards.
AGTCAGATTTCAGGAGGTAAGCATATGGTATTACATAATGTTCTGTGATTGGTTTATCACTGTGTCAGTGTGAAATGGTCCAACAGTCAATCAAGCTGAGCGCTTATCAAAATCACCCAAAAACAATTTTATAGATTTTGGAACGCAGTCCATATATAAGGAGCACCGGGCTATAAGGCGAACGTCCGATTTTTGAACAAAAACACGTCTTTTGGATGCGCCTTATAGTGCGGAAAATATGGTATTAAACTTTAGTGCAGATGTGCGTGATACCCAGAACACTGTTTTCATAAAATGTGACAAATGTCAGCGCCAGAACCTTTTTACCATTGTATTAAGAAATTATCTTATTATTATTATTATTAGGCTTATTGGTTAAATGAAATGTGAACTTTAATGAGTCGCACTGGTCAGGTCTAGATTGCAACATCGAGAAGGTTTCATGAAATGGTTGTGGTCATTGCAGGTCCGAGCTGAACCGGCAGAAACAGCGTGTTCAGGAACTGGAGATCCAGATGGAATCTGATCATCAGAAGATGCTGGAGGTGTGTGTACAGTGCATGCAGATTACTTTCTATCTAGAGAGATGTTGTATACTTTTGTAAGTGATAACATTTCTATGGGGTTTCCGGTGAGTAACGTTGTCATTTCCTCCTAGTATGAGAGGCAGGTTTCAGAGCAACAGGAGAAAATGACTCGTCTGCAGAGACGACTTACTCAGGCAGAGCAACGTGCAGCAAGTGCTTCACAACAGGTGTGTGTACCATACTGGATATTTACACACTGCCTTTCCCTTAGGGATTTAAAAGCGTTTTAAGCCATGAACCAAACCAATGAGCAATGAGGTGAATCACACTACAACATTGTATTTAAAAATTGGACAAAAAGACAAAGGTACAAGATTATACTTAACGGATTCAATGAGGGAAAGAGCTACAATCCTTTGAAGCATTATATCAACTAAAACAATTGGTTTAAATATGTTTTTATATGTACATGTGCACTCACCAGCCGTTTCATGAGGAACATCTTTAACACAAATATCTAATCAGAGCATCAGAACGGGTAAGAAAGGTGATTTAATTGACTTTAGATGTGCCATTGTTGTTGGTGCCAGTATGATGTTTCAGAAACTGCTGATCTACTGGGATTTTCACACACAACCATCTCAAGGGTTTGCAGAGAATGGTCAGAGAAAGAGAAAATATACTGTCCTGTGGGCAAAAATGTGTCGTTGATGCCAGAGGTCAGAGGTTAGACTGGTTCAAGCTGAAAGGCAACTAAAACAAAAAACACTTGTAACAAGCGAGGTCTGCAGAAGAGCATCTCTGAAAGCACAATATGTTGAACTCTGAAGCAGATGGGCAGAAGATCACACGGGTGCCATGCCTGTCAGCTCAGAACGGGGAACTGAGGCTGCAATTCATACAGGCTCAGCAACATTTGGACAATAGTAGATTGGAAAAACATTGCCTGTTCTGATGAGTACATTCAGATGGTAAGGGCAGAAAATGGTGTAAAAGACATGAAAGCATGGATCCATCCTGCCTTGTATCAACAGTTCAGGCTGCTGGTGGTGTGATTTTCTTGAAGCACTGTGGACCTCTGAGCATTGATTAAAACATTGGAGATTGGATTAGGAGATTGTGATGGACCAAGGCCAACAGGCAGATTTGCCCAGGATGCCGGGGTTACACCCCTACTCTTGCGAAGGACATCCTGGGATTTTTTTTATGACCTCAGAGAGTCAGGACCTCGGTTTAACGTCTCATCTGAAAGACGGTGCTTGTTGCAGTACAGTGTCCCGTCACTATACTGGGGCGGTAGGACCCGCGCAGGGTGAGCACCCCCTGCTGGCCTCACTAACACCTCTTCCAGCAGAAACCTAGTTTTTCCCAGGTCTCCCATCCAGGTACTGACCAGGCTTAACCCTACTTAGCTTCAGCGGGCAACCAGTCTTAGGCTACAGGGTGATATGGCTGCTGACTGTCTGTTGTATTTATGCAAGGAAGAATGAAGGTAGTTCTGAAGTCAAAATGGTGTCCAACCTAGTACTAGCAAGGTGTGTGTAATAAAGCGGCTGGTGTGTGTATATTGAAACATATTTTGCATTTATTTTACTTCCTCAACCGAGCTGTTGCCCTCTATAGCTGCTGGACAACGGGTGCTCAGAATCCACTCTAAGCTGCCTTTTCTGTTTCAGCTGAATGTGATGTCACAACGAAGAAAAGCGGCTTCCATGATGGATCTTGAGACTTTGTCATAGATCAACAGCAACTGATTGTGATAAGTTTGATCAATGTAGTCTTTTTTTCCTGTGGTAAATATATCATGTAGGCTTTTGCTTCAAAGACGCCGGTTACTGTTACTATCAAACCAAAAAAAATTTTTTTACAGTCAAACAAATGTTTTCATTTCATGCAGTCTTCCTAGATCACATATTTTGTCTCTGTTAGTCTGTGCCATTGCAAGATTTGAACAATAAATGCAATAATAATATACCACAGGGATGTTGAATGTTTGATTTTACCGCCATAAGTTGTGTAATTAGCTTTCATTTGTGTTGCAGGCAGGCCTCGAACACATTAGGTCCTTATCACTTTATTTATCCAAAGACACTGGATTACTTCCAAGGAGGCCTCAAAATGAGTCTTTGAAATTAAATTTTGCTTGGTCAAGCAGAGTAAAATATATTAATTAATTAATCAATTATTAATAATCATTATTAATTAATCATAGAAACTGGTTTCCACCACAGTCCAGTTAAAAATAAGATTCTGTAAGTCATAATGAGAATGTTTCTTATGATTTACAGTACTAATATTATAAAAAAACAGTGAAATGCCTTAAAAGATTTTAACATTATACTACTGTTATTACACATACTACTACACTCATTACGGTAAATATACCTTCTCAAATGCCTTGTAATTTCTCAAATTTTTATTATAGGAAAGCTTCACTAAAGTTTGTTATAATTTTTTTACTTGTGGCCACACAATTCTCTCTATTTTCTAGACTAATGTCTTCAAATTAAAATAGTGGAACAATGTGTTACAGTATAAGAACAGTTGTGTAATGGTAATTATTTCTTACTACACACACAATTTATTTCAGATCAAAAAAAGATTTGGCATCGTTTAATCCTCTAAAATTACATCAACTGAGCTAACCAGAATTTGTTCACTTGGCAAACTTTTAAATAATCTAAATAAACATTAGTAATAAATCCCCTCCCCCCAAATTAAACAAAATATTTGATATTTGAAATGTGTTTAATCATACTGAAACAGAATGGACAACATGAAGTGACATTTACTGGGGTACAGCTCTGCTCATCAACAACGTGTGCCATAATCTCACAATGAAGTGTAGAGGACCAGTCTTTATGTACATAGTTACACACACAGGCTATATCCACCATCTGTATACAACACACACAAGACGATTAGTACGGATTCCCGAAACAGCTTAAGGAGGAAATGCATAGATAGTGTCACAATGCCAAACACCTCTGTCTACATGGAAAAATGAACAAAGATTGGTCCTTTAAATAGACACCAAAAATAAAAACAATCTGAACATTGTTTTTTATATATATGTATACATTTATATATGGAATATATACCTATATCATATTATGTGATAATATAATATAGATTATTTATACATGGAAATTGAGCTCAAAGCCATTAGGATGGGACCACAAAGGAATCAATGTTGTGAAACCCAATGGCTGCTGGGACTAATGGTTTTGAGGACTCCGGAGGCGGAGCTTAACGGACGAGAGGAGCCTGTTTAAGAGAGATGAGGACCGAACGCATGCGGGAGACGTCCTTGGCCTGCTTGCTGGATTTGGGATTGAAATCGCAAAGGCGCGCCACGCGCTCCCATTCCGTGCCAGGACTGTTCTCGTCCAGCTCCGACACCATGGCTTCCTCAGCCGCCCTGCCGACGACAAACCACAATCAGCTTCGGGACAGAAACCGGAAACACTCAGACACGTCCCGATTGAGCACACAACCGCTGACCTCCATAAAACCTCGAGAACTGCGATCTATATGATCGGCTGAGAAGTTTTACGTCATAAATTGACAATGCAAAAATCGAAGGTTTTTCACACAAAAAAAGAAAAATAAGGGACGAAATGTTTCGCAAGACGCTCTGTTAGGAGGTAAGAGGCAAGTGTACCAAAGCAGCTCTGTGTCTGGGTGGAAAAAAAACAATGCTTATGTCCATCCAACAAGAACACATTCAGAAAAAGACATTCTTCAGGTGACCACATCCAAAACAGATGGTAGTTTGAGCATCATGCCCCCAACCCACCATTACCAGAACTTGATCTCGAAGGCAGGAAAAGGTTCCGGAACAGCCTCAAATGAAATTTTGCAGCGATTCAGTTGGTTAAAACAATTGGTTGTACCTTTGTATTGCGGGACATTCCTCATCTCTTGGCGGTCAGAGGAATGTCAAGGAATAACGTACGCTAATAAGCCTTCAACGCAGCGATTGACAGGCCCGTTAGCTTATTTTAACCACTAAATCTTTGTGCAAAGGCTGAACGTGCCATGCGTTGGCAGTGACCAAAAGCATGGGGGGAGGAGGGCGAGGGGGGGCTAAACAAAGTTTCTGGCAAGCCAAACGCTATAAAGAGCTCTTAACGTAGAAATCTGCTTTTTGAGACCATATTCGACTATTCCCGTTGCATTACCAACCCTTTCCGCTGCCGTGGACTCCAGTAGAGTTGCATTAGCCTCTCCACCATCACACAGTGTACACAGCAAAATGGGTATGAGAAGCCAATGAGGTAAATCACGGTCACAATCAACTACATCAACGTACAGGACTAGTGCACCAACACACCACCACAAAAGGACATCCAGAATCGGAACTTTAGCAGAAACATGTTGAGAATAAAGACAGCAATTCATAGCTTTGCAATAAGTGCTGTTTGTTCCCTGAGCATAGTTTGGTTCTCGTGTCTTTATTTGTCTTAGTCTTTTTTTTACTTAACTGGTCTAGGCGGTAGCAAGGATGGTTAATGTGAGTGCTTAAAGGTGCATAGAGAAAAGAAAAACAAGGAGAAACAGATCACAAGTCAGATATATAGAAAACCAAAAGAAATGAGAGTTATGCAGATGACCAAAGCAGGCATGCACTGTTCAAAACCCAAGTCATCTTAGGAGTGCTTCTATGTGCGCTTAGCTTGCAGCCGTCATTGAGGTGCGCGCCCGTGTCAGCTGGCGCGCCGGTTCAGAGACATTTACCAAGCAAGAGAAAAGCAGCTAACGTTTACAATAGTTCTGCAGAATAGGCAGAAGCGGTAAGAGGTCCGGGATGAATATGAGGGCTGCAGAACTAAGAGGACAGTTACAGTTCTAGCCTGGGACAGCTTCGCTCAACCCTAATCTACAGTACTCCATCTAACAGAAGCAACTAGGTGTCCAGCCAAAGAGCCAGCCATTAAAAATAACAACTTAATCGCTCATTAATATTTGACCATTTTGAGACTGACACTGGCCAAGCAAAGATGAACAGAACTGGTCAATGTCAGCAAATAAACCAATTAAAAAGTCAATTTATCGATTATATTATGGTTCATATACACATTTCAATGAGAAAAACGTTGAAAGAAATGACCAAGTACACCTTAAAAAAAATAAAATCATAATTTATCAAAAAATCAGTTTACTGTCGGTTGGCTTTGATTTGAGCCAGAGACGTAGTTGCTTAGAAAGTCACTACTGCATTACAGATATTACACTACTATTGCACTAGCATAATCAATAATCTCAATTAATAATACTGTTAGACAATAAATAACATTAAATAATCTCACAATTTATACAAATGTTTAGACATCATTTTGAATGTAAACAAAATGCAGACAAACGTATGACCAAAAAAAGGGATTTATAAACGAAAATATTATTAAAAATGAATAAATAAGTGAGACAAATGATAAATGACTGAATGAGCAAGACATCTCAAATCTGCTGTGTAACTTAAACATGGGGAAGTTGGGGATGGACAGCATGCATATTATTTGTTCAATTAGTCTTCAACAAAAACTAGAAATGTTTATGAGTAACAGGTTATGACAAAAAAATGAGATGCAGGAAAATGAGTTATGATGAGAAATGCATGTGAAAAGAAAGGATGTTAGTTTAGCAACATACACATAACCAATCAGATCAGCGAAGGGTTGTTTGTAGAAATCCTCATCCAGCACCCTGGGAGTCCCAGAGGAGAGCAGCGAAGCAGGAGAGAACAGAGAGAGTGGTAAAAAGGAGAAAAATCACACTCATACAGAGCCAAAACACCAGGCCGAGTACCGGTACGTAAAAGTGGACGTAAACAAGGAATTCAGATTTTCACATTCGGAGGAAAGAGGACAGACATACAGAAAGAGGTTGGAGACAAAGTCATTTTTATTTGTAGCAACAACTTGAAACATTTACTTGGAGCTAAAACGGAAAATTTGACTTTTGATTCACTTAAGTCCTTTTTAAACACAAAACAGGATTGAATTCTATTGTGAACTTCCCTTAAGTAGAAAGAGCTTTGAATGGCACTCCTTGTTCTACTCTAATAGCTGAACACAACATCTGGTGTTAATCATAGATATCGCAACGTTTGCCGATTGGACCGGACGTGATCATGTGACCAAAACTCAGCAGAAGTGACCAAGGGCACGATCACATGATCACTCAACAAGGCCAGACTCTCAAATCTGCCTCTTCGCGTATCATTAGCGTCGCAACATCATAAAACGGTTACTGTTATGCTGCTATTCACTCAAAAACGATCACAATTCATTTTTTCCAAATCTGTGAATATACTTTTCTTTTTTGGTTGAGCTATTCTTTAAGGAAAAGAGTATTTGCATGCACCTTGCCGTGGAGAACGAGTGAGTCGCCGCGCGTTTTCTACTGCTTTTATAACCAGAGAGCGAAAGGCCTCACTTCTAGGCTCCAGCTGCGCGAACAGTGTCGTGTACCTGTTGTTGACTTTGGTCTTCTCCAGCTGCTCGTTCTGCCTGGTGTGCCACTCCTCCAGCTCCAGCTTTGCCTTCTCCTTCCACTCCACCTCCTGCTTGCGCGAGTTAGCGTCTGAAAACCAGCAGAGGAACATCTGTCAGCCCTGAATGAAATGTTTCAATGCTTTTTAAAAAGGACGTCTACGTCTTTGCGCGAGTTACCAAGCTGCTCCAGCCTCTCACGCTGCTCCTCTCTCCACTTCCTCAAGCTCTCCGGCTCGGCCTGCAACCGATCGACGCTGGAGATGGCCGCATACACGTCTGAAGGGCCGTTACTCTCCTACAGAACACAGCAATGATTAGGTGTACGAACCATGCGAATCTCAGTGCACCATACAGTTCATACACTTTTTTTTCAACTCCTTTAGTTTGGATCAGTGATTCATCAATAATTTTAATGAACCATTTTATACATTTGAATTGAAAATATAAAATGAGTGACAGGTAAAACGGGCCTTCACTATCCAGCTTCAAAGCCATATATATTAACCCAGTAAAGGAATTAAATTGCATGTGCATTTTATGTATTGTATAATATTTGACACATCAGGCCTGAATAATATGATATGATATAGAATAATACGTAGCTCACATTTAAATTTGATTCAGAGGGCAAACAGAGTGCGTGCGTGCATATAGTATATATACAAAAAAAAATTTAAATCATACAGTATTTTTGTATATTTACATATTAAAAAGAAATCAATTATATATATATATTTTTTTTAAGCACACTTAAGTTGGTTCAGTCCAACAAATGTACAATTAGTATTGGTAGTAATGTTTCAAGTTGAACATTTACTTTATAAAAATCATTATAAAGATGTGTGTATTAACATACAATATATATTTTTTATTATAGTAAATTAATATATAATTTTTTTAACTTATTTAAATATGATTTTTCCAACAAACAGAAAAAGTAAAAAAAAAAAAATATATATATATAAGCAAACTTAAGTTGATTCAGGCTAGCAAATGTACAATTAGTATTGTTAGTAACATTTCAAGATGAACATTTAGGCACATGTACCACAAACTGAACACCTATAACCGATATTTCAGATCATTTAGAGGCCTTAGAAATTCATGCATCAAATATGAAACTATAGCCTTTAAAGGAGTAATAATACTGGCTAAATATACACACATCAGCTGTCAGCAACTTCGAATCAGTGCTTGAAAGGAATCAAAAGTTTTTAAAGCAAGTCTAGGTTTAGTCATTTGTTCTGTTGTAATACACACGGCACATCTTACTTCCTGATCATCCGCACATGTGCGTCGACACACAACCCAAAGCCGTCTCAACGCAACTATATAAATACATGCGATATAAAGAGACGACTCAAATCAAAGGGTCATAATATTAACAGATTGGGAGTTTGATGGATACAGGCAAGTCGTCTTCGAGGTCTTACCCCGTGCAGATCTCCATTCACTGCTCCTGCCCAGAGAAAAGAGAGAACACGGGAGTATTAATTTCAAGTATTAACAGTTAACGTAGTTTAACTTTAGTGTTGGATTCATGGACAGGATATACGCTCTTTCCTCCTGCCCAAGTCTGGTTTTGCTGACTTGTTTTCCTTTCTTCCTGAATCAGTGAAAAACATTATGTAACATGTCTTCACTAGAAGTGATTTGATCACTTGAACTTTTTCACTAAGCAATACAAACTTCACACACGGGAGACAAATGGTTTAACACATGCAAATCAATTTTTAACCCGAGACCGTTTTTATGAACAGACAGTACGCAGACCTGACTAATTTTCTGCATACCGTACTTCCACTAAACTGTTGTCTTCAGTCATCCTAGACCAAAGTCAGACTGTGTCTTTGTGCCAGTGAAACAACATACCCATCATCATTTATTCAAACCTTTCAGCCAGAGAAACATTCAAGCCAACGGCCAGTCAAAAGGGAATATCAGGCAATTCTGCTGACTGGTAAAATTCTCCTCAAACTGCATTAAAACCACAATCTGCGTATTCAATTTCAAAATGCATACAGATTTTTTTTAACCATAGAATAATATGTTGTTTACAAACCAGAAGACTCGGAAACAGACTCATTTCAGTCATTGTCTGTTTCAAATTAATTAAAAAAAGATAGAATTATAGTTTAGGCACCTGTAAAGATTCATTCAGCTGTAAGATTTACCTTTATTTTATCCAAAGCGACTTACATTGCATTCAAGACACACATTGATCAGTTTTTGCTTTCCCTGGGAATCGAACGCATGACCTTGGCATTGCATTCGAATCATTTCATGTTCATGCTTCACATTTGAATCTGAATCGGTTCATTCGTGGGCATCACAGACACTTTATTTTGTCCTTTCAAAACTATATTACGGCAACATATTTGAGTTCGAATCAATAATATCTGTCAAATATAGGCATATTTGAACAATATTATAAGTATATTCGAATGGTAAAGGTGCGTTTGAATCAAGAATTTGTGAAGATGACAGACGCGTTCGAATCATTCATTTCTCCTCGAGTTCGAACAACTGAATGGAACAGTTCTGGAAATAACCGTTTGAGTCACTGACTCGTTTTCGTGAATTCAATATGCAAGCATTTAAAAAAATAATAATAATAAACATTCAATAACGTTCAAAGGCGCCTTTGATGCCCTAAAATGTTGACAGTTGATTATGTCATAACCATATCTTAAAGACACAGGCACACTTCAGTATAAAGACTGAAGGAACTGAACACACACAGCCTTCAGTCCAAAGGTTATTGTATAATATAAACCCATCGGCGTTAAAGGAACGGGAATTTCACCGATGGTATCAGTACTAGAGTAATCAATCTAGACAAAGAGTGATACAAAAATTCTCAAAATGGAAATTCGATACTTTAAAAACAAATAAAATTACGATTAGACCGTTGGGAGATTGCAGGCAATCTCATACAACAGATAACGCCATTTTCCCGCTTCCTTTAACTACCGGTCTGAAAACCATCAGGTCATTTAAACGGATATTTGGACGCATCTTTGGCAAAAACAGCGCAGCACGAATTATTTCTACACATTCCGTTACTTCATATACATACAGAGCTGTGAGTGAAGGCTAACGAGTGAGTAAAACAGTAGCTTATTTGCTCAGATGTTTTTGTGGGTTATAAGATTATAGTGAGACTGTTTTGTCCTGTCGATGCCGTGTGAACACACCGTCCTGCTCTTGGCTCAGGGATGAAGGCACATCTCCGCTGTCCAGGATGCTGAAGCCCTCGTCGTTCTCGATGCCCGCGATCTCACTCTCTTGCTGGGCCAGAAAAGCCGCCGCCGGGTCCTCGTCTGCCCCCAAGCCGTTTCCTGCGCTTCCCTGAGGGGCGCTGAGCATATCAAAATCGTCCATGGCTCGCTTAATGTGTTTACAATGAGAACAACTGAAAAACACAGATCACTCTACTGTCTTCCTCGTCGACGACTCCAATGTCAGCGGGGGAGGTGGTTAAGAGTGAACGGACACGAGAGACGCGAGGCTCAAGCCAATCAGAGTTGTGTATTTTTGATTGGCAGTTTGACGGTCCATACAAATGACGAGGAGTTCAGTCGTCGACCAATGAAATGACTAAACCGAGACCCGTGACCAACAGCGTGCGCTGATAGGGCGTTGCAGCAATGAGGGATTGCACACGTATCAGTCTGTAATGAATATAAAAAGGCTTTATCATGAAAAACTGACAGTGTAATGCCCTTCACAGACAGACTCGTGCTGGATCTTTAAGGTTAACAGAGCAAGCGTGTTGTTTTAAGTGACTGTATATTACGTTTCACTTAAAATTACTTATATATATATATACACACACACACACATACACCATTGCAAATATCCAATTAACTTGGTCAGACAATTGTTTATGCATAGAAATAAAGCCCTTTACCTTTTTGATTCCATCATTTTAAATTAAAAACGAGGCAGATTTCCATTTTAGTTTATTTATTCAACAGTATTTGGCAAATAATAAGCCATATAAACCCATATTGTTGCAGCTGTCTTTATCTGCCTGACTGACAAAATGGTTCTTGAATAATGAATTTTATTTTGGCTAAAACATGCATTTCTTTTCCAGCATCGAGACAGTTTTCCTCAGGCTTTGGCTTTTTTGCCATAGTTGTCAACAGCATCCTCAGTGATGCTGTCGTCCTCCTCGAAATCTATCGTCACTTTCTTCCCCACCAGCTGGAAGATGTCTTCTGGAGCTACACCTCTGGGTTCAGCTACTTTCACAGTCAGCATGTCAAGGGTTAGTTCTGTGCCTTTCGGGATAGCTGTTTTTGCAACCACAGACTTCCCGAGCTAGAAAGGAGTGAAAGACGAGGATGAGGAATTATAGGAATGTTCTGACAGAGCAGATAACTTGCAGACAATGTGTTGTGCCGTCAAAACAGCATAACATCTCACTGATGTTGGGAGGGGAAAAAAACATTTCAGACAAAGCAGATTTAAGAATGAACAGAGGCATATGGGTAGCGAATAGATACATTTGATGGTAAAACGGAAGAGGAGTTAAGACGGGATGTTTTGGGAGGAAATGGGGCATGAACAGGAATGCAACATAAGGGAAAGGAGGGATGGGGGGAGTAAAGATGAATGTGAAAACTTTGCAATAGACAGAGAGAGTGCAATAGCATACCTTTCCTCAAGTCACATGATTTGAGGAATTAACACTTTAAAAACTAAACATATTTTTATTAATTTAAATAAATGAGTCCAAATAAAATATAAATATTATATGAAAAACCTAACTGAAAAATGGAAATTAAAATTGAATAAGTTAACTTTTGGTACACTGGCGGGTTAAAATAAAGATTTGAAGATCGCTGTTGTTGCGTGACTGTGCGGATGAATATGGTTCTTTCTTTTAATTATTATTTATATAATCAGTTTTGATGGAAAGGACCTCAAGCTGACCAAACATTACTGCAGCTTTACTCATAAACAGATATGGAACTTCCTTGAAAATAAATTCCAGCACTACAACCCATAATAAAATGGCTCTTCACAATTTACAATGCTTTACCGTGAACTCTGTTAGAGAGCTATATATGGCAATATGTTCAATAAAATACCTTAGTCATCAGTTATGTAATAAAAACCATCTCCGCTTCGCTTTTACAACATTTCAAAACCCTCAGTCCTCGTCCACTCTGAAAAGCCAAGCTAATGTTAACTCTCGTTTTATCCGATTATGTGCTATTGCATTCTCTTTTCTCCTGTGTTCAGTGTTTGATTTAAATGGGTGATGAGGATGAGGTTCGAGGTTGAGCTTCTCTGTGTCAACCATATAAAACCATCCTGACAGGTCTAAAATATAAAGACTTATAATAATAGGCTTACCATAGTGAATAAGACAAAAATTCATTTTGGTAGAATTATTGATGGTGTATTGACTGTATAGGTATTGTTAATAAATAAATAAAAAAGTTGTGTACCTTGAAATAAAAAAATGAAAGTTAAACAGAATATGTAATAACAATGACAAAACAAACTTACATGAAAATATAAAAATAAAACAAATCCAAACTATTAATAAATACCATAAGTGAATAAATAATACTAAATTAATACAGAAGTAGCATGATTTTTAGGGTTAATACTATTTTTAAAAAAATCTATATGAATAGTAATAGTGCTTATATAGAATAGTGGCTCTGATCCTTTAGCCTTGGAGATTAGAGATATAAATGCAGGAGGAGCACTACCGTATATTAACTATATTATTTTATTAGCTATATATATACATATACATACACACACTATATTATCCTGCACTATATTAACAATGCTTGATAATAGTGAATAGTGAGTAATAGTGAATGGCACTAATTGACATAACAAAATGAATGTCATAGACATAACAAAATGAAAAGGCAATGTATTCAAACCGGTTCTTACTGTACCTTATCATGGCATGGCACCTCACAGGGCAGCATGCGTTTCAGTCCAGTGCCCAAAGCTCTCTCCACAATGCGGATGGATCGCACCAGCTCCTTCAGCTCTGCCGGCACCAGAGATGCTTCATGATCGCTGCCCTTCCAGGTCTTGTCCAAGGTCACGTGCCGCTCCACGACCTTTGCTCCCAGTGCAACTGCCCCCACTGTGATGCTGATGCCGCTTTCATGGCCTGAGTAACCGATGGGAATGTCAGGAAATTCTTTTTGATACTCCTGTAGGTTGGAGGGGGGGGAGGGGGGGGGGGGAGCATGTGCAAAGTTATAAATAATTTTACTTCATGGTTATGCAAGATTCACATTAATGCATTTTGCAGACACTTTTATCCAAAGCGACTTACATTGAATTCAAGGAACTCATTGATATTCTAATTAGTTCTTTTTTTCACTGGGAATCGAACCCGTGACCTTGGCGTTGCAAGCCATTATATAATGTTTAATTTAACTAATGATTATATAATGCAAGGTTTTAAACTGTAAGCTAGGTCAAAAAACTGTAGAAATGCAGACTACAATGATTCTGATGTTGATGCGCATACGCTGAACTTGCAGCATCAAAAATCAATTTTTGCGTAATTAAAGGAGCTGGTTTCTTTACCGTAATAACCCGCAGGTTGACGTCCTCGGGTTCCAGTGGATATGCACTTGTGCACTGCAGGATGCAGAAGTTTTGGTTGTGTTCCTTCACGGTCTCGTAAACACGCCGCATGGTCTCCATGGACTGCATCCCACTGGATACAACCATAGGACGTCCTGAACACAAACACGCACCAGAAGTTTGTTTCAAAATAAGTATTATGTACATACATATATAAATAATTTACATTTTTTATTTTTATATGTGTGTGTATATATACATATATATATATATATATATGTGTGTATATGTATGTATATGTATATATATGTATGTGTATATATATATATATTTTATTTTTTTGTGATAATGTACATATATAATAAAGAACAAAAAACCTGTGCAGACCTTTTTGAGCAGTTTTCTTGAGGTAGGGGAAGTTGTTAGTGTCTCCAGATCCAACTTTAAAAAAAGGCACATTGAGCTCATGCAGGAATTCCACAGCCATCTAAAACACAAGAAGAAACACCACTATTAACATTAAAACATTTTTGTACTATTGCATTCTTGGTAAATACCAAGTAAATGCTACGGTATACAAATATAGTAATGATTTAGATTATTGGAATTTCATTACATCACTATTTGATAGAGTTCGGCAGGCCCATGTTTGCTTTCCTAGTTAACAGTTAGCCTGAAGCGCAATAATTAAAAAAATAAATAAAACGTGATAATTTGCGCATGCGCCCTGGCGCTGTTGCCGCTCACCTCATCCATTCCAGACGCAGTGAAGAAGATTCCCACTTCTTTGGCGTAGCGCTGCAACTCTCTGTACTGCTCATGGCTGAACTCTAGATGACGCTTGTGCTCTCCGTATGTTTTCCCCCAGGAGTGTTTGGAGGTGTATGGCCGCTCCAGCGCTTTCTTACTGAACTTATACTCCAGCTCACTCTTCTGAAACTTCGCACAGTCCGCCCCGCAGTCCTAGAAGAGGAGGAAGAGTTACACACTATACATTATATCAGAAACCACGATGAAGAGACTTTTAATGCAATAAAGACATGTTGATATGGAGTTTTATTAAAATATTTTCCTTTTTTATTCAATAATTCTATTATGAATGGAATGTAGTCAAGGAGAACTTTGGGAAGATAGACAAAAATCAGAAATGATTTAAACCATGTTTACAGCACTTGAATCTTCTATTAACGCGGGGGGAAATGTATATGATTATATGTAGTCTTGTTTAAAGTCTTTAGAAGCAGCGTTATGGCTTAGAAGATACTTCTAACGTGACTTGAGAGAGCATTATGAATTATAATTTCCAACTACACGCACACATATACATTATATATAATTATTATTATTCATTATATAAAAAATACATACAATTTCTGTCAAGCATCCGAAAAGTTGTCGATCACTTTAAAAACCTTTCAAAACTATTGCAAACTCTAACTTAAAAATTAATTTCATTCTTGTACTATATCGAGGTTGATAAATTAAAATAAACTCTTACCTTTGCCATCTTGATCATTTTCTTGGCGATTTCAATGTCTCCCTGATGATTCTGTCCGATTTCTGCAATAATGAAACACGGGTTGTTTCCTCCGATCATGCGACCGGGGCATAACTCAAATTTAAGAGGCATTTTAAATCCAAGTGCACAAGAACGGCAGAAATAATGCTATAGAAATGACAGGTTGCGTGTCTGTGTCACTGATTTTGTTACTCGCGACAAATGCCCAGATGAAAGAGAATGTGGAACATCCGGGTTTGTTTATACACACGCCCACGTTTTTCAAAATAAAAGTCCTTATATTTTCGCTTTAATAAGAGTTCTAACTTTTACTTTATTCATTTTTATTTTGGTTGTTTTAATAAATATTTGATCTTATAAAGTAAGTTTAACATACTAAAAAGCTGATATTTTAGTCCAGCGATGCATAAAAACATTTAGACAAATTTTCTATTCTCTGCTGTTTGGGGTTCTTTGTATATTTCAAAGTGTAATAGTATACTTATTTTATGTATAGTATACTTAACACTTATTTATATACTTATTAGTATTTAATTGCTTGACTAAATAATGGAATTATTGACTAAATTAATTTTTGTTCTGTTTTTGCAGAGGTACAGAAACCAGCCATCTAATAATTAATTATAATAATTACTAACATCATACCATTCATTTTTTGTACCATTGCATTCTTGATAAGTACCAAATAACTGCAGTAATAATTTAGTGCATTGGAAAATATCAAAGTATCATGGTACTCTACCATTTGCCTCTAGATGGCTCAGCTCATCTACTACTAACCAAGCATAAAAAAAGGTTAAAAATAAAATAGGTGTCATTACAGGAGTAATAATGTAACAATAATTAGTTCAGATGACCAATTGTATCTAAATATTTATTTTAGAAGTCTCATTTGAGAAGGCCAAAACAAGATAAATGTATAAAAGAAAAAAGAAAAACGAACTTACCACAAAGCATTGCATACATTTTTTATACATACATATATGTGTGTGTGTGTATCCCTACTTGTTGTGAAACCATTATTTTCTTCATGTGCAGAGAAAAACAAACAAGACTGTATTTGTATTTTAAAAACAATAAAACAAATATATTAATATTCTGCAGATCTATGCATGTATTATGGGACTCTATTATAATCAATGCAATGCCAATAAAAATAAATTTAGTGTTTGTAGACTTTAAAGTACATAAAATATCAATCATTTTGCAGGTTCTATGATTCCAAAATAAAATAATAAATAATTTAAGAGTATACAATAGACAAACATTTTCACTCCTTCATACAGATCGGTTGAACGAAAAATAAACATATGGTGCTGAAGGCACAAAAAAGTCTTGGCAACAAATCAGTATAAGGCGCAAGGGAGAACATGCCCGTCTCCGTGAAAATTTAACACAAATAATAGAAAGCAAGACATACAGCAGGTAATTAAACCATAGCAGCCTCTCTGTAACAAATACCGGTACCCTTCGTTCCATCATACAAATATTAAATAAAAACCTTAATTCACATACATAAAATTATTCTTCAAAATTACAACCCTGTCATCAGGCATTTGATCCCAAATAACGTACCACTTATTTGTGACTACAAAAAAAAAGAAGAAGTAAAAACCAATAAGAGCTTTTTCTCGTCAGCCTTAAAAATTGGCCCACGATCGTCAAGTCTGTAACTGATTGGTTCTTGGTTTTGGAGCTCCCTCAGAAGGTACGGCGTGTAGTGTAGTCCAGCACCATGCTGGCGGCTCCCAGCAGGGCAGGATCCTCCAGTTCAGACACCATGATCTTGGTCCCCTGCGCCGAGAGCAGAGCGCGCTGACTGATGACCTCACAAACCGGATCCTTGTAATGCTTCGCCAGGACACCAGACAGGATCACTAGAGACGGGTTGATCATGTGCAGGATGTTCACAATGCCCAAACCCAGGGCAGTACTCGCTGTTAGGGGAGAGGAGAGAGGCTATTAGTGCTTTTCTTCACCACAAACCCGTTTGAGAATAATGCATGCACTCGGATGTGCGTCTTACCGGTGTGAAGCACGCTCTCGGCTTTGGAGTTGCCGAGGCGAGCAGCGCTGATCAGATGAACAGCTGTCACCTGTTCTTTATTATTCACAGTCATTCCCTCCATCAACAGACAGTCCTCTGTATTCAAAAGTCATTGCAACACATTTAAGTTTTACTTGGAAACAGATCTGTTTGTTACAACTGTAAGATGTTTTCTGATGATTCTGATAGAGAACATAAAAGTTCCAGTGTTTATTAGTTTTAGGAAAAATCTGAAACGTGCTAACTAGAAAGTAAAGGACCGAATATCATATCACACGATCATATATCATATGATACCAAATAACATATAATATCAATCACATCATATATTATAGTTAACATATTTTCAGTCCTCATGAGGCACTAAAAGTAAAAAAGAATAAGTGTTTACGTTTTCTAATTTTAAATGTTTGCTTATTTTGAGCAAAAATCACATAAAATATTTTTTATCAATAAATAAATTAAATCATTAACTAAGATTAATTTATAATGTATTAAAATAAAAGAGGTAGTTAAAATTAAACTAAAATTATTTAATTGAACAGCCAAACACAAACAAAAAATAAGCAGTTGCATTTTTAGTAACTAACTTTCACAAAGATGAATAAATACTGTAGCAAATATGTTGCTCGTTGTTAGTTAAATACTAATTATTGGACCTTATAATAAAATGTTAACAACATAAATTCAGTGGCACTAAAGGAAATCTGACTTCCAACAACCATTTTCTTATTTTGTTGAGACTACTGTCGCTCTATGAAAGAAACGTTTATAGGTGTTGCTACTTTTACTTTCTACAGAATGCAGTGCGATTACTCCCTCATATCAGGTTTTATTTGTAAAGAATGAAGAGATAAAGGCTGGGAGAGAAATGTGACAACAGAAATAAAACAAAAACATTTTTGAGCAGGTACAAGTGTGAACGTTAAGATTTGGCAAGGTAAAAAAAAATGATTATGCAAAAACGTGGAAAACAATAGAGAGAGCTCATATGTTCAATATCAACTGAAAAGAAAGGGTTGAGAAACAAACAATCTGTGCCAGGCTGGTCGAGGCTGATGAGCATGTTTTAGCACAACTCCTGGTGTGTGTTTGTGTGTGTCTGGTCGTCTCACCGTCATGGAGTCTCTTGGCTTCTCTCTGGAGGGCGAGACCTGATGAGTAGGCCTCTATGCAGCCGTGACTGCCACACATACACTCTGGTCCTTCCAGCGAGACCACAATGTGTCCAAGTTCAGCCGCACAAAACGCGTTTCCATGGATCAGTTCATTATGCTGGATTATACCACCTCCAATTCCTGTACATGTGAAGACAAAGCAAAGGTTATTACAAGCAGAATTACGGCTGTCAAACATAAAGAACAAATATTTCAGCACCGAACAGGAATCTGGAACCTCCTTGTCTAACAGCAATCTCTATTTATCTTGCATACTGTACACACACCTATGTTACTTAAAGAGAAATCCATTATTTCACAATATTTCCTCGTTCCTTCTCAGTAAACTATGTCATTGGTGCGGCATGTTCGTTCCCTTGACCTACTATAGAAAACAGTACCAATATTTGACTGTTTTGTGTACAATGCAAAATAACACTTCAGATGTTCAATTTCGTAATTTGTTATAAAAAAAATTGTGAAATGATCAACCAGAAAGAAATAACTATAAAATATACACTACTGTTCAAAACATCAGTCCCGCTCCTCCATATGTGCCATCGGAAGGAGATTTGATATGATACATCTTCTAGCATTGTTTCAAGAGCATGGAGGAGATACCAGGCTGTTACACGAGGAGAGGTGGACAGGGAAGTAGAAGGGCAACAACCCAGCAGCAGGAGGAACAGGAGGAGCACTGCCCTACAAAATGACCTCCAGCAGGACACTGATGTGCATGTTTCTGACCAATGTGTCAGAAACAGACTTCATGAGGGTGACATGATGGTCCGACCTCCTCTAGTGAGACCTGTGCTCACAGCTCAGAGAACAACAGAATCCAACCCTCAGAGTCTAGAGGTAACATGGGGAAAATTACACTGCATCCAACGTCATCCAGCATGAGCGGTGGGACAATAATGGTCTGGAATATCCTTGGAAGGTCACACAGACAGTTCAGGATCTCACTGATCCCCTAAATCAGGACATCATCCTCCATCTTCCGTGAGTACATAGAGGTATGTAGGGGCCATACACGCTACTACTTGCATTATGAGCTGCTGTGATGAACTTCAAGCAAGTTGGCTCAGCCTGTGTTCCCTTGAGTAATAGAATTCAATCTATTTTCAAATTGAATTTACACCAGTCAAACATAGCTTTACTATGACAAACATTAAAGGCGGTTTGATTGTGGTAACCTGCCTAACCAGTGTCAGCAGTCTGACGGTTTTAAATGCACTACCTGTCAGGTCTCATTGCATTGTCAAGTCAAAGGAAAACCCCATCCCTTAGCAACAGTAAGGAACATACGAAAGGGAACAAACCAGTTCCAGTGATAATGGTGACAAAGTTCTCCACGCCTTTTCCATGGCCAAACTTCTTCTCAGCGAGGGCTGCACAGTTGCCATCATTATCGACCCACACAGGCAGATGAAGGGCACTAGAGAGAGGTGTACGAATGTCCACTGAACTCCACTCGTTTATTAGCTTGGTGGAGTGGAGGACCACCCCATCTTGTGGGTTCACACGGCCCCCTGTGCTCACACCTGAAAGAAAAGTCCAAAAATGGACAATGAATGATTGATTGAGTGAATGTATGGACAGAAAGAAGGCCATGGGATGAACGCAGACATACCAACGCCCAGGATTCTGCAGTTGAGGTGAATGGCGTCAGCCATGGCCTGTTTGCACATGGTCAGAATCAGCTCTATCCTCTCCTCAAACGTCTTAGGATTCAACTGGATATACTTCTTAACCACTCTACCCTGAAACACAAGCACATACATCTCATTTCACATCAAAGGAAATAAAAATCCAAGAAATAAACAAATATAAAGCAACAAACCATGACAAAATTTTGCAGGAATAATTAGTCAATTAAATTTAAATAACTTAACCAATAATTTCTTAACCCAATCATGTTCCACAAGATTTACTAATGTTCAAAAATAAAAAAGTAAGATTTTTTTCTTTTACTCAGCAAGGACGCATGAACTTGATTAAAAGTGACAGTAAACAATATTTCTATTTCAATTATTTTATTTTGAACTTTCTGAAAATTCCTTTTAAAGGATCCTGAAAAAAATATTAAGCAGCACAACTATAATAACAATGAGAATAAATGTTTTTAAATACTAATTAAAAAACAAAAACTTCTTTCAAAATATTAGGAAATTTAATAGACCCAAACTTTTGAACGGTAAACAAAACAAAAAAAAGTATAACATGCAAATTAAAAATAGCATTTTAATAATCTCTCCTTGCGACCACAGACATAATTTGCTTTTAGATTGTTGATTTGATCATTTGTGAGTAGGTACCTCTCCATCACTGGAAGTATGGACCCTTTGATTGTTATACACCTAAACCAATAAAACACCTAGTCAAATTGAAGCATTCAACAAATATAAATGGATCTTAGTTTATAGACTCAATGCGCATCAGGATTATGTTTATATTAAGAATTAACAGATCTATATACAAGCTAATACAATTATTGGATGATATATGGCCATTTTAAGATTGTCGCATTGATTTCAAAGTCACCATGAAATCAAAATGGGCAATTATTATTTTTTATGGAATATTGCAGTATTTATTTCAAATAACAATAAAAAAATTGTTATATATATATATATATATATATATATATATATATATATATATATATATATATATATATATATATATATATATATATATATATATATATATATATATATGCACAGATTATCTCATGCCACGTGCCATCATGATGACAGGTTGAGATGCAACCTGTCACTCACATGGCATCACAGCAATTGCAAACCACAATCATAAAATAAAATCAT
Source organism: Rhodeus uyekii (assembly GCA_037043235.1). Lineage (NCBI taxonomy): Eukaryota > Metazoa > Chordata > Actinopteri > Cypriniformes > Acheilognathidae > Rhodeus > Rhodeus uyekii. The sequence continues at coordinate 116,660 of JAWRVZ010000017.1, read as the reverse complement.
AAAAAAATTCTGTGGCCCAGAAAACCTGCTCTGCACCATACACACAAACAGAAATAGTTGATTACACAACCCTTCTGATCAAAAATGTTTCTGTTTGTTTTACAAAGTTCTGCGTGTAAGATAAATTAAATATTGACGTAAGTGCTGTATATCCTGCTACATAAAAAAAGCATGTCACATATTGGGCAAACACACACATCCTGTCATAAACAGCTGAAACTACATCTATAGCTGTCCCACACCTTGTAGTTCCCCACCTCATACTTCCTTACATTAATGACATCCTAAAGATGAACTGGAACTCAATATCTGACTCCTGAGGTTCACTCTGCATACCTTCATACAGACGATGCCAACACGCAGGTTGGTCCCCCCTAGGTCAACAGCAAGGGCACTCTGTGTCTCCAGAATGTGGTCAATATCTTGAGAGATACACTCCTTCACCGGTGGGAAACAGAACTTCTTCTGTAGTGGCTCAGATAGGTCAATGGCCTGCAGGAACTTCAAGATCCGCTGGACCGCATTTCCATCACCATAGATCTTGGAGCTAGTGCATAGATCCAGAATACACAGGACACGTTGAGAGTCTGAAGTTGTGTCCCAAATGCATTATTAAAAAACAATTCACTTTGTATAACCATGTAGTGTATGAACCAGTGGTGTGAAAAAGAGTTTCCCCCCTTCCTGATTTCTTTGCATGTTTGTCACACTTAAATGTTTCAGATCAAACACATTTAAATATTAGTCAAAGACAACAGAAGTAAACACAAAATGTTGCTTTGAGTTCAATTTCTCAAGCCACAACTAGGCCTGATTTTGCCACACCTGTTCACCAATCAAGAAATCACTTAAATAGGACCTGCCTAACAAAGTGAAGTAGACCAAAAGACCTTCAAAAGCTAGACATCATGCCAAAGAAATTCAGGAACAAATGAGAAAGAAAGCAACTGAGATCTATCAGTCTGGGAAAGGTAATAAAGCCATTTCTAAAGCTTTGGGTCTCCAGCGAACCACAGTGAGAGCCATTATCCACAAATGGCGAAAACATGGAATAGTGGCAAACCTTCTCAGGAGTGGCCAGCCAACCAAAATTACCCCAAGAGCGCAGCAACTGCTCATCCAAGAGGTCACAAATGACCCCACAACAACATCCACAAGAACTGCAGGCCTCACTTGCCTCAGTTAAGGTCAGAGTTCATGACTCCACCATAAGACTGGGAAAAAATGGCTTGTATGGCAGAGTTCCAAGATGAAAACCACTGCTGAGCAAAAAGGACCTTAAAGCTAATCTCATCTCAGTTTAACTTTTTGGATGGTGTGTCCCCCATTATATCTTGCATAAAATTAACACCGCATTTTAATAAAAGAACATCATACCAACAGTAAAATATGGTGGTGGCAGTGTGACGGTCTGGGCATGACTTTAAAGAGGCAGTTCATCCGTGAAAACCCTTCAATGTGGCTAAGCGAGACAAAATTCCTCCACAACTCTGTTAATAATTAATTGCAAGTTATCATAAACGCTTGATTGCAGTTGTTACTGCTAAGGGTGGCCCAAACAGATATTAGGTTTAGGGGGCAAAGACTTTTTCACACAGGGCCATGTAAGTTTGGATTTTGTTTTCCCTTAACAACAACAACAACCTTAAAAACGACATTTTTTGTTTACTTGAATTTATCTTTGACTAATATTTAAATTTGTTTGATGATCTGAAACATGACATGCAAAAAAAAAAAAAATCAGGAAGGGGGCAAACACTTTTTCACACCACTATATATATATATATATATATATATATACACACACATATACACACATATACACACACATACATACACAATTCAATATAATTTCAGATATCCAAAAATGGACAAAAAAACACTTGCCCTGGAAATAGTCCTAAAATGACTAAAAACTGAAAGTGCATTAAATTACTAAAATGAAAAACCATTAAAAAAAACATGTTAAAGTATTAATAAATAATTTAACAGAATATAACACTAGATCACTAAATTAGACATTTCTTTAATAAAAATACTCATCAAAATAACTGAAAATATTGTTTTGATGATTGAAAAATAAAAGATGGATAACAGGTAAAAAAAAAAAAAAGAAAAAAAAAAAAGAGAGCTCGTTACCAGGGGTAGCGTTTTCCAAACTGCAGCTCCAGAGCATGGTAGATTTTATTATGCGTGTCTGCGTCTCGCACATGTAGAACATTTTCCCCTATTATCAAAATAACATGAATTGGTAAAACTCGTCCATCAAGGCTAATAGTAAAGACACTCAATTAAACAAAATTCAAAATATCTGTTTAGAATAACCATGCCATGTTGGTTTCAAGGATCCAATTAAAATACTCTGCATCCTGACTGAAATAAACACTATAAACAGAACAGTAAAATGATGATAATGCCTCATCTTCGTCAATAAGTCATATTCTCATCTAAGCTCACCTGTTTCTCGACCCGTCTGCCGAGAGCCCAGGTTAATAACAGGTGTTCCAAAAGCTCCAGCTTCACGAACTCCACAGCTGCTGTTCCCAATCATGCAGCCAGCATGTGCTACCAGCTGGATGAACTGATCGAACGGAACATGCTTTACCGCACGGAATTTCGGATGCTGCTCAATTCCCTTCCGCCTCATCACACGAACCATCTCCTTACTGCCTACAGGAGAACAACCAAGAGCATTACGGTATTAATGGGGCAGAATTCAATGGAAATCTTCTGCGGTTCTGTAGCATTTATTCAGGGAGTTAATTCAAGTTAATGATAATTAATTATAAAAGTTTATTGTCATTTCTCTCCTGTATATAATATATATATATATATATATATATATATATATTAATTAATATTATTACTATACAAGTAACATACAAAATAAATTTGTCTGTTTCAAATTCTAGAGCCCTTGCAAATTATCTTTCAACCTGGCAGAAACCTTAGCTGTACTCAGGATGCAAATGTGTGAATAATTTTCTGAGGCACAAAAAGTGGAAAGCATCAGAGAGAATGAAAAACAGAAAATAGAAAACGAGATAATCAGCTGACCTGCATCAATATTCGGGAAGAGAATGAGAGTTTTCTTGTTGAATGAGATTAGTGCATCCAGCATTAACTCGTAGATCTTAATGGAGTTTTTGATGTCTGTAGTAACAGGATGCTGCAGGGCCACAATATAGTCCTGCTCCTTCACGTTATCCCCTGTTTAAGAAACAACCACATATGCATAAAAGATAGTACTAGTCATTGTAACAAAACTTCAAAGCAGTTATTTTGTGCTGTATTAAAGTTTAACTCTGTGGATTGCATAGGCTTCATTGTTTATCTCTATCTGCTCTATCCCGTTCATTTACATACCAATCCAAGACTTGATGATGTCAGCATAATCTTCTCGTTGGTGTGCAGTGAGCAGCTTGTCGTACGACGGGCAGCCAGCCAATAAGATATGAGAGTGGTCCTCGCACATGGAGATAAGGTGTCTCTCGGCTGAGCGCGTGCAGACGGCGTGATAGTGTGCCAGTTTGGAGATGGCATGACGAATTGAATCATCAATAGTTCCGCTCACTTCTCCGCCTTCAATGTGCAATATACGAATGTTCATTAAAGACGCCGCTGTCGCCAAGGCCAGCGCATCAAAACGGTCGCCGTGAACAAGCAGAATGTCAGGGGCGAGGCGCTGTAGCACATCGGGGAGTTTGACCAGTGCAAGACCCACGGACTCCACCATGGCAGCTTCGTCCTCACCGCGAACAATGGTGTGTAATTTAGAGCCGATATCAAACTCATCCTGCTCAATCATATGGAACGTGTTTCTGGGAAAGAGAAAGACAAAAATAACCACTAAATATGACTAACGATTGATTCATCCGTTGATTATATTGTAAAAAAAATTATTATTTACATTTACGCATTTGGCAGGTGCTTTTACCCAAAGCGACTTCCATTGGATTCAAGGAACACATTAACTTTCTAATCAGTTCTTGCTTTCCCTGGAAATCGCACCCATGACCTTGGCGTTACAACCACCACACTCTACTGTCTGAGCTACAAAAAAGCCAGTATTATTAACACAATCATTTTAATCCTTTACAAAATTGTTATTGAAAAATCCTGCCAAGTGAAGTCTGTAAAGTTTAACTGACCCTCACTTGCTAACAGGACAGCCTTCAACAGATGCAAACATTAAATACTCAGGACAATCATAACTTTTACAGATAAGGATATATCGTAAAGCATAAGTTATGAGCTGATGAAAAAGATTTTGAGAATTTGAAGAGCTTAATACGATGCATTCTTACGAAGGGTTCAACAATAAAGATTGCTCAATGGCCAGCGGAAACATCATTCGGGACAGTTGACGGAACTGTTACTTGCTCGATTGCTTCGGCATCACGAAAGTAGGTGCATTATTTACGTTCATTTCGAATAATGGCGGCTTCTGCTCCCAGGCATGAATAGCTCGCATAAAGCCAGACCACGATCATCAAAAGTGTGAAAATACTTTAAACAAAGGCTGAATAAAACGGTGTTGTGTTCACTCTGTGAAACCTCAAAATGGCGAGACGGCTGTATTACAGTGAGTTCTGGGAGTCATTGTTGCGTGTTTCAGTCAAGATCAACGTCTCCCTAGAGCCGAAGCTGTAGGCTAGCACACCTTAATGTGCTCGCTAATAATGCTAATGTGAATGACTAACGTTGCAGATGTAACTGCCGCCTAAGGCTACAATAAATTGGCATTTAACTTAACTTAGTCTGGCAATGATGCTTTCATTGCATTTGCCAGAGTTTAGAAGTTGTAGCTTCAAAATAAGATTTACATTGATACTATGCTATAAGCGAGTGTATGTGAACCATTTGCAGAGAAATGCAAGTGCATTTTAGTTTATTATTTGCACAAGTCAATAAATTAAATCATACTCCCAACTGCTAATTAATAACAGATTACAGCAAAAATTTCATAATTAGGCTAACACTGTATACATCTTACATTTTATGATGAATAGTATCATTTGTTTAAAATGCTTCCTGTGTTAATTAGGGCTAATTAGGTTAATTAGGGTTAATTTAATAAGGACTAATTTACACTTAATATATAAAGTTTAGACTATGCAGTGCAGTTTTTTATTGGATCATTAATTCAAATTAACCTGAAAAACATGAAAAGCAGAGTTTATTTGATTTGTATGTTTGTTCTACTGTTTTTACGCTATTACTCGTATTCTGATTATCTGTTCTTATTTTATTACTGACATTTACTTGTCTTTAACAATATTTAAAATGTATATCTTAGGCTTATTTATTAAGGTTTTGGGTCAAAAACCACAAAGACTGGTACTTACTTATTTTCTGTTGGATTGGGTCAGTGGTTAAAATCTACGTTGAGCCCTGTCATGTTTAAGACAACCTGGGATCTACACTTTTTTCACAGCAGCCATTTTTTACATCATCCGTTGCCATAGAAATGCATTATTCACAACTGTAAAGTGGTGTGACTGGCGAATATTTTCTGCACCAAGTGACAGATGCAATTAATTGATAGTAAAATTTGATGTTGATTTTTAATGGATTAGTTGTTGCAGCCCTAATCCGCATCAAAGAGCAATAACGTTTGAAAGCTATAAGAAACAAAATATCAAACAATTCAATATGCAAATAAATGCACGAAAGAAGATCAACTGGGATTCAGTATACAAATATTACAAGACATCATCACTTCATGTTACAATTCTGCATGTAACAATGCAAGTCTATTTTCAATATGTAATATGTAATATTAATATATTTATATACTTATATTTTCTTAAAGCTGTAGTATGCAACTTTTGACACTCTAGTGGTTAATAAACATAACTGCATGCGTCTTGCAGAAGAACACTGTAGCTGAAGCGACTACTCTCTGTTTATGTCTATGGCGAGTCACGCAGGTTCTGGGTTACTCTGTGTTGGTGAACCAACCGGTCTAAAACAGCAGAATATAAACACTTATTATAGGTGTACCATTCAGGATTCATAGGTGTAGTGAAGACAAAAACACAAGTTAGAAAATACATTCATGGTGTATGATCAATTTTGAACACCAAAAAAAGCTAAATACTGCAGCTCTAAGTACGTAGTGCTAAAGACTGAAAGGATGTACAAAAAAAAAAGTGTCAATGGTTAGAGACAGCTTTTTTTCCATCTGCTTTGAAATAGAATAACAAAGGAAATGGCAAGTTTTTGACCAAAAGAGGAGTAAAGGTTGGTTTGGCTTCAATGATCAAAGACATGGGTTTCTAGCCACCATCAGCAGCCCATAGTGAAAGCCAGACTCCCACCGTCAAGAGCTACATTCCAACATTTCCATGGCAACAGTGAGAAATAGTGCTGATTCATGTTTTGAGGCTCTCATGCCCAGATGAAGACAGAGTTACTTAAACTATAACTTGGCTTGTTTGTTTTACATTACTGCTTTGAGATGTTCCTGACAAATCAAATCATTCCCTCATCATTTACTCCCCCTCATGTCATCATTCCAAACCTGTATGACCTAAACTTCTTCTGTGAACACAAAAATATTTATTTTGAAGAATAGCCATTTTTCCACAAGAACAGTTAGGAATGTTCCACTTGAGCTTGGTTTGGCAAAGTCACTTTGGTAGAAAGTGTATAGTGACATTTGGTCACTTGTCTGTTGCTTGGCTAGCAGCTTCTTTGATTTGATTGACGTTAACACAATTTAATAATAAAGTGAAAAGAAATACCTGATCAACCTCCACAATCTGGTCGCTAATTATATCAGCCCCGCAGTGGAAAATTAAACCATATCAGTGTCGGCTGGTCTGGATCGACACGAAATGAAACGATTAAGCAACGAGAATGGTTTAGCCTCCCAATGAAAAACAGAGGAACGGGTTTTGTTCATACAACGAAAGCCAACAGGGGCCAAAAGCAATAATGGATCTCACTGACTTTTCAATGCAATGCAGGTTGGGAATGACAAAGCCAATTTATTACTTTAGTTTTATAAAAACAAATGTTGTTGTTTCACAACCCCTCTGATAGCCGCTTTCCCTTCAACAATTTAACAGATGATATGACAAACTATATATTTAGCAATCTTACCCGTAATCATCAATGAGATGTGAACCCAGCACCACCACCTCCAGGTCGAAGAATTCAGGGTGAGCCTTGATGCCGAACATGATGGGGGCGAGTTTAGAGTAGTCCGCCCTGTTACAGGTGGCCACACACACGCGTAGCCGTTGCTTCAACTCCTTATCTGACCGCTCCATCTTCTCCTGTGCTCGCTGGGTCTTCAGATAGTAAAGCTCCTAAATGAGGAACATAAATACAAATATATATAGTATTCTGAGAAAGCATAAAGAGGAATGAATATGCGTATTTAATCACAGCTAAATGCATGGCGTGTAGCGGAGAACTTTGTTACAACCATTTTACAAAGCAATAAGAAAATGAATTTATTAGTTTAATATCCTTCCACTAGTAGATATAGTCCTTGACATGTAAACTGAAGTTATATTGATAACAGATGTACTTCAGAAAAGCTTAAACCCTGTATTGACCAATCCGCAGCTGGATCTGTTTGCACTACCGTTCAAACGTTTAAAGTCAGTAACTTTTTTTTAAAAGAACGAATCCTTTTTATCAGTGAGGCTGCAATAAATTGATCAAGAGTGACCGTAAAGACGTTTAAAATGTGACAAAAGATTCAAATACGATTCATCTGAAGAACTTTCTTTCTATTCATCAAAGAACGCTGTAACAAATCAGTTCCCAAAATTGCATTAAGCAGCATAAGTTTTCACCATTGATAATAATATGAAATGATTAATTAGAACGAAGGATCATGTGACACTGAAGACTGAAGTAATGATGCTAAAATTTCAGCTTAATAAATGAAAGGAGTAAATTACATTTTGAAACATTAAAATAGAAAAATGTTATTCTAACTAGCAATAATATTTTACAATATTACAGTTTTTACTGTATTTTTATCAAATAAATGCAGCCTTGATGAGTATGAGACTTTATTCAAAAACAAACAAAAAAATCCCCATAAACTTTTGAAAGACAGTGTATGCTTAAAAGGAGAAATTATAATGAAGACAGAAGTGTAGTAAATTTCATGCCTTTCATGCCGGGTTGCCAAATTGAAAAGGATCATACTTACATGAGTATTCCTGACATGAAGACTCTGAGGCATGAAAACAAAATAAGAAAATTATATTTTGCTGTCACTTCATTGAGGAATAGAACACTATTCATCTGTTACTAAAGCTGCCTGTCTAATGACTTTAATTCTTTACATTGCTAAATGCCTTTTCTATGCCAAAGGACACCTGTGTGTGAACATTGACCATTTAAACACTTCAAATCTGTTTTATTGGCGAAAAGTAATCAACACAGGTGGAAAGTAGAAGCAAAGTACAGCTGGGCTATCACTATGAGTGTCAAAGTCCCACTGCATTATGGGGAAATTATCAAACCAGGCACACTTAACTAGACACACACATTATATATATATATATATATATATATATATATATATATATATATATATATATATAACACACACACACACTCACCTAAAGGAGTGTATTCAATTTCTGATTAATGCAATTATCTAATCAACCAATCACATGGTACTTTCTTCAATGCATTTAGGGGTTGGTTCTGGTCAAGACAATCTCCAGAACTCCAAACTCAATGTCAGAATGGGAAAGAAAGGTGATTTAAGCAATTTTGAGACTGGCATGGTTGTTGGTGCCAGACAGACCTTTCACAACCTGCTCAGTTACTGGGATTTTCATGCACAACCATTTCTAGTGTTTACAAAGAATGGTGTGAAAAGGGAAAAGCATCCAGTATGCGGCAGTCCTGTGGGCAAAATGCCTTGTTGATGCTAGATGTCAGAGGAGAATGGGCCGACTGATTCAAGCTGATAGAAGAGCAACTTTGACTGAAATAGCCACTCGTTACAACCGAGGTATGCAGCAAAGCATTTGTGAAGCCACAACACGCATAACTTTGAGGCGGATGGGCTATAACAGCAGAAGACCCAACCTGGTACCACTCATCTCCACTAGAGATAGGAAAAAGAGGCTACAATTTGCACGAGCTCACTAAAATTTTGAAGACAGTTGAAGACTGGAACCGATTTCTGTTGAGACATTCAGATGGTAGAGTCAGAATTCAAAACAGAATGAGAACATGGATCCATCATGCCTTACCACTGTGCAGGCTGGTGGTGGTGGTGTAATGGTGTGGGGGATGTTTTCTTGGCACACTTTAGGCCCCTTAGTGCCAATTGGGCATCGTTTAAATGCCACGGCCTACCTGAGCATTTTTTCTGACCATGTCCATCCCTTTATGACCACCATGTACCCATCCTCTGATGACTTCCAGCAGGATAATGCACCATGTCACAAAGCTCCAATCATTTCAAGTTGGTTTCTTGAACAGGACAATGAGTTCACTGTACTAAAATGGCCCCACAGTCACCGGATCTCAACTCAATAGAGCATTTTTGGGATATGGTGGAATGGGAGCTTCGTGCCCTGGATGTGCATCCCACAAATCTCCATCAACTGCAAGATGCTTTCCTATCAATATGGGCCAACATTTCTAAAGAATGCTTTCCACACCTTGTTGAATCAATGCCATGGTGAATTAAGGCAGTTCTGAAGGCAAAAGGGGGTCAAACACAGTATTAGTATGGTGTTCCTAATAATCCTTTAGGTGAGTGTAGGATGATATAGGAGAACATCCTCATCTCAAAATTCGAAACAGTACATAAATATGCAATTTGGTAAAGATACTGATAATTGTACATGGCCAAAACAGAAGATGAAATCTTTACACCGTTAATATACTAAATATCTGGGGAAAAAAATGTCACTTGTATCTGATTTCCCAGATAGTTTGTATCTGAATAACTTACTAAAGTATTAAAGGTAAACTGAGTAAAGTATTTACTCTGGTTCGTTTTCAATGATTTTGATCCATTGTTGTGGTTGTTGTTGCCATTGTCCCGGCAGTGTGTCGCGATTGGGTTGCTATGGTACTTATGATTGGATAGCTACATAAAAAGTGACGAGCGCTGCGTTTTACCTAAAGTTACCGATAAGACGCTCAGCGTGTTAAAAAATGTAGCGCTACCACTGAAAACATGTGGTAGCATTGGCATACACACAGCCTTAAATAAGTAAATAAGAAGTATTACATAACACACAAACACACATTTAACACTCTTTATCTCCCAATGATATATCTATATCTCATCTAAGATGAGATTATATTGAAACGATTAGTTGTATGATCAAAGCTCTGTAATTTATAGTTTGGCAAAACATATAATTCAATGCAAACAATTAAAATTGAGAGATACAAATAAACATTCCTAAAAAGCATATTTTATCATATTTGATACATTTTAATCTAATTTTTCTAAAGAAAATTATACATAAAGTACAGCTAAGTTGCGTCAGCCAGTAAATATTCATCTTAAAATTATACCAATATAATATCATTTTTGTTTACTTGTAAAAACTATTTAACAGCAAAAAGACTGTTATACTAAAAAAGCCCATGACAGAAGTCGTGTAGTAGATTATGTACAACAGGGTTTGTTTGTTTTTTCAGCCAAGTTTTGATCATGTTGATAATTTAGATGCCTTGGAAATTAATTTACTAAATATGAAACAGCAGGCTTTATATGTTTAAAGCATATAGCAAGGAAGGAATATGAACTTAATTTCTATGCTATAGCAAACAGTGTTTATCTCATTTGATTTAAGATATTAAATTCCCATCATATGATTTCATTCAGCATTCTTAGCATTTTTAGAAAATAGATATGTAGAGCCTTTCAACCAGTCATACGAACAAAACAATCCCAAACCCAGAGGAATGCCACAAGGGTGTGTCTTGGGGGCCAATGAAAATAAATTAAATGTTGTGGTTTGAGTCATCATCTGTCACAAAACCAAAGATGACTGGAAAACTGTCACGACAAACCAGTTCCACCAGAAAACTGAACATATAAAGGAATAGAACATGAAAAACATGAAAATTAGGTCTTTATTCTTATTCTTTATTCTTTTTACGTCTTTATTTGTCTCTAAATCACCCTCAAGTTGCTCTAACCCTGTTTAAATGTCCTTTTTCTGCTGAAAGAATATGGATAAACAAAGAGTTGATGAACTACATTGACTTCTTCAGTCTTTTTTCTGTTCAGCAGAAGAAAGAAATTCACACAAGTTTAGAACAACTTGCGGTTGCGTAAATGACAATTTTAACTTCTGCGTGAACTCTCCCTTTAATAAAATGAAACTGATTCAATGAAAAAAAGATGTCCAAGATATTTCATGCTCTTACAATGGTACAAATGCAATATTTGTATTCATTATATATGTTTTTAAAAAACATTTATACCATTTTTAATTTAAAAAAAGAACAAGCACAGTATCCAAATACAATTCATATTTTCCTTCGCAAAAACATATCTTAGTACTGACTCATAAAAATCAAATTTTAAATTGTTTTCAGAATTAAAATAATAATTTGAGACAAATCAGCTACATTGTGCTTCAAGTAAATTTTTCAATATCTTGTGCCACAGGGAAAAGTACTTCCTGTTCAACTTGAACACTTGACGTGTCGCTGAGATTTAATGAAGATAGAGAATCAAACTCGTTAAACTGGAACACATGAATGAAAGAAATTCAAATCAGTAAGATTTTTTATATTTTGAAACAAGTACCTTATACTCACCAAGAATTTATTCCATTAAGAAAACGTTAATATTATACAACATTATTGCAATTTAATATTTTTTATACAATTTATTCCTGAAATGGCAAAACTGAATTTTCATTTATTCCAGTCTTCAGTGTCACGTGATCTTTCTTAAAAATAATTATAATCTGATTTGTCACTCTAAAAAAAATCTTATTATTATTATAAATGATGAAAACAGTTGTGCTGCTAAATATTTTTGGGGAAACCATGGTGCATCATTTCAGGATCCTTTGAGGATTAAAAAGAACAGGAGTATTTATTTGGAGTATAAATTATTTATTTAATGCAATAAATAAATCCTTTACTGACCACAAAAATGTAACTGTAGTTTAAACACAAAATATAGGCTTAACCTAACATTACCTAGATGTGCATGTGGATTCTTCAGGCAGAAGAAACCTGCAACTAAATGACTGATTTTAAGATACTTCACTTTGAGAGTACCCGCACACTCATGGTACGACACAAACAAGATCTCAGACAGTAGAATCTGTGCTTTAAGAGCTGTCTACAGAACACCCGGGCCAACTCCCATGCGTCCAACAATAATGAAGTTACAATGGCATACGGCATAGTTTAAGACAGTGTCAGGCCTTTTGGGAAATCATCTCCTCATCACAGTCGTCCTACATATGGCCCTGCTCATCTCTCCAACCAACCCCTGTTCCTGTTCCACTCTCCACATAAAAATAAAAAACAGAAATCATGTTACAAACACCAGTCTGACTAAGTGTCACATCAAGACGCTTAGACATCCACCATGTTTCCAGCTCACACACTCGTCATCCCTGCTAAGAGGCATCACAAGACCCTAGCGGCACCCAAATCATTACAAACACGGGAGGGAGGGAGAGAGGGAGGGATGGGAGCAGGAAGAAGAAACAAGGCAAAGCAAATAACAAAATGGCATCTGACTCACGTGTGGGTTTCTAGCAAGTCCTGGCATCATGGTGTGCGCAGTGTTTTCTTTTTGGCTGTTTTCTGAATCAAACGGAAACCTTTCTAGCTGCTCTCCCTCTATTCAGTGTCTCTGACAGCCATTAAAGCAAAAAAGAGAGGAGGCAGCAACCCCCTGCATGCTTCACACAAAGGAGCACAGGAAGGGACAGCCCACAGGGTGGAGTCAGAACCGCGCTTGCACACCAATTGGCTCCTAAGAGAGGAGCAAGATGGGTGTCTCCGCCCCAGAATCCTCTCAGTCCAGAAAGGTGTCCAAAGGTGGAGAGGAGAGGAGGAGGCACACATACACCCAACAGCTGCCACGCATTTGTACACAGAATCCTCCCTCTTTCTTTTAATTGCCGTCTTATTTCCTTCTAGCAGAATAATCACTTACATACTTTGTACATTCCCTCATATTACTGTAATTCCACAACACACTCTGATGCACAACGGCATCATTTTTTCACCTTGAAACGGATTGTCAACTTTGGCTTTATTTATTTTTCTGAACCAGATCAAGACGTTTTTGTTCGTACTGTTAGCCATTTTAATTAGTTTTATTCATCACAAATGATTATTTCCATTCAATTATTTTACAATTAAAATAATTCAACATCACCCATATGGCAATAAACGGCACGAGTGTTTTTTCAATGGTATTATTGACCCAAATCATTACAAATTTAATATAACTGAATTGTACTATTTATTATAATAACAATGCTATTAATAAATTAACAAGTGTATTATTATAATGCATAATATGTTTTGTATGATTTATTATACCTTCTGGCAAAACTATGATGATATGTAATGACATACAATGTAACTGACAAAAAACTTTTGACTATTTTTGCATATTTACTTTTTGCAAACCTTTCCAGGTTATAGCAATTTAATTCATGTGTTTATCAAAAATTACTCTGCGGTGAAACAATACACCACCAAACAGGCTAAAACAACTATTTACCTCAAACTGTATTTAACAGAGACACGTGAAGAAACCGGTACAGCGTGCCTCTGTACATGATTGTGTGTGTGTGTGTGTGTGTGTGTGTGTGTGTGTATGTGTGTGTGTGTGTGTGTGTGTGTGTGTGCACGTGTGATTGAGACATGCGTATGTCTTTTCATTTGAAAGGGTGTGTTGTGTGCGGAGTATTAAACTTTAACACAGTACACAAGGAACTGCTTGTTTGTATTTCAACAGGTACATCCTTTAACAGAATTTAAGCACTTGGACAGTGGCGTGTTTATGATCTGCATCATGAAGAAACTACTGTACGTCACAATGACAACACCATAGGTGTGAAGAAAAGATCAGCTATAAAGAAGCTTTTAAGACGTTACTACTCAAATCATGTCCATATTTTTTGTTGACTTGGATTAAAAATTGAACTTATCTGAAATTATGACATTAGTGCTCTTTTTTTGGATTTAACGGCAAGCTGGGCTAATTTGTTTACAATGAGCGTGAATTTCAAGTACAGTAATCCCTCGCCACTTTGCGGTTCAAGTTTCGCGGCCTCAGTGCATCGCGGATTTTTCAAAAATATCCATCAAAAAATAAAATTTCAAAAATACCTCCATATTGTCAGCCGTATTGCGGAAAGCAGCGTTGTTTCATCGTGATGCGAGAGAAACGGTTTCCCAGGATGCCAGACAAAGAGAGAAACTCTCTCAGAGGCTTTGTACACACCCACGAGCGCTCAGACAAGACACGTGATTGGTTCCCGGCGCGAGATCGACCAATGAGAGCACGAGTGGAGTGGGAGCCTCTTCGCTTCTCAGAAGCAAATGTTGACGATCCAGCGCTGATATCTGACGATGAGACACTTCCCGAACTGATTTAAAGGCTTCATTATAGCAGTGCAATAACACCATCATCATCATCACATTCATCGAACCGCACAGGTCTGTCATCGTCGTCATTACTGGAGTCAAGTCTCAAGATATTACTCTCATTGATGAGTGTAGAACACATAATACGTATCGTATGAGAGAGTAAATGTATAATATTAAGGTTTTATAATTAAATAGATTTAAATAAAGTATATTTAAAGTATAAATATACACATTTTAAACATTCTGGTACCTACACACACACACGGAAATTTCTAGGGGGGCCAATCCTACTTCGCGGATTTTCACCTATCGCGGGAGGTTTAACGAGGGATCACTGTATACCCAGTCTTGAAAAGGCTCAGTGAGGAAGAGATGCACAGAGACACACTCACAAAGTGCTGATCAAGAGCTTCAACCAGACAAACCAAAATATACAGATGCAGAGAGAGCATGCAGTGCATTATTAACAGTGGGATAGTTCATAATAATACAGACAAGCATCAGAAACAGAAGCTCATCTTTGTCAGAAGAGACAAGGCCTGTCAAAACAAAAGGAAATTCTGCCATCTACTGCAAGAATACAGGACAGCACAGGAACAAGGCCGTCTGATCATAGTAGACCAGGGGTGCCTAATCCTGTTCCTCGATATCTCTTTCTCTCATTAAACATTTCAGTCTGGTGATACTATGGCCATCTCTAGCCATACGTAAGAGACTGTCTGTTAATGTTCTAAGCAATGATTTTCCCGGGGTAGGTTGCCTGGTCGTTCCCTAATCCTTCTCATTACCGTCCATGGCTGGGGACTCTCTCTCTCACACTCACACATACAGATGATTTAGCACCTTCAATTACTGGAGACCCACCTTCCTGCTAAATTCAGCTCCAACCCAGATCAAACACTACTAATTAAGAGCTTCAGAAGCACTTGATAATTAGAGACAATAGTGCTGAATTCGGTTTGGATCTGATCTCGGCAGGACGGGTTGATCTCAATGAACAGGATTGGGCACCTCTGCAACAGAACTGGATGAACAGGATCCTGATTTTCAACCAGAAATCATTTAATCTAGGCTGTAGCTTTTAACTGATCAGCATGGAATATGCAATCTAACCAAGCAGGAGATGTGTCCGAATGACTAAGTAACCATCCGAAGAAGGAATTATGATAAGGATATTATGGGGTGGGATCTATCTATCACCATGTTATATCCATGTCATCTATCAATCACCGTGTTATATTCATATATCTGTAAATGTAATGAATTATTATTATATGATGTCATCTATCTATGACCATGTTATATCCATATGATGTCATCAATATTATATTACATTAAAACACTGGATACAGAAAAACATTGGGAAGAGAAAGTCTACCGATTGAGGCAGCCTACTCACTTTAAGTTAAACTCAGTTAAAAGAGTCCACATATGATATATCTGGACAAATAAAATCACCAATAATAATTTATAAAGTGTGTGTCTATCCAACGACAGATGAAGACTCGAAGTAAAGCTAACTTGGCGAAAAGTTTCGTATGCGCGCGGGTGTTCACAGACACACACACACTTTTACTGCCGGCCAAGGAATGCAAGCAACTAGCTATGTTAGCACCGCGTATACTTACGTTTGACACGATTATCTGTAGTTCATTCCCTTGCCTAATAACAGGCGTTTATAGAATCCAATATACGGAATGATGATATACGTGCTCAATCATGAAAATAAGCAGATTAAACGGCTAAACGACGATAGCTCTGGGGCTGGGCAGTTTTTCGTTTGCTGTAGACAGAGCGCGCAGAGCTCACTACTGCCCCCTACTGACAGCTCATTCATCTCATCTAAACGAACGTATTACACATTAAAACGACTGAATATAAAAACGTCTTAATTTACACTTTTGATCTAAATTCTAACTTTTCGCTGACCTTTCGCTAAAATCTCTATTAGTGTAGTCAACAGCATATCTCTTGAGCATCGTGACCTTGACTTTCTTTCAATGACATTTACCTGATTTAACATTAAAACTAAACTTTCCTTCCTAAAATAGCTTATGGCGTAGATAAAGAATAGTTTTTCACATACGGGCTAGATTTGCCTTGTTCAGCTTCATAAACTCACTCAATATGAGGCTTAATTTGTGCCTAAGATGAATCGACTGCTTTGTACTAAACATTTGTTGACGTGTATGTTCTTCATGATGATTTGTTCCGCCGTCTTAACCGTCATCTGGTTCTGTCGTCTGGTTCTTTAATCTGGTTCTGTTGTCATAACTGGTTTGACAGAACCAGATAACAGTTCAGTCGACAGTTAAAATGACAGAACCAGATGACAGTTAAGACAATAGAACCAATAACAGAACCACATGACAGTTAAGACGACAGAACCAGATGACAGAACCAATGACAGAACCAGATGACATCTAAGACAACAGAACCAAAGACAGAACCAGATGACAGAAGATGACAGAACCAGATGACATCTAAGACAACAGAACCAAAGACAGAACCAGTTGACAGAAGATGACAGAACCAGACAACAGAACCAGATGACAGTTATGATGATACAACCAGATGACAGAAGATGACAGAACTAGATGACATCTAAGACAACAGAACCAAAGACAGAACCAGATGACAGAAGATGACAGAACCAGACAACAGAACCAGATGACAGTTATGATGATACAACCAGATGACAGAAGATGACAGAACCAGATGACATCTAAGACAACAGACCCAGACAACAGAACCAGATGACAGTTACGATGACAGAACCAGATGACATCTAAGACAACAGAACCAGATAGCAGAACCAAATGACAGTTAAGACAACAGAACCAAATGACAGGAGCAATGACAGAACCAGATGACAGTTAAGACAATAGAACCAGGTGACAGGTTTAGACAACAGAACCAAACAACAGAACCAGATGACAGCTAAGACAACAGAACCACTGACAGAACCAGATGACAGTTAAGAAGACAGAACCAGACAACAGAACCAGATGACAGCTAAGACAACAGAACCACTGACAGAACCAGATGACAGTTAAGAAGACAGAACCAGACAACAGAACCAGATGACAGCTAAGACAACAGAACCACTGACAGAACCAGATGACAGTTAAGAAGACAGAACCAGACAACAGAACCAGATGACAGCTAAGACAACAGAACCAATGACAGAACCAGATGACAGTTAAGACAACAGAACCAAATGACAGAAGCAATGACAGAACCAGATGACAGCTAAGACAACAGAACCAATGACAGAACCAGATGACAGCTAAGACAACAGAACCACTGACAGAACCAGATGACAGTTAAGACGACAGAACCAGACAACAGAACTAGATGACAGTTAAGACGACAGAACCAGACAACAGAACTAGATGACAGCTAAGACAACAGAACCAATTACAGAACCAGATGACAGCTAAGACAACAGAACCACTGACAGAACCAGATGACAGTTAAGACGACAGAACCAAATAACAGAACCAGATTACAGCTACGACAACAGAATCACTGACAGAACCAGATGACAGTTAAGACAACAGAACCAATGACAGAACCAGATGACAGTTAAGACAACAGAACCAGACAACAGAACCAGATGACAGCTAAGACAACAGAACCAGATGACAGCTAAGACAACAGAACCAGACAACAGAACCAGATGACAGCTAAGACAATTGAACCAGACAACAGAACCAGATGACTAAGACAACAGAACCAATGACAGAACCAGATGACAGTTAAGATGACAGAACCAGATGGCAGAATCAGATGACAGTTAAGATGGCAGAACCAGACAACAGAACCAGATGACAGCTAAGACAATTGAACCAGACAACAGAACCAGATGACTAAGACAACAGAACCAATGACAGAACCAGATGACAGTTAAGATGACAGAACCAGATGGCAGAATCAGATGACAGTTAAGACAACAGAACCAATGACAGAACCAGATGACAGTTAAGATGACAGAACCAGATGGCAGAATCAGATGACAGTTAAGATGGCAGAACCAGACAACAGAACCAGAGGACCGTTAAGATGACAGAACTAATTACAGAACCACCAAACGATATAAAGAACATATAAATCAACATATAATTTATCTTAAATATACTTAAATAGAACTTATAACAGGTTTCTGAAGTTGGGTGGCTGTTTTATTTTTCGGGATTGGTTTCATTGGAAATATATCTATGTGTCTCTTTCTTCCTCAGCACAGACAAACGTATGACACGCATCATAAATAGTTTTATAGAAACTATGTTATAGTCGGTTCAGGCAAGAACAGGTCTGTACCTTTTCTCACCAGTAAAAGAAACGAGTTGGAGGAGGGAATAGCGACGATTGTAGGCTCGCTCTCGCGCTGCATGGACGCACGAGCTGATCGCGTGCCAGTGACTGCAGCGGTGCGGCTGCACGCGCGCTCGGCGATGCTGCATTGCAGTGGCACTGGCATGATGAGCGTTAAAGTGGACCAGGTTGCATAATCAAAAGAGAATCGTTCCGCAAAGTGCGCTTTGTATAAACCCGAGGCGTGGATGGGAGTGGGGGTATAACGGAGCTTTCTTGACCCAGTGTGTCGCAGTGAAACGTGAGAGAGGGGAAGGGCTTTCAAAGAGAAAACAAGCACCAAACACAGTCTACAGCATCAGTGAGGCTATCCGTCACTGGATAACCACACAATGACAGCCATACGGCAAGCAGTTTTAATATTTGTTTTTGAGCTTACTATCATTTTTAGGTTTTTTTTTTTTTTTTTTTTTTGAGTAGCCTCATCCAATTGTTACACAATTTTTTGGAATCCATTTTAATTTGTTAAAGGCAAATGTATTTTTATCAAGTTGCATATGTATGGTTTGGTAAAGTAGGTCAATGTAATACACACACACACACACACACACACACACACACACACAGACATGAACAACAGAACCAGACATGTGTGTGTGTGTGTGTGTGTGTGTGTGTGTGTGTGTGTGTGTGTGTGTGTGTGTGTGTGTGTGTGTGTGTGTGTGTGTGTGTGTGTGTGTGTGTGTGTGTGTGTGTGTGTGTGTGTGTGTGTGTGAGTGTGTGTGGCTTTTTGGGGGGATTTTTACAACTTAATTTCACCATATAACAAAGCTAGAGAAAAAAGTGAATTTTCATTTAAAATAAAACAAAGAACATTTTGTTAGTTAATGTTTAATTTAGTCAAATAAAGACAACTTTGAAAGACCTTGATTTATTGTGGTATCATTTTTTTTTTATATATAAAAAATGTAAAAACACTCCGATGTTGAGTGGGGGGGGGGGGGGGGATTTTTTTTATATATATATATGTGGAGTACTTGCTTTTAGACAAACTGAACAAAACAGACACTTCAAATATTGCCTGACATTATATTAAATATAAATGTCAATATTTGGAAGATACACTATTGTGCACTCAACTGTTGCAGCTTTACTTATAAAGCGGAAGAACTTAAATTTTGCATGACAAAATAGCATCATAAAATTCATACACTGGAGAGTAGTGTACACACACACACACACACACACACACACACACACACATACGCGTTATTAGGGATACCAACATTCATATCTCTGGAATAAGTACCGGTTTATTTTTCACTTCATCACATTTTGGAGCTAGAGTTAAACCAATCTTGCAAAAAGTCTGTCTTTTCTCATGCTGTCCCTCCCTTTTTTCTGTTCTGTTGCCTGTTGAAATTGTTCTGACCAGCATAAGCGGGGAATGCCAGAATGAATAACTCTTCAGGGACGCTCTACACAGTGGAAAGGAGATGGTAGAGATAAATATGACCTGTGCAAGATATGTATAATACATTTCAAACACATAATTCTCTTTCTCTTATTCTTTCAGTTCTTCAATAGTCAGAGCCTGTTCTCCTCTCCCCACTCCCTCCTCTTTTTGTCCACTCAGCTCTCTACGCCAAGAGCAAATAAATCAGTGTTTCCCATTTGGCTGCAGTCCAGAAGAGATGAATGCTCGCAGAATAAAAATTCAGCAGAAACAGTTGGACCATAAAACATCTCCTCTCTCTCTCTCTCTCTCTCTCTCTCTCTCTCTCTCTCTCTCTCTCCCCTCCCTCCCCCTCTCTCCCTCCCCCTTGCTCTCTCCCTCTCTCTCTCTCTCTCTAGTATTGATCTACATTCATGATCAATGCAACTGATGATCTCAGTGGGCCTTTCTGTTCATTGCTTGATATAATGACCCGCTATAGCTCCTTTGTCATACTCAGACATGGGCAATATATCTGCGTGATGAAAGAAATGAAGAAGAGTGGATGGTCACACATTTTAAAGTAATATAAAATGACATGTCAGCATGTCCTTCTGAACTGCTTCTAGAGCCCAATGACATACACTCTTAAAAATTGCATTTACAGCTCCATGAAGAATTTTTGACATCCATGGAGCCGTTAAATGTTCTCAATAGTACACTGCGTAATTTTTGGCCCTCCAGTGGTTAAAAAACAGAACTGCATGCATTTTGCAGAAGAACATTGTTTCGGTTGTGCTTCAGTTCTCTGTTGAATTTAATCCTTCACAATAGATAATGCTTTGCAATTATTAATTTTTTATTATTATTTTATGTTAGAGATTTGATTATGTGCTCTGTCTTGTCCACGGAATTTGACCACTTTTAAATTGTTGCCCCAGGTTGATTTGTTTCTGTAAGTTAAAGGTCACTTCCCACCCTCAACTTTCCTCTACTCCTACACCATAATATCAAAGTAGCTAGTAGTTTTTCTATTTACAGATATGATAAGACACGCATAGGTGGGTGACGCAAAATCAGACTAAGACAAAATCAAGTTTAGGAAGAAGGATTGATCATGTGTTGACTCATTATTTACATTTTGTTCATTTTAATATACAGTCTGCACTATGGAGTACCTTTAAAATGAAGACATTTTTTTATTTTAATAACTTTTCACTGAAAGGTTCTTTGTGGAACAAAAAAAGGGTTCTTCCATGGCACCGCTACAAATCCCTCTTTTAGGATTACTGAAGAATTATCCTCTCTCCGTTTGGTAAACATATCGTTTCCTCTCAGCAGATTGAACACCGGAATACCAAATCTTTTCATGGGTCAGTTGCATCAGCTCAGATTTTAATAACACTACAGCAACAGGGAGGTGTTATGGCTGTAGGGAGAACCTTTGCGCACTGCAGTGTTGAGCGAGGGTGTGTTTGAATCATGCAGAGTCATGTGGTGTGTCCTCAGCTTAAAGGTGGCTGTGTCCCCAAGGTCTTCCTGGTTATTGATTCTTTCAGGAGTCAGACAGCTTTTTGCATGCACATCTTGAAAAATCACCCTAAGCAAACATTTTCTGTGCTGAAACGCAATGTTCTTGTCTCTGCTTTGGATAAAAAACACCTGCTAAATGCCACTTTATGCTTCTGGTGTGAACTGTCTTTTTCTTACCAGCTATCTTTCTTTCTGTAGCTTGAGAAGGGTGACCTCATGTATTCAATTTGTCAATTCAGAACACTTAAAGTGATTGGCAAATGAGTAAAGCTGACATGGCAAAACAGCATCTTATACATGCATGTTGTAAATAATATTTTATGTTGAAAATGTCATGCTTTTTTATTTCTGCACACATTCAATGAATCATTCTTTTCTTCTGCATTTTTGCATTTACGTTAAACTAACTGTTCACTGTGCAGTTTTAGATGTGTGTCAGTTGTCCGAGGAGAATAAAAACAGATGTTTGGCAGCCATAAAGTGTCCTGATAATTCCTCACAAAGTTTAATTTACATGAATATGCCAATGTTTAGGGTGGAAAGATTTGTAATGCTTTGGAAAGAAGAGTTATGTTCACCAAGCCTGTATCTAAAACACAGTAAAACGATAATCATGTGAAATATTACAACTTAAAATGACTGTTTTCTAATATATTTTAAAAAGTCATTTTGAAATTTCAGCTCCATTCTTCCAGTCTTCAGTGTCACACAATCTTTCAGAAATCATTCTAATCTGCTGATTTGATGCTCAAGAATCATTTCTTATCATATTCAGTGTTGAAAACAGTTAATATGTGGGAACCTTGATTCTTTGATGAATATAATGTTCAAAAGAACAGCATTTCTTTGAAATTTAAATATTTTGTAACATTAGGCCTATTCTCCACTGTCACTTTTGGCCATTCTCACTTTTGCTCAGTTTAATGCATGTATTAATTTCAATTTAAAAAAAACTCATGCCTAGATGTTTTCAAACCAAATGCAATCACATTCATTGAGTTACTGAAGTGCCCAAAATAATAAGGGGCCACTATGCACCCAAGGTGCATGTGGATGAGTTGTACCTGTAAAGGCCAAACCCAGTCTGAGCCATACATTCTGAATCAGCACTTTCTCTTAAGAGACTTAATTCGGAGCCCAAGTCATGAGGGGTGAAGATCCTTCCATCTTTCATTCTCCAGGTCTGACAGCATCTGTTATAGGACGCTTATAACAGTAGGGAAGGACCAGCTGCTAAGCTCTGGCAGAGGCGTGTTTCACACCGGCACCTCCAATCAATCGCTCCTCTCTCCGGCTGGGGACGTGGGATGTTTTGATGGAAAAAGGACTGCGTGTGAAGCACAGGGCTTTCACCACCGGCTGCAGTTCCCGTGGCCAACACTCTGACAGGCGCTGGGCGAGCAGGAAGAGACGCCTGGAGATTCAGGGATGCTCATAGTGGGGCTGGCTAATAATACATATCCTCCACAACTGGCCCACGTCAACTTCCAAATCGGCACGATCGCTCGCTGCATCCGCGGACCCTTTGCAGGTATGTACATCGCGTTTTCTTACGCGCGCCGGAGGTGCGCGGTCACGAGCAGGCGCTGTCCAGGGAAGGTGGTTCTGAAAGCGGCGCGTGTGTTAGATACTGCCGAGCCTTTGCGGCGGGGGTTCAAGCAAGGTAATGCACCAAGACTACAGAGGTCGGAACGACTGCTCGCGCGAAACACTTGGTAGAGATCCCAGTGAGCTTGGGCCGTATGACTACTGTCCTGCAACTGGATTAAGGGAGTCATTGGTCCATAGGTCCAAAGTTACCTTCTGGATCTCTGACCCCCGGAAGTTGATAGGTATATTTTCTATCTAAAATACGCACGGTGGTGATAGAGAGTGACGCAAGTGAATTGAATTAGCTCAGCGCAATGGGGTTGCTAGTGTGACAGGCTAATTGTCGCTATCAGCATCAGATGCACGGAGGGATTTGATGATCTGTCACTCTGGAAGATGTGATTGATATTTGCGCTATTATTTTTGGTCGAGGAACAGCGCTGAAAGAAAATACAGGAGCAAAACCGGTTTCACATTGAACCCTGAGCTGAAGGACAAAACGTTCCGATCAAGTTGTGCGTGTTTTATTGAGATGCAGATGCGTCAGTTTTGTTAATATTATTAATGTTGCTTATAAGTTTAAGCGTACAATTTTTTATGTTTATGTATAAAGGATATATATATATATATATATATATATATATATATATATATATATATATATATATATATATATATATCCTTTATACATAAACATAACTGTAAAATCTGTTATCGTCATTATTGAAACAAATGTTTCTTTTGATTACAGATCTGGCAGTGAAACGGTCTCTGCTCTCACAAATTTGAAGTGCCAAGGACAAGAACACTTGGAAAGCCACCATGAATTTCCTGATGAAGGCAGCTTTGGGAGGTGAGTGTGTGTTGCCGTTTGGGAGATTAAAGTTGCAATAAAAGACTTGTGTCAGTGCTGTAGTGCTGCAGCAGCGGTCACGTGCGCGCTCCCGGGAACTTTACGCACTGGAGAGAAGGTTACGCTGCTGTCTGAGACACACTGTATACTTCAGCTTGGAGGACACTGTCCCATACAGGATGTCCTTCGTGTCTCATCGTCATTAGTATGCGAATGGGGTGCAAAATAGGACCGGATAATTTATTTTGAAGAAACGGTCTGTGGAAGGAGGTTCTTAACCCTCAGAATATTTGGAAGTTAAACTGAATATTAAGCTTTTTCATTTTCTGCTAATTTATTAACTATATTAATTTAATTAACATTCATTAAAAACCAAAATGACATTGCTAGACTACAATTTTATTAAACTAAAATAAACAATAGCAGAATGACTAATAGGGTTACACCTTTAGTCTTGCTAATTTTGAACCAGATGGGTTTTTTCTTCATACATTAAAGAAAATATTTGATATTTTTTTCATTCTCTGACTTGAGTAATAGAGTTAAATGGTTCAGCTTGACTGAAAAATGCAGTAAATATTTACAAGAATTTTGAAAATATTGTTTGCTTGTTTTCCCATCATAACACAGTAAGGGTCCAAATGATGTCACTTCCTGTGTGTCACCAATTTTAAGTAACGTTACATGTTTTTGAAATCGTGAAAAATGATGTTGTAAGAACAGTGAAATATTATAGCTTTGTTAAAAAAATTAGACATTTTTAAATTGTTTTTCAAGAAATGTTTCCAATTATGTCCCTAAGGTTACTTTTCACGTCAGGTTATTTTTATGCAATATAATAGTCATAATAGTGCTAAAGTTACCATGCAATCAAAATGGACAATTATGTCCATGTAATATTGCAGTTTTTATTCTCGGTGTACTAAGTACAGTGGAGTTCGGTTATCTTGATGGCCTCGGGGGTTGCAAAAAAGCGTCGAGATAACCGTTTAGCGAGATAACCAACACCCAATATGCCGATTTATTTGATTTTATTTGAAGCAATCGGCATGCTATAAAAATGTACATGCACTGTATATGTTTGCTAATAACAAAAGGCATATGTGCACCAACTAACAGCAGATATTTAACAGTATACAATAAAACACACCTTTGATTCTCGATACAAACCTTTAATTATATTCTCCAACATTGCAAACACATTGATCACTGTGAAAATAGTCATAACATATTCGTGAGGTCATCACGCTGTACTAGATTGCATACTTTCTTGCGTTTTCTAATGTGCTTTCTCAACAAATTCAGCTTCGTCCCGTCTTTTAATAACCTTCAGTCCATTCTTCTATCGCAGCAGCGCTAGCAGCGCTAGCACTTCAGAACAAAAGCAGGATGTGTTTGTGTGTGTGTGTGTTCGTTCATCTAAGCCTTGTACTCATTGGTCGTTACCGCTCGTTACTGACCAATGTCAAAATATTTGAGAAGACCAATCAAATCAGAGAATGCGGGCTTTAGAAGCGGATGAGGCTTTGGGATGGGGGTGGACCCACGGCAGCTCTGGTAAGAACGTGAACGTGCTTTCACTTCAGAGAGTCCTGCTGTGAGTAAAGCGTCACTGACAGAGCGACCACAAGGATCCACATGCAACGCAAACTCAGCGCATGCGCAGTGAACAAGGTGCGCTCATGACTCACGAGATAACCATGTGAAGTGACGACTTTGTCCCTCTTTTTTGCTCGAGATACTAGTGTTCGGCGACATTAAGGAATCGACATTGAAGAATCGAAAATGCTAAGGCAAATAGGGACTTTGGCGGTTCCACTTCAAAAACGTTGGCATAATAGGATTGGCGAGTTAACCATGAGTCAAGATAAGTGAACTCCACTGTATTATCTTTCCTCAACTTAACTTCCCCCTCCCTCTTGCAACAACGTCTCTTCTCTTCTCTGATGGCGTATTTACTGACGTGAGGGGGACAACCAGTCCACTCATTTCTGGAATGTGCAATAGGATTCTTTGAAATACCATAAAGTACCGCATAAAGACCATGGTGCATGAATATAGAGGCAAGGCTCTGGTTTATATATTAACGGACCATCTCTAACCTTCAGTATGCTGAATGTGAAAGCTTGTTTGTGTGGTCCTGTGATGTGGATGCCCAAATGGCCATGCAGTTCAAATATTTGCCTCAGCGCCTTCAGACTGGAGCTGGAGTGTGTTTACAGTAGAAGAGCTGATGTCACCGCTGGAGCGGGGCCACAGAGCAGCAGACTGCAGCAGAGGACAGTGTGAAGAGCACCAGCTGCCCTCACTGTTCCCAAGACTAAATATTTCAGTCTCAGAGCAGTATGTAAATGAAAGTGAGTCCTCAATCACAGGCTTGTGTGAAAATACCAGCTTTGTTTTAACGTTTCCGAAAGAGAACCATTTTGATGCCATCTGTCGAGAGGTAAAAAAGCGGGAAAGAGCACATGCAACACCATATGTTAATACAGTAAAGTGAACAAGACTGGTGATTTTTTGTGTTTCACCATGTCTATTCTATCTGGTTGTTGCTCTTTTGGAGCAAAATACCAATTGGTATTTGATCTCAATGTATTAGAAGAAAAAAAAAAACTCAATCAAAAATACTGTGTTTGGTTAACCTAATAAGATATTTCAATTAAATACTTTCTTGTCCATCCCACATTAAGTAACATTATTAAAAATGTAATAAAAGCAAATGTTGAAGACCCCAGCTATAATATTGTAGCACTAATAAACCTTTGCTCATCTGAACATGCATTTCCTCTCTGAACCCACTGAATGGCATGCAATATTTAATATTACATGCCATTCAATGACCTATTAGATATATTTTATTCTTTATTTGGCTGGTAATCAATAATTCTGGTGGATGATGGCAGTCAAAGCCTTTCTCCCTTCTCTGCACTCGTCTCTGGCTGTGTTTCAGGTGGATAGAGAGACAACATGGAGATATTCTATATTTAAAAAAAATATAAATGTAAATAATTATATAAATATAACTGTATTTAAGCATGCTTTGTGATGCTTATATTGCAAAAACATTCATAATTTTTATTGATGTACAGAATCATATACATTAAATTTAAATGTTTTGTGTAATTTAATGTATTGTCAGCAATTTTAAGTTATTTTTACTTTGGGAAAATCATGCGATATGAATATGTTTTATAAAGTATTATATTCAGCTACAATAAATGAACCCAACATATACAATAGCTAGTTGTAAACATCAGATTTGTATCTAATCACACATCTAATCCACTAGTATCCAAAAATTAAACCGAATAGTCATAATTTTAACATAAACTGATATTCAGTTTAAGTAAAACAAAAAATGTATTAAGTTAATATTTGACAACACATTAAATTACACTGATGCAGTGCATATGATTCTGGATATTAATATAAATTATTATTGTTTTTGGCAATATAAGTGTATGCCTTTGTATGCCTAAATACATTTATATGGTACAATACACATTTTTTACTTACACTTCTCAAAAAAAAATAATGTGAACACTTAAATCGCACATTGGATCTCACATTGGATCTCAATGAATGAAATATTAAATTTGAAAATCTTTATTTATATATATTCTACAATTTGTTAAGATCAAAATTATGTAACAACAGTCAATGGAAACCAAATTCATCAACACACTGAGGGCTGGATTCAAAATCTTACCAAAAATCAATGTAAAAAAAAAACTGAAATGAAGTTCATCACTGCAACCCATTAAGTCAGTCATTAGTGTGTACGACCCCCATGTGAACGCGTGCCTGTATGCACTCACAACCATTTTCTAGGCATGCTCCTGATGAGATGGGGATGGGGTCCTGGGGGATCTCCTCCCAGACCTGGATTAGAGCATCAGCTACTTGGCAGCTTCGGATGGATTCCGGTCTGGGGAATATGAGGGCCAGTCAATGACATCAGGACTTTATTATCTAAAAACTGCCAACACACTCATCCACACGAGCCTGGGCATCATTATGCACCAGGAGGAACCCAGGGCCCACTGCATCAGCATAATGTCTGACAATGGCTCTGAGGATTTAATCTCGGTACCTATCAGCAGATAAAGGAACCATTGGCTAGCACCTGAAGGTCTTTGTGACTCTTCAGGGATATCCCTCCCCAGGCCATTACTGACTGGCGAGCCAGTCATGCTGGATGATGTTGGACGCAGCATAACGTTCCCCACAGCATCTCCAGACTCTTTCATGTCTGTCACATGTGCTCAGTGTGAACATGCTCTCATCCGTGAAGAGAATGGGGTGCCAATGGCAGACTTGAATTCTGGTGTTCTCTGAGCTGTGAGAACAGGTCCCACTGGAGGAAGTCGGACCATCATGTCACCTTCATGAAGTCTGCTTCCGACGGTTTGGTCAGAAACATGCACATCAGTATCCTGCTGGACATCATTTTGTAGAGCAGTGCTCCTCCTGTTCCTCCAGATACTGTTTCTGCTGCTGGGATGTTGCCCTTCTAGGTCCCTGTCCAGCTCTCCTCATGTAAGAGCCTGTATCCTGGTATCTCCTCCATGCTCCTGAAACTGTTCTGGGAGACACACCAAACCTTCTTATGACAGCACTTATGGATGTGCCATCCTGGAGGAGCAGGTACTGCCTCATGATATAGACAGTGACAAGAACCCTAAAAAAACTCAAATCTAAAGACAAATCAGTCATGAAGAATAAGGAGAGAACAATTGTCTAATCATTCCTTTTTTGGAGGTTGTTGACCCTCCAGTGCACCTCATGTACCTTTTATTTGCACTAAAGCAGTTGAAACTGATTCATAATCACTTATGCTTCATAATTGAACAGATTGACATCCCTGAAGTTTAACTGGCTTGGTGTTATACTGTGATGATTAAGTGTTCCCTTAATAATTTCCCAGACTGTCTTGACTCTCTATCCACCTGAAACATGTTGAAGATCCATGCTATTAAGTGACGCACTCTCTCGTCTTAACAAAACCAGAAAACGAAAAAAATGTTGTGTTTGTGGAAGAGCCTCTGAAAATTTGACAGGCTGCTTACTGCAGAGCTAATGGATGTAGCTTGATGTCCATCTCCCATTCTCTCGATGCAATGTGGGGTGTTTGAAGATCCAGCTACACCCTAACCCTAAACCAGGTCGAACTCCACCCTTAATTTCCAGAGAGGGCAAGCTAGACATCATTTGGCTCTGCTGTAAGCACCACTCAAAAAGTTTTCAAGCAATCTGGCCACTTGGTGTTACAATTATTTGCTATTTTTGTTCATGTCTGGTCATCTTCTTTCGTTTATCAAAGGCCCGTTCTTCATAGCCACAGGCTTTCATAGTATTCTTGATGCGCTTCTTCTCCCTTGAATTTGCACTAGTTGGAACATTCTTTGTCACGGTTCACAAATTCGTTGTCTCCTAATTACTGCCTGTGTGTGTATGCGAGTGTGTGGGAGGCGTGGTCGCTGATCACCCACTCAGCTCATCAGCCATCTCACCTGTTTTCCATCTGCTTCACCTATTTAGTTTCCCCTCCACCTTCACCATGTTGCAGTGTTATTGTTCTCCATGTTCGCCCGTGCCGTCTCTCCTGTGGTCCCGAGTCTCCGTGTTTCCGTCGTCCTGTGTTCCCGTGTTCCTGGATTCCCACTCACCACCACCGATCTGGATATTGCACCGCACCACCATCACCGAACCCATTGAGTCCCTGCACTGCCGCCAGCCGGATCCGGACTATCACTGACTTTCACTATCTGTTCAATAAATCTTTCACTTGCAATTGAATCCGTCGCCGTCTCGTGTCTGACAGAATAACACTGCCGTCATCACCATGGATTCAGCAAGCGACTCCGGCTGGCAGGATTTCATCTCAAGCAACATGGCGCGCCTAGAGAGACAGGAAGAGCAAATGCTCGCGACCGGGCGCGCCATGCAAACGTTAGCAGTGCAGGTGTCCGAGCTCACCACACGGATCCAACAACTGTCTGTTCCCGCTGCGCCAGACCCACCGCCGGCTCCTCCCACCATCAGCCGCCCCGCAGGGCAGCAGGAACCACATCTCCCGCCCCCGGAACGTTACGCCGGGGAACCAGAGGGATGCCGACCGTTCCTAACTAAATGTTCGGTGTTTTTCTCTCTACAACCGCAGACGTACGCTTCAGAACAGGCCAAGGTGGCCTTGGTGATAACGCTGCTCTCGGGGCAGGCAGCCAAATGGGGTACGGCGGTGTGGGAGAAGAACGATCCATGCTGCTCCTCGTTCCAGACCTTCTCGGACGAGATGAGGAGAGTATTCGACAGGTCCGCAGTCGGCCGTGAGGCAGCACGTCAACTATCGGATCTCCGGCAGGGTAACCGCTCGGTATCCGAGTATTCCATTGAGTTCCGGACACTCGCGGCCGGCTGCAACTGGAACGAGGAGGCGCAGTGGGACAGGTTCCTGCATGGGCTGGCTGACCGCGTCCAACAGGAAATTTACACCTTGGACCTTCCCACGGGGCTCAACGGACTGATTGAGCTCGCACTACGGGTGGACACCCGGCTGGAGAGGGGCAGGCTTCGGTCCCTCCAGTCGGCAGCTCCAGGACCCTCCGTAATGCTCCCCACCCGCCACCTTGACGCGGTCAGCCCCACCTTCGACCCCGAGCCCATGCAGGTTGGTCGAGCTCGGCTTTCCCGGGAGGAGAGGGAACGCCGCAGAGCACAAGGGCTCTGCATTTACTGTGCGGGAGAGGGGCACTTCATCTCCCGCTGCCCAGTAAAAGCCAGCGCCCGCCAGTAGAGGGAAGGTTACTGACGGGCGCCATCTCAACCAACACATCCTCCTTTGCTACGCTCCTCCCGGTAAGACTCCAATGGGTTCACTCATCTCATCACTGTCGAGCACTATTGGACTCTGGAGCCGAGGGCAACCTGATGGATCTCACACTGGCACGCCACCTGAAGATACCCACTGAACCCCTCCCTCATCCCATCGCCGTCAACGCCCTCGGCGGCCAGAGACTACCGGACATTTCTCTTAAGACCATACCCCTCAAACTCACTTCCGCAGGTAACCACATTGAAACCATTGACTTTTTCATAACTGACTCCCCCTCGGCACCAGTCGTCCTCGGTCATCCCTGGCTATCCAAGCACAACCCCAGGGTTGACTGGGGACGCAACACCATCACGGGTTGGAGTGATCAGTGCCATGCCTCTTGTCTTGTGTCTGCCCGTTTGTCTGTGTCTAGTTCTGTGTTGCAGGAGGAGCCACCGAATTTGTCTAACGTGCCTTCGGAGTACCGAGACCTGAAGGAAGTGTTCAGTAAGTCACGGGCTGCTTCTCTTCCTCCGCATCGTCCCTACGACTGTGCTATAGAGTTAGTGCCAGGTATGTCTCCGCCTAAGGGCAAATTATACTCGCTTTCCACTCCTGAAAGGGAGGCCATGGAGAAATATATTTCTGATTCCTTAGCCACCGGGTTCATCCGCCCCTCTTCTTCTCCGGCGGGGGCGGGGTTCTTTTTCGTGGGGAAGAAGGACGGTTCTCTGCGACCTTGCATTGACTACCGAGGGCTGAACAACATCACGGTAAAGAATACTTATCCTTTGCCGTTGATGTCTTCAGCGTTCGAGAGGTTGCAGGGAGCGTCTATCTTCACGAAATTGGATGTGGTGGAATGGCCAACCCCGGACTCTCG
The DNA here is from genome assembly GCA_037043235.1 of Rhodeus uyekii. NCBI lineage: Eukaryota > Metazoa > Chordata > Actinopteri > Cypriniformes > Acheilognathidae > Rhodeus > Rhodeus uyekii. The sequence goes on along the minus strand of JAWRVZ010000017.1, from coordinate 84,643 downwards.
CAAGGCCCTGCTGAGGTTCCTGGGGTTTGCCAATTTCTACCGGCGGTTCATCCGCAACTTCAGCCAACTAGCCGCACCTCTGACAGCCTTGACCTCCCCCAGAACTCCGTTCAGGTGGCACGACGCCGCCGAAGCGGCGTTCGCCAAACTCAAGAGCCGCTTCGTTTCGGCTCCCATCCTTGTCGCCCCTGATCCCACACGGCAGTTCGTGGTGGAGGTCGACTCTTCAGAGGTGGGGGTAGGTGCGGTTCTATCCCAGCGCGCTTCCTCGGACGATAAGGTGCACCCGTGCGCGTTTTTTTCTCATCGTTTGTCCCCTGCAGAGCGAAATTATGACATTGGTAACCGGGAGTTGTTGGCGGTCAAACTGGCATTGGAGGAGTGGCGCCATTGGTTAGAGGGGTCAGGGGTGCCCTTTCTAGTTTGGACTGACCACAAGAACCTAGAGTACATTAGAACAGCCAAAAGACTCAACTCAAGGCAGGCTCGGTGGGCCCTTTTTTTCGGACGTTTTGACTTTTTACTATCGTACCGCCCGGGTTCCAAGAACATCAAACCCGATGCTTTATCTCGCGTTTTTGATCGCTCCGATCGCCCGTCCACTCCCGAGTGCATTTTTCCCGAGAAACTCATTGTTTCCACACTCGTATGGGAGGTCGAAGCGAAGGTCAAAGCGGCCTTAGAAGGGGTAACGCCTCCGCCCGGGGGTCCACCAGGCCGATTATTCGTACCAGAGAGAGTCAGATCCGAGGTCCTCCAATGGAGTCACTGCTCTAAGATAGCTTGTCACCCGGGAGTCAGGCGCACCAGTTTTCTGGTCAAACAACGATTCTGGTGGCCGAAGATGGCCCGGGACCTTCGAGATTTTGTATCGGCCTGCTCGGTTTGCGCACAGGGTAAGACTTCCAATCGCGCCCCAGATGGGTTGCTCCAGCCGCTGTCAGTACCTTCGAGACCCTGGTCCCACATCGCCCTAGATTTCGTTACCGCCCTCCCACTCTCCCAAGGGAACACGGTCGTTTTGACCGTAGTGGACCGGTTCTCGAAGGCGGCTCACTTTATACCCTTACCCAAGTTACCCTCGGCTAAGGAGACAGCGGCTTCTGTCATAGAACACGTCTTTCGCATTCATGGCCTCCCGACAGACGTGGTCTCTGACAGAGGGCCCCAATTCATTTCCAAGTTCTGGAAGGAATTTTGTAGGTTACTGGGCGCGAGCGTTAGTCTGTCTTCGGGTTTCCATCCCCAGAGCAATGGCCAAACTGAGCGAGCCAACCAAGATCTCGAGAGGACTCTACGGTGTACCGCGGCCCAGAATCCTGCTTCCTGGAGTCAGCAACTCCCGTGGGTTGAGTACGCACATAACTCGTTACCAGTATCATCCACGGGCCTGTCACCGTTCGAATGTAGTATAGGTTACCAGCCACCTATCTTTCCTAGTACGGAATCCGAAGTCGCGGTCCCCTCCGCCCACGCATTTGTCCAGAGGTGCCGCCGCACCTGGAGTAGAGCCCGAGAGACTCTACTACAGGTGGGGGCACGCACCAAGGCCCAGGCCGATCGCCACCGGTCGAAGCCTCCCGTCTACGTCGTGGGTCAAAAAGTGTGGCTTTCTTCTAAGGATATTCCCCTCCGTTCCGTATGTAACAAGCTTGCTCCTAAATTCATCGGCCCGTTCCCTGTCACCAGAATCATTAGCCCGGTGACAGTCCGCCTCAAACTACCTCCCGCGTACGGGAGGGTCCATGCCGCCTTCCATGTATCCAAAATTAAGCCCGTTATTCATTCTCCCATTAACCCGCCCACCCCGGTTCCCCCACCGCCGCGCCTCGTAGATGGGGAACCAACCTATTCGGTAAATCGTATTCTGGACTCGAGGAGGAGGGGACGCGGATTCCAGTACTTGGTGGACTGGGAGGGGTACGGTCCAGAGGAGAGAAGTTGGGTGCCTGCCCGGGACATTCTGGATCACTCTCTCATCGATGATTACAATCGACAGGTAGGTGCCCCTGGGAGCGTCGAGAGACGCTCCTAAGGGGGGGGGTACTGTCACGGTTCACAAATTCGTTGTCTCCTAATTACTGCCTGTGTGTGTATGCGAGTGTGTGGGAGGCGTGGTCGCTGATCACCCACTCAGCTCATCAGCCATCTCACCTGTTTTCCATCTGCTTCACCTATTTAGTTTCCCCTCCACCTTCACCATGTTGCAGTGTTATTGTTCTCCATGTTCGCCCGTGCCGTCTCTCCTGTGGTCCCGAGTCTCCGTGTTTCCGTCGTCCTGTGTTCCCGTGTTCCTGGATTCCCACTCACCACCACCGATCTGGATATTGCACCGCACCACCATCACCGAACCCATTGAGTCCCTGCACTGCCGCCAGCCGGATCCGGACTATCACTGACTTTCACTATCTGTTCAATAAATCTTTCACTTGCAATTGAATCCGTCGCCGTCTCGTGTCTGACATTCTTCGCCTTGTCGTGTAATGTTCTGTTTTTTCAGTGGGTGGTGAGAGCCAGACCAGAGAAATTGATCTGTGTCTGTGTGTGAGAGAAAGAGAGAGTTTTGATAAATAGCACTCCTCCTCTTCTTCACATATCACACAAAGCCAGATCATTGTCGTATAATCCTCGTTTCACATTTCAGACTTTGCAATCTGAAAATGATATTCTCTTTGTACTACTGTAGAGGTCAGGATTTTTGCTGTGACATTGCCTCTGTATATTTTTGGAAGTGTGAGGCATGGGTTGGCCTCCCCTTGACATGGTCCATGAGTTATTCCTGTTCTTACTAGGATGCTCTCTAGTGTTGCTGTTAAATTCCACTGACAAAACTTCCTTCGGTGGCTGGAGCGATTCTTCATCTAATACTTTGCTCTGATGCTCTGGAATGTCTGCCTCCAGTTTACTCGACTCGCTCTGGTGAATGTATTATTTATAAAAGTTTGTAAAATAATGTATTATTTATTAAAAATGACTTTTTGCTGAGTTGGTTGGGATTTTTTGACTTGGTCATCATTTTTCCCCCAGAGAAAGTGAGAAGGTGTTTTTCGGTTTATAGCACACCAGTAAAATTTCCGAACTAGTAAATATACATCACCATTCAAAAGTTTTTAGGTCAGCAAGATTTATTTATTTATTTTTTGGAAAGAAATTAATATGTTTATTCATGCATTAAAAAAACAAACAATAAAGACATTTATAATGTTACAAAATATTTCTATTTCAAATAAATTCAGTTCTTTTGAACTTTATATTCATCAACAAATCCTGAAGAAAAAAAACATATTATGGTTTCCACTAAACTATTAACCCTTAAACGCATGTTTTGGGTCTTTAATGACCCAGGATGGCATTCATCCTCCTCTTAATTCACTTTATAAAAACAGATGTCAATCTTCTAAGTATTCTATGGGCTCAAAATGGCGCCTAAAGTATTGTGGTCAACCATGAAAAGCGGAAATCAAAAAATTAAGTGCATTTAAAAAATAACAAGAATGAATCAAAACTTTAAATGCATTAAAAACGATGCTGTGCTCAAAACTTAAACTTGTTTGTGTGTTCTTAAATATTCTGCTTTCATTCCTCTGTGTTTTGTGTTCTTTTCCATTTTCTGCTCACATGTTATTTTTTGGCACGCTTGTGCTCTTTTGCCCTTCGCTCTCGCTTCCACGTTTTGCATTTACGATTCAAAAAGTTGCAGTTCAAGTTTCATGTAAATTAGGGCGGGCGTAAGAGTCACCATTGGTCCACTGGTTCAAGATTGACAGCTCCTCCTCCAACAAATCAGTGGAAGAGTGTAGTTGAAATAAATAACATATGAGTAGAAAATGTAAAAGAACACACAAACAAGTTTAAGTTTTGCGCACAGCATTGTTTTTAATGCGTTTAAAGTTTTGATTCATGCTTGTCACTTTTTTAAATGCACGTAATTTTTTGATATACGCTTATTACTTTTGAGTTTTATATTATCGCGACAGGTAGAGATCCATCCGTGTTAGATATAGATCCGGGTCGCTAAAGATGTATGGTGAAACATTTATGTATTTAATTGTTAAAAAAAATCTTCAATAAAAAACGGTTTCATTAGTTAACTACTTTAGATAACATGAACTATGAATGAACAATACTTCTACAGCATTTATTAATCTTAGTTAATGCTAATTTCAACATTTAGGAATACATTAGTAAAGTTTGCTAACATTAACTGTGACTTAACATGAACAACTAAATATTGTGTCAAATATTGACTTACTACATTTTTAGTTTTACTTAAACTGAATATCACTTCAACAGTTTATGTTAAAATTAAGACTATTCGGTTTATTTTTTGGATTTTTTTTTTAACTAACATTAACAAAGTTATTGTTTATAAATAATAATAATAATCTATAAATAGATTAATAAATATTGTAACAACTGTATTTCTCATTGTTAGTTCATATTAAGGATACTAGTGCATTAAGGAATGTTAACAAATGTTAGCAAAACATTTTTCAAGCACCAAATCCGTAACGGGTACTATTCAAAAACTTGAACGGTAGTGAATGCTCTTTTCATTTGTCCGACTATGTAAATTACAGACTATTAAAAAACATATAGATATTGCACAACATTCATTTATTTTGTATCTCCTATCTGTTTGCAGGAGGCCCCCCTGATGTTGGTAAAATGCTGGGAGGAGAAGAGGACAAAGACCCTGAAGCAGAAAAAGAGAAGGAAGAGGAGAGACAGGAAGCTCTCAGACAGGAGGAGGAGGAGAGGAAGGCCAAACATGCCAAGATGGAAGCAGAGAGGGAAACCATAAGACAGGGCATCAGAGACAAGGTTAGAACATCTTCCATAAATGTCATCTTGTTTTATTAGCTTGTAAAATAATCATAATCAGAAGTAAACGCATCAAGTCAACATTTTTCGTATTGTTAAAGGGATAGTCCATCCAAGAAAATTCAAATGATGTCATCATCATGCTGTTCCAAAACTGTATATTGTTCTTTCTTCGGTGGAATATAACAGAAGATATTTTAAAGAATGTTGGTAACCAAATTGCTTCAGTTCCCACTGAATTTGAATGAACAAAAAAATTAAATGGAAGTCAATGGGAACCAAAACTGCTTATCAAAATACTCCAAATCTGGAAACACAGAGATTTGGAATGACATTAGGCTGAGTAGGTAATGACATATTTTTGAGTAGACTATCAAAAAATACTTAAATATCCATTTTAAAATTATATATACAGTAATACCTCGGTTTACGAGTTTAATTTGTTCCAAGAGCTCGTAACCCAAAATTCTCGTACACCAAAACAATTTTCCCCATAGGAATGCAATAAAAAAAAAAACCCCGAAGCGTTCCACATGACCATAAATGCCCATTTTAAGTATTTTTTTTTTGGTTTTACACCATTAATTACAGTTAAAATTATAGCCATTAAGATCTCATATAAATATGAATTAATAATTGACAAATAAAATCTAAAAATACTTTTACTGTAATGCGCACTTCAGCTTTGAGTAGCGTCGCTGCTGGCGTGAAGGAGACGAGAGGAGGGTTTTACTGCTTACAGGGAGAATTTCGTACCTTCTTTCTTACTCATCTTGAGGTCATTGTCTATATGCTGTACTGTACGTATATATTTCACTATGTGAACAATAGCGATCATAATTAATGTGAACAACACAAGGTAAAACCGCTGTAAATCACTTATAAAAGTATCACTGTGGTGAATGATGCAACCAAACCGAGCGACGCTGAGAGAATGAACAAGTTAAGGGGTGATGGGCTTTGTGAGAGGCTGTCGTTAGGATATTTCCAGTAAAAATGCGTGCGAAGATGCTGAACGTTAGGACTTTTCCACGAAAAAAAATATGATTTGCTCGTATATAAAATCACTCGTAAACTGAGGTATTACTGTACATACAACTTCCAGTTAGCTTTCTTTGGGAATATACTACATTGCTTGCAAGTTGTGTGGTACCATGATATTCTTTCAAGTACCACATAAATACCATGATACGGTAATCATTCAATGCCACATCGCACACCTTCAAAGGTTTAGACACATTTGACTCACGACTCTAAACTGCATGACTGAAATGAGTTCTGCAGACAAATATAAACTGTGCCTTAGAGTGCCTGTAGCTTTAAGCAGTTTTCTGGCCTTATTTTTTAACACGTGCTATATGGTTGTGTATCAGTACGGCATTAAAAAGCGAGAGGTGGCCGAGGCAGAGGCGCAGGCGGCCATGGAGCAGGCGAGCGAAGGCAGTCTGACCCGTCCAAAGAAAGCAGTGCCATCCGGCTGCGGAGACGACGACGAGGAAGAAAACATCATGGACACGATGATGAAGTATCTACCGGGCCCGCTGCAGGACATGCTGAAGAAGTAATACCCTGAATAATCTTGAGTACATGCAGCTTTAGATATTATTTTAACGTGTACTGACTTCGGCGAGAAGAGAGCACACTAGTCACCTGTCTACACCATTTACCTTTCACACGTTTCGATTTGTGAGGAGCTTTAGATATTAGTGACAGATCAATCAAGAAAAAGGGTTAATTATCAGAATATAAGCCATATTTTATCTTTATGCGGAAACCTGAAATCACATCATCTCTTTGGCAGTTATTTATTATTCAATACGTAAAAAGCAATATATATATGCATGAATTGTTCGAGTGTCTGTTCCATCCGTCTGTGTTCATTTAGTGTTCGATGTGAGGATGTCTCGGTTGAAGACATTCTAGTCTTGCATGTGTCCATAGTGTTTGTGTGCTCATTGACATCTTGTTTTTGTCACTGCAGAGATTGCAATCCGATAAAGAAGGCAATAACATTTTCCCACGCTGTAAGCTAAATCACAACTCCCTTTGTTCATTTGTCGCCGTGCCGTTTAGTTCATTCTGGTGAATCTCGTCCCACTTGCACTGTAGTATCATCAGTCTGGAACATGCAATGCCTCAATTGGTTTTAACAGCGTTGTTGAGATGCGTTTTCACACCGTTATTGCGCTTTACAACAGATTCTGATTATACGACTGAAACTCAGTTTCACAGGGACACTCTGTGTGTTTTGAATGGACTCATTTCTCTGGTCTGGGGGAATTTGTGTCTGTGATCTTCAACATTCTCAGCAATAATAACATTCAGTTTGCTTGGCTTGCATTAAAACAAGAAAATAAAATCGTATGAATTGTATGAATGGCTCTGATGTTTAAAAAAAAAAAGATGTGATATGTCTGTCTCAAGAATTGATGGGTATGGCACTATAATAAAACATTCACACAAATCTAGTGTTTGTGTTTCAATACCGAAAACAGCATTTAATGGAATTTGGAATATTTCAATATTTGACGAGGAAATGTGTTGTTGGTTTGATAGATTGCATGAACGGATATTAGACAAATTGAGAGACTGTATGATCTATATACACACTGATTAAAAAAAGAAGACATTTACACTTTTATTCAGCAAAAATGCATTAAATTGATACTCGAAGACTATTATTTTAATCAATGCCGTTCCAATCAGCATTTTCTATTAATCAAAGAATCCATACAAAAAATGTATCATGTTCATCAAACGTTTTCAACTTTAATAATAATAATAAGAAGAAATCATCATAATATAATGATTTCTGAAGGATCATGTGACACTGAACACTGAAAATTCAGCTTTGCATCACATGATTAATGTACACTTGAAAAAAAGAGAAAACTATTATTTTAAATGGTAATATTTAATTTTACTGTATTTTCAGCCTTAGTGCGAATTCTTTCAAAAACATTAAAAGAAATCTAACTGACCCCAAACTTTTGAATAGAAATGTTTATGCACTTGCATGCTAATCCGATCTAGAAAACCACTATAAAAATAATTTCCATATAACATTCTTCAAAAATATGTGAAAGCACATATTCAAATGTTATTCACATATGATGCCGACAGATTCTTCATATCTTAAAAAATTGCAGTCACCACAAAGTGGCACTGTTAGCCAAATATATTAACCTTCTGAGCATTAATATTTAAAGCATATTCCTGACGCATAGGTATGAATGTGGTAAAAAACAAAACAGAGTTTCTGCTAAGGGCAACATTTCCACTCAACGTTTTCAATCTTTATTAACTCAAACCACATACAGTAAGGTGCACTAACAAAATGTACATATGTGCACCAGCCCAGGCGCTCTATGGCAATGGTTATAAGCCTGCTTCCAAACACGGGACAATCAACAGTGAATTTTCCCTTTTTGGTTCTGAACAAAAAGTCCTATAAATGTTCTGTCCTTTAAACAGTAGGTAAATGTTTACATCCATAAAACGCACAGACTTTTACTGTGCTGGGAGAGTGCGAAAGGAGTAAGGCCTGATCACGGATAACAAATATCTGAGAAACACATACACACAAATCCTGCAAAATCACTGCACATGCAAGATTGCAAAAGATGCTTAGTCTCACGAATAACCAGGCCACATTTTTCAGTTTGACCCTTTTTTTTGTAAGATGTCCACAATAAAAATATTACTATAATGAGAATTCAGAAGAAAATGAAATTGATTGACATGATGCTGTCGCAATGCACAATTCTTAATACTTAGTTTGAAAATCATATGTATATCCCTCTGGTACTGTTTGCATGTCAATGAAAAATTTATATTAATGATAATTATAATTTTTATAAATATAAATGACAGAATTATAATTAATTTTCAATTACATAATTGTACTACATTTTATTTTGATAATATTTTAATTTAACTTTTTGAGGGATTTAAGGATTTTATCCCACATAATTTTATGTATGCAGTATTTATAATCCATTTATTCATTTAATTAACTTAAACAGTGATTGGTTTTTAATGGTTGGATCACAGACTTTAGTTTGGCCTCTTTTGGGAGATTGTTGCTGAAGTGAAGGGGGGCAAAGTGAACTTGAAAAAACGTTTACAATTTTATATTTATTGTTATGAAAAACACAAATATATATATTTTTATATATATCTTTAAAAAACATGTTTTACTCAAAGTTGATATCTTAAAAAAAGAAGAGCTTCTAGTAGATGAAATTCATCTCCCATTTACTTCCCATTTTTGACCATGACCAATACAAGTGTGACACATTTTTTCAGAACCATTTTGAATCATGCCCATGATAATTTGTTATGTTCTCACAGCAAGTGCTAAAAGTTTTACCAAGTTTCGTGCCATTCTGATAAAGAAAAAATTGTGTCAAAAATGAGCAAACAACACCAGAGGAATATACACTCAGCTAAAGGATTATTAGGAACAGCATACTAATACTGTGTTTAACCCCCTTTTGCCTTCAGAACTGCCTTAATTCACCGTGGCATTGATTCAACAAGGTGCTGAAAGCATTCTTTAGAAATGTTGGCCCATAGTGATAGGATAGCAACTTGCAGTTGATGGAGATTTGTGGGATGCACATCCAGGGCACGAAGCTCCCATTCCACCACATCCCAAAGATACTCTATTGGGTTGAAATCTGGTGACTGTGGGGCCATTTTAGTACAGTGAACTCATTGTCATGTTCAAGAAACCAATTTGAAATGATTCGAGCTTTGTGACATTATCCTGCTGTAAGTAGCCATGGTGGTCATAAAGGGATGGACATGGTCAGAAACAATGCTCAGGTAGGCCGTGGCATTTAAACGATGCCCAATTGGCACTAAGGGGCCTAAAGTGTGCCAAGAAAACATCCCCCACACCATTACACCACCACCACCAGCCTGCACAGTGGTAACAAGAAATGATGGATCCATGTTCTCATTCTGTTTACGCCATATTTTGAATCTACCATCTGAATGTCTCAACAGAAATCAAGACTCATCAGACCAGGCAACATTTTTCCACTCTTCAACTGTCAAATTTTGTTGAGCTTATGCAAATTGTGGCCTCTTTTTCCTATTTATAGTGGAGATGAGTGGTACCCAGTGGGGTCTTCTGCTGTTGTAGCCCATCCGCCTCAAGCTTGTGCGTGTTGTGGCTTCACAAATGCTTTGCTGCATACCTCGGTTGTAATGAGTGGTTATTTCAGTCAAAGTTGCTCTTCTATCAGCTTGAATCAGTCGGCCCACTCTCCTCTGACCTCTAGCATCAACAAGCCATTTTCCCCTTTTCACACCCTTCTTTGTAAACCCTAGCAATGGTTGTGCATGTAAATCCCAGTAACTGAGCAGATTGTGAAATACTCAGACCGGTCCGTCTGGCACCAACAAACATGCCACGCTCAAAATTGCTTAAATCACCTTTCTTTCCCATTCTGACATTCAGTTTGGAGTTCAGGAGATTGTCTTGATCAGAACCAACCCCTAAATGCAGTGAAGCAGCTGCCATGTGATTGGTTGATTAGATAATTGCATTAATGAGAAATTAAACGGGTGTTCCTAATAATCCTTTAGGTGAGTGTATACACACACACTTTATATTTTTTCATTTTGGGTAAAAATTAACCTGGGCTTTACTTCGTGAGAGCAGGCATAGGCAATAATACATGTAGTTCTATAATAAGCTTTCTGTTGCGTATTATGATCCTCACTTAAAGAGTAAAATGCATTAAATGAGGAAGATTACAACAGAAAACACTTTACATGTCAATCACATTCATTTTATAATAAGTGGCTATCATAGAAAGAGGCCGTTAGTATAATAAAAGAGAGATATTATTGCTAATTGAGGAAAATGACATACAGCTTGTCCAGAACATGTAAAAGATGTTTTGCCTCAAACAAAAATATAAAATCTATAAATAATTTCATAAATATGCTGGAGAGGTACAAATACATTTGCTTGGATCTTATACTGTTATGAGGTGACCAATAAAGGTACATTCATACTGACTTCGCAAAATTAATTTGCATTTAATGCGAGTTGGTGATTTGAGGTGACAAATATTCACCAATAATGCACACATAGGAGCTCACTTGATTCTGCAGTCAAATGCGCATCCTAAAAACTACAGTACCTGGACTTGCCAACAATTAATTTGTAGAGCAACAAATTTACCAGTTGTTGAACATTTAAAGAGAGGAGAACAAGTCAAAATTACAGCATATCCCAAAAACAAAGTAAAACATGCTTCTATGCGATGTACTACTACTATAATGAGACTCAAACTGGCCCGGAAATGGCAAAACCACAGCTACAATCAGTCAAGTTTGATGCTCTTGGTGTGCTCTTAAAATTCAAACCGTCATTTTCATCATTACTACTTCTATCAACACAAGTAGGTGATTTTTCCCTACTAATGTTTTGGCAAGTAGTTTACACATTTTTAAACTGAATCTGGGGCATTCTGAATTGAATACGTGTTCTCTAGATGACCCTGCGAGTTATCTGTGAAAGGACCAGAAATGAAGGGAGGATATGGGATGAGATGGGTGTGATGGGATGTACAGTGTACTGGTGCAGGTCCCAGGCCATAGAGGGGTCCCGCTGCTGCTACACGTTTGTCCGACATTTAGGAAAGATGGGCCCTCCTTCAAGCCTTCTCTTTCTTACTGCACACACAAACAAGAAAAGTGTTGATTACTTTTTACTTTCATTATTACAGCCTACCAAGGGTTCAACAATAAGGATTTTATGTTTTGTTCTGCTTTATTTAGACTAAAATACATATTTCGAAATAAAATAGTTAATAAATTTTAAATATTTTTTAAATATTAAAAAAAATTTGCTGTACTAACTGGAATCATAATGTACCTGCATTAATTTGATAAATTCATACTTGCATTTTTTTGCTGAAAAACAATACATTATTAGTGGTTTCTTTTGTTTGTTCTGAGACTATTATATGACATTCTTTCAATTTCTCATAAAACCTTTATGATAGATATTAGGAAATCCTTATTGCATTTGTAGATACCAAAGACAGAAACTGGAAATTGCAATTAAAGGAATAGTTCACTCAATTAAAATAGCATATAAAATATAGAATGAAATATAGCATGAATGAAATGGGCTACTTTTATGGTGCTTTTTGGAGCTCAAAATCTCCACTTCCCAATCACTTTTTTTGAGACATTCTGTTAATTCTCCTTTTAAAGGGAAAAGTCATATAAGTTTGGCAAAATAATAATAATTTAGGGTAAACTATTCCTTAAAGAAAAGGCACTGCATGCACAGTAAGCCATATTTTTGGAGATTTGGCATCAGAATACTCATTGCTGAAGAAAGTAAAGACTAAACATGAAAACCAGAAGACAACCCATCAGCACAGAAAAACAAAACGACGTCCAAGAAACAACCAGATAATGAAAACAGACAGATTTTGTATTCACTTTGATGGAGGGAAACGTGGTAGATGTTGAAGCAGAAGAAGGGAGCTTGAGGAAAAGTATAAAAGTTTATAACAGTCCCGAGACTTAAGCAATTGCGTGAAGGCTAAAATAAGAGGAAAAAGACAGCAGGTAGTGCCCGCGGGAGAGAAGGAGGGCAAGACTCTGGGTTTACTTGGGTTTTGATGTGAACTTGAACTTTTTACAGAAGGCTCTTTCCAGCTCAGGGACCGACAGAGTGAATGTGATCGCGCCATCTGTGTCCGACCGAACTACACGTGCTGTAAATATATACATGGCATGAACACAACAATACATACACTACCACACACATACGGTACACTAAAAGATTGGGGCCAGTAAGAAGTATATATATTTTTATTAATACGTTTATTACCCAAGGCTGTAATAAATTGATCAAAAGTGACATAAAAAAATTCAGATTTTTTTTAAAATCATGTTTCCACAAAAATATTAGGCACAATATAATACAATGGTGTGGAAAAAAACATTTACCCCCTTCCTGATTTCTTATTTTTTTGCATGTTTGTCACACTTAAATGTTTCAGATCATCAAACTAATTTAAAAATGAGTCGAAGATAACAAGTAAACACAAAATGCAGTTTTTAAATGAAGGTTGTTATTATTAAGGGAAAACAAAGTCTAAACCTACATGGCCCTGTGTGAAAAGTGTTTCGATCCCCTGTTAAAACATAACTTAACAGTGGTTTATCACACCTTGGTAAAACTTGGCCAGATTACTGCCACACCTGTTCTCAATCAAGAAATCACTTAAATAGGACCTGCCTGACAAAGTGAAGTAGACCAAAAGATCTTCAAAACCTATACATCATGTTGGGATCCAAATAAATTCAGGAACAAATGAGAAAGAAAGCAATTGAGATCTATCAGTCTGGAAAAGGTTATAAAGCCATTTCTAAAGCTTTGGGAATCCAATGAATCAGGGCGAGAGCCATTATCCTTCAATGGCAAAAACATGAATCAATGGTGAACATTCCCTCAAGTTACTGGCCGAAAAAATTCCCCCAAGATCGCAGCAAGTTCTCATCCAAAAGGTCACAAAAGACCCCACAACAACATCCAAAGAACTGCAGGCCTCACTTGTCTCAGTTAAGGTCAGTGTTCATGACTCCACCATAAGAAAGAGACTGGGCAAAAATGGCCTGAATGGCAGAGTTCCAAGACAAAAAGCACTGCTGAGCAAAAAGAACATTAAGGCTCGTCTCATTTTTGCCAGAAAACATCTTGAAGACTTTTTGGAAAATACACAGTTGACTGACGAGACAAAAGTTAAACTTTCTGGAAGGTGTGTGTCCCATTAGATCTGGTGTAAAAGTAACACCACATTACAGAAAAAGAACATCATACCAATAGTAAAAAAAAAAAAAAAATGGTGGTGGTAATGTGATGGTCCGGGGCTGTTTTTCTGCTTCAGGACCTGGAAGATTTAGTGTGATAAATGTAACCATGAATTCTGCTGGCTACCAAAAAATCCTGAAGGAGAATGTCCGGCTCAAGAGCTCGAGCTGAAGTGAACTTGGTTTCTGCAGCAGGACAATGATCCAAAACACACCAGCAAGTCCACCTCTGAATGGCTGAAGAAAAGTAAAAGACTTTGCCAGCACCTTTTGACACAGGGCCATGTAGGTTTGGATTTTGTTTTCCCTTAATAATAACAACCATCATTTAAAAACTGCATTTTGTGTATACTTGTGTTAACTTTGACTAATATTTTCATTTGTTTAATGATCTGAAACATTTAAGTGTGACAAAAATGCAAAGAAATAAGAAATCAGGAAGGGTGCAAACACTTTAAAACAAGTTTTTAACTGATAATAAATGAAATGTTTCTGAAAATTCAGCTTTGCCATCAATTGTAATACAATTTCACAATATTTATGTCTGGATGGTGAAATAGGTACCCTATTTTAATTAACGCGTTTTTCAGCAAACACACACACACACACACACACACACACACACACACAACAACAACAGTTAATTCTGAAAATACACATTATATCAAATCTGAAAGCATCCATGTGAATGTTTCTTACCGAGATCATTGTTGCTCATCATGGCATTAGATCCACGCAAGCGTGGGCCCTGCTGGGTGAAGTGGTATCCAAACTTCAGCAGGGTAGTGTTCTTCTCCAAAATGTTAGCTATCTCCATCTCAACCTTATTACCCAAAGGCTGACTCTGTATTACACATACACAAATGATATAGATGCAAATTATAAATACATAATATCATGCCATAACTCTGTATGTGTGTGTGTGAGCGTACCTGGTTGTCAATCTTTAGCTCCTGCAGCGTAGTGTTGTGCTTTAAGGATTCCACAAGTGCCAGAATTCCAGCTCCAGTAATAAAGTTTGACTCCACGTTTAGACTCTTCAGAGTGTTGTTCACTTTCAGCATGTCTGCTAGTGCCTGGGAACCAAACAACATTACCCGTTGTTTCATATCTACATTATCATTCAAAACCTTGGGTTCAGTATGATTTTTAAAAAATGTTTTTGAAAGAGATATTTTTTATGTTCAATTGCATTTATTTGATCCAAAATATGAATGTCTTTCCTGCAGCTCAATCAATAGAATATTGGCGCTTTCAACGCTAAGGTCATGGGTTTGATTCCCAGGGAAAGCAAAAACTGATTAGAAAATCAATGTGTTCCATGAATGCAATGGAAGTTGCTTTGGATAAAAGTGTCTGCCAAATGCATAAATGTAAATGAATACGTAAAATATTATTACAGTGTAAAATGTTTTTTCTATTTCTAAGTAATTTTGTCCTGTAAATTTTCAGCATCATTACCCCAATCTTTAGTGTATTTTTGCGATAAATATGATTTAAAACTAAATCAGCATTCTTTGCAGAATAGAAATTCCAAAAGAAAGCATTTCTTTGAAATCTAAATCTTTTATTAAACTACTGATAGCTTTACAATTATTTCAATGAATTACTGATGAATAAAATTAATAGAAAATTCAAAGAACATTAGAACATATTTCTTTTTTTTATTAAACTGAGCTTAACTACAATAATATGCTTAATTGCCATAAGTCACAATCCCCCCACCACAAAAAAAAAAAAAAAACTTTGAGAATGGACATTTTTCTTTAACTCACAAAGGCTACAGGATCGTTACTTCTGGTGCCAACGATGCTCAGGCGCTCCACAACCCTGTTAGCTTTAAGAGCTTCAGCGTACGCTTTTAACGTTGGGATTGGAATATTCTACACATCACAACAACAAAAAGAGAGAGAGAGAACACATAAGGTAAACCATCACAACTGCAGGCTAGCAGACATATAAAAGACACAGTATTCAGCAGAAAGTATAAATAAAAGAGAGAAAGTGGCACCTTGATGTTATTTAGGTTGACCTCAATAAGATCTGGATCATTGCTTTTGATTCTCTGTAGTGTTTCCTCTACATCTGTGTCATTGGGCTGTTCGTCTGGCACTGGCTTATACTGAGTACACTGGATTACACCTGTGTATATAACAGCACTGAATTACAACAAATCATACAGTTCAGAGCCAGATATAACAATACTTTATTACATGTATTTGCATTACATTTATGTATTTGGCAGAGACTTTTAGCCAAATTGACAATGCAATACATTCAAGTTAGAGTAGAAATACTAAGTTGTAATTAGTTTTCAAAGAAAGACAGCACAACCACACATTAAATCACCTGAAGCTAGTTAAAAAAATAATAATAAAAAAAGAAACCACTTGATTTGATATTTTTAAATAAATTGCATTTGAGATTCAGATTTGTTCGAGGATGCACTGAATTTTTTAGGGTTTTTAGTGGGGGGGTTTTAACATAAAAATCCTGTAAAAATGCTACAGTAAACAATTGGTTAACCAAGTTACCTGATCATATATGCTGAAAAACTGTAAATTGTTTAACATTACATTTTACACACATTACATACATATTTTACTGTAAAATATTACTGATATATAGTGGGTACGGAAAGTATTCAGACCCCCTGAAGACCTCAGACAGAATTGTGGCAGGGCACAGATCTGGCCAAGGTTACAAAAAAAATGCCTGTAAGCACTTAAGGTTCCTAAGAGCACAGTGGCCTCCATAATCCTTAAATGGAAGACGTTTGGCACGACCAGAACCCTTCCTAGAGCTGGCCGTCCAACTAAGCTATCAGGGGAGGAGAGCCTTGCTGAGAGAGTTAAAGAAGAACCCAAAGATCACTGTGGCTGAGCTCCAGAGATGCAGTCGGGAGATGGGAGAAAGTTGTAGAAAGTCAACCATCACTGCAGCCCTCCACCAGTTGGGGCTTTATGGCAGAGTGGCCCGATGGAAGACTCTCCTCAGTGCAAGACACATGAAAGCCTGCATGGACTCCAAGATCGTGAGAAATAAGATTTTCTGGTCTGATGGGTCCAAGATAGAACTTGTTGGCCTTAATTCTAAGAGAAAGATGAATGCGGCTATTTACAGGGATATCCTGGACGAAAACCTTCTCCAGAGTGCTCAGGACCTCAGACAGGGCCGAAGGTTTACCTTCCAACAAGACAATGAACCCTAAGCACACAGTTAAAATAATGAAGGACAACAACTCTGTTACTGTTGTTGAATGGCCCAGCCAGAGCCCTCACTTAAACCCAATTGAGCATCTCTGAAGAGACCTAAACATTTACCATCCAACCTGACAGAACTGGAGATGATCTGCAAGGAGGAATGGCAGAGGATCCCCAAATCCAGGTGTGAAAAACTTGTTGCATCTTTCCCAGAAAGACTCATGTCTGTATTAGAGCAAACGGTGCTTCTACTAAATATTGAGCAAAGGGTCTGAATACTTAGGACCATGTGATATTTCAGTTTTTCTGTCAATATGGGGTGCTGTGTGTACATTAACGAGGAAAACAAAAAACTTAAAGGATTTCAGCAAATGGCTGCAACATAAAGAGTCAAAAAATTTAAGGGGGTCTGATTACTTTCCGTATCCACTGTATGTGACTTGTGCAAAGTAAATGCAAACACATACTAATGCAAAACTGGAATAAACTCAAATTAAATCAGACAAATATAAAGTTCAAACCAGACAACAACTTTATTCACTTACTGTTTAAACCCTGTTTGTTGACGATAGTACTGCTGGCTAGAGCTTCATAATACTGCTGATTGCTCATCAGTGTGTGCATGCCCAAGATGGCTGCAAGAAAGATTTTGAAAGAAGGGAAAAACAGAATAAATTGTATTAGTCAAGCTTTTTTGACTCAAAACAGTAATAGCTTCATATGGAAGTGATGCGTTTTTGACTTCTTATTTTGTCCAGCTCCACCACTAATTTTTATACCGTTTCTTAACTTTAAAATAAAGAAATTGGAGGCTCTCTCGCTTGAGTTTTTGAGCACTTGGCGCCGTTGTGCACATGGGAAATCACTCCATCATGTTAAATGAGAGGTAACAGTTGAGAGGTTTTTTTTTTTAGCCAGCAGAAAAACTGCTGTTACCCTTTTTTGGTAGCCAAGTGTCCTTGGTGCACAAGGATGAGTCATTGTTATGAAAGAAAAAGAACTCAAACTAGCATACGCAGTTTCAGCAACTAACAAGCATGCTACATGTAAAGGACTAGTTCACTTAAAAAAATAAGAATTAAATTATTTACCCTGTCATTCTAAATCTGAAAGATTGTGTTTCTTCGTGAAACACAAAACAAGAAACTTTGAAGAATGTTCATGCTGCTCTTTCTAGAGCTGAAGTATTCAGAGAAGGAAAGGAAAGACAGTCAAATGACTTTAGAACATCATGACTAGTACAAAATGTTTTCACTTGTGGTTAAAGGAACCTTGAAATAACACTTAAATCATCATGCAGATAACATAATATGCTAAACATACAATGCAACTTATGGAAGAATATTTCCGCCACATAAGAAAAAAAAAATTGCACATGAAACCTCGAAATTTCGAAGACTTGGTAAGACGCAATTTCGAATTAGTAAATCATAATTTCGATTTTTTTTCTTATGTGGCTTCCATAGCAACTACCGAGCTAATGTTCAAGAAAATATTTCTGGAAATGTTAGAGCAGCATACAATGATGCAGATTAACCTACTGGAGTGATCCGTGGCTTAGAAACGGCAGAGCAGGGGAATGGACAGAGAAAATTAAGAATGAAGATGTGAAAATGGAGTGGAGAAGACTAAAGGAAAGACCAGACAGAGGCACATGGTGAGAAAGACACACACACACACACACACAGAGGAAGTTCAAATTAGTCATTGGAATTACAGAAGGATTCACTCATTTGAATATTAATTAATATTAAAATTAGTGAACCGAGATAACTGCTTTTAATTACGCCTTAATAAAGATTAAGTGAATAACAGTAAAAACTGGCTTCTTTAAACTGCATTACAGATTATGCACATACCCAAATATTAAAATTAAAATACAATTTTAGAATTACAATTTGTAAAATGGGATCTTGGATGCTAAGAATCAAAGCACCATTATAATCCACATACAGGGATTAAATTGGACATATACTGTACCTGCTATATCGCACAATTCTGCATCTGTAGCACTAGATAGCGCCTCTTCTAGTTCAGGCTCCAGAGTGATATCTTCCAGGATAGGGTCAACTCTTGTCTTAGGCTCCCATACTTTTCCTACATACACAAATTTACCCACATATATAGAAACAAGAGAATGAGGGGGAAAATGCCTTCATTTACTTGCTAAAATATGACAGTCATACATGTGGCATAATTTCAATATCAAGATTTTGACCACTAAAAAATTATTTTAAAATGTCAGTACTTTGACTCTCAGTGAAGAAGCCACTTGATGCATAAATGAGACAGAAATGTGGAAAAAATGGAAGATGATTAACACAATGTTACTGTGCATCATTTCAATGACATTTCCAAAACAAGAAGAAAAAAAATGGTGTACGGTAGTAATCAATCAAATTTATAACAAAATTGCATTAGGTAGAAAAAATTATTTTAAGTGTCATTTCACTACAAAATGTCCAGCATTAAGCTAGAACAGTCAATCTAATGGTAATGTTCATAACTTTCCAAACAAAAAAAGAAAAAGCTTCTTCTGTGATGTACAGTATACAAACTGTTGGGCATTATAAGTGAAGAAATTACAAATGAATGGAAACATAAAAGGGTCAGAAGCGCCCAAGACATTCATTCTTCACCTCTTTTTTCACCAGTGAAGGGAACAAGATCATCTCGGTCTGGATGTTCTTTGGCTTGTTTCTCCAGGTGAGCTAGAAGGTTATCTCTCTGGAACGTTCCGGTCGGAGCTTTCTTCGTCTGATCCCTCTGTCTGAATCCTGCTGGCAACAGTTCGTTCTGCAAACAATACAATTCATAAAACATTATTTTGACGTCAAACTTTTATTGAAAGCTCATAGAAAGTGAGATATTACAATAAAAGATGAATTTGCCATATCTTGAATTACCATGGTACAGTCACGGGAGGTGATTTTCATCCTGAAAATGTGCACCTAACCTAGGTTTTCTAACTTGCAACCACATACTGAAAAGGCAAACTCCATCAATGCCTGACAAACAGTGAGCAATGATAACATTATTTTAAAACAGGGCCTATCAGCCCTTATCCACAAAAAAGGGCCGCAGAGCAAACAGGGGTGGGGGGGTTGGGGACGTCAACATATGTGCATGTGAAATGTGATGACAGAATCCAGAACACAAGAACTCAGAGTGAACAGAACTATAAAGGACACATTAGTATGGTTTATTCTTAGTGCAGATAAAATTGAGCAAATGGAGACAAATTCTTTCTAAAAAAACATTTAAAACCATTACAGAAGATATTTCCACTGCTAAATTTGCAGCACGATTTAGTGTTTCGGGAAAACGCTCGGCTTTAGTGCAGACGTTTATTTTTGTTACATTTGAGGAGATTAACTTTTCTTCCAGCACCAGTATTTATGGTAAACTTCTGCACCTCTGGTTGAACATCTCAGTAAGGGAGAAGAAATTCTCTTTTCCCTCTTCTCTGTTGCAGGACGTTTATCCTACGGCTGTGTCTAAATCTGTCAAGAAGTGCTTAGATGTTGGAGTCAAACCAGATTCCTGAAGACCAAATAAAAAACTGTGGTCTGAGTGAGAAAAAGAACACTATCAACAAAGAGAACCGAGGCCTTTTCGACAGAGAATTCCCTAAAAACACTATTGCAATACAACAAAACACTCAAACAACCGTAAAACAACAGTCGTGTCAAACTGACTCCAACATGATAGTCTACACCCAGAAACGTCAATGTGATACGACACAGTCCAGACAAATAAAAAAAAACACACAAAGTGGTTTTCTCGAACAAAAATGGCACTGAAACAACAATGTCCAACAAAACATAATAAGCTACAAAACACAGACCAGTCAAACATCACAATGACAACACACAGTTCGGTCAAAAAAAACACCACTGCGCAAAGAAAAAAGTATAGTCAAACAAACAGTCCAACTGAACAAACATCATTAATATACAAAGTCCAGGCAAACATACTAGACTGGATACAGTCAAACGAGATAGAAAAAAGCCTATCCAAACAAAAAAATGAATATGAAACAATATAGTCCAGACAAATAAAAACAAAAATAAAGTAAAACAAACATTATTACACAAACAGCCCAGCGAAACGAAGAACAGAAGGAAGCAACAGCAAACAAACGTATTAAATTAAATATAAAATAATTGAAATAAAGAAAGGAATCTAAAATAAAGACTAAATAACACAAAATAAACCAGGTAACGACAGTCCAGTCAAACAAACTCCATTACACAGGGGAGTTCACTTATCTGGACTCACGGTTAACTCGCCAATCCTATTATGTCAACGTTTTTGAAGTGGATCCGCCAAACTCCCTATTTGTCTTAGTATTTTCTTATCGGCTATGTCGCCGAACCCTAATATCTCGAGCACAAAAGACGGACAAATTCGCCACTTCGCATGGTTATCTCGTGACTAATGATCGTACCTAGTTCACTGTGCATGCGCTGAGTTTGCATTGCATGTGGATCGCGGCCCGTATGGTCGCTCTGTCAGTGACGCTTTACTCACATCGCCGTGCAGCCGCACAAGAACTCACGGAAGTGGCGGAAAAATCAAGTTTTAGAGATGCTATTTTGTTTTCTTTTTTTTATTTTTTTTTTTTCTTTTTTTTATTGGAGGATCAAAGATATAACATGTTACAGGAAGTAAAACAGCTCTCCAGTTTCATTTTATCTTAAACGGTTAGAACACCCCCCCCCCCCCCCCAAAGAAAACAACAACCACATCAACAACAACAGCAAAAATGATAATAATTAAAATAAAATAAAAATAAAAATATATTATTCACAATTATATTTAATCACATTCTGGGAGAACACCTTCCCTTTTTCTTTTCTTTTCCCCCTCTTCTCCCTTCCTCTATCCTCCATTTAGTATGTTACATAATTATTTCCACCATTGTTGATCAGGCTACTCAATTCCTACCCCATGGAGGTAGCTGCACACTGATTTGATTAAACCCCCCCTTCCCCTAGGAAAAAAGAAAAGAATATAAAATAAAAAGGTACCTCATACTTCAGGCAATACTTTAAGATTCTCAAAATATGTCACAAAAGGCTGCCATTTTGAGTAAAATTTCTGAACTGACCCTTTCAACGTAAATTTAACTTTTTCTAGTTTAAGAAAATATAAAACATCCCTTAACCATTCGGCCACCGCTGGTGGAGTAGCGGATGTCCAAACTAATAAGATTCTACGACGGGCTAGAAGTGATGTAAAAGCAATGATGTCCGATTGATCCTGGGTTAAGGTTAAGCTCTCATCTGAAATTCCAAATATTGCAATTAGCGGGCAGGGGTTAATTTTAATTTTTGTGACTTCGGATAAAGTTTGAAAAACAGATGACCAGTATTGATTTAGATGAGGGCACAACCAAAAACTGTGTGTTAAATCAGCTGGAGAGAGGGAGCATCTGTTACAACTCCCATCCGTTCCTGGGTATATAGCTGCTAACCTGGCCCTACTGAAATGAGCCCTATGCACTACTTTAAACTGAATGAGTCCCAAGCGTGCACAGGATGAAGAAGAGTTAATCCTTTGTAGTGCCTCTTCCCAGTTTCTCTCTGACAGCTCAACCATCAACTCGCCTTCCCAGCCGTTCTTAATTTTTGAAAGGTCATGACTTTCAAGAGACATTAGCTGAGAATATAGCCGTGATATCAGTCCTTTTTTCGGACGGAAAAGGGTAATTTCCTCCCATGCTGCTTCAATAGGGAGGACCGGGAAAGAGGGGAACAGTGCTTTAACACAGTGGCGTATTTGGAGATATCTAAAAAAGTTATTGCGTGAAAGATCATATTTCTGGCATATATTGTCAAAACTATCGAACCCTTCTTCACAGTACAAGCTCTTAAAACAGGAAAGCTGCTTCCTGTCCCACTGAGTGAATGTTGAGTCAAGAGAGGAGGCTGGAAATAGATGATTCTTACAGATAGGGCCTAGGGGGGAGGGAAAGGTGAATTTATAATGGTTTCGGAACTGGGCCCAGATTTTAAGGGTGGACAGTACTATGGGATTAGAGGTAAACTTGGACCACTTTGTGGGCAGGGAGGAGTACACCAAAGCAGGGAGGGACGACGAGTGACAAGAGTGCGCCTCAAGCGTACACCAGTCGGCGTCTGGCACATGGAGCCAAAATAAAATTTTCTGCAGGTTAGCTGCCCAGTAGTAGTGAATAAAACTGGGGAGAGCTAGTCCCCCCACATCGCGACCCCTCTGAAGTAAGCGTTTGTTAACTCTTGGAACTTTATTCTTCCAGATGAAGGAGGTAATGGATGTATTAACTGCTTTAAAAAATGATTTTGTCAGGAATAACGGTAGACATTGAAACAAATACAGGTACTTTGGGAGTACGTTCATCTTCACTGATTGTACCCTCCCTGCTATAGTCAGAGGCAAACTGCTCCACCTTTGAAAGTCAGCTTTCATTTGGTTAACTAGAGGTGTAAAATTAGCCCCCAGAAGAGAGGTGAAGGAACGCGTAATGTTTATTCCAAGATATTTGAAACCAGAGTATGTTAAGTGGAAGGGGACTGCTTCTTGTTTAATTTGCCTTGCTGAATCATTAATGGGAAAACATTCACTTTTCTGGTAATTAAGTTTGTAGCCAGAAAAAGACCCAAAATTGTTCAGTAGTGATACAATCTCAGGGACGCTGGTTTCTAAATTGCTTATATAAATCAAGAGATCGTCCGCATACAGTGAGACGCGATGCTCCTCAGTCCCGCGCCTAATCCCCCGTAACACAGATGACGACTTTAAAGCAAGCGAAAGAGGTTCGATTGCCACTGCAAATAGTAGCGGGGATAGAGGACATCCTTGACGTGTCCCACGTGACAAGGGGAAAAAATTGGAAAGGGATTGGTTAGTTTGAATACATGCCTGTGGGGACGAATAAAGCAGACGAATCCATGCCAAAAACACGTCCCCGAACCCAAACCTTTCTAATACAGAAAACAAGTACTTCCATTCTACCCGATCAAAGGCTTTCTCTGCATCCAGAGAAATTACAGCTTCTGCAGTCGAAGACGGACCGGGGGAGTAGATCACATTAGCAAGCCGTCGAATATTTGAAAAAGAGTGACGACCCTTTATAAAACCAGTCTGGTCCTCAGAGATGACTTTAGGGAGAACGGATTCTAAACGATGTGCCATCACCTTGGCTAAAATTTTTATGTCAACGTTTAGGAGGGAAATAGGCCGGTAAGAGCCACTGTTGGTAGGGTCCTTATCCTTTTTGAGGAGTAGTGTAATCTTAGCTTGTGTGAGGGTTAGGGGCAAGTAACCGTTTCCCAATGATTCATTAAATACTTCTAGCATAAGAGGAACAAGTTTATCTTTAAATTTCTTAAAAAATTCGGGAGGATAACCGTCAGGTCCTGGCGATTTCCCAGTTCGCATGTCTCCGATGGCGGTAGTGATCTCTAACTGTGTGAGAGGTCGCTCTAACTCTTCCCTGTCTCCCGGCTCAATAGTAGGCAATTCTAAATTATCTAAGAAACTGTTCATATTCGTAACATCTGATGGGAATTCAGACGTGTAAAGTGTAGAGTAAAATGTAGCAAAAGTATTATTGATTTCCTTTGGGTTGGTGACTATATTTTGATCTTGATCTCTCACTTGGGGTATGAGCCGTGAAGCAGCCTGACGTTTCAGCTGATGAGCTAGCAATCGACTAGCTTTTTCACCATACTCGTAGTAAGTGCTCCGGGTCCTCGTTAATAAGTATTCAGCTTGGTTGGTGGATAGAAGATTAAGCTTAGACTGTAAAGCTATCCGTTCTTTATATAATTCTGGGGAGGGGCTTTCCGAATATTTGCGGTCTAACTTAAAAATTAAATCAGTCAGGTCTTCTATTTGTTTGCGACGCTCCCTATTGACATGTGCTACGTAGGAGATAATTTGTCCCCTTAAGTACGCTTTTAAGGTTTCCCAAAGTAGGGAATATGATATACCTTCCTTCTTGTTTACTTCTAGAAAAGTATCTATATTAGTAGACACATGTTCGCAAAATTTCTCATTTGAAAGCAGCAGGGAATTAAGTCTCCAGAAGGATTGTTCTCTAACATTCAGAGTGAAACAAAGGTCTAAGATAAGTGGTGCATGATCTGAAATTATGATGGACAAATATTCAACCGATTTCACTGCAGGTACAAAAAAGCTATCTATAAAAAAGTAATCTATTCTTGAGAAAGACTGGTGGACATGAGAAAAGAAAGAGAATTGTTTGGAGGTTGGATTTTGAAACCTCCATGGGTCTTGGCAGCCATTTAGTCTCATAAAGTCTGAGAAGACCCTTGACATTGCAGATGGAGAGGTAGATTTAGGGCTAGATTTATCAAGCAAGGGGTCCATTGTACAATTAAGATCGCCTGCAAGGATCAATCTATGTGTATCTAAATTAGGGAGAGATGACAGAAGCTTATTGGCAAATTCAGTATCGTCCCAGTTAGGGGCATACACATTTACTAAGAGAACTGGTGTTTGAAATAGGAGGCCTGAGACAATGACATATCGACCATTGGGGTCTGTTATTATTGCATTTAGTGAAAACTGAATTCGTTTATTAATCAAAATTGCCACCCCTCGTGATCTACTATTAAATTTGGAATGGAAGATATGATTAACCCATGCTTTACGGAGTCTGTTGTGATCTTCTAAACGTAAATGTGTCTCCTGTAGAAACAAAACATCAGTTTTCAGTTGTTTAAGATGGGAAAAAACCCTAGTACGTTTCACAGGACCATTTAACCCTTTAACATTCCAGGACAGAAACCTAACTGGAGCTCCCCCTACTGGATTTATACCCCCTGCATTATTTATCATAGAAGACGTCTAAGATGTTTATCATGTAAACAGAATGTTCCCCATTTCTCATTAAACTTAAGTTGGAATAATAATAAAAAGAAAAAGAAAAGTAAAAAAAGAAAAAGAATGAAAAAACCCCTGAACACCCCAAACCTAGATTTTCTTCCCCAAACGAAGAAAACCGCAGGAATTCCCAAATGAATAACTTCCAAGAAATCCAGCGTAGTCTATAACTCCTATCCTAACCTGAGAGTGGCTCCTCTCTCAGTGAGTGTTTTGTGTTCTACCTATATACAATTATCTATTTGGCACATCTTAATAAAACTGAAAACAGGGACCAAGCTAAGTCAACAAATAATATTGAAAATATAAAATATCCTTAATCTGCATCAGAAAACCACATTAATGCAAATATCACAGCGTAAGCTTGAAGTTTACTTGAGAAGAAGAAAAAAAAAATATCTCGTTATTTCCCGTTTATATAGTCAAGCAAACAAATAGTCCCAAAATCAAAGTGTCTGAGCCGAAAGCTTACTTTCACCTTCTCATATAGTTTGTGCTCCAGCATACCGGTAATTTACTCTCCCCAATGAAGATCGTAAAACTCTCTGGCCTTCTCTGGAGTCTCGAAGAACCGCGTCTGCCCGTCGTGAAGGACGCGAAGCCGGGCGGGATAGATGAGAGCGAACCTGACATTCTTCTTGTACAGGAGGGATTTCACTTCTTTAAAGGCGGCTTGTTTCTTCCCAAGTTCCGCGCTGACATCCTCGTGGAAAAATACCTTATGGCCCCTAAATAACAGCTGCTCTCGTTTCCTCGTTATTATGCGATGTTTGTTTTGGAAGGCGTGGAAGAGAACCAGGAATATCCTCGGCCGTTTGGAGCCGGCGCCGGAATCGGCGGTCGGCGCGGGTCCCACTCGGTGTGCACGGGAGATAATGAGGGGGTGCGGAAAGAAGTCTTTACCCAGCACTTCCTCGAAAAAATCAGTCATGAACTTGATTGTGTCTGGCCCCTCCATATGCTCCGGGATACCGACGACTCGCAGATTGGACCTACGGGAGCGATTTTCCAGATCATCCACTTTGTTTTTCAGCCTCTGGTTCTCAGCTAGAAGTGTGGTGCATGTCGTTTCGACAGCCTCGATCCTGTCGCTGTGGCCGTTTAGCCCTTCCTCCATCTCACGAATGCGTTCTTCGTGTGAGTCAAGAGACGATTTTACCAGTTCCAGGGATGCTGAAATTGGTGCCAGTGCCTCGCCGAGTGCTTTTTTCAGGAGGGAGTCCGTTTGCTGTGCGAGGTCCGACAGAAGCAACGTGTGTAACTTCGCAAGATCAGCAGGTAACTCCGAGCTTGGCCTTGCTTGTGAAGCGTTAGCGTTAGCCATGCTGTCTTCACTTGTGGTATCTTCGTCCATTTCAGTCGTTTTTTGCCGTCGATCACGTCTTTTTGGACTCATTTACTCGTGTAAAGTTGAGTCTTAATGTACACGTAATAAACTCAAAGGGTGCCAAACTTTATGCCAAAAAAAAGAGGTAGAAAATAAAATGTTTTCGAGAGCCACTTCTCACACGTCTGCCCGCTACATGCTCAAACCGGAAGTCACCGAAGCATTTGTTTTCAAGCAGACCGTTAAAGAAACCATAGTAACCACGTGTGCAATACTATTCAGAACTGCGTCCGAGCGAAATGACCGTTATGAGTGAATGTGTTATTGTATGGTTGTGACTGTTTACGCTGTGAGCGATCATTGTGTTTGCGATGTTGGAGAATATAATTAAAGGTTTGTATCGAGAATCAAAGGTTTTTTATTGTATACTGGTAAATCTCTGCTGTTTGTTGGTGCACATACGCCTTTTGTTGTTAGCAAACATATTTTATAGCATGCCGATCGCTTCATCAAACAAATCGCCGTATTGACTGTTGGTTATCTCGATGCTTTTTTGCAACCCCCGAGGCCGTCGACATAACCGGATTCCACTGCATGTAAAAATGAACACAGTCCAATCAGATTAAATAACAATACAGGTCTGTCAAGCAAACATCATTCTGTTAAAACATAATGAACAGTCCACTCCAGACATACAAACACCATTGACATGGTCCAGGCAAACAACAAGACTAGGTAGCAACACATCCCCATCAAACAAATGATATCATTCATGCAGCTTTTAAGGTCAAGTTTCATCTTATTTTAAGAGCGCTTACATCAGGATCAAGCTCTTCAAGTTCATCCTCAAGTCTCCTGAGCTCCTCTTCACTGAGCTTCTGCAAGAGCTCATCCTCATCCACATCCCGGTACTTCTCCATCTCTTTACGGAACATGATGAATAAGAGAAAAAGGAGGAAGAGGATAGAAGAAAAGAAAAAAGGCAGGAACAGTTGAGCCCCCCGACCACAGGACCTTGATGAAGACAAAAGAAACAGATCCACTATTAGCCTATTTTAAATGTAAAAAATTCATAGACAAATTCAAATCATATGGGTTATGGAGAGCAGAATAAACATGCTAGGCTAATATTGGACAACCAGAAAAAGCATGAATCTTCACTTGGGATAACTTTACTTTTGCCAATTTTATTTTAAAGAAATGTATACTAAATGATCTTAAACCACAGATAAATTAAGTCATTTATTAACTGAATACATTTCATGAGAAGTGATTATTTCGACCATATCAACTGTCCTTGGTAAATCCAACAGACAAGGACATTAACCAGCAAACTCCATTACATCACATAATGCAAATTTATTATTAACAACCTGCCTTTAATGGAAGATTCCCAAATTAATAAACTAGTTATTATATATACATTCCCAGACAGTCCCTCAAACAAATTGCTTCTCCACTTCAGTTTAGAAAACTATAATTAATGATCTGAATACAGCTGTACTTCAGATGCATCACTTTTAACATTAGAAAAAATACATAACATGCACGCACTTAGAACTGCACATTTAATAATAAGTCACATATAATTGTCTCCGAGCTTCATCTTGCCGTACTTGTTAATATGCGTATTTGTATGTTTCATGTATGAAAGCAATGCGTCTATCATTCTCACTTACTTCAGGCAGCGCTTATCCCACACTATATTTAGCGCATGTGACAGCTGAATACTTTGACCAGATATGGTTTCTTTTCGGAGCCGCTAATTCACACAAATGTGCTGCTGCCTCACGCAGTACCTTCTGAAATCCAAGGTTCATATAAGAAGACCGGTTGACACAGCGGAGAAAAGCGAAATATTAAAAGTAGTCACTATATCTGGTCAACAAGTCCAGGAGTCTGTAAAGATCAAAGAGTTTCAAAGTAGAAGAACGTCGCCCCGCCCACCTCTCCAAACTGCCTATCACTGACGCCATTCATCCAGCCCACCAATCACGTTGAAGAGACAAATGAGTCACCCAAGTGCGTTGTGTTGTCGTGTTATCGTTTAATGGTTTAAATCAAATGTTAACTTTGAAATTAAACAAACATAAGAACCTAAATATAAATGTTCTTTCACAGCTAGGCCATTATCCTTTCACAAAATACCACAGCAAACGAATCAAAGTGCAAAATAAAGAGTACAAAAATGTCTAGTAGTGTCTCACACAAAACAAGCAATCAAATTACTCCAAGACAAATGGCACAATTGTAAAGACAGAAAAAGAAGCTGTTCAGGTAATAACAAGTTAATCTCAAAAATGGTATATTATTATTTGATCATAACCGCAAAGATGTCACTTTCCCATGGCACTCAGAACGATAAACAATGTGAACATGTAAATAAAATGAGCCGACCAAACACATCTAGAGCCAATGCTCTTAAATTTTGGACCTAGATTTTTCAGGCTCAAGGTTTGAGCAGGGTTTTGGTAAAGGGTAGATGTAAGAGTCTCAAGCAGCTCTGCTGATCTCCTCTAAAAACTCCACTATAATATTGTGGATCCAGATGTCATTGTCCTCTCGAGTGGTGTCCACTAGGTAGACCGAGATTTTGCGGTCCCAGGGCCACTCCCCCTCTTCAACAGACTCGATCTGGGCCACCAGTGGCTTTTTCTCAACGTGGTTGCGGAAAACCATTGAAGCTTCCTCACTCCACACCCCGTGCTTGACACCTGAAAACAAATATTTTGCATGTAAACCAGAAGTTTTAACGCACACATTAGATTTGTGGTCATTTGTAAATATATCTACCGTTTTGTTGACCATTAAACATCATCTTTATTTGGTTTCTCTGAATTTTAACATTTCTATATGGTTGGTAATTTTACAGATTTAATTGAAATATTGATCGTCGATCATATTGAGATAAACGCCGACTCTTCAACTCTTCATTTGAACATTCAAAACAGTTTTGTGGATTTTTTCACAAGTTTGTGTGGACTTATAGAAAAAAAAAGGCTTCGTACATAAAATTGGTAGCTAAATATTACTCTTAAACTTGTGCATATAAAAATATAGCAACATATTTTCCTTTTGATCTTTAGTAAAAGAAGGAAAAAAAGATCATTTTAAACATTTTCAATCTACTTTCCAACAATTGGGTGTTAGGCTGAAATGTATAACCTTTTTCAGAGGTTTTTTTTGCCATTTCAGAGCAAATACAGTACGTTTATTAAATATAAGTAAAAGGCTGAAACATAAATCAAGATATAATTTTGTTTTGGCTCCAGCTTCTGTCTTACCAGCCAGCTGAGCACAAATGCCCTGGAATGGAAGCTGCCTGAACTCATCGATGAGTGGCTGGAGCTGGGAATAGTTGATCAACTCGTACTTCCCATAATCCAGTTCATACACAGAGACTAAGCCATTGGTCAGGACGCTCTTTACAAAAACACGATGCCAACTACGGATAAAGAGAAAGAGGTGACAAGATGAAGGTAATGTGAAAGAAAGACAGAAAGTTGTTGTATGGGTGAGGAATTGTTGTCAGAACTCACTTGTTGTCGATCTTGGCAGCGTAGACGTTATTTTTTTGGATGTTAATTTGGGTTAACTCCTGTTTGTTGTAGAACAGGATCATCTCTCCCATCAACACTGATAGCTTGTACATTTCCTGCCACGGCTGCAGCACAAAGTGCCCAGGGTGGCATGCAACTGACACAAACACATCCATATTTTGTCCGACCGATGGTAGGTCCATCTGAGGGGGCAGTGTGAGGGCATTAGGCTGTGCAGGAGATCTATAGGGGCCGTCCCCTGCCTCATGCGGGGTAGGTTCAGAAAGATTGGCGATCTTGCTTAAGTAGGCATCCCGTTGCCAGAATGGGCATGAGGCAAGCTGGTGGTTAATGCTGCTCTGAAGGTCATGAGCTCCATTGCCATTGAAGAGGTAGACATGGACCGTCCCGGTCTCGTCGAGCTTGACAATCTAAACACATTACAATGTCTATTTATTGGCATGCATTCAGTATTTCTGAGACACGAAAATACAGGAACTTTCACTAGATGTCCCGAATAGTCAAGTTTTATTTATAGAGCACAACTCTAGCTGAACAATAAAAGTGCTCTAAATTAAAAATAAATCTGAATTTGTGAGAAAAGGCTCTACTTAAGAATAATTAGAATAAAGAATATATACTTGAACGTCATATACTCAGAAGATTTTTTTTTAGTGCAAACTATCCTTATCAATCAGAACGATTTGGGAAAACGTGAAAATTGGGTGTTCAAATTTGAATAATCAAAGGCTACATTCTCACCGTTTATGACACATTTACTATAACTATGATATAATCATTATGATATGTAATAAAAATAGTTAATAGCATTTTAAATTACAATATTTACATTTCAAACATAAAACCAGAGCTTTATTTTGGTGGAATAAATGGAGGCAGCAAATTTATAAATCTGATGAAATGGGTTGCACTGCTGGCGCATGTTATGCTTAATTAAATCACAGCCTTTGTAATGTGATATTCGCACCGAGTCATGATACGATTTCAATACATTGTACATCCATAATCAATAATTAAATGTTTTTTTCCCTCAGTAAATAATTGATGTACAAGACCTTCATGCAACTGGGGACTTTGCTGTTGACGATCTCCCTCAACCACAGAACAGCTTCAGGAGGCCAAACAACCCCATCTGCATTCACATCCTCCAGGATGCACTTTATAGCCTAAAGGGGCAGAAATGTAAAAATTACTTTTATTCATAAAGCAGACTACTGCACTTTTAGCACTCACTACAAGGTAAACAAGTTAGTTACTTCATTATTGAAAAACAAGAAAAAACCTGACCTACACAGTTATAGTAAGAGATGAGCATTAATGGAAATGAGTGCGCAAAAATAAAAAAGACTGAGACGCGTCGTGTACCTGAGGTGGTATGGTGATGAGCTCTCTAAGGTAGATTGGAGGGATCTCTCGGAGATCGCTAACCTCCAGAGAAGCAGGAAGTCCCAGATCCAAAAACTTGATGTCCAACACTTGACTGCCATGAAGGTTAACAATCTGCATGCATTCATATAACCAAATAAACAGGAATTTTTACACAATTACTTGAACAGCTATTTTTGGACAAAGTAATTTTATAGGAAACTACATCTGTACATAAAATACAATATAAATGTTGAATATTTACATTTAAATTTAGTTTCTTTAATTTTTATTACATTTAAAATGAAGTTTCGCCTAGGTTGTCAACAGGTTTACAAATGCTTTTCATTGTAAAACTAGTGAAATGAGTCTAATTAACTAATTAATAGTCATAAGCAAACCAAACTCAATATACAGAGATTTACGGCAAACCGTATCATGAATTATTTCCGTATAAGTGAACACAGTGGCTTCTTCACTGAAACCTATCGCAGATTTTTAAATCACAGCTCTTGCAATACGGAAATTATATTAAACCATATTGCGATTCTGATTTTATTTTTCAGTTCTAATTTATATATGAGAGTAGGGTTGGGCTTCATTTAAATGATCGATTTCAGTAAAGTGTAAAAAAAAGAAGAAGAATTTTATTTAACATTTATATCAAACATTATTATTATTATCATCATTATTATTATTCTGTGTCCTTTGGCAAAAAAATTTGTTGCAGCTGATTTCCATAAAGAAATATCAGCAGCCTAAAATTGTCTGATGGTTCTCACAAAAATACCACAGCAAAAACAACTAGACTAATAAAAATGTCATACATTATTAAAGATGGTAAACAAGTAATCAGTTTTAAAATAACTTAGCAATAGCACAAATTTAGCAAAATACAACTGAAAGTTCAGAAACAGAAATTGTAAATAAAATGCAAAATAACACTGAGTGGTTTTTATGAATAAATTATAGATTAGCAGTAAATAAATTAATCCTTATTAGGAATTACGGAGTAATTAACATCCAATATACTGCTGTTTGTTATATGTGCGCTTCTTTCTCAATGGTTTAAGTTAACTTAGAACCAACTGAATTTTATGAGGATATTTTGACAATATCTATGAGAGGAGGCTCTTTGGATGCACGTGCAAAGTAAACAGCACAAATGCCGAATTGAGCTTGAAATCACATTAAAAATTCACACACAAGACACTATAAACGGATTTAAAATTTTCAGATTCCTGACCTTTAATTACCCTGATTTTCAATCCCCAACCCTATGTGTGAGGACAGTTAACTCCAGAGTTAGAACATGACATGAGTGATGATATGAAAATTACAATGTCTCACCTCTGCTCTTGCCCACTTTCCCTTGTATTTAGCGAGACACACTTTCCCGCAGAATGGTCTGGACACCAACAGCTCCCATGTTAACTTAGAAACACATAAGAGTCATTTGATGTGCCATATTCGCCTAACAGACGCCTAATATCAAAACACTGCATTAAATCGTTTTACCTGAGAGATGAAATGTGCCTCAATCTTATCCATGATGTCTTTGAGTTTGGCCTGGCCTCGAGAAGGCAGCTGACAGTAAATACTGCCATCCGAGCACACATCCGTCACACACACATGCGTGTAAACGCTGTTCACCTAAACAGACAAGAGGGAGAAAAAAAAACAATATTATTCATTCATTTTGTGAATGTACAAATTATTACCATACACATTTTAGTCCATGTTGTGATTGATTTATGACTGACCTGTAGAGGATTCTCCATGGACTTATCTTGCAGGGCTTTCAAGCACACAGCGTTCACATTGACATCGTCGCTCTGAGAAGTGTCATACAGCACGGTAAGCGGTGTGTCCTCTCGCTCCACAATCTCAGCCAATAGCGTTTGGCCAACAGCTAACGACTCCAGAGTTTTCAGAACGACTGCATCTGTACTGAATGGCTCCAGACCTAACAAGCATATGAATTAGAACACAAAAAGGAAATGTATAACAAATTTACACAAAGGCCTCTGATAAATGTTACCTGCAAGTTGGCATGTGGTTCCTTGGAAGGGAAGAGTCAGAAATTGATCCCTCAGCTGGAGGATCTTCTTCCTGCTGACCACCTCAAAGAACCCATGATCCACACAATACACCTAAGAAAAGTTAAAGACAAACAGATTGAATGATCACAAACCGGAAGTTTTTTTGCTTCAAACACACAACAGCAGCAACTGGCTGGTTTTTAATTTGCAATCATTTTTCAAAGTGTGGTAGGTATTGGAATCGGCCAATTCGCTTGTAAAATAAATAAATAGTTGGCTTTGAAAAAAAGGAAAGAAAAAAGATCATTGCATCACTAGATGAAGTACAATAATACCTCAGTTTACGAGTGACTTCGTATATGAGCAAATTGGTGTACGAGCAGTGTATCGGAGTGCGAGAATTTTTCCCTCTCCCACGCGCATTTTTTGTGTGGAAAAGTCCTAACGCTCAGCATCTTCGCGCGCATTTTTACTGGAAATATCCTAACGACAGCCTCTCACAAAGCCCATCACCCTTTAACTCGTTCATTCTCTCAGTGTCGCTCGGTTTGGTTGCATCATTCACCACAGTGATACTTTTACAAGTGATTTACAGCGGTTTTACCTCCTGTTGTTAACATTAACTGTGATCGCTATTGTTCACGTAGTGAAATATATACGTACAGTACTGCATATAGACAATCAAGATGAGTAAGACGGTACGAAATTCTCCCTCTAAGCAGTAACTCCCTCCTCTCGTCTCCATCACTCCAGCAGCGACGCTACTCAAAGCTAAAGTGCGCCTTACAGTAAATTGTAAAGCATTTTTAGTTTAATTGTAAATTATTAATTAGTATTTATATGAGATCTTAATGGTTATAATTTTAACTAATTAGTAGGGTAAAACCAAACAAATATTAAAAAAATGGGCTTTTATGGTCATGTGGAACGAATCGAGTGATTTTTATGGCATTCTAATGGGGAAAATGGTTTTGGTGTACGAGAATTGAGTTACGAACTCTTGGAACGAATTAAACTTGTAAACAGAGGTATTACTGTATCATGAAACGGTCCAATTACTTGAGCTACGAAATTTAGGCTTACAGCAATACATATGATAAATACTAACTTTTAATACTACCTTGTCCAGCTAAAATAGCTAAAAGCCAAGTTACAAATGGTGGTACCTGCACTTAAGTTGTTAAAGTGGATACAGAAGTGTCTGGTACCTTGATTTTGTTCTCTGTGACCTGGTGGACCTGAGCTCTCAGAATTGCATCTTGCTCTATAACAACTGCCACAAATTTTCCAATTATTGGGGACAGAAGACAAAGGTCAGTTCCAACTGTATTATAGAATTGAAGCATAGCCTCCTCCATCACTTCCAGAGCTTTGGAGTAGCCTTCACCCACAAACCTGGAAAACACGACGCCATCATGAATCCCCAACAATACATAAAGTAAACAATATAACTTTATCTTATATCAAACAGTAAAAGATTGTTGATAAGAGTTACCGGAGAACAACGTTGTTGGTGTTTCTAACCTCCATCACCAAAACAGACAGACAGTCTTCCGCTGGGATAATTAGAGGCGGCACATGTGGATTGCTGGCACAGTCTATAAGCAGTGGCTGTGGGCGAGGACGGGGATGCGTCTGCATTTGGCACGGTAGTGTGTACAGAATGGTTCTTTTTCTATTGTCCGGCATAGGGTACTCCACCATACACGTATCAGCCAGCAAAGACAGATCTTCTAACGCATGCTGTGGAAACTCACACCTGAGAGAAAAGCAGATTTTGGCCACTGGGTCAGTCATGGTCACTGGGAAAAAAAAGATTTCAATGTGCTACTCTCTTAACATAATACATTTTCAACAACAACAATAAAAATGTCAAGTTCAAAAGCATGTCACTTATGCATTCATTCCTTATAAGTGCAGAACTTATTGAAAGCATTGATCAAAATTGAAGAATCCAGGCAATTACAGTATTAGTTTCCACAAAAATATTAGGCAGAACTAAAGTTTCCAAAATTGTTAAAAAGAAACATCTTCTGTGCAGCAAATCAGCATATTACGATCATATTTTAGCAATATGCTAATGATTTATTTTGCTTGATTTATTTTAGTTTGGATCGGCAAAAATTACTATGTAAACAACCTAAATTATAGTATTTTAATGATAAATGGACTTTGCTTGCTGAATTCAGTATACAGCATTGGAACCTACCCAAACGCATCCCGGAAAAGTTGTGGAAGTGCGTGAGTCCACAGGCCATGACTGTATTTATTAAGCAGCTGCCGTAGTTTCTGTTTCGTCTCTGGAGTAAGAGGTTGGTGAGAGGGTGGAGTGGTAGGGGGGGTGATGAACGAGTTGGGGTGAGCTTTGGGTGCTTCAATGACAGTAAAACCCCCCATGGAATTGGGCGATGTTGGGCTCAAAGGGGTTTGTGATTTCTGGGTTGATGGAGGAATGTTAATGGAAAGAGTTCTCAGCATGCGGGTAGCTTGCGGGGCAGTTGTTGGCTGTTTAAACGTGGTATTGGGAGACCGCTTGCATGGATCTACAGCAGGTACAGTACTTGGTTTTGGGGCAGGGTCCAAGGCAGGGTACACCAGGCGGTCCACTATGATATTGCTTCCTGGCTTCTCAACCTGAAAGACAGCAGAGAAAACGAAAACTAATATTTAAATCAGATATACTTATTCAATGACAGACAATTGCTCTTGTTTAGATCAAACTTAATTAGTTAAATATTTTAACACTTGACATGACTTTTTAGAATTTAACACTTTAAGTCCTTAACTTGTGTAAGGGTGAATTCAAACGTTAAGACCCAGAAAAACCTAATTGCCATTGAGTCTGAATTTAGTTTGTTTACTTCCAATCTTTATAAATTTCATTTCAGCTTGATTAACAATAGTTTTAGTTAGTGAAAACTTTAGTCAAATGTATTGTCGTTTGATCGTGTAGATAGGATAGCAAGTACAGGGTGATTTTAGAAGCGTTATGTATTTTAGTTCTCTCACGGAGCAGATGTGTGTCCATGTCTCCAGTTCTTTGAGCATGTGGAGATCTTCCTGAAACATATCCTTATAAAGCTGAGGGATTTTGGACAGCCAGACTCCACTGCAGTACTTCTGTAAAAGCTGTTTGAGTCGACCCTGAACCACCTCGACACCACCACGGTTTACTGGCTTTTGCTGAGCTGAAGAATACAAAACAGAAACAAAGGTCACACTTCAATTGATTGAATATATCAAAAGCTAAATTACCAATACAGTGCTGCACTGATGACATTTCTGTGGGTCAATCCAGTTACCTTGACCCTGCTTCCCTAGACAAAAAAAAGCCAACAGGATTTTCCCTATTGGCTTTTGGATAGTTGCCAATAATGACAGATTATAGCGATTGATATCCCTGAAGTTTAATTGACTTGTAATATTGTGATGATGAAGTGTCCCCCTAATGTTTTGAGCAGTGCAAGCAAGTCTGATGACATTAAATGCTCCAAGAGCATCTATAATCCCAGTTTGTCACTTGTGGAGTTAAGAGCTGCACAATTCTGGATACAAATTTATAAAACAAACAAAAGTTTCAAATAGAGGTCTCAATTTTCTCACAATTCTGAACACAATTAAAAAAAAATGTACTGGAGGTTCTGACTAAATATTGCTGCAGACCATTTAAAAATATTTAAATCGTTGGTATTAAAAAAAAATGTATCAGTTTGAATGTATGAATCAATGACTCGCATTATTACTGCTTTGATTACTGGACTAATCAATGTTTTTGAAGGAATCTCTTGAATGAATGATTACTGACGATTTTTTTAAGTGACTTGTCGCCATCTACTGGTGAAACCATGTAATGATAAACGTTTTACTAAAAGTTAAGTTTCTTTCAAAAGGTGATTTGATCTATTTTATTAGTACTGTAGATGTCAGTTTATATCTCAAGAGTAAACTTCTATCCTAGTACTTCTGTGATAATCTGAAATTTTGTAAAATATATAACTGTGTGGTTGAAAGGCCTCTTTGTGAAACCGTTTTATACCTATACATGATAACTGCCGTCTCAGAGTCAGTGACAGCGTGAACGCAGATTTTAATGTTCCTTTATGATTTTGTCAAAGACACTGGAGAATTGCTGTAATTAGGAATAAGATCGAATTGGCGTTTAAATCAAGATTGCGATCTTTTGATGCAACAATTGTGCAGCACTATGTGGATATTACTGATGTAAAATTTGAGAAAATGTACCGAGCCTGCGTACCGTATTTTCCCGCACATATCCCCCAGACGCAGATAATCCGAACCCTCATATAGCCGCAGGTTTTGTGTAAAAAACCATAGGCATAACCTGCACCTTTATATAACCCGCAACCATAGATTGATGAACTTTTTTGTGCAAGTTCAAATTGTCTACCATTACTGTTTTTAGAAGGACCGAATTTGTCCATGCTCACACGTGGATGACGAACGATACTACGACTACTACATTTTCACTCACCCGCCCAACGTGCAAATTCGTATTTACGTAATCAAGTCAGTCAGCCCCGGTCCATATTCATCCCTCTGCATCAGTTCAAGTTAGTCACCCCACCTCCACTAAATTCCAGCTGGCAGCCGCAGATTTGAATCTTGTGAGCCGGATATGCAATGGTGTGGGTCCTGAGGCTGAATGCCACAATTGTCAATTTCGAATGTAGCTCGCATGACGTCAATGAACTGTTCAGGCTCGGTACACAGTGCTTGTACACGTCGGCTGTCTCTAGGAGCTGTGCCTCAAATACAGGCTACATACCGGTAAATGCGGACATCTCTAAATAATCTTATATTCTTGTGTAGTGTAGATTTGATTTTAAATAATTTCTCTTTAAAAAAAAAAATATATACCAAAACGAAAGTCTTACACAGCCGACTTCAAGCTAACTGCCATTGCTGTATGCTGAAATGCATGGCAATAGAGCCACTGATACGAAATTTTATCCTGAAATGTTGATTTTGTCCCGATACGGTAAGTTGTTGTGAAGTCACCGTAGTAGCCATAATATCCAACCCTAGAAATACAAACCTAGAACAATATATAAGTTATGTAGCAATGTTTTTCAAACAATATATTTAAATATTATTACGTGTAAAACATTTGTGACATAGCCTGCACCCTTATATAACCCGCACCCTCCCTGCGGGGCTCGTAAAATCTGGTATAACCCGCGGGATATATGCGGGAAAATACGGTAACCATAAACTTTATTTTCAGATATTTAACCAAAACAATGTATCCAAATCCATTGACAAACAAGCAAAAATACTAACAACTTCTGGGTTTTATGATTCATTCCTGCAGCACTCTACACTCTATAATTGCTTACAAGATAGGAAAATAAAGCCTAGATTTAAGCATTAGGTTTAGCAATAGAAAGCAGTTAGGCTATCTAGTTATGAAATAATTTCGAAGTCTTTTTAACCAAACAGCATCAATATTTCTGTGTTACAAATAATTCAAATTCATTGGGATAAAAGTTTATAGCTTGGATATAAACACTGATATCTACAGAAGCTTTTGAAAGCAACCGAGCACTTCTAACATCGATTCTATTGACTACTCCAGACAAGTGACTACAAATTATTTATGACTGAATCATTCAAGATTAGTTCAGAAATGCTGATTCATCCAGTAATGAAACAAGTGTATTTATGAGAGAGTCATTTAATTATTCATTCAAATCGATTTTTTTAAAATTAAAGCAAATTAGTAAATTACTTGTTATTCTGTTGTCAATTCAATCATTGTCAAGAAACGCAGGAGAAACTATTTTTAAAAATAGATACCGTACTTTCACACATATAACCTTCGGGTTACACCAGATTTCACAAACTCCGGAAAGGGGGGGGCGCATTGGGGGGTGCGGGTTATATAAGGTTGCGGGCTATATCACTTTTCTTTCTTTTTTTTCACGTAATATTTAATCCCTAAGGATGAAAGGTTTTTTTGCGGTATTTTCTTTGTTTTTCTTTCTTGCGAGGGTTGTTGTCTCTGGCGCTTGTACCGTCACTCTGACAGCTGGCACTGATGGGCTGCCTGACCTGTCAATCAAGCAAGACGTGATTGGCTGTGCTGCCATGAGGGCGGGCTCTTCTCATCTCGTCTGATGATCGACACCTGTAGAATCGCTTCTTAAGGGACGTGCTTTTTCTTTTGATTCTGACTTGTGTTTGTTTTCTTATTGTTTGAATTTCGCACACAAGCGCTGTGTACCGAACCTGAACAGTTATGGATAATTGATGTCATGCGAGCAACATTCGAAATTCGAAATGAACTTTTTTTGTGTAAGTTCACATAACTCTATATAAGGGTGCGGGTTATGCCAACAATTGTTTTCCCTCCCAAAAACCCGCGGGCTATATGAAGGCGCGGGTTATCTGCGTCTGCGGGTTATATGTGGGGGGGATGCGGTATATATTGTGATTCTCAAAATTATAATTATGTTTAATAGAGTAAAACATGAGGATTACCTGGTGTCCTGCTGGTCTTACAAGGCTGAGTCTTTAATTCTGTATTGATGTTGTTGGGTACAAACGTAGTTCCCACTAACCTAAAATCACATAAGTGTTGGGTTAAATGTTTCAAGAATGTATTAGAGCTCACAAGTGTCTAGTCTCACGTCACTCACCCTGGTGATTTTCTGTTCAGTTGCCAGGAAGGAGCCCAGCGAGAGTGGAGGTCAACACCGTAATGCTGTCGCTGGTTAGGGTAAAAACTAGATTTGGATGGGGCGCCTCGAGTGGGATGAGTCATGCGGCATGGTTGCCGCAGAGACAAGCGAGGATTGACTGCGAAGAACGAAGAACAAAACAGTTAAACTACATCAATAAACAAGCACATACCTTGATGGACTACAGCAGGGGTCGGGAACCTATGGCTCGCGAGCCATATATGGCTCTTTTGATGGCTGCATATGGCTCTTGACGCCGCCCCGCCCTCCCAATCCAGTCGACAGATCGCTCGCTTGCTCCGTTACTTCCGCGTTTGGAGGACAGGCAGATCGCGCCGCCGCCGCGCCCCCGCCGACAGATCGATCGCTCCGATACTTCCGCGTTCGGACGACAGGCAGATCGCGCCCCCCCCCCCCCCCCCGGTCGACAAATCGATCGACAGGACAGGACTATGGCTCTACACAGCTTCAAGTTTAAACAAAAAAGTGGGTATATGGCTCTCTGAGACAAAAAGGTTCCCGACCCCTGGACTACAGCATGCTAAATAGTTGGTGGCATTAGCGTGCATTGGTGACCGACTGGCACAGATAGAGTCAAGCCTGATAGAGATAGAGTCAAGCCCATCTTTTTTAAAAGATGCACGTTGTATCAAAATAATACAAAAGCTACATTTCGTAGATACTTTTCTTCAAAGCAACACTTGAAATGAGGACTTAGTCTAAAGGAGACAATTAAACGAGATGATGGCAATTCAAAGTTGAACTCAATCTAGCTAGAAAAAGGAGTGATTAGGAAATAATAAAAGTTATTTAAATTGTAACCAAGTTGTATAGGAAATACATGGCATGAAATGAAATGCAAAAGCATTGAAATAAACCCCAAAAAATATATTATATCAGCCATGCATGTGCGTTACCATTATATGAAAACAGAGAAAACTTTGTTCTCATTCGATAGTTCAGTAATTTAGAGCAGCCGGACTTCTGCACGCTCTTCTGCCGGGCGACCAGCTGTGCGATGTGTGCCGTCTCCTCAGACACACCAGCAAAACACATGACCTGCACACAAGCACAAAGTCTGTCGCATTACAGCTCGATTCTGGCATGATGGTACATAAACTAATAAAAATGTTTGGCTTTTCTAGCAAAACTACACAATTAAACAGTAAATTCACTATGGACCCACTTAATATCAGGAAGGCTTTTATTTTCACATAGCCTGAAGTCCATGCACAGCATTTGTCAATAAATATTAGTGGTCTTTTAACAGATCAAGTGAATGCATCACCTCTCCAGCACTTGAGCGCTCAAGCCGCACCACACTGGGAACACTGCGGAGAAAGCTCTCTAGACTGGCATAGCCCAACTGCCGGAAAGGAATCATCTCCCCCGTCAGAGCCCGATAATCTCCCTGCAGGCGGGTCATGGCTACACCTCCCTTACTGCTCAGAAGAACAGCTCGCAGCATCTTTTTAACCAACTCCACATCACTCATCCTGCACTCAAACACAAAAGTCAATCGGATGAACACACTATGACTGCAGACATTTTTGTAACCTAATCAGTTGCCATGATGTTGGAGTCGGATGAGTTATGAGCTAGTCACAAATACAGTCTAGGTAGGTCTATTTTAATTAGGCTAATGTGCTTTGAAGGTTTATATAGTTAGTTGTGGTAACTAATGAATGTTTTGAGTCTACATAACAAAAGAGCTTTCCTGTAGCTCAAACAGTAGAGAGTGGTGTTTGCAACGCCACGGTCTTGGGTTCAATTCCCAGCGAATGTTAATGTTTTCCTTGAATGTAATCATGGAAGTCGCTTTGGATAAAAGCGTCTGCAAAATGCATAAATGTAAATGTAGAGCGACCCATCAAACTCAAGCTGTGTGTAACAGAACAATGGCAATACACTTAATGAACAATTCAGGTCAAATGGATTAACCCAAAGATAACTTGTCTGATATTTAAAAAAAATTAATAATAAAATAAATCTTGAAAATAACTATTACGCGGTGATATAAAGTGTATGGTTGTTGAAAATACATAGACACTATATTAAATAAAACGTTTCACGAAAAAAAGATTTTTTTTAAAAATCTAAAAGTTAATAGATTTCTTATATTAGGAACTTATAAAACTCTTATATAAACTCTAGATAACGTGAAAACATTTTCACGTCGAAAATAATTGTTTATGCTTG
This sequence comes from Rhodeus uyekii, assembly GCA_037043235.1. Taxonomy (NCBI): domain Eukaryota; kingdom Metazoa; phylum Chordata; class Actinopteri; order Cypriniformes; family Acheilognathidae; genus Rhodeus; species Rhodeus uyekii. Next base: position 41,674 of record JAWRVZ010000017.1, on the reverse strand, counting down.
TCGTTTGAATGTCATTGATGTTCAGGTTACAAACAGCCCCTTAAAAATACACTTTACTAAATGTAATATTTTATTTTAAAGCCGGACTCGTTTTAGTAGTAGGTATTAATCAAGATAACCTTACAGTTACAAAAAAAACATTAGCATTAAACAACTCAAACATCGGAAGAGAGTCAAAGCTAACATTCAAAAGACAGTAATCAACTAGCTAACCAATCGGACTTAATGCAACTGACTTAACTTTATTATTCAGTTGCTTTTAACGTGTAAAGAACCGCATTTATTCGTGAATCGTAACAAATATCACCAAAACACTTAACGGAAAGTAACCTTAGTTAAACTCACCTGATTGCTTTTTATCTCTTCACACTAATTCAGCCGTTAATATCGTGCGCGCGTGCACGTGGAAATACCATTACTCCATCCACGTCATACGTCATCAGAAAAAGGACTGAGGTCAAATGTCAAAAAATAAAATAAATAAAATAAAAAGAAGATGAAGTAATTCCACTGAATCCAAGTAAGTTATTTATTATTCTATGATATACAATGAACAGATACATAAATATAAATTAATCCCAATGGTTTGAAGGGCTGGCCAGACATTCTTTTATATAAAGGGTAGAATATTTTTCTGCAGCGTCCAGTTTGTTAACACTTTTTAAAATGGGTAATCTCGCTCTGTTAATGTGCTGAAGGCACAAATCGAGACATAAATCTCATGCTGTGAGAATTTAGGGTGATTAGGCTTCTTGACTAAATCAATTTAAAAACTATTCAGTAAGAAATCAATGGAGAAAAAGCTTAAGCATCAGAAAAGATGATTCAAATGATTGAATTTTAATTATAAATTATAAAATAATATGCATGGACCAGAAAAGCATGGTAGTATTTTTTTATTCAATATTTGTGTTTATTTTGTGTTTTTGTGTGTGTGTGTTTTTTGTGGTGGGGGCATTAAGTTAATTCACCCAAACAAATATTTCACATTTTTATTATAAAATACTATTTGACAATACCACTGAACAAATCAAACATTCTTTTTTTTTTTCTCAGAAGCTCACGAAAGCATTCAAATCAAATCCAACATTTTCTCAGTCCAGTCCGCTGATGAAACTCAGTCTTCAAGGCTCCATTTAATGGCTTTGATGAGTGAAGTTACATTCTAGAGAGTGTTTTATTGGTCAATAAAACAGGACATGCAAATGAGTCATCAATCATTTTGACTCTTTGTATCAAAAAGGAAGACAAGAAGTCTCTTTTGTCAGTAGTGCAACTAGATGACCTCAAAGTTTCAGACACAATCTTCAGTTTTGAAACATGTTTTCTGTCTTCACACAGATAGACAGCCTGACACTGCTCTACTTTCCAGGAACCGCTTTCAAGAGCTCCAGCTCTGTCAGATGTCTGGCTGTGTTGGTTCTGTTTGAGCAGTTTTGTTGTTGACCAATTCATCTGCTTGATAAGCCTGTGAGGTGATGGCTCGGGCCAAGAGTAGTGGGTCATGGTTGTCGTTCTGTGTCAGTTTTTTTCTCTTTCTCAGCAGGATGAGCACAGGGTTCCTCAGTAGTGTGTAAAGCAGCAGCCAGCGCACGCGTACTCTGCTCCCTGCTGAACGTCCTGTTAAAAAGCAAACAGGAAAGGTTATTTTATTGGATGTCCATTTAAAAAAAAATCTGTGCTTTCACTATTATTACTTAAGTCATTAATACCTGTGTTATGGTTAAACGTTGCATAAGAGGGCACTGCAGGTCCCTGTTTCTCTAGTGTTCTGCCAAGCAGTAGATGGCAGAAAGACACCATAACTGGGTTGCTGTGGTAATGATCAGCAAATATCATCCCTATCCATGTGCTATATCCTGCCCAGAAAAAGTTAATCATAACCATTGTGCAGAAATATTGGCATTCATATTAAATATTAGAGCCTGTAAAGAGAAAATATTTAATCAACCAACTATAATTAATTGCTAAAAATAGTATTAAATGATGGAACAATTAACATGTTCCTGTTATCGAATTTAAAGGGATAGTTCAAATTTTCTGAATAAATTAGATTGCTTTATATGATGAACATATTTAATATATCTGAATAAAACCTTATGATATCATATAAAGAGATTTGGTCTCTTCAGAAAATTTGGACTAAACCGTTCATTTCAAATGGATTAGTTTTATGCTTTATGAAATTTTTGAAGCTTCAAAATGTCAGTTGTCAATTGAGGGATTTGAGAAAAAGAAAATCCTTTAGAGCTGTGTTCTTACTGGTTTTAATTGATATGAGGGTGAGTAATTAATGACAGAAATTTCGTTTTTGGGTGAACTAACCATTTAAGACCACAATTATATTAAAAATTCACTGCACAGCCTACATTATCCTATTATTACCTGGATCCATAGACTCATAGCCGCGTTGCATGATGGTCCGATCAATGCGTGACACCAGCCATGTACCCACAATGCAGCTGCTCAAAAGGCGCAAAATACAGTTGCTCAACCCCATAATAACATTATAGAAGAAGAAAAAGTAGTTAAAGCAGTGGAACGCTTTTCTGTGGAAAGACAAATGAGAGATGAGTTATTTCAGAAATATCTTAGAAACCACATTGAATCATAACTGTTTAAGGTCATATTTATAGCCTCATTTATTTGTTTTCCATTTTTATAAAATGTTCCCACCTGTTGTTGATTGCAAGAGGCTTGTCTTTGTCTTCAAATGAGAGTTTGTCCTGCAGAAAAAAGACTTGGACCAGAACAATCTGCACTACCACCAAGGCTATGACTATGAATATTGTGAGCCTGAAATTACATGAAAACACAATACTTAAACACATACAGCATCTATAATAGATAAATATTAGATTATTATAACAATGTTAGGGTGATATTAAACACACTACTGTATGTTAAAAGTATAAGTACACTACTGTATGTACATAAAAGTATGCAGTCAATAAGATTTTTATTAATACTTTTATTCCATAAGGATGCATTAAGTTGATCAAAAGTGACAGTAAAGACATTTACAATTATGTCTAAAAAATTTAAATTTCAAATAAATGCTGTTGTTTTAAATTTTCTATTCCAGAAAAACGTATAATAATGAAAAAGTTGTATAGCATGATTTCTAAAGGATCATGCGACACTGAAGACTTGAGTAATGATGCTGAAAATTCAGTTTTACCATCACAGGAATAAATTACATTTTAAAATAGAAAAATTATTTTAATAAAAAAAAAAACTTCCTGACCCCATATGTTTGACAACTAGTTTATAATGGTCTAATGATTACGCTTACGAAAATAATGTGGTCTTGAAATGTCAGAACTCACAGAATGATGCCCACACTAGAAAGCCAGCTGAGGAAATGTCCCTTCTGGATTGGTAGAACAACTCCATAAACAAACATTAAGGCAAAAAGAAACTGCACAAAGTGAACAATCAGAAACCCTGCAGAAACAAAAATCATTTTAAGCAATTCACAAACCATTATTCCATATATTTGAGTCACACTGACTAAAACCACAAAAGCAAGCAAAGCATGCCAAGGGACAGATGACCGTGAAGGTAATGACCTCTCTGAACAAAGTAAAGTTTATCAGCAGATTTTCTGAGGGAAGTATAAGAGGTCACAAGAAGATCACTACCGTACATGGAAACTAATAACACGGGCCAAATTTTTGAGAGTTTTACATACCCCACAGAGTGAAGGCAATCTGCCAGCCCGAATATCTTGTTATAGCAGCCTGAGAGAGAAAAGCATTTGGCATAATGATGAGCAATCTAAATGCTACTGAGTTTGTTTTTTTAATGATGTTGTTTACCTCAATCGTAGAGGAAACCCAATGAATCCCTTCATGAATCTTTACTTACCACACTGACTGCAGGACTTGGCTTATGGAACTTCTCTGGAAGAAATGTTTTCTGTCCCTTCCATAACCTCTTTAAATGTTTTCTGCAAGCGTAAATGCAGCTCATTTGTTTGATCGTTTTTTTTTTTTAAATAACGGAAAATACTATAGTGTTGACTTTCTAAGCAAGCATACCTGTAACATACTAGCACATGAAATGTGTAAGTAACAGATGTCAGAGTGGAAAAAATGGTTGTCGCCAGCCAAGACTCTAATACAAAAATATTACATTACATTAAATCACTTTTCAGCATTAAAGGTGTTCTTTTATTTTAGAGTTGTATTAACTTTTCTTCCATCCTAGAGACAAGTTAGCTTTGACCAATCCATCTGCCTATCACTACATTTCAAAGGTTTGTTCTCTGTAGAGTCTAAGAGTTTAGACTAAATAGATCTAAATATAGTAATCATTAATATTGTAGAATATTATTAAAATTTGAAATACATGTTTTCTGTTGTACTCCTGTAATGGAACATTATACTACAAACAAGAAACATTTCTTATTATTATCAATGTTGAAAACAGACGTGTTGCTTAATCTTTTTAACTGTCTGTGAACGTCTTTACTGTCACCTTTGATCAATGTAATGCATCCTTTCTGATTAAAATATGATATTTATGAGACCATAAATATAAATATAACCACAAGGACAAGAAATAAAAGAGGTGGACCTTACTTCGTGCAACAATGCTGAACTCATTCATCCCAGGAATAAGGGATGTGAAAATGTTGTCTGTATTATTACAAGATGATGCAATCTCTGCAAGAGAGTCCTTAAAAGCATCTAGTTTGTCAAAGGTGTAGTCACTCAAGCTGTAGTCTGCTAGGGTCATCTAAATATAGAAAAACACATTTGCATTCTTTAAATTACTATTTTAAAAATTCAACAATGCTTGTGTACACAACTGAGTGCCAACTGACCATGTACAAACCAATCATAGAGATAATGCATGTGCCAATCATTCTGTTAGGGAATTTAAAGTGAGGATCCCAGTCATATACTTTTCTTCGGAACCAAGTCTTTTCTTCCGGCCTGAGGGAGAATAGAAGAATGAGTATCATCTGACTGGTGTGAAATACAGTGATAAATGCATATTGATGTTGGATGAGTGCATACCGTTCAGAGGAGCGTTTCAGTAGAGTCTGTACATATCTGAACTGATGGAATTGTAGATCCTCCTCATTCTATATATCAGAGAAGCATTCATTTATTAACTACTGTTAATTGATAAATTGATTAAAAAATATATGTTTGTTCATTATACATATGAAATGTTCACTTATAGAGTTTAAAACATTAAACATTTACTTTTAAACACTCTTAAATAAGTAAAGGTTCCAATAGGGGGTTTCTTAGGTGAAGTCATTTTTATTCCCTAAAGAACATTTCAGTGAAACAGTTATTAAAATAACCTTTTTTTCTTAGTGTGAAGAACATTTTAATATCCTGAATAACGTTTTTTCCCACTGTAAAGAACCTTTTATGCAATGTAAAGTTTTCATGAATGTTAAATGTTCTATATGGAACCATATGGGTCACACTGATGAAGAAGATGATGAAGGAGAGCCTATATGATCTTTAATGAAAATAAACTAAGGTCCACAATCCACAAAGATAGTAAAGTAAATTGTGAATATGAGCAGACACCAACAACCCACAACTGAGGAGTGAACATGGAGAACTTAAATGCACATGGTGATAAACAAATGACAAACAGCTGTGATGATAAGTGTTCATGGTGACTGACGAGTGGCGGGAAAATCAAACAAGGAAAAACCTGTGACTGAATGAAAACATACTAAGAGTCCTAGTGAAGTGAGGATGTAACAATATGCAAATAAAGAACTTTTATTTTTAAAGGCCCATCTAAGTGCCTTGAAAGGAGCAGAATTATTCAATGTGTTGATGTAATTTCCACTGAAACAGGAAGACAGGTTGTGACACACAAATGTTAGAGCCATTATGAATACTGCAATGCTATCTGGGTTGGGCTCTTGGATTTCCCTCACTGGAACGGACTTGGGAATTTCACTTACTGGAACAGATTTGGGGATACCACTCAATGGAACAGTTGTGACCACTTGCAATGGTAATGCTGTAATCCTTGGAGTGGGAATTTTTCACTGGAACGGACTTTTTTTTTTACTATAATGGACTTGGAGACATTGACATTTGTATTGGAAGTACTATTAAATGCTTCTATAGTATAGGTCTTGGATTCTGTCACGGTCAGTGGCTGTAATTAAGTGCACGACTAACGAGATACTCAAAATAAATGTTTAAGAATCAAAACAATAACCAGGAGAATAACTCCTAACTACAAACACATTAACATCAAACAACAACAATGCAAGACAATTAAAAAAAATTAAACAGAGTGCTTGTATACGCTGTATATACTAATAAACAAGGCACACCTGAATGAGGATTCAAAATAAATCTGTAACCTAGGAGACAAACAGGCAGGGGACGGATGAGAACCGAACTAATTATTAAACTGGAAAGCTAACTTAAAAACACATACATGAACAGAACAGGAAAACAGATAAAAAACAAACAAAAGTGTCCATGATCCTCTCTGTGCTATCGTGTCTCTGGACAGGAAAAGACTGTATGCGCACAGCAGCAGTTTGTGTGAAATAACATGAAACTAGGCTTCATTTACACCAGTAGAAAGTCTGAATCATTCCCTATCCCTTATGTAGTGCACTATATACCATTTACCATGAAGAAAATAGTAAATTATTGAAAAAGTGACCAATTTTATAAGTCTATATATAATGTACAGGGTGGGACACTTTAGATTCTAGCTTTGGACAGAAATAATAATGTTACGGTCAGTGCTGGTGTGCGACGCGGAGAGAACAAGGAGACTAGGATGTCAAACTGAAATACTTTACTTACAAAACCAAAACACTACAGAAAACAAAAGTGGCACTCATGTGCAAAACGGGGGGGAAACTCAGGAAGGGAACATCCACACACAGCGAACATCCAAACTAACATCAAACAGCTACAACGATCGACAAAGACAAGGGAACACAGGAGGGTATTAATACACGGGGAAGATGGGAAACAGCTGACGAGACTTAAGGTAAGTAATTAGACGCAGATAGGTGCGTGAAGGACATGGACATGGACGACCCGGATGTGAACAACGTGACAAGACTGTGACAAATAAATAGTGTCAAATGATTGGACAGAAAATCTGATGTCTGGCTGAAGTGCAGAGTGATGTTGTCAAAATGATTGATACATATTGGCGGAAGTTTTTACTGCTTATATCTTCTAAATGTGAATTTTGTCAGTGTTTTGGAGCACGCTAGCTTATGGATAACAGTAATACTAACATATTCATGTAAAAGCTAAAAAACAAAAAGAGTATTGAACATTACTGTAAACAGTTAACATGAAATTAATTTCCACAAGACTGACCTCATCATCTTGTAGCTGCAGACGGATTCTTACGGCTTTCACAATGATATACACAAACCGTCCCAGCAGGAAAAACAGGCACAGGAAGAACGGCCACAGAATGATCAATTTCTCGTGAGAACCTAAAATCTGCAACCAGCAAAATGTGCTTTAACTATCCACTATCACATTCTGAATGTTATATTAATTATATTTATTCAAAGACACTTTTGCATGCCTTGAACACTGAGGGATAGCCTTAACATGCAAACATGCCCGTAATAAAATAAAGTTAACAATTAATAAATTAAAGTTAATTATTAATAATATTCACCAACCCTTCCAGAAGGACAGCTTATCGTGTCATACAGTCTCACAATGAGCCTGAAACCCACAGAATATTCAAGAGTCAGTTCAACAACACTATAAATCCCTACAGCTACAGGTTCAAACAGAGGAGTTAGCTATGCCAAGGTTTTATCTTTGTGTGTGAGTAGTTTTTTATGTACCACATGAGTGTGTATAGAAGACCCAAAACCCCTCCTATTACTCGGTGTGGCGTTGACAGACAAGCAAAGAATGGTAGATACACCACGCCAACTTCCATCGCTCCAACCAGGTACAAAATGGCTGAAAGAAATGCAAAAATAGATAAACTATAACTTTCCTCTGATTAAAATTGAACAATAGATACAGTTTCCATTCATTGTTGCAACTCCTTTAACCAAGATTATATTCACAATTCAACTTTTCATAATACACAGAGCTAATATAATAAATAAATATAACAAATGTAACATTTATTTATTCATTTGTATCTACATACACAATACTGCTGAAAGGTTTTAGCTCTGTAAGATTTTTAAATGTTTTTGAAAGTCTCTTATGCTCACCAAGGATGCATTTATTTGATTAAAAATACAGTAAAGACAGAAATATTGTGAAATATAATTAAAAATTGAAACAACTGTTTTCTGTTTGAATATATTTATGTAATATATTCCTGTTTGTTGCAGTCTTGAGTGTCCCACAATCCTTCAGAAATCATTCTAACATACTGACTTGGTACTTATAACATTATAACTGTTTTTACTGTCACTTTTGATCAATTTAACCCATCATTTCTTTCAAACCTTTGAACGGTACTGTATAAAACATTTGCATTGCTATACTCAAACTACCTTTAGCCCAGTTAGGCACATTAAATGGTGTGTAGGACTCAGAGAAAAGCTGAATCACACTGGGAGCAATAGCGCCAAATGCAAAACCATAAGACCATCGGTTACTGAGATTGCCGATGAAATCCAATGGACTGCAAAGGAAAATACACACACACACACACACACACACACACACACACACACACACACACACACACACACACACACACACACACACACACACACACACACACACACACACACAAAAACCCCATTAAAAGTCTTTAGACAGCTAAAAACACAGATGAATATTAAATGCAGAACTTCAGATTTTGTTCACTCACACCACAATGCCAAATCGACCCCTGAGATACGGAAAGCGATTCTCAAATGGCTGAGCCCTCGCTCTGCGCTGCACAAATGACAGCAGAAACACAATGCAGACCTGAAACACAAAGAAAATAACCACATTACATATAAATTATGAGAGAAGTCTAATGATGTAGCAATTCTTAGTATGAGGAACTTAAAGTGACATACTAATCAGTGGCTGTAAACAGTATTTGGGCAGCAGATTATTCCAACTGATTAAGTACTATAAAGATTATATTCATATAATCATGTCAAGTTTTATATAATAGTATAGCATCACTTCCTTGTCAAGAGTAAGTGTTAAACGCTTATCCTGAGGGGAGAGAATTCTGTCTGGACAAATACTGTACAGGAATTACTCACAGCAGGAACAAGAGAGCAATGCAGGAACAAATCCAATGAAATTCCATTCTGACATTCCTCCCTAAGAGAGAGAGAGAAAGAGAGAGAGCAAAAAATAAAAAGAATGAGGGTTTAGAGCACAGCATGAATGTATGAGTGAATAAAATGGAAGCTGAATGAAAACAGCTTTGTTACAGTCAGTTCTGTAACATTATGATTATTAAAACATAAACGGACCCACTTTAATCAAAGTAGGCATTATTTTCAGGGTAATTATTAATACTGTTTTATTGTTATCATATACGATGTCGTGTCCTAAAATTTTTTATCTGAACATCGGCAGATACCACGTATCATACACAACTGACCTAAAAACACTTCCCCTTATCAACAGAAAAAATATTTTTACTGCATCATCAATTATAGGACCTTTACAGTAAAATACACCATTTCTCTATTTATTTTATTTAAAAATAACGTTAATGATCGATTCGATTTTAAATACTGTACATTTATATAGCCTGTCTCACATAGCATGTCTGTTTATGACTTTTTTTTGGAAGATTTTAGTAAAAATATAGCTTTCTATGATAGGTATAGATATTTAAATATTGATTTAGGTGCAGGACATTTTACTAAAAATTAAATAGTATTTTAATTTTAATTTGATCTTATTTTAAATGCAATTTTAAAACTTTTAGTGAAGCCTAAACTCTTAGAACTAACTAATTTTACCAAAATATTATAAGCCATAATGTAATTGTAAGTACTGTAAGTGTCAAATATCAGTGTTTCAAAAGCAGAAGTAACTCACATGATTCCTGAGGTTAGCGATGACTCCCGTTCTGCTGGTGAAGCACTGAGGCAATCTACTGCTCTGTTGCTCATGAACAAAGACTCGTTAAAACCCTAAAGTAGCTCTCAGTCATATCAGACGCTAGTTCCACTTTACTATGATGTGAAGTAAAGCTTTCACTTCATGAATGAGGATACAGATATCTAGTCAGCTGACTGGGTGACCTTTGACCTTGGCCACACACTAGTGTAACACTCACAGATGTGACAGAGAGAGAGAGAGAGAGAGATGTGCCGGTGCGTTTTATTGACTGTTCTGTTATTGAGTCATAGGAGTTCAAACATAGATAAAACTTGCTGTTGAACTAGAACAGATAATTTCTCTGTTTGTGAACTGGTATTAACATTAAATGGCATGGCATCTTACACACAGAAGCTTAGATTGCTCAGTGTCACGTCCGGAGGCATATTCATTGACCTGTGCCAACATGAACTATATTTTTTTTAACCAGAGTTGACAAAGATGAATAAATAATGTAGCAACATTGTTAGTCTAATGTTAACTAATGGGGGATATTGTCATATTTTAATTATCTATTAAGTTGGTGTATGCATGAGAACTGATCAGAAAAATCAGAATCAAATGTGTTAATATGGTCACATTGTCCGTAAAACAAAAGAACAATAAATAAACAGATCTACAACGCAAGAGTATTAACAACTTTGCATCAACTATGCTCTTGAAACTGGCTGCAGATGAAGGCAGCTAGCAGGTGGGAATCATGTAAAAGCAGGAAATGCTGCTGATCACGGATATCAACACATGGGGGCGCTGTTGATGAGATGAGAATAAATCACTAGTAGCCTATAGAGATACATATATCTCACTGTTAGGCGTGTAGGTGTGGGAGGATGACAAAGATGCACAGGAATGAACTGAAACTACTTCAATTATGAAACTCAAACAATAGACTTTAAATACAAAACAAAAAGCACTCCATTTCTTTCTTTCTTTCTTTCTTTCTTTCTTTCTTTCTTTCTTTCTTTCTTTCTTTCTTTCTTTCTTTCTTTCTTTCTTTCTTTCTTTCTTTCTCTCTCTCTCTCTCTCTCTCTCACACACACACACACACACACACACGAATCCACAAGGTATGATGAGGACACAAGTGACAAGACTGATGAGGCCCTTGATCATGAGTGACCAGTGTTGCCAGATTGGGCGGGTTCCCGCCCAATTGGGCTCCTTTTGGTCACGTTCGACTGGAAAAAAATGCACTGGGCTGGTCGATAAAAATTGGGCTTGTTTTTGATGACAAAACCGCCCAAATTTCTTATATAAATGCATATATATTCCATTAAAACAAGCCTACAAATACATATAAATTCCACTAAAAGCCCCCCCCCCCCCCCCCCCGTTAACAATCGCGTATAGGTCTCCCCCCCCACCCCCATTTACAAATGTATAATTGTAAATATTTATTTGATGAATCCATATTTGACCCAAATTTGGCTCAAACAACCCAGCATTGTGTGTGTTTGTGAGTGACAGAGAGAGAGAGAGAGAGTAGATATAGCAACGCCTACAACTGTCACTCCAGTGGATTTGCGGTTTTCCAGACAGCTTTGCATCAATGCCTGAGAAACAACAATTAACAGTGACCCAAAGCGATCAGTATCATACAACTTTTCACGAAAAGGACTATGCTTCTCATCCACTGAACAACCAGGAGAGGTGTTTGTGTTCTTTCTGAGTTTTACTCTTCGTCAATGAAGCGGTCTCTGTTATTTTGTGAGAATGCAGGAGTCGGTGTTGCTGAAAATGGGTTTCTTCACCATATTTTGCGTCGTGCTCGTGTGTCTCGGTGGAGTTCATTTCATCATTGCACTGGTCTTTTATTTAACGGAGTCATCTACAAAATTTACGAATTACTGGAACATGCCATCAGACTCTCATTTAGTTTTTTCACAGACTGACAGAATAGCCGGTCTTGCTATCCAACGTGCCAGTGGAACAGTAGAAAAAGACGTAAATAAACTGATCAGTACTAATGAAAGTGTGATTAAAGTTGACGTAGAAGAACCTATAGTTCTAGAACCATGTCCTGAAACGTCACCGCTTTTAGGTAAGTTTTCTTGAACTTGATACTGAACTATTTCTTCATGTTGCTCTTGTGTGTGTGTGTGTGTGTGAGTGAGTGACAGAGTGACATTTTACCCCAATGAATATTTTTCAGTGTAGTATTATTTAGAATTTAAACATGTTCAGAATGTTTTGAATTATGTGTTTAAACCAACATAGAAAACACACAATCATATAATTGAATTGTTGAGTGTCAAGATCCCAATCCCTTGTCAGAAAATTTTATTGGAATTTCACTTTGTCTTGTAGGATCTTATTGGATTCTTTAGAATACTTTTGGATGTTCTGATTTCTCCTGTAGTATATGTGTATGTATGTGTGTGTGTGTGTGTGTATGTGTATGTATGTATGTATATGTATGTGTGTGTGTGTGTATATGTATATATATATATATATATATATATATTTTTTTTTTTTATATACCTCCCTTATTGTTTACAATGTGACTACAGTTTGCTCCACATACTTTGACCGTGTACATCAAAGTGAGTTTAAACTAATTACAAGACACAATCAAAAACTACAATTTGTTAGTAAAAGAACAATAGGAAAAGTGCACCTTTAGGATTCTTAAATTCTTGACAAAAAATTAGTATTCCCATATAGACCTGAAAAAGGACCCAAATGAATCGCATTGATATCTTGTAGAAGTTATAGGATATTTATGTATTGTCCTATAAGATAAGTCATATCGGAATCTTATAAGAAAGATATTTTAAAGTGGTGCCAAAATATGATAGAAATTCGAATTAGAATCCTGTACAAGTTTCTTATTGGAATCCTTAAGGATATTTTTGACAAGGGGTTCTCGCCACAACTCTCTTAAATTGTTTAGCAAACTTGGAGCTATGTAAAACAGTTTGTTTCCTTTTTATTTATTATAGACCATACTTGTTATCTTCTACTTGTTTTAGGTGATTTTAATGGGAGGGATATTTTTATTTTTATTTTATTTATTTATTTTTATTGTAAGAATCTGATTGGATGACAATATGTTTAGTGCAATATGAGTAATCAATATTTTGGTGGCTTTTTTTCCAGAAGAGAAAGAGTGCACATTTTAAATGTGAATGCCTGCTTAAAGATTTTTAGGTGTACAATCAGCATAGAGGTCTCTGAAGTTAACAGACGTGAACTAAATATTACAAAAGGTATTTTGTATAAAAAGGAAGATGGCCTGTTTGAAACGGGAAGTAAACTTGTTGGGTAACAGGGATCTTCCTCTTTCGCGTAGACAGACCCTTTGAACCCCACTTTCTGCTTACTATCATGCTCTTTCCCTCTTCCCGTTCCCATTTCAGTGCGTCAACTGCGAGTTGAATTTTCGACCCCAGTGGATTTGGATATGATACGTAAAGACAATCCACGGCTGGTGATGGGCGGCAGATATAAACCCAGCGATTGTGTGGCACTTCAAAAAGTGGCATTAATCATCCCATTCAGAAACCGAGATGAACATCTGAAATACTGGCTCTACTACCTTCACCCCATCCTACAGAGACAGCAGCTTGATTATGGAATTTATGTCATACAACAGGTACAGCACTCACACACCATTTACATGTAATCAATCTTACTCAAATGACAACTGACTCACTTTGCACACAATCGGTACAATGAGCTGAAATCCACACCTAAGATCACCACACACATCTTCAATAGATTTACTCATTGATAGATAGAGAGACATACTTTTGCAGGTTAGTCTTTTCTCCGGGAGAGGTTCACCTTGAAGTATGGAAATGCGGCGACTTGGCTTTGCATAGACAACATGTTTGGTTTGACATTTGACTGTTTTGAAATTTGCTCTGCAAAAACATTGAAAGTGAAAAAGAGAAAAGCAACTTCTGAACACCGATATAAATAGAACATATAACACCTGTTTATTATGTGTAGATACTTTTATGCATTTATAAAAGTAAATTTTAGAACTTTACGTTGGATCTTTGGTTCTAGATCAGGTCTGAAATTCCTAAAAATGGTCAATCTGGGTTCTGAAATAAACACAGTTCAAAAGTTCGGGGTTAGTAAGATTTTTGTAATGTCTGTGCTTACCAAGGCTGCATTTATTTGATCAAAAACACAGCAAAAGCAGTAATATGGTGAAATATTATTAGAGTTTCATATAAAAAAAAAGTTTAATTTTTTTTATTATGAAATGTATTCATTTATCACTTCATAAATCAATCTAATATGTAGATTTTCAATCTTATCAATTTTGGAAAAAGTTGTGCTGCTTAATTTTTGTTGTTGTGAAAATCTTGATAGATTTTCACGATTCTTGAATGAATATTAAGTTCAAAAGAACAGCATTTGTTTGAAATAGAAATATAAGTGTATTTACTGTCTCTTGATTAATCTAATGCATTCTTGCTGAATAAAAAATATGAATTTTTTAAAAAAAATCTTACTGACCCCAGATTTTTTAATACTAGTGTGTGTGTGGTTTTGTTCTTGTCGTCTTAAGTGCTGCTGATCAAACAAAAGGGAGACATACCACATTAGAAAAGATAAATTAATTAAAAATGTTCACTTTAAGTCACCTTTCACTTAATAGATGGCTCAATACATCAATACAATACCACTTTGTTTCTTTTTTCTGTAATTTCAGCCCCATTGTCATGCTCCTTTTACCTTGTTCATAGGTAAATCAGCATGCAAACTGCCATGCAGACTAAAAATTGCAAGCTTATTTGCTCCTCTTCGTTGTGTTTTGCCAGTATCTGTTATTAACACATAAATGGGGTCATGCATTATGGTCTTATCAATGTCAAAGCAATCATTTTGCATAAACCTATGGACAGTTTACATGTGTACTTTACATTCCTGCCCAAAATACAGATGATATTTAATGTAAACATGCTGTATGCTGCATGTTTAGGATGGAGATAACACATTCAATAGGGCCAAACTGCTCAACGTGGGATACGCAGAGGCACTAAAGGAGTATGATTATGACTGTTTCATCTTCAGTGATGTAGACATCATCCCTACCGATGACCGTAACATTTACAAGTGCTCCAGCCAGCCGCGCCACCTCTCTGTGTCCATGGACAAGTTTGGTTTCAGGTAAGTTGAAGCTTCACCCATACATTTAATAGGTCATGTAACATTTGTTAAGTGACACCAATCTGAAAGTTGTAATGGTGCCTGGATTTAAGCTTAAAAAAACAGTTCCTCAAAAATGTATTTACCTAAATACAAATGACTTTAAATTCAAGCACAGGTCGCAAATTCAAGGTTTACATAATAAAATATCCTGTTATGTTAGAATAAAGATGGCTTGTATTTAAAGTATTTTCATGAACGTAGGTCCTGGATCATTTGAAAAAATAATTTGATCGCAATGTAGCCGTGTAAACTCAATATAACCTGCTCTAACATAGTTAGATGAAATGAATCTTTGAATGAAATGTCAAAGATGAAATGCTACATGAAACACTATGTTGCCGTGGTTCTATGTAAATGAAATGCCACGTTATATTCAACTAGCATGCGTTAAATTGACCAAAAGTGACAATAGACATATGTATATACAGAGTAACAGAGTAAATATATAAAAGAGTAATCCCTCGCCACTTCGCGGTTCAAGTTTCGCGACCTCAGTGCATCGCGGATTTTTCAAACATATTCGGTGAAAAATACAAATAAAGAAATACCACCATATCGGCAGCCGTATTGCGGAAAACAAGGACCAGATATGATGAATGAAGACCAGGAGTCAGAAGTGAAGTCAATTGAATAAATGTTAGTGAAGAATAGTTCAGCTTCATCAGCATAAGCCAGCTTCAGTACTCACAAGGAGTTCGTAGGCCGCCCCACTTACAATAACATTGTTACAGCATTTATATCTAACAAAGGCTACTAACTACGTCATTACCGAAGGTTAAATGATTCTGATTGACAAAGAAAGAAAGGTGAACAAAGCTAGTAATTTTACACACAAGAGCAGATAGTCAGAAGCATATCTTTGTCAATCATATGGTTGATAACAAGGCCTATGGTTTACGCGTTACGTGACCTTCCAGGTTGCAGAAAAGCGTTTCTAGGTGTCAGATTGTTGAGAACAAGTCATTCCATCTCCTTATGGTGCCAGTTAATCACCTCTCCAATACAGAGCATACTAATGCACACAGATAAACAGGACTCCAAGGCTGAACTTGGCTCAGAAAGAAAGAACAGAAAGACTTCTCAAAGCATTCTGATGACATGTTTTGTCTGGTGAGAAGTACAGACAATATTCATCATTATTCCATGGAAGAATACAGAAAAGCAAAGTAAAGTCTTTAACTAATAATTGGTCACATAGGCGATAGACTGAAGTGTACATGCATTTGAAGAAGCCATTCAAAAACATAAATTATAAATCACTAACTTGATTATAAATCACTCATTACAAATCATTAGAAGAAAAAGAAAATAACATATTTAAGCGGCAATGGATTTCTGAATTGTCCTCACACAATAAATAATTTTCCAGACACTGAAAACTAGAGTAATGATGCTGAATATTCAGCTTTGCCAATCACATGAATAAATTCCATTTCAAAATATACTCAAAAATAAAACGGTTCTTTTAAATTATAAGAATGATTCCCAATTAATGCAGCTTTGGTGAAAAGTAGGCTGTTTTCACACGTTGGTGCACATCGTGGTACAGTTTTGGAGCGCACCAAATCACATTTTTCAGTTTGCTCGACACCGTTCACACCACAGATGGACCGCACCAGAGCTCGGCGACAGCCATACCGAGACCACCCATTTATAGCGGTCTCGTGCGGAAGTTTAGTGCTGCTGACCCAAAGGAACCGTACTCGGGCCGAAAGCTAATTTGGTCTGACCTTAACAGTGCCAGTGTGAAAATAGCCTTATAGACATTTTATAAACCTTCCTAACCTCAAATGTTTGAATGATAATTTATGCATCACACCCAGTTGCCGGAAGGAACAAGAAGATTAGGTAAAACACATGAAGACGCAAACACAAAGAAGAATTCATGTTTGTGACAAAACTCCCCCCTCCAGATTTTTGATGCTCCAGTCTTTTGTCACGCTCCGTTGCAGGAAAGAACAAGAAGATGATGATCAGGTAAAACAGCTTTAATAATGCAAAACTCAAATAACAACAAGCGGTAAATATCAATGTAACATTAACAAGACTTGGCAACTGAGCAGTGATCAGACTTAAGTTCAAGCCAAATGAATGAATAAACACCTCTGCTTATTAAAGTAATTAGTGGCAGGAAAACCGAATAAAGGAACACATGTGACTAATGAATACACACTAAAAGTACATGAAAATAAAACTAAGAAGGTTTGTGACCGTGTGCTAAAGAGTTTCTTTTGAAGGGAAAACATTGATGAGAAATGAATTCATATTCAAGAAATGTCTGCCTTTTAATTCCAGACGCGTGTGAGATTACTCGTTTTCTCTTTACTATCCTTTTTACTTTTACATTTATGCATTTGGCAGATGCTTTAATCCAAAGCGACTTACATTGCATTCAAGGAACACATTGACATTCTAATCAGTTCTTGCTTTCCCTGGAAATCGAACCCATGACCTTGGCATTGCAAGCGCCACCCTCTACTGTTTGAGCTACAGGAGAACTTTTTAGAGAGGACTTTTTTTTTTTTTGTTAATTTTACTTTCAATACAATAATACTGTATGACATTTACACAGAAAATATCCCATCAAATAATTTTAATAATTCAAATAAGCTTGTAATGTTCTCCCCATTTGTCTATAGATAGTTTCCACAAGCCTCAGCAGGTGCCCGTGACGCCATCTTGATAGGCAGTAAGCGCGAAGTTTAAAGCAGCTGCTGGTAACGCTAAAGGAAATCGTTCTGCGGACAAAAGACTAAACATTTTTTCATTAAAAGGAAAATGGCATCCAAACCACCACTAAAGGAGAAATACAGGGATGGATTAGATGAGCAGACAAGGCTTAGATACGACCAGAAGATCGTGTGTATTGGAATCGATCCATATGAAGTGTCGAGCAAGGAGATGTCTAGTGATGTAGATTTGCTCCCGGCAATTTCGTACTAAACTATTTGATACATACAAAAAGTGCTTACTCATCAGAAGAACTTAGAAGTTTGAAAGCAATGGAATCGTACAATCAATGCTTCACTGGATGGGTAAAATATGTTTCATCGATGAGTAAGTAAACCAGTGTTAATATTAGGGATGTGCTTTTCGACTAATTTGTTATTCATTTAAACGAAAATTTTGTAACCGACTAGTCTAAAAGTAATGCCGTTAGAAATAAGGTCACGTTTCTGCGGCGTGCTTTACCTTCTGCAGCTGTATGTAGCGAGAGGTGTGTGTGTCGGTTTCCATGGTGAAACCCGTGACAATGAGTTCAATAAACAGGTAAAGAATAAAAAAGTATATATCTATATATTTATTTAAACTGAACGTGATCACAGTGGCGGACAGTTGTAGTAAATGACGCAATGATTTGGCTGTTTCGGCTCGTCTCTCCAAACATTTCCGTGTCTGTCCAGTGGAACAGTTTATAAAACACTTTTCTGTCTCCTCGTACTTTAAAATACTCCCATACCTCGCTCGTCTTTCAGTGGTCATTATTAAACCCGCCGTGACTGATATAAACAAAACGCATGGGAGATCTGCGGTAAAGATTTAGTTTCTGCTTGTTGTTTCCATGGCGACGCGTCATGCTTGTCACGCAGTTCAGAGAATCGGCTTTACAACACGTAAATTCAGTCACTTCTCTCAAAATGCATTACAGTAAGTGTCCGGTGAAGCGGGAGAAGAATATGAAGTTTATAGTAACCTATGCAATGTGTATCTGATATGAATAAAACACCTTGTCAGTTTATAATGAACTTGAGACAATCACACCAGGCTTCTGTTTACTTCTGACACCATGATTTAATTAATCTAAGGTGAGACAAAAATCCTTTCCCTAACAGGGATTTGAACCTGAGCTACGCTTCGTTGTCCCCGATCCACGATTAGTACAGCCTTTCACCCAAAAAGAAACTTCCATTATGAACGCTGCTTCTGCCTATCGAGATGGCGGACGGCTGTAAAGTGCCCGTATGTGTGACGTCATGTGGGAACTATGTATAGTATAATGATCAGCAGATGGTTATACAATTTACAGCCTCAAAATATGTTTTCATCAGTTTCTCTGCTGAAATCAGTTGTCAAGTACAAACAAATCTCCTGTTCATGGAGATTTTGAGTAAAATACAGTACAAATGTTGAATAAAAGGTGTCAGATTGCAGATTGGTTGGTCAAAATCAAAATAAAGCCATCTGGTTTAGAGAAGAACCTGAAGTATGAGGAAGGTATTCCAGAAAACCGATTATGTGTCATTCCCAGGTATGTTTAACAGTAAGTAAGCAGATATTTCAGTTTTTTGTTCCAAAAATGCAGGTAACTTTCAGGGTGTGTAAGTAACCAAAGCAACTTACTCTCTGAACATAACCTGCTCCGCAGCAGCTTCTGTTTGAGGGCTAAGAGAAATTCACACATTAATTCTTAACTCACAGATAAGAAGCAACAAAGAACTGAATGGAATAGGGAATTATAATCACACAGGGAAACATAATGATTAACAGCTGAACATAATCTGTAACCAAGGAGACTGACTTGGAAAGACTAGGTTGAACTGATGTATAAGGAGCAAACACACGAACGAAAATAAAACTAAACAAAACATGATCCTGACAATAAGCATGCCATATACACTGGATATGATTTTTTTTAAATTCAATATATTGAACAAAATGGACAGTGAAGACATTTAATCTTACAAAAACAATCTATTTAAAATAAATGACATTCAGAGTAATTCATCAAAGAATCCTGAAAAAAATGTATCCACAAAAATATTAATTAATTAAGCTCTGTCTTGAGCAGGAAATCAGCGTTTTAGAATAATTTCTGAAGGATCATTTGACACTGAAGACTGGAGTAATGATGCTGAAAATGCAGCTTTGCAGTCACAGGAATAGTTTAAAATGTATTCAAATAGAAAACGGTTTTATATATATATATATATATATATATATATATATATATATATATATATATATATAAAATAAAAAAATATATATATAAAATAAAAAAATATATATATAAATATAAAAAAAATTATCACATAAAAGCATGTAAGTTTACATTTGAAAAAATCTGCATTTCCACATTTTTGATAAAATGTGTTGATAAAGCATCAGTTACACACCTAATGTATGTCTGTTTTATTTTCTTGTATTAGCACTAAAGATTCTTCCAGTAACACCAATTTTTTATTGTAAATGCCCTTTTACAAGAGCATTAGTCACGGTATATAGATAACTATGATGGTAACTATATTTGCATTCATTTCAACAGACAACATCATTCAGTTTTTTTTTTCCAAAGCAAGCACTAATAGGCTGTCAATTATTGTTCATCAGCTAGAAAAAATAATTGTGCAAGGGATTCCAAAAATGTTTCTCTGTGCAATTATCGTTATTGTTATAGGTATAGGTAGACTTTATATGCTATAAATTAACGATTTTTAAAACTTAACAATATCCTTATAGTTCTCATCCTTTGTCTGAATGGATTTACATCCAAACTCAAAAATATTTTAATTGCTATAAACTCAACCTTATTTGCACATATTCATTTCAGTATGTTCTGTTTTTTTTTTAATACAGGTTGCCATATCCACAATATTTTGGGGGTGTAACAGCATTGAGTAAACGGCAGTTTCAAATGATTAATGGCTTTCCTAATAACTACTGGGGCTGGGGAGGAGAAGATGATGACATATTTAACAGGTGAGAAAAATATCTGTTATTATCAATTTCAAATTCTCTCCTTTCACATGTGACAATTTAGATAAACATGCAAGACACCTGTTATAATAACCAATGATTTGCTTTCATTTCAAATAGGAAAAATCTAAAAAATAGTTTTAGCTTTTTAATGAATATGGCAATGTTAATATAAAACCTAGAGGTGACAGTGGCAGAATGGAGAAAAAGCCAGGGTTAGTCAGGGTTCAGTTCTCAACTGGGCAACGAACAAACAATGCGTCAAAGCTAGTATGGACTTGCTGCTGCTAACAGATGCACAGACACACTGCAGTGAGCATGTAGAAAATGCTGCTGCTACATAAATGCACATGCATAAATCCAGTAGCAGATCTAGGCAGGTGGAGCTGGGGGAGGTGGAGGCTTTCAGAGTGGCCAATCACATTGTGCCATGTGGTAATGATGTGATTGCTGGCTGATTGCATGTAAAGGAGTCTGTGCCCTCTAGAGTTTCATGATTACTAGATATTTTAATAAGGACTATTCTCTTTGAAGGCTGACGTTTCGAGGCATGAAAATATCACGGCCGGATGGAAACATTGGTAAATGCAAAATGATTCGACACACGAGAGACAAGAAAAATGAGCCAAATCCACAAAGGTAATCTCTCTTTCACGCATATAGTATGTATACTCTTAAAAAATAAAGGTTTTTGATTGGAAATTGCCATTGATCGTTCCATGAAGAACCTTTTACATTAATGGAAAGTTTCCATTGGACAAAAGGGTTCTTTATGGTAGAAAAATATGCTGAATATTAAAAAGGACTCAGGCTAATAAAACATTTGTTCCTTTAAGAACTGTTCATTGACAGGTGGTTATTTAATGGCATCGTTGTAAGCAACATTTATTTTTAAGAGTGTAGAACAAGCATAAATAAACGACGGATTGAATGACGTTCTAAATCTGTGTCTCCGTGTTATAGATTCAAGAGAATTGCCCACACACGAAAGACAATGAACATGGATGGCATTAAATCTCTCAAATACAAAGTGATAAATGTAGAGAAAGACCAATTGTACACCAAAATCACAGTGGACATCGGCAAACCATGAAAGCCCTATAAAGCTCAGAAGGAAATGCAGCTCTTCAGGGATCACCTGTGTGCCTCATATGCATGTAAATGGTCTGTCCTAAACTTTAATGAAGCTCAACCTAAGTCTTGTAAATCTTCCATGCAAAGCAGCAGGTGAAGAGCATGCCTCAGGGAACAACTACAGGACTACAGTGATTATTGCAACGACCAACACAAACCTTCACACTCCTCACAAAACCCCTTGCAGAACTATTGCAAGACATTTATATGACATTGGTTGGAAATATGCAAGTCTAACTTTACATTATTGTCCATTTAACTATGTAGTTAAACTATTAACTATTAGTTAAAATGTGTTCAATACTTAGCGGACACTCTTGTAAAGTGTTTTATTTCCAATTGAGCATCATTTTGATTGGTGGAGGTTGAGTGCCTTAGACAATGAAAAATGTTTCATGTTTTCTTGTCACTGATATAATTTGGGGGAAAGTAGATATAACTCAGTAAATAAATCATCAATTTCAAGTTGTTTTGCTCTTTTCAACTATGAAAGAACTGAAAAGCAAGCACTACCACTGATGGGAATGTATTGGTTTACTTAGACTTTTGTTCAAAAGTTTGGGTTCGGTAAGATTTTTAAATGTTTTTGAAGTGTCTTATGCTCACCAAGGATGCTTTTATTAGCTTTGTTTTTTTTTTTTTTTTTTTTTTTTTTTTACAATTTGTTTTCTATTTTAATATATTTGAATAAGAATATTAGTTTGCTGGCTCCTTTCAAAGAAAAAGAGAAACAAAATCAGTAACTCTTTATTTTGATGGCGCCTTTTGAACCTTCTGTCAACTATAAGTAATCTGCAACTACAAGTAAACTACATCTCATTTTTTACTGCTTGTATAAACAACAGTTTCAATGCAGTTTCTTGTCTTGTGCTGGCCTCTGTTAGAACCAGGACAGTCGCTGAACTTGCAGTCAGAGATGTAGCTACATTTGAGGAGTATTTTATAATGTGTAACTCTTATGAGATACTGGATTGCACAATCCAGAAAGAGCAATCTAAAAAATATAAATAGTTTATTAGTTCACTCTGGTTATGAAACTCCTCTATATCACATATTGGTCTCTGTGCCAAAGTTTATTTCTGTTGCCTAAACAGTGTGAGTGAACTCAGATAAACAGAAGGGGCCTGAGCTGATGAAGAATAGATGCTGCTAATCTATAAAATATGATTTAATATTGATGGAGCAAAAATGTTTGTGGGAAAAAACAATACTATTATTCTAAATAACAACCTAACAAAATTAATAAAAATTAATTAATCAAACTCTTTTTGTCAGGGTTCTGTCACATTCGGTCTTGTCTTTTCTAGGTTTTGTGGTAGAGCTCTTATGCTACCTCATAATATCTCGTCTTTTGTGTGAGTGAGCGGTTTAGAGCTTGTCCGAGCCATGCGAGCCAGTCTCGTCTGTGGTGCATGGTGTTCGATCCGGATTCTAGACCTGTTTGTGTTCCGGGATTCGGACACCAGTGTGAGTGCGTGCAGTTTTGACGTCATTCAGGTTTTTGCATTCTCTTGTCCTTATCTGTGTAGCATGCAGTTCATGTTTACATCAGGCGCGTGCTTTCATGTTGTGTTTTGTGTTGCACACAGTCTGTGTTTCATTGGCTGCGCGCTGTCTTGTTTTATGTGTACACGAGGCTTATGAGTGTTCTCGTTGGCTGCCTGTTCATGTGTTTATGTCTGAGCGCATGGCTTGTCACATGCGTTTCTTGTCTTGTGCCATATGCTCTTCTGTCAATTGTGTAACCCCGCCTGTCTTGTTCCCTCATTATGGTTTGATTTGCCCCACCTGTTCTTCCTCATTTACCCACCTCATGTTCCCTATTTATTCCCCTCTGTTTGTTGTCCTGTGCTGGTTTGTCATCATTTTATGACTGTTTTGCTGCCTTGTTCCTGTCTGGTCATGTTTTGTGCTCAAGTCAGTCCAGTTCTGTTTTTCCCCCTTGGGGTAGTTTTTGTTTGCTTTTTGTTTAATTTCTTATTAAATAAAATCCCTTCATTTCTGCATTACTGAGTCCTCACCTCAACTCTTCATCCCCTACTTCACCTCCCTGACACTTGTGGCTATACTTTTAAAATAATTAAATAAATAATGTGTATAATGTTGCAATGTAGCTTAAGGGCCGTTTAAATAACACATTTGTCGACTAATACGGCTGCAATTTACGTTCATCACTGTGTGTATTTAGTTCTGCTATCTCACTCGTGTGTTCTTCTCAATCTTGTGTTGACACTGCTATTACAATATACATTTTGAACTCCTCATCAATGTCTTCATCTGTGACAGAACAACCGCCCTAAAATTTGACAATTAGTTATGAATCTGTGGCACAGATAGCAGCGGCTGCACAGAATAGCTGCGATCTATTCACCTTCACAGTTAAATTCTGCCACCTACCCCTTCGATGACACTCAGTCGGGGTGAACTTTATTCACCTGAGGGAGCTCCTGGACTGGTCTAGAAGGAGGGGTGCTCAGCCAGACCCAGAGCCCAGCCCAACACCACCTTCAGCCGCGGAGACATCACAAGAGCCCTTCGCAGACGGAGATCTACCACCTGCCACAACATGTCAGCCAAAGACCGAGAAGAGGAGCTCCAGAGTGAGTCTGACCAGGGGTGTGAGACCGCGACACCAGCGGTTGAGGGATATCTGGTGGACATGGACAACGTGGACTGGCTGGCGGACCTGAAAACTGAGACACCACCTTCCACCGTCCATCTGTCCCGAACCATTGCTGTTTCTAAAAGGTTCTGAGATTTCTGTAACCTGCTCGAAGTATCGTCATTGATCTCATTGAGTGAACCTCCTTCACTGCTGAGCTCAGCCAGTCCTTCAGCCCGGCCTCTGCTGGATGCCTGCAGTCCTGCACCATCACCAGGAACACCTTGCTGGTGCGTGTTGCCGCAGGTCACCTGTGTGTGAGGATCCTGTGGCTTTGCCTCGGATCCCTCTCACCCTGGTTCCTCCCACCCAAGGTATTGTTTACAACAAAAATTTCATGAAGTTTGAAAATTCAAAATTCATTGAAATTTGATTTCCTCATTGTCATTATGTTCCATAGTGTTTGGAGAGCCACCTTTTTTGTGTTTCTTACTCTCATGTCTCACAGCACCTGTGATTGGACAACGCTCCTGTCAATGTACATTATTGGTGGTGACAATCCCTCCCTAAGAACCAATCAGAAGGAATAAATGGAGTATAAAGATCCGGAAGTGACTGTCAACAGAAGCACGTCATTCTGGCGTAACTCTTGATTTCCTATCTGACTGCTCTAATCGCTTATCTATGAGGAGTTAGTGTGAAGGTTACATTTGTTCAAATCCTTTTAGTGTACTGTTTGATATGTTTTATAACTTGTGTTTCAAGGAAAAAAAAATGAATTTGAAAGAAAAATCAATAAATAATTTAATAAAAATTACAAAGATTTCAAGAAAAATGTAAGTTAAAAACTTAAAACTTAAATTTTTTTGCTGTCATAACTCTGATAGTATATCAGTGATACTTAAAGAAAGTTATACTTTTCTTTTGTGACATACAGGGTTGAAAAAGAAATACAGATGTTCTATTTCAGATGCTTTATTTTGACCACAAATCTTCATGATACTGTGTTCTCAGCAGGAGTTCAACAGTTTCCATCTCTTGTGATTACAATTTCTGATTTGGTTCTCCTAAAAAGGACACAAAAAAGTGATAATTTAAATATATATATATACTTTATAACCTACTCTATTTTGTGTGCATGTCTGTGTACGTGACCTACAATCTTTCCACACACAGCAAACATTCATTGGCGTATGTGTTTCCGTCACTGCCGCACACAGGTGCGAGGTTCATAGGGCACGCCAGGATCTCGGCCATCTCAGCGCACACGGGCTACGAAACACACTAATTAAACCAACTGCATAGTACAATAGTTTTAAACACTAAAAGATAAATTAGCTTAATAAAAACACTAGTTAAATCATTCACATGTAACATAAAAAAAAGTCATACCTTTCGGGTTAAGCCAGGTGATCCTTTCGCCCCTGAAACAATGACATTTTTAATATACTTCTCTATGACATAAGAGGTTAAACCTGTTTCTGTTTTTCCAAGAACTCTCTATTATTATTTTATTAGACTTGCAGGCTAACAATGTTGTGTCATTAACTCACTAACTAAGGTCTTTACAGACTGCAGTATAATCAACAAAGATAATGATTAATATGAATTAATTAACACTCATCATAAGAAGTTTGTACGTAGCCTGTACCTGAAGTGAGCAACAGAAGCAAGCCGAACAGAAGCGCTCTTATAGACATATTGGCACAGAATGAGCTCTACGGTACTCTATATATGACTATATATGACGGCAATGAAGTGTGGGAATTTCAACACATGAACACACAAGCATTCACAACCTCTCAAAGCACACTTCAGATACACTAGTCGAGATAAGACTGTTTAATGCAGGAACCTCGGCTCTGCTTTGTAAACTGAATTTTAGAGAACTTTGAGCGTACACAACATCATGTGGATTCATCTATCTTTATTTGTGATCAGTTTTATTAGTGATGCTTCAAACTATATAAAGAGTAAAGTTCTGTAATATTATATAAACAGTTATCTTTTTATGAGAACATTGATGAAGGCAAATATTAACTTCACTTTTGTACACTTCAGTCTATTGCCTATATAACTAATTACTAGTTAAAGCGTTTAAAGCGTTAGAGCCAGAGCTCGACCAACTTCAACCTTGAATGAGCTGTGTATGCTGCATGTCTGTGTGTGTGTGTTAGTACTCTCTGTTACAGATCAGTATGGGTGAGGTGATCAACTGGCACTGTTAGAAGGTGGAATTACTTGTTTTTCTAAGCTGACGCCTAGAAACCCAGATCTGGGACCTCGAACTTCTTAAATAGTTTGCACTTCTGACTCGTGGTCTTTCATTCACCATATCTTGTCCTCGGGTCTTAACTGGAAATTCCCCTACAGCATAACTGGTTTTCTTCAATATCTCAATACTCAGTTTCCTCAATACTCCAAAAAAACACATTACAAGCGAGGTCAATAGAAGAGCCTTGAAGCAGAAAAAAGATCACACAGGTGTAGCGTCTGGACGGTGTCTCAAATTGATTGATCAAAAACAAACATCTGATTGTGACTTTTGATTTAACAGAATGAGACTTGGAAACTCAGAATGCAGCTCTGTCTGCAGGGACAGTCGTTTTACAGCCCTGGGGGCAATAAAACTCTTTGTTCTCCTCCAGGCCTCCCTTCACCCCCCACATACCTACATACATTCCACAGGATGGCACATCTGAAAACACACACACACACACACACACGGAATACACAAAATGCCTACATACACTATGTAAACTCGTATAACACTGATGTATTCGTATGTATGTATGCATGCCCTCCATGTGTAGTCTTCTTAGTTATTTTAGGTAGTTCATTTAGATGTTTAAATGTGTATAATTGTTTAAACGAAACCACTTTATGTCTTTCTGCCTATCTTGGTATCATTTGAATTCGTTCAGCCTTCACTTTCCGAATCTGTATTTTGTTTAATGCTGAAATGCATTGTATAATTTCTAACAGTGTTGCATCAAAACTCAAAGAAATTCCCTTCAAGCCATAAACTATGCAGATTAGGTTGAACAGAGACAAAAGGAAATTTCCCAGCATCCACCTCCAAGCCAGCGATTGGCTCCTCATCCACGGTGTGGGAGTGTCCTTGTGTTTCTATAAGACCCCTGAGATTCAAACATCTCTCTCTCTCTCGACTCTCTTGATCTCTTGATCTCTCATCAACCCCTGGGAGCTTGCAGGGCCGGAAGGCGACCAGACCTTCAGACAAACAGCCATTTTGAATCTCCCGCCTTTCAAACAAAGGACTCAAGGAACAAACCAGCATCCAACCAAAGCAACTCTCTCAACGCAAGACTGGGTAACATCCACACACACGAGAAACCCAAGGCAAGCATCGTTTACGAAATCTAAATGCGTTTAAAGCTATATGCCCCTTTTTAAAGGTGAATTTCCATGCTGGTTTTCTCAAAGGTTTAATTGTCTGCAGGAATGTCGCTTACTCTCCTTACTCTCTCTTACTCTCTCTCTCTCTCTCAAGCATCTCTTTCTCTCACTCTCCGTTAAGTCTGTCTATGTTATGTTTAACGTTTGTCTTCGTAGTTTGTTTAATAAAACACTGTAAATATGATCACACATGATTGATTCTGTACTATTCTTGAGTAAGTCACTTCTACGTTTGCATCTTGCTACAATGCTAAGTACTTTGGTACAATAATGAAAGATTCTTCTTTATGACGATGAAGAAGATCTTTGTTAAAGTTCATAAAGATCGCACGGCTCGTATGAGCACACATATGGCCGCTGCTTTGAACTCATTGCTAGAATTAATCAATTCTATAAGCCGAATCACGCTATTTGTATTCATAATTAATTGTAATTCGTTATGATTAATTATCAATATAAACAATTCCCTTTAAGCTGGATCTATGTGCATATTTGGTCATAACACATGATCAAACTATATACATAGATCCCGCTACCCCGATTGCCTTTGAGCTGATTTCGCTACATATAATGGTGGAGAATCAGCAGGCGTCGTTTAAACAATTATCTTGAGCTGATTCGCTACACAGGTGCCACTCCAGTCAGCTAAGAAGGGAAACTGAGGCTACAATTCATACATGCTCACCAAAATTGGACAATAGAAGATTGGAAAAACATTGCTTGGTCTGATGAGTTTCGATTTCTGATTGTACGGGCAGAATTTGGTGTGAATAACATGAAAGCTGCCTTGTATCAACAGTTCAGGCTGCGGTTGCTGGTGTAATGGTGTGGGTGGTGGTTTTTTTGGCATGCTTTGGGCCCCTTAGTACCAATTGAGCATTGATTAAACTTCACAGCCATGTCCACAAAGCTCAGATCATCTCGAACTGGTTTCTTGAACATGACACTGAGTTCACTGTACTCAAATGACTTCCACAGTCATCAGATCTCAATCCAATAGTGCACTTCAAGGATGCGGTGGAACAGGAGATTCGCATCGCAAAATCTCTGAGGGATGTTTGCAGCACCTTGTTGAATCTGTGCCAAAAGGCAAAAGTGGATCCAGTCTGATACAAGAAAGATGTACCTAATGAAGTGGCCTGTGTGTGTGTGTGTGTGTGTACATACACATACTTTGCATATATGCATACAACACACACTGAAAGCTAGATTTTGTAATCAGTTTTAATTTAAAAAAAATCTTGTCTATCAAGTATAGGTTGATGCAAGTCGTAATGGTGATTGTTTTTATTGAGTTTCATAGACCTTTGTCTTGTTTAAAAATGTTAATTGGAAGAAGATGATTGTCTCCATCTACAGGGTGAATCAGGTCAGTGCCAGTAGATTTGTTGAATTTACTTTGCATCATACACTGTTGTGTATATGGTAAAATACACAGTATTACAAACACAGTACATGGATCGCAGTGTGGTTTGACCTGTGACAAGGGGTGAGTTTAAGTGCACTTAGTAACCTCAAAATGTTTGGAGACCAGTCTGTAGAAAGTAACATTTAGCTAACAATATAATTTAGAGGTCACTTGATTTGAAAGGGACAATACCTTCAGTTATGTTCTTCAGAGGTTACCTTAAAGGTTATAAAAATAATCATTAGGAGGTTAATGATTACAAGTATTATGCTTATAATAGGTGTGGTAACACTTTGTTCTGCTGGTTTGAAGCTCTGATTCAACAGTGGAAATCAGAAGCAACAGACAAAGAAATGGCAACATAGCTGCACTTAAAGACCAAATGTTTTCTCAAGGCCTTTTCATTATCGAAATTCCAGCAATGGAAAACACAGATATTATATTACAGTTTCTCAATTGCTTTCTCAATTGCTTTTGTCGATGTCACAACTGTTTGCTGGAACTTCAGAACTTTATTGTATGTCTGCAAAATATAGTTATTCACCTAAATTTTGACTGTCACTTTTTTTCTCTTTCTCAGCAGGATGAGAACAGGGTTCCTCAGTAGTGTGTAAAGCAGCAGCCAGCGCACGCGTACTCTGCTCCCTGCTGAACGTTCTGTTAAAAAGCAAACAGGAAAGGTTATTTTATTTGATGTCCATTTTAAAAAATTAGTTTTCATGTCATTATTACCTGTGTTATTGTTAAACGTTGCATAAGAGGGCACTGCAGGTCCACATTTCTCTAGTGTTCTGCCAAGCAGTAGATGGCAGAAAGACACCATAAGTGGGTTGCTGTGGTAATGATCAGCAAATATCATCCCTATCCATGTGCTATATCCTGCCCAAAAAAAGTTAATCATAACCATTATGCATAAATACTGGCATTAATATTAAATATGACCTCAAACACATTAACATCAAACAACAATAATGCACCCTGGAGACCTCCCTGACTCTGAAAACCCTAGTCTCCAGGTCATGTTTGTCTTGTCCTCCTCCTGTTCCCCCTCCTTCCCCTCTGCAAGTTGTTAATCTTACGGTGTGAGGTCACACCTTGTGGGAGGGTGCGATCTGTCACGGTCCTGTCTTGTCATTGTTCTCTTCCAGGTCCCTTTATGTATCTTTCAGGTCCTTCATGCTTGTCTGTGTCTAATCACTCCCTATAGTCTTGTCAGCTGTCCCTAATCCCTTGTTTGTTCTTAAATACCTTCCAGTGCTCCTTGTCTTTGTGAGTTGTTAATGTGGATGTGTTCCTAGCTTTGTTGTGTGTGGATGTTTCCTTCCCCGTTTTTGTTCCTGTTTGAAGTCTTTTGTTTATTCCAGTTCCTTGTCTTTGTGAAATTCACGTCTGCTTTGCCTTCCCCGTTTTTGTTCCATGTTTGAAGTCTTTTGTTTATTATTAAATTCACGTCTGCTGCAGTTCTGCTTCCGAGTGATCTCTCTGCATCGCACATGCTCCGCGTTACACGACAGTAATAAAATAAAATTAGTTATTAATAATATTTACCAACCCTTCCGAAGGGACAGCTTATCGTGTCATACAGTGTCACAATGATCCTGAAACCCACAGAATATTCAAAATTAAAGTTTTAAGAATAGAGTATAAGAATAGTATCTATTCTTAAAGTTGAAGAATAGATACAGTTTCCATTCATTGTTGCAACTCCTTTAACCAAGATTATATTCACAATTCAACTGTTCATACTACACAGAGATAATATAATAAATATAACAAATGTGACATTTATTTATTCATTTGTATCTACATACACAATACTGCTGAAAGGTTTGAGATAACCGTTTAGCGAGATAACTCATATAACATATGTATAACATATATATGTATTTTCCCACATATAACCTGCAGACGCAGATAATCTGCACGCTCATAACTTTAGCATATAACATATGTCCCCACATATAACCTGCAGACGCAGATAATCTGCACGCTCATATGTCCAGTGGGTTTTGTGTAAAAAATCGTTGGCATAACCAGGACCATTCATCATAGACTGATGAACTTTTTTGCGTAAGATCACATTTCGAATTTCAAATGTTGCTCGCATGACTTCAATTATCCATAACTGTTCAGGCTCGGTACACAGTCCTTGTGCACGAAATCAAACAATAAAAAAACAAACACAAGTCAGAATCAGAAGAAAAACAAAAGGCAGTCTCTCGCTGCGCTCGTCCCTTTATGAAGCGTTTTATGAAGCGATTTGTTTGATGAAGCGATCGGCATTCATCTAAAAAAAATTACATATACACAGTACAGTGTATATTTGCTAACAACAAAAGGCATATGTAAAACCACCAGAATAAAAACCACCTTCGATTCTTGATACAAACTTTTAATTATATTCTCCAACAATGCAAACACAAAGATTGCTCACAAAATCACAAAAAATGTGTGGGATGCTACAGCGTGTTATCCCTCAGACGAGATCAACGACAGGTAGTGAAACGTCATGGAGTGAGCAGACGCCGATCCACGTGCAAGGCAAACTCAGTGCATGCGCAGTGAACCCAATTAGTCACGAAATAACCATTTGAAGTAACGAATTTGTCCCTTTTTTTTTTTTGCTCGAGATATTAGATTTCGACAACATAACAGAATTGATATAACCCACAAGAAAATGTTTAGACAAATAGGGAGTTTGGTGTTCCACTTCAAAAACGTCGACATAATAGTATTGGTGAGTTAACCGTGACTCGAGATAAGTTAACTCCACTGTATTTATGAGAGCTTAATGGTTATAATTTTAACTGTAATTAATAGGGTAAAACCCCCAAAAATATTTAAAATGGGCATTTATGGTCGTGTGGAAAGAATCAATTGATTTTTATTGCATTCTATGGGGAAAATTGTTTTGGTGTACGAGCATTTTGGGTTACGAGCTCGCTCTTGGAACGAATTAAACTTGTAAACCGAGGTATTACTGTATAAAGATTATATTCATGTAATCATGTCAAGTTTTATAAAAAAAAGTGTAGCATCACTTCCTTGTCTAGAGTAAGTGTTAAACGTTTATCCTGAGGGGAGAGAATTCTGTCTGGACAAATACTGTACAGGAATTACTCACAGCAGGAACAAGAGAGCAATGCAGGAACAAATCCAACGAAATTCCATTTTGACATTCCTCCCTAAGGGTTTAGGGCCCCCAGCACCAAAACCCATGCAAGTTGACCAATTCCGTTTGTCACCCTTGGAAAGGGAGTGGCGTATGCACCTCTGCCTATATTGTGGAGGTCAGTGTTACTACCGGGACACCTGCTCGGTCCGACCTCCACGCCCAGCGGTGAGTACTTTAAATACAAAGCCCCCTGTAACTGCATTATCTTACACCGATGTATTGGTAACCTCTGCTGTTATATCTGTTCCAGCCAAAGCCCTTATCGATTCTGGAGCCGCTAGTAACTTCATTTTATCCTTGCTACTCCAGAAACTCCATGCCACAAAGTCACCCCTCAACCCACCATATCGAGGTCTCTCCATCCTGGGAAAACCGCTGGGCCACGGATGCATACGCTATGCTTCTGCAGAACTCTCTCTCAGGATCGGCTGTTTACATCTGGGACGCCCGTGGTTGACCGATCATCTGCTGGAGGTCAGGGGAGGTGTTGAAATGGAACCTGCAGTGTCTCACTAACTGTCTCTCCCCCATTCAGAAAACCCTGCAACGGAAATCCAAGTCCAAGTCTCCTTCCCGGGTCCCCCTCACCTCCACATCTGTTGAAAGCCCTCCCTCCATCGCAGCCACCACTATTCCTGAGCAATACCGGGCGTTCCAGGACGTCTTCAGCACACAACTGGCAACTAAACTTCCACCTCACCGTCCATGGGACTGTGCGATCGACTTGCTGCCTGGGGCCTCCTTTCCAAGAGGATGTATCTATCCCCTGTCCATCCTGGAAGTCCCATGTCCAGGAGGCTCTTAAACAGGAATACATCCGCCCCTCTACTTCCCCTGCCGCTGCCAGCTTCTTTTTCGTATTGAGGTATTGACTATCGCCACCTCAATGCTCACACCATCAAGTTCCGCTATCCACTTCTGCTGGTTCCAGCCGCTTTGGAACAGCTGCGGGGGGCTTGCATCTTCATGAATTTGGACCTGCGCAGCGCATACAATCGCACCCGAAAAGGGGATGAGTGGAAAATGGCCTTCATCACTCCCGCGGGCCATTGTGAATATCTGGTAATGCCCTTTGGACTTTCCAATGCCCCAGCTGTGTTTCTGGGATTTATGAATTAAATCCTCCAAGATTTCCTGAACCGCTTTGTCATTGTCAATATTGACAACATCCTCATGTTCTCGTCGACCCCCGAAGAACATCCGTCCCATGTTGCGCAGATCCTCCAAAAACTCAGAGAACACCACCTCTTCCTGAATTTGGAGAATTGCGAGTTCCACCGCAGCCAGACCCAGTTCCTAGGTTACATTATCGACCAGAGTGGCGTCAAGATGGACCAGGGGAAGAGCAGTGCAGACCTGGCCCACACCCAACACCTTCAAAGACCTGCAGAGATTCCTTGGCTTCACCAATTTCTATCGGAGATTCATTCAGTTCCATCGCCGCTCCATTGTCTGCAATGCTTCGGAAAGGACCCAAGTGTCCACAGGGCAGGAGTGTTGTAATAGCTGGAGATTTTAACTGCACCTTAGATCACACACTAGATCAAAATCATGAAGAACCTCATAGTTCATTAGCAGATGTTTTTAGAAAATTAATCATATACCATGATCTTGTAGATGTGTGGAGAGAAGCTTTTCCTGATGTAAAGCAGTACACATGGATGAAATCATAAGTTCTAATATGATTTCTGCAGCAAGGCTTGACAAAATTTATGTGCAAAGAACTGCCAGTGAGAAGTTTTCAAATAGTCACATTACTCCCACTTCGTTGTCAGATCATCATTATATATCTGTTAATGTCACTTCTGCACAGAGCACATTCATATTCCAGTATCGGCGTTTCAGTAATAAGCTTTTACAGGATCAACACTTTTCACACTCTTTCACACTCTTTTGGGAGGCATGGAGTCCCTGAGTCAGTGGTGGGACGTTGGTAAAGTCCAAACTCTTCTATCAGAAGTATTCTGCACATAACAAAAATAATCTTGAAAACAAAATGAGACAACTTGAACAAGACAGTTGGAACAGTTGTGCAGTTGGAAATTGAAGAGTCTGATGGAAGTACTGGTGAAGTTTTGGAAACGAGGAAAATTCTTCTCCATAATCTCTTGGAAGAGAGAGCTAAAGATACTTTGGTTCGTTCAAGGTTCATGGATGCTCCAACATCATTTTTCTTCAACTTTGAAAAGAAAGTTGATAATAGAAAAAGTCGTCTGAAACTTCCAGAAGGAGGTGAAACAACTGATGAACATTAAGTAATTGAAGAAAGTTTTTACAGAGCAGAAACTTGTGATGAGAAATAACAGAAACACTTCTCCAGGATCTGCCTCATGTGACGGAGAGAGATCATTCCAAACTTGATCAGCCTTTGCTAATGGAGGAACTGACTGTTGCTATTAAAGACGTGTCTTCAGGCAAAGTTCCAGGTTTGGATGGTTTAACTGCAGAATTTTATAAACCGGTTTGGCCAGTCATTGGAAAAGACGTGCTTTCAGTGTTTTTAGAGTGCTATGATCGTGGAGGCTTACCATTGAGTCTACGGAGAGTAGTGATCACCTTGTTACCCAAGAAGGGGGATCTTGCAGACATAAGAAACTGGCAACCAGTGTCTCTGCTTGGAGTGGATTACAAGATATTCTCCAAAGCGTTAACTAATAGACTAAAACTGTATATATCAACATTAATTCACGCAGACCAGTCATATTGTATTTCGAACCATACAATATTTGCCAATTTGTTTTTGGTTCGTGATTTGATCTCATTTGCCAGAGACAATAACCTTAATGTAGGGTTTTTATCTTTGGACCAGGAAAAAGCTTTTGATCGTGTAGATCATGATTTTCTTTTTAAATGTTTTGAAGCTTATGGATTTGGTCCTTTATTTATTTCCTATTTTAAATTATTGTATGCGTATATATACAGTATTGTAAAAATGTCATTATCAAGACCTTTTTAGTGGGCAGAGGCATACGGCAAGGATGCAGTATGTCAGGCATTTTATACGCCATTGCCGTTAAACCATTACTGACTGTATTAAGGGGTCAACTGTGTGGAATATCAATTGTGGACGTTTCTTCTTCAGAAATGGCGACTGTTAAAATCAGCGCTTATGCTGATGATGTCACTGTTGTGATCAGATCAAATGAAGACGTTTACAACTTAGAGGCGGCTCTTGAGATTTATCAAAAAGCTTCCTCAGCTTGAATTAAGTGGGGAAAAAGCTCATTGTTGCTTCTAGGCCAGTGGGAGGAAGAAAGCGTTCCCAAGCTTCCTCAGCACTGCCCCTGGGAACAGAACAATATATGGGGAAAAAGCTCATTGTTGCTTCTAGGCCAGTGGGAGGAAGAAAGCGTTCCCAAGCTTCCTCAGCACTGCCCCTGGGAGAAGAATTGGGAAGGCCTCTATGAAAAGGTGGCCGGACGCTTACAGAAATTAGATTAGATTAGATTAAACTTTATTGTAAGTACAGGTACTCTCTCTCTCCCGCTCTCTCTCTCTCTCTCTCTCTCTCTCTCTCTCTCTCACACACACAAGGTATGAAGAGACACAGGTGACAAGACTGATGAGGCCCTTGATAATGAGACCGGTGAATGGAGTGACAAAGGTAGAATCACTTGAGGAAACTGGAAGTGGGTGGAGACTTTGACTTTGATAACTGTGATACTCCTGTCGTTTAAATAACATATTTTTATATACAGTGGCCTACAAAGTCCTAGACAAAAAGACTCTTAACAGTAAAAGTGTCATTGCATCGAATAACAAAAGAAAATATCAAATGATAACCACGCACATTAAGCAGATAAGAAAATTTGTTTGTTCAGAATACATTTGAATACTTTCAGGAAATCAAACGTTAGTCGAAAAATTTTCATATATGACTACACTTGTGTATTGTATTCTCTGTGGCACACTTGCGTAAACTACAGGAAACTTGACTTTTCAAGATAGTTCAGAAAAAAAATCTTTTGAGGGACAAACTATGTAAGTTCAGAGAAAAGGTCTAGTATCGTCTTATACAAAAGTACATACATGTGTGAGTGACAGAGAGAGAGAGAGAGTATGGGAACGCCTACCACTGTCTTTCCAGGGAATTTGCGGTTTTCCAGACAGCTTTGCATCAATGCCTGAGAAACAACAATTAACAGTGACCCAAAGCGATCAGTATCATACAACTTTTCACGAAAAGGACTATGCTTCTCATCCACTGAACGACCAGGAGAGGTGTTTGTGTTCTTTCTGAGTTTTACTCTTCGTCAATGAAGCGGTCTCTGTTATTTTGTGAGAATGCAGGAGTCGGTGTTGCTGAAAGTGGGTTTCTTAACGAAATTTTGCGTCGTGCTCGTGTGTCTCGGTGGAGTTCATTTCATCATTGCACTGGTCTTTTATTTAACGGAGTCATCTACAAAATTTACGAATTACTGGAACATGCCATCAGACTCTCATTTAGTTATTTCACAGACTGACCGAATGGTCACACTTGTTATCCAACGTGCCAGTGGAACAGTAGAACAAGACATAAATAAACTGATCAGTACTAATGCAAGTGTAATTAAAGAAGAAGAACCTATAGTTCTAGAACCATGTCCTGAAACGTCACCACTTTTAGGTAAGTTTTCTTGAACTTGATGAACGTGAACTTCATGTTGCTCTGTGTGTGTGTGTGTGTGAGAGAGAGAGAATTTTTTTGAATTTGACAATTCCTTTATTACAAAAATATCACAAATTCATTCCAGTATCTCAACTGTGAATTAAAAACAAAACAAACAAAACAAAAAATAAATAAATAAAAACAAAAAACAAATAATATGTCATATCAACACTTCTGAAAAAATTAGTTCATCATCTTCCACAGAACACAATGCATTTTTAAAACACCACTCAATTTCAAAGATCCTCAAAGTACTCATGAGTTTATGAAAATTGAAATCAACTAGAATCCGTGATTTTACCATTCTCTTAAAAACTGGTAGAATTTCTTGATTTCCTTTTTCTTCAACCTTATTTTTCCTAGTTACATAAATAGCAAATTTTGCAATACCAATGATAAAATTAAGCAATTGACATCTATACTTTTGTTTCAAAGTATATTTATAACCAATAATAAAATTTTGTTTAGTAAAAACTACTTCAAAAAACTCAAAAAGAACCATTAAAAAATTGAACAAAGAAAGAAGTCTGTCGCAAAACATAAAACAATGAAAAACAGTTTCTTTTTCTTTACAGAAAGGGCAATTTTCTTTTACAGTTGGATTTATCTTCGACACAAAGGAGTTAACAGCTATCGCTCCATGCAGTATCCTCCACTGGAGATCCCCCACTCTTTTAGCTAACGGAGGTTTGTAAAGAACCCTCCACTCCGGTTTTATAGTGTCATTGACCTCAAAAATGTCTCTCCATACTGTATCATTCCTGTTTTTTAACCATTTAGTATTTGTCACTTTTACAACGTTCTCGTATAAAACTTTACCTTTCGTTGCAAAAAAATCTATTTCTTTTTTCAGCAAGGGTTGAGTGCAATTAGAGGAAGTAAAATCAGGCACAATGATTATGTCTGGAAAAACATCTTCACAGTCTGGGAATATACATTTGTTATTGTACTGTTCAAGTAAAGTTCTTTCTTGTATATTCAAAACCATTTGCAATTTGTCTAAAAAACGTTTGGTGAATCGCTCCGATTTCACCTCTAAAAGAGCAGAAACTGCTTCTATATTCTTAAAATCAGGACCTGCCGCGTTTACAATGTTTTTCAATTGTAGAGACCCACTTTTGTATAGTAGCCTCTTCAGACCTGGTGTTTCTTCACCTGCTACATCAAAGCGAGCGCCACACACAATCGGCTCTTCAAGAAGCCAGTGCAGAGACATCAGCGGTTCCATCCACTGGTTCTTAAACATTCTCCAGGCTTTAAAAACACTTTTCAAAACATCAAAGCGAGCGCCACACACAATCGGCTCTTCAAGCCAGTGCAGAGACATCAGCGGTTCCATCCACTGGTTCTTAAACATTCTCCAGGCTTTAAAAACACTTTTGTAAAAAACAGGCACTCCTCTAAAATCTAGTTTTCTAGAATCCATTAAAAACAGAGCATTGTCCAGTCCAAGTCCACTTATCGTTCGTAGGATGCATTGGGTTAATGGTCTCCATAAAAATTTCTCAAATCCCAACATAAAGTTCTGCACAAACTGGATTCGATAGGTTGCATATCTGCTCACCAAATGCACCAGCCCTTGACCTCCTTCTTCTTTGGTGAGGAACAGAACGCTTTGGGGGATCCAGTGCAAATTGTCCCAGAAAAAGTTCACCATTTCTGCTTGAATTTTTCCCAAAAACCCAACTGGAGGTTCATGCCAGTCTGTGCGCATGCCAGTCTGTGCCACAGGGAGGAAGCCGCCAGATTGTTGATGATGAGACATCTCCCTCTAAAAGACAGCTGAGGAAGCAACCATTTCCACTTCTTCAGTCTTCCAATAACTTTGTCTTCTAGTCCTTCCCAGTTTTTCAGCATGAATGTCTCATTTCCTAGAAAAACTCCAAGGTATTTCAGTCCGTTTCTTTGCCACTGCAGTCCTCCTGGTAGAGCGGGTTTCCCTCGCTCCCAGTTCCCAATCATCAGGGCATCGCTTTTACACCAGTTGACTTTTGCTGAAGATATCTCTTTAAAATCCTTGACAATTTTCTGCAGCTTTTGCACATCATCATCATCATTAATAAAAACAATCACATCATCAGCATACGCAGACAAATGAAAGGTTGTATTACACTGGGGCACTGTTAACCCCTTTAATGAGTTCCGGATCGCAGAAAGCAAGGGTTCTATAGTCAACACATATAGTATCCCAGACATTGCACACCCTTGTCTAACCCCTCTTTGGACTTTAAAGGGGTGACCAAGGCCTCCGTTGAGTTTTATCACACTCTCAATGCTGTTGTACATCACTTTAAGCATGTTTATAAAGCTGGTGTTGAATCCAAAGGCTTGCAACGTGTGCCACAGATACAGATGTTCAACACGATCAAAGGCTTTCTCCTGATCTAAGGAGATGAGGCCAGCGTTAATCCCAAACAGTCTTGAAACCTCTTGCACATCTCTAACCAGAGTTATGTTATCAAAAACCGTTCGACTGGGTATGCAGTAGGTTTGATCATAGTCTGTTACTTTTCCTACGACTCTACTCAGTCGTGTGGCCAGAGCTTTGGACAAGATCTTTGTGCAGAGGAGGGAAACAGGCCTCCAGTTCTTTATATTTTGGAGATCACCTTTTTTTGGCAGCAGAGTAATAACGGCCCTTCTGCAACTCAGTGGGAGACAGCCTATATTCAGGCTTTCATTAAAAACTGCCAACAAATCTTCTGCCAGGATGGACCAGAAAGTTTTATAAAATTCAACAGGAAGACCGTCAATTCCGGGAGATTTTCCGTTTTCCATGCTCATCAGTGCTTTATGTAACTCTTGTGTTGTCAGAGGCAACTTCAAGTCATCATTGCTGTCTTCGTCAACCTTTGGTAATCCCTCAAGAAAGCAGTTATTTTTCATCTTTTCTTCATTCAGAACTTCGGTCATATATAATTTTGTAAAAAACTGTGCTGCAACTTCTCTTATTTCAGAGGTTGTAAAAACTTCCTGTCCTTTATCTGAGATCAAGGAATGAATGGTTCTGCTCTGACTATTCTTCTTCTCCATACTGAAGAAAAATTTTGAAGGAGCATCAATTTGTGTAATTTTTTGGAAGCGTGACCGGACTAACGCTCCTTGTGCTCTAAAACCCAACAGGTTTGCCAATAAAGTTTTTTTCGATGCCAAAGCTTCAACATTTTCTTTTTTCCTTGTAGTTTCAGACAGGTTTTGCAGCTCAATTATCTCGGTCTCTAAAACGTCTAATGATCGGGTTATATCTCTTGTGACATTAAGTGTGTATTGTTGGCAGAACATTTTAACTTGCACTTTCCCGCAATCCCACCACTGCTGCAGTGAACTATACTGATGCTTTTGCTGTTTAAAAATCTCCCATAAATAACTAAAAGAATCTTTAAAATTCTTATCTTCAAGCAAAGACGTATTAAAATGCCAATATGCACTAGTTGATTTCACGTCACTCATTAAAACAGAACAAATAACGGCACTGTGATCTGAGAAGCCAACAGGACAGATGTTACAACCTTTAAAAACATTAAACTGGTGTTTATAAGTGTAAAATCTATCGAGGCGTGCCAGCGACAATGAGTTGTCTTTGCAATGGACCCATTTGTACTGTCTTAGCTTTTGGTGGATGTTTCTCCAGATGTCGCAAAGATCAAAAGTGTTGACTAAATGTTTAATCACCTTTTTAGATGCGGCATGTGGTTCTAAATGATTTCGGTCCATTCTGTCATCCTCAGTGCAGTTAAAATCTCCACCTAAAACTAGGAACTCATCTGTATTTAAGTTTTTTAAAGTGCTGTTGACTAAATTTAAAAACACTAAATTTAAAAACAGGACTCTTTCCACTCCAGTATTAGGAGCATAAATATTTAAAAAAAACCATAACATTTTTCTCAAATTTAACAACAACTTTTAAAAAACGACCGTTTTCAATTTCTGTAGCTTCATAAGATACTGGAGTCACATTCTTAGAGAATAAAACAGCTACACCTCCACTATTAGGGGACTTGTGGCTAAGGAAAAGTTGTCCTCCCCACTCTCTTCTCCAGTCTACTTCATTCCAGTTGTCACTATGCGTTTCTTGTACAAACATCACATCAACAGACTTCTGCTTAATAAACTCATACAGCATCATCCGTTTACAAGCATCTCTGGCTCCATTTAAATTTAGAGTTCCAATTTTTAGCTGATTCATGATGTTAAAATTCAGCGAGGAACTACAAGAGACTAACTCAGAGATTATGCAGATGGTCAAAACAAACAAGACCAGAAAATTAATCCATGATATTCTCATCATCTTTAATAATTTGTTTTTTAAGCTTATTAACCATTTTTCGTAACCGATACACTTCAAGGT